>OZ020184.1:25018363-25675314 GCA_963971135.1 Stenus bimaculatus
TTCAACTTTCATCTACAGACAATCCTTGACCTAACTCCTGTCAGGATCAGATGCCATAAGTGGTGGAGTCCTTATACTTTAATGTCTTTGTAATGTGATTCCAGTTTCGCCCAATGTAAGTTGTTATTTTAATTATTTGTTGTTCGTTTACTGATTGTATAATTTTATAGATTCTATGCCTGATGATGAGACTAGGTCTCGAAATCGATCGCAATACTGGTACTAACTCAGGTTTGACCTGACAAACCAAACCGGAGTTAGCACCTTGAATATAATAAAGTTGAGTCAAGATATATTGAGATTTTTTAATCCAAACCTTCCCCCTTTTAACCATAACTCAACACATCTGTGCTTTCACTTTTACTTAACCATGGAGACGAATCTGGTCAAACTAGCACTAAAGTATAAGGATCTATTAACCAAGCGGAAGAAGACAAGCCTTCGGATTTGGTTTCTTTCTTCTTGTAAACGTTTGAAGATAATCCCACACTTCATAAACATCAAAGGTACAAGCGACATCGAAGCGGTTAACAACATCATCGAAGAAGCGAAACGGAGATGGCTTCAGTATGAACTAAGAACAGCTCACCAAAAGTTTGAATTCATCAACATCGAACTTCTGAATTTGCACAAACATCTCAGTGTACATCTGCACCCAATCCAGTGGCAAGATTTGGACAGTAGATTCCGCAACCAAGTGTTCGAATTAGGTACTAATCTTAAATTAAAACTTATTAATAAAATTAATGTTCTAAAATCTGAACAATTACGTGACAAAAATACTAACCTTAATTCTTTGAATACTGTAAATTCTTTAAGTTCAGCAAATTCAAACTATGTTAACACCAGCAATATGAGCTCTCCTAGTTCATCAAATATTCCATCTAGTCACATTAAGGTGAACACACCTAGTTCTACACAAAATTCTAGAAACAAAGACTTAATTTTAGATTTAAATTTAAATGTATATTCAAACCACAACTTTGTAACCACCACTTATGGTAACCGAAATAACTTACCTCCTGATTTCGATTTTTCTGTGGACTTGCGGTATGAAGACCCTCTTATTTTAAACTTCTCCAACTACAGTCAGCCAGGGGAGGGTTTAGGTATTAGGGAGCAATTACAGGTTGACAGTAACAATGAGCCTAGTTCTGCTTGGAGCCAGCTAGTCAGCACACTTCAGGACGACACCCCTAGTGCGGGTCTGGCTTCAGCCCCTTTATCGACAGAACCAGTGGAAAACATCAATCTCCACAATTGTCAAAATTTAAACCATGACTTACATTCAATCTTTAGAAAACCAATAGAAAAAGTACAATTTTTTGACAGAGTTTACAACATCTCTGACACTTCCTTTTCCCAAAAAGAAGTGGAAGTTCTGAGTAAGGGTCTGAAGTCGAATCCGCACAGGTTATGTCAAGACAAGAATATTGAACAACAAGGGATCGAGGTCTTGAGCATAATAGACCGTTTCAAACCTACAAATGTTGATTTAATCAAAACCAAAACGTTAGAGACACTTTCAATTATAAGGGAATATAACACACATCCCAAGTTTGATAACGATTCTAATGGTTTTGATTCCCTTAAGGACAGATTGGTGGAAAAAGACCTAGTACTTACAAAAGCTGACAAGGGCAACACTTTAGTAATAATTAATAAACTAAACTATATCAACATCACAGAAAAATTCTTGTCAGATAATAACTTCTTGAAGCTAAATAAAAATCCTAATAAAGAATTTAATAAAGAGTACAAATCGGTCCTTAAGGGGATCAACATCAACAACTTCTACCCCAACGCGTTCATGACCTCGAACCCCAAAACTCCTTGTCTTTACTCACTGCCGAAAATACACAAAATCAAAGATCTCAATAAATTCGACATCAACACATGTCCACTACCTGTGAGACCTGTAGTTTCTTTCTGTGGTTCACAGACATACAAGTTGGCTGGCTGGCTCAATTCAAGACTGAGGGCATCGACTGGTTTCACCGGCAAGTACGGAGTTAAGAACTCCCAGGAGCTAATACAGCGCCTAAACGAGTTGACCTTCATAGACTCATACATTGTTGCCTCATTTGACGTGGTGAACCTGTTCACTTCCATCCCGATAGAAGAATGCTTAGATCTCATGGAAGAACTGTTGGTGGAGTCTAGCTTGTGTGACGAGGAGGTGACCTCACTCATGTCTTTGTTAAAAATATCACTTAAACAAAATTTCTTCTCATTTAACAACACCTTCTACATACAAAGTGATGGCCTTGCTATGGGTTCTCCTTTAAGCCCCTTGATGGCAGAGGTTTTCATGAATCACCTAGAAGAAAAGATATTTAAAATCAACGGGACATGTGTGAGGGGAGTCAAGTTTTGGAGGAGGTACGTGGACGACGTGCTCCTGATTTACGACGGAACAATGGATGATCTTAACTCACTGTTAAATATCATCAATGACATCCATCCGAAAATCAAGTTTACACTTGAAATCGAAAAGGACCAAAAACTATCTTTCTTGGACATACTCATCACCAAAAATAAAACTAACCTGTCCTTTTCGATATACAGGAAGCCGTCGTTTACGGATACCACCATTAGCTTCGACTCCAACCACCCCATGTCGCACAAGCTGGCAGCTTTCAGCAGTCTGTCCCACCGGTTATTTTCAGTCCCCATGGATGGGGCGGACTTCTGTCGGGAGGTGAACACCATCCGTCTTATTGGGGCAAACAATGGGTTCCCAGATAGGACAGTCAAGAAGGTCATCTCGGGTGTGCGCTTGAAACTCCTATACAAAGAGGCGTACGGGGCGGAAAGTTCAAGACCCACACAGTCAGAGGACACCCCAAACTACGCAGCAGTTACATATTTGAATGAAAAAAGCCTTAAACTTATGACTATCTTCAAACATTCAAATATTAAAATATGCTTTAAAACAACCCCAGCTCTTAATGGCCTAAAAAACAATAAAGACAAATTAAACAAACTACAAAAGAAAGGGGTTTATAAACTGCTGTGTAGTGACTGTAACGCCGAATATGTCGGTCAAACCAGAAGATCCTTCGAGGCGCGGGTTGGAGAACACGAGGCGGCCATTAGACTCAAAAGACCCAACCTGTCACATTTCGCTGAACACATCCTAGATACAAAACACAATTTTAATAGAGATAATAAACTTATAATATTACATCTAACAGATAATAACATACATAGAAACTTACTTGAAAATCTAGAGATATTAAAATCAGAATGTAACCAAAAAAGCGTTACATTGAACGTACAGCTCGAGTGTGACCACCAAAGCTTCCTCAAATCACTAATAGAGGTCGTGAATGGCCGCTAAGCGTCTCCACCCCGTATCAGCTGTTGACGAAACGGCGCAGGTCGCTCTACGGTCAGCTGACTTTAACGTCAACAGCTGACAGACTGTCAACCTCAAAACAGCTGTGATAAATGTGATAATCAAAAATTTTAACTTAATTTAAAAAACTTTTAAACATTTTAATTATTTATTGACCATTTTATTTATTTATTGACAGTTTTAATATTTTATGACAAGTTTTTAACAAATTTTAACACAAAGTTTTAACAAATTATTTATTACAAAAAACAGAGGATTATTTAACAGCTTTAAGATTTTAATTAATTTTACAACAATTTTAAACATTTTATCAATTTTAACAACAATTTTAACAACAACAATCTAGTCAAACACCAAAGTACAACAATACCTTTCGTTCCTGTAAAATCGAATTTCAGAGTAAGTAAAATAAAAATAAAATAAAAATTCAAAAACCAAAAACAAACAAAAATTAAATAAATAAAAATCAAAATTAATTCAAAAATCAAAATCAAAATTAATTCAAAAATCAAAAAAAAAAAATATAATAAAATAAATAAAATGAGAAAATAAAATAAAACCAAAAACTAAAATTCAACTTTCATCTACAGACAATCCTTGACCTAACTCCTGTCAGGATCAGATGCCATAAGTGGTGGAGTCCTTATACTTTAATGTCTTTGTAATGTGATTCCAGTTTCGCCCAATGTAAGTTGTTATTTTAATTATTTGTTGTTCGTTTACTGATTGTATAATTTTATAGATTCTATGCCTGATGATGAGACTAGGTCTCGAAATCGATCGCAATACTGGTACTAACTCAGGTTTGACCTGACAAACCAAACCGGAGTTAGCACCTTGAATATAATAAAGTTGAGTCAAGATATATTGAGATTTTTTAATCCAAACCTTCCCCCTTTTAACCATAACTCAACACATCTGTGCTTTCACTTTTACTTATACAAAAAAAACGTTTTTCTTAAATATCACACAAAAACTGCTGTAACTTTTTTATTTCTTTATAAAAAAATGTAAATTTTGTATAAATTATTTTATTTTCATGAAATCTAAGTAGAATTACCGTTTTAAAATTATTAGGACGATTAATTATAAACTTATACAAAAAAAAACGTTTTTCTTAAATATCACACAAAAACTGCTGTAACTTTTTTATTTCTTTATAAAAAAATGTAAATTTTGTAAAAATTATTTTATTTTCATGAAATCTAAGTAGAATTGCCGTTTTAAAATTATTAGGACGATTAATTATAAACTTATACAAAAAAAACATTTTTCTTAAATATCACACAAAAACTGCTGTAACTTTTTTATTTCTTTACAAAAAATGTAAATTTTGTATAGATATTTTTATTTTCATGAAATCTAAGTAGAATTGCCGTTTTAAAATTATTAGGACGATTAATTATAAACTTATACAAAAAAAAACGTTTTTCTTAAATATCACACAAAAACTGCTGTAACTTTTTTATTTCTTTATAAAAAAATGTATATTTTGTATAAATTATTTTATTTTCATGAAATCTAAGTAGAATTGCCGTTTTAAAATTATTAGGACGATTAATTATAAACTTATACAAAAAAAACGTTTTTCTTAAATATCACACAAAAACTGCTGTAACTTTTTTATTTCTTTATAAAAAAATGTAAATTTTGTATAAATTATTTTATTTTCATGAAATCTAAGTAGAATTGCCATTTTAAAATTATTAGGACGATTAATTATAAACTTATACAAAAAAAAACGTTTTTCTTAAATATCACACAAAAACTGCTGTAACTTTTTTATTTCTTTATAAAAAAATGTAAATTTTGTATAGATATTTTTATTTTCATGAAATCTAAGTAGAATTGCCGTTTTAAAATTATTAGGACGATTAATTATAAACTTATACAAAAAAAACGTTTTTCTTAAATATCACACAAAAACTGCTGTAACTTTTTTATTTCTTTATAAAAAAATGTAAATTTTGTATAGATATTTTTATTTTCATGAAATCTAAGTAGAATTGCCGTTTTAAAATTATTAGGACGATTAATTATAAACTTATACAAAAAAAACGTTTTTCTTAAATATCACACAAAAACTGCTGTAACTTTTTTATTTCTTTATAAAAAAATGTAAATTTTGTATAAATTATTTTATTTTCATGAAATCTAAGTAGAATTGCCGTTTTAAAATTATTAGGACGATTAATTATAAACTTATACAAAAAAAACGTTTTTCTTAAATATCACACAAAAACTGCTGTAACTTTTTTATTTCTTTATAAAAAAATGTAAATTTTGTATAAATTATTTTGTTTTCATGAAATCTAAGTAGAATTGCTGTTTTAAAATTATTAGGACGATTAATTATAAACTTATACAAAAAAAACGTTTTTCTTAAATATCACACAAAAACTGCTGTAACTTTTTTATTTCTTTATAAAAAAATATAAATTTTGTATAGATATTTTTATTTTCATGAAATCTAAGTAGAATTGCCGTTTTAAAATTATTAGGACAATTAATTATAAACTTATACAAAAAAAACGTTTTTCTTAAATATCACACAAAAACTGCTGTAACTTTTTTATTTCTTTATAAAAAAATGTAAATTTTGTATAGATATTTTTATTTTCATGAAATCTAAGTAGAATTGCCGTTTTAAAATTATTAGGACGATTAATTATAAACTTATACAAAAAAAACGTTTTTCTTAAATATCACACAAAAACTGCTGTAACTTTTTTATTTCTTTATAAAAATATGTAAATTTTGTATAAATTATTTTATTTTCATGAAATCTAAGTAGAATTGCCGTTTTAAAATTATTAGGACGATTAATTATAAACTTATACAAAAAAAACCTTTTTCTTAAATATCACACAAAAACTGATGTAACTTTTTTATTTCTTTAAAAAAAAAAGTAAATTTTGTATAAATTATTTTATTTTCATGAAATCTAAGTAGAATTGCCGTTTTAAAATTATTAGGACGATTAATTATAAACTTATACAAAAAAAACATTTTTCTTAAATATCACACAAAAACTGCTGTAACTTTTTTATTTCTTTATAAAAAAATGTAAATTTTGTATAGATATTTTTATTTTCATGAAATCTAAGTAGAATTGCCGTTTTAAAATTATTAGGACGATTAATTATAAACTTATACAAAAAAAACGTTTTTCTTAAATATCACAGAAAAACTGCTGTAACTTTTTTATTTCTTTATAAAAAAATGTAAATTTTGTATAGATATTTTTATTTTCATGAAATCTAAGTAGAATTGCCGTTTTAAAATTATTAGGACGATTAATTATAAACTTATACAAAAAAAACGTTTTTCTTAAATATCACACAAAAACTGCTGTAACTTTTTTATTTCTTTATAAAAAAATGTAAATTTTGTATAAATTATTTTATTTTCATGAAATCTAAGTAGAATTGCCGTTTTAAAATTATTAGGACGATTAATTATAAACTTATACAAAAAAAACCTTTTTCTTAAATATCACACAAAAACTGCTGTAACTTTTTTATTTCTTTATAAAAAAATGTAAATTTTGTATAGATATTTTTATTTTCATGAAATCTAAGTAGAATTGCCGTTTTAAAATTATTAGGACGATTAATTATAAACTTATACAAAAAAAACGTTTTTCTTAAATATCACACAAAAACTGCTGTAACTTTTTTATTTCTTTATAAAAAAATGTAAATTTTGTATAGATATTTTTATTTTCATGAAATCTAAGTAGAATTGCCGTTTTAAAATTATTAGGACGATTAATTATAAACTTATACAAAAAAAACGTTTTTCTTAAATATCACACAAAAACTGCTGTAACTTTTTTATTTCTTTATAAAAAAATGTAAATTTTGTATAGATATTTTTATTTTCATGAAATCTAAGTAGAATTGCCGTTTTAAAATTATTAGGACGATTAATTATAAACTTATACAAAAAAAACGTTTTTCTTAAATATCACACAAAAACTGCTGTAACTTTTTTATTTCTTTATAAAAAAATGTAAATTTTGTATAAATTATTTTATTTTTATGAAATCTAATTAAAAATGCCGTTTTAAAATTATTAGGACGATTAATTATAAACTTATACAAAAAAAACGTTTTTCTTAAATATCACACAAAAACTGCTGTAACTTTTTTATTTCTTTATAAAAAAATGTAAATTTTGTATAAATTATTTTATTTTTATGAAATCTAATTAAAAATGCCGTTTTAAAATTATTATGACGAATAATTATAAACTTATAAAAAAAAAACGTTTTTCTTAAATATCACACAAAAACTGTTGTAACTTTTTTATTTCTTTATAAAAAAATGTAAATTTTGTATAAATTATTTTATTTTCAAGAAATCTAAGTAGAATTGCCGTTTTAAAATTATTAGGACGATTAACTATAAACTTATACAAAAAAAACGTTTTTCTTAAATATCACACAAAAACTGCTGTAACTTTTTTATTTCTTTATAAAAAAATGTAAATTTTGTATAGATATTTTTATTTTCATGAAATCTAAGTAGAATTGCCGTTTTAAAATTATTAGAACGATTAATTATAAACTTATACAAAAAAAACGTTTTTCTTAAATATCACACAAAAACTGCTGTAACTTTTTTATTTCTTTATAAAAAAATGTAAATTTTGTATAGATATTTTTATTTTCATGAAATCTAAGTAGAATTGCCGTTTTAAAATTATTAGGACGATTAATTATAAACTCATACAAAAAAAACGTTTTTCTTAAATATCACACAAAAACTGCTGTAACTTTTTTATTTCTTTATAAAAAAATGTAAATTTTGTATAGATATTTTTATTTTCATGAAATCTAAGTAGAATTGCCGTTTTAAAATTATTAGGACGATTAATTATAAACTCATACAAAAAAAACGTTTTTCTTAAATATCACACAAAAACTGCTGTAACTTTTTTATTTCTTTATAAAAAAACGTAAATTTTGTATAGATATTTTTATTTTCATGAAATCTAAGTAGAATTGCCGTTTTAAAATTATTAGGACGATTAATTATAAACTTATACAAAAAAAACGTTTTTCTTAAATATCACACAAAAACTGCTGTAACTTTTTTATTTCTTTATAAAAAAATGTAAATTTTGTATAGATATTTTTATTTTCATGAAATCTAAGTAGAATTGCCGTTTTAAAATTATTAGGACGATTAATTATAAACTCATACAAAAAAAACGTTTTTCTTAAATATCACACAAAAACTGCTGTAACTTTTTTATTTCTTTATAAAAAAATGTAAATTTTGTATAGATATTTTTATTTTCATGAAATCTAAGTAGAATTGCCGTTTTAAAATTATTAGGACGATTAATTATAAACTTATACAAAAAAAACGTTTTTCTTAAATATCACACAAAAACTGCTGTAACTTTTTTATTTCTTTATAAAAAAATGTAAATTTTGTATAAATTATTTTATTTTCATGAAATCTAATTAAAAATGCCGTTTTAAAATTATTAGGACGATTATTTATAAACTTATACAAAAAAAACGTTTTTCTTAAATATCACACAAAAACTGCTGTAACTTTTTTATTTCTTTATAAAAAAATGTAAATTTTGTATAAATTATTTTATTTTCATGAAATCTAATTAAAAATGCCGTTTTAAAATTATTAGGACGATTATTTATAAACTTATACAAAAAAAACGTTTTTCTTAAATATCACACAAAAACTGCTGTAACTTTTTTATTTCTTTATAAAAAAATGTAAATTTTGTATAAATTATTTTATTTTCATGAAATCTAATTAAAAATGCCGTTTTAAAATTATTAGGACGATTAATTATAAACTTATACAAAAAAAACATTTTTCTTAAATATCACACAAAAACTGCTGTAACTTTTTTATTTCTTTATAAAAAAATGTAAATTTTGTATAGATATTTTTATTTTCATGAAATCTAAGTAGAATTGCCGTTTTAAAATTATTAGGACGATTAATTATAAACTTATACAAAAAAAACGTTTTTCTTAAATATCACACAAAAACTGCTGTAACTTTTTTATTTCTTTATAAAAAAATGTAAATTTTGTATAGATATTTTTATTTTCATGAAATCTAAGTAGAATTGCCGTTTTAAAATTATTAGGACGATTAATTATAAACTTATACAAAAAAAACGTTTTTCTTAAATATCACACAAAAACTGCTGTAACTTTTTTATTTCTTTATAAAAAAATGTAAATTTTGTATAGATATTTTTATTTTCATGAAATCTAAGTAGAATTGCCGTTTTAAAATTATTAGAACGATTAATTATAAACTTATACAAAAAAAACGTTTTTCTTAAATATCACACAAAAACTGCTGTAACTTTTTTATTTCTTTATAGAAAAATGTAAATTTTGTATAGATATTTTTATTTTCATGAAATCTAAGTAGAATTGCCGTTTTAAAATTATTAGGACGATTAATTATAAACTTATACAAAAAAAACGTTTTTCTTAAATATCACACAAAAACTGCTGTAACTTTTTTATTTCTTTATAAAAAAATGTAAATTTTGTATAGATATTTTTACTTTCATGAAATCTAAGTAGAATTGCCGTTTTAAAATTATTAGGACGATTAATTATAAACTTATACAAAAAAAACGTTTTTCTTAAATATCACACAAAAACTGCTGTAACTTTTTTATTTCTTTATAAAAAAATGTAAATTTTGTATAAATTATTTTATTTTCATGAAATCTAATTAAAAATGCCGTTTTAAAATTATTAGGACGATTATTTATAAACTTATACAAAAAAAACGTTTTTCTTAAATATCACACAAAAACTGCTGTAACTTTTTTATTTCTTTATAAAAAAATGTAAATTTTGTATAAATTATTTTATTTTCATGAAATCTAATTAAAAATACCGTTTTAAAATTATTAGGACGATTAATTATAAACTTATACAAAAAAAACGTTTTTCTTAAATATCACACAAAAACTGCTGTAACTTTTTTATTTCTTTATAAAAAAATGTAAATTTTGTATAAATTATTTTATTTTTATGAAATCTAATTAAAAATGCCGTTTTAAAATTATTATGACGATTAATTATAAACTTATAAAAAAAAAACGTTTTTCTTAAATATCACACAAAAACTGCTGTAACTTTTTTATTTCTTTATAAAAAAATGTAAATTTTGTATAAATTATTTTATTTTCATGAAATCTAAATAGAATTGCCGTTTTAAAATTATTAGGACGATTAACTATAAACTTATACAAAAAAAACGTTTTTCTTAAATATCACACAAAAACTGCTGTAACTTTTTTATTTCTTTATAAAAAAATGTAAATTTTGTATAGATATTTTTATTTTCATGAAATCTAAGTAGAATTGCCGTTTTAAAATTATTAGAACGATTAATTATAAACTTATACAAAAAAAACGTTTTTCTTAAATATCACACAAAAACTGCTGTAACTTTTTTATTTCTTTATAAAAAAATGTAAATTTTGTATAGATATTTTTATTTTCATGAAATCTAAGTAGAATTGCCGTTTTAAAATTATTAGGACGATTAATTATAAACTTATACAAAAAAAACGTTTTTCTTAAATATCACACAAAAACTGCTGTAACTTTTTTATTTCTTTATAAAAAAATGTAAATTTTGTATAAATTATTTTATTTTCATGAAATCTAATTAAAAATGCCGTTTTAAAATTATTAGGACGATTAATTATAAACTTATACAAAAAAAACGTTTTTCTTAAATATCACACAAAAACTGCTGTAACTTTTTTATTTCTTTATAAAAAAATGTAAATTTTGTATAAATTATTTTATTTTCATGAAATCTAATTAAAAATGCCGTTTTAAAATTATTAGGACGAATAATTATAAACTTATACAAAAAAAACGTTTTTCTTAAATATCACACAAAAACTGCTGTAACTTTTTTATTTCTTTATAAAAAAATGTAAATTTTGTATAGATATTTTTATTTTCATGAAATCTAAGTAGAATTGCCGTTTTAAAATTATTAGGACGATTAATTATAAACTTATACAAAAAAACGTTTTTCTTAAATATCACACAAAAACTGCTGTAACTTTTTTATTTCTTTATAAAAAAATGTAAATTTTGTATAGATATTTTTATTTTCATGAAATCTAAGTAGAATTGCCGTTTTAAAATTATTAGGACGATTAATTATAAACTTATACAAAAAAAACGTTTTTCTTAAATATCACACAAAAACTGCTGTAACTTTTTTATTTCTTTATAAAAAAATGTAAATTTTGTATAAATTATTTTATTTTCATGAAATCTAATTAAAAATGCCGTTTTAAAATTATTAGGACGATTATTTATAAACTTATACAAAAAAAACGTTTTTCTTAAATATCACACAAAAACTGCTGTAACTTTTTTATTTCTTTATAAAAAAATGTAAATTTTGTATAAATTATTTTATTTTCATGAAATCTAATTAAAAATACCGTTTTAAAATTATTAGGACGATTAATTATAAACTTATACAAAAAAAACGTTTTTCTTAAATATCACACAAAAACTGCTGTAACTTTTTTATTTCTTTATAAAAAAATGTAAATTTTGTATAAATTATTTTATTTTTATGAAATCTAATTAAAAATGCCGTTTTAAAATTATTATGACGATTAATTATAAACTTATAAAAAAAAAACGTTTTTCTTAAATATCACACAAAAACTGCTGTAACTTTTTTATTTCTTTATAAAAAAATGTAAATTTTGTATAAATTATTTTATTTTCATGAAATCTAAATAGAATTGCCGTTTTAAAATTATTAGGACGATTAACTATAAACTTATACAAAAAAAACGTTTTTCTTAAATATCACACAAAAACTGCTGTAACTTTTTTATTTCTTTATAAAAAAATGTAAATTTTGTATAGATATTTTTATTTTCATGAAATCTAAGTAGAATTGCCGTTTTAAAATTATTAGAACGATTAATTATAAACTTATACAAAAAAAACGTTTTTCTTAAATATCACACAAAAACTGCTGTAACTTTTTTATTTCTTTATAAAAAAATGTAAATTTTGTATAGATATTTTTATTTTCATGAAATCTAAGTAGAATTGCCGTTTTAAAATTATTAGGACGATTAATTATAAACTTATACAAAAAAAACGTTTTTCTTAAATATCACACAAAAACTGCTGTAACTTTTTTATTTCTTTATAAAAAAATGTAAATTTTGTATAAATTATTTTATTTTCATGAAATCTAATTAAAAATGCCGTTTTAAAATTATTAGGACGATTAATTATAAACTTATACAAAAAAAACGTTTTTCTTAAATATCACACAAAAACTGCTGTAACTTTTTTATTTCTTTATAAAAAAATGTAAATTTTGTATAAATTATTTTATTTTCATGAAATCTAATTAAAAATGCCGTTTTAAAATTATTAGGACGAATAATTATAAACTTATACAAAAAAAACGTTTTTCTTAAATATCACACAAAAACTGCTGTAACTTTTTTATTTCTTTATAAAAAAATGTAAATTTTGTATAGATATTTTTATTTTCATGAAATCTAAGTAGAATTGCCGTTTTAAAATTATTAGGACGATTAATTATAAACTTATACAAAAAAACGTTTTTCTTAAATATCACACAAAAACTGCTGTAACTTTTTTATTTCTTTATAAAAAAATGTAAATTTTGTATAGATATTTTTATTTTCATGAAATCTAAGTAGAATTGCCGTTTTAAAATTATTAGGACGATTAATTATAAACTTATACAAAAAAAACGTTTTTCTTAAATATCACACAAAAACTGCTGTAACTTTTTTATTTCTTTATAAAAAAATGTAAATTTTGTATAAATTATTTTATTTTCATGAAATCTAATTAAAAATGCCGTTTTAAAATTATTAGGACGATTATTTATAAACTTATACAAAAAAAACGTTTTTCTTAAATATCACACAAAAACTGCTGTAACTTTTTTATTTCTTTATAAAAAAATGTAAATTTTGTATAAATTATTTTATTTTCATGAAATCTAATTAAAAATGCCGTTTTAAAATTATTAGGACGATTAATTATAAACTTATACAAAAAAAACATTTTTCTTAAATATCACACAAAAACTGCTGTAACTTTTTTATTTCTTTATAAAAAAAATGTAAATTTTGTATAGATATTTTTATTTTCTTGAAATCTAAGTAGAATTGCCGTTTTAAAATTATTAGGACGATTAATTATAAGCTTATACAAAAAAAACGTTTTTCTTAAATATCACACAAAAACTGCTGTAACTTTTTTATTTCTTTATAAAAAAATGTAAATTTTGTATAGATATTTTTATTTTCATGAAATCTAAGTAGAATTGCCGTTTTAAAATTATTAGGACGATTAATTATAAACTTATACAAAAAAAACGTTTTTCTTAAATATCACACAAAAACTGCTGTAACTTTTTTATTTCTTTATAAAAAAATGTAAATTTTAAATAAATTATTTTATTTTCATGAAATCTAATTAAAAATGCCGTTTTAAAATTATTAGGACGATTATTTATAAACTTATACAAAAAAAACGTTTTTCTTAAATATCACACAAAAACTGCTGTAACTTTTTTATTTCTTTATAAAAAAATGTAAATTTTGTATAAATTATTTTATTTTCATGAAATCTAATTAAAAATGCCGTTTTAAAATTATTAGGACGATTAATTATAAACTTATACAAAAAAAACATTTTTCTTAAATATCACACAAAAACTGCTGTAACTTTTTTATTTCTTTATAAAAAAATGTAAATTTTGTATAGATATTTTTATTTTCATGAAATCTAAGTAGAATTGCCGTTTTAAAATTATTAGGACGATTAATTATAAACTTATACAAAAAAAACGTTTTTCTTAAATATCACACAAAAACTGCTGTAACTTTTTTATTTCTTTATAAAAAAATGTAAATTTTGTATAGATATTTTTATTTTCATGAAATCTAAGTAGAATTGCCGTTTTAAAATTATTAGGACGATTAATTATAAACTTATACAAAAAAAACGTTTTTCTTAAATATCACACAAAAACTGCTGTAACTTTTTTATTTCTTTATAAAAAAATGTAAATTTTGTATAGATATTTTTATTTTCATGAAATCTAAGTAGAATTGCCGTTTTAAAATTATTAGAACGATTAATTATAAACTTATACAAAAAAAACGTTTTTCTTAAATATCACACAAAAACTGCTGTAACTTTTTTATTTCTTTATAGAAAAATGTAAATTTTGTATAGATATTTTTATTTTCATGAAATCTAAGTAGAATTGCCGTTTTAAAATTATTAGGACGATTAATTATAAACTTATACAAAAAAAACGTTTTTCTTAAATATCACACAAAAACTGCTGTAACTTTTTTATTTCTTTATAAAAAAATGTAAATTTTGTATAGATATTTTTACTTTCATGAAATCTAAGTAGAATTGCCGTTTTAAAATTATTAGGACGATTAATTATAAACTTATACAAAAAAAACGTTTTTCTTAAATATCACACAAAAACTGCTGTAACTTTTTTATTTCTTTATAAAAAAATGTAAATTTTGTATAAATTATTTTATTTTCATGAAATCTAATTAAAAATGCCGTTTTAAAATTATTAGGACGATTATTTATAAACTTATACAAAAAAAACGTTTTTCTTAAATATCACACAAAAACTGCTGTAACTTTTTTATTTCTTTATAAAAAAATGTAAATTTTGTATAAATTATTTTATTTTCATGAAATCTAATTAAAAATACCGTTTTAAAATTATTAGGACGATTAATTATAAACTTATACAAAAAAAACGTTTTTCTTAAATATCACACAAAAACTGCTGTAACTTTTTTATTTCTTTATAAAAAAATGTAAATTTTGTATAAATTATTTTATTTTTATGAAATCTAATTAAAAATGCCGTTTTAAAATTATTATGACGATTAATTATAAACTTATAAAAAAAAAACGTTTTTCTTAAATATCACACAAAAACTGCTGTAACTTTTTTATTTCTTTATAAAAAAATGTAAATTTTGTATAAATTATTTTATTTTCATGAAATCTAAATAGAATTGCCGTTTTAAAATTATTAGGACGATTAACTATAAACTTATACAAAAAAAACGTTTTTCTTAAATATCACACAAAAACTGCTGTAACTTTTTTATTTCTTTATAAAAAAATGTAAATTTTGTATAGATATTTTTATTTTCATGAAATCTAAGTAGAATTGCCGTTTTAAAATTATTAGAACGATTAATTATAAACTTATACAAAAAAAACGTTTTTCTTAAATATCACACAAAAACTGCTGTAACTTTTTTATT
Source organism: Stenus bimaculatus (assembly GCA_963971135.1). NCBI lineage: Eukaryota > Metazoa > Arthropoda > Insecta > Coleoptera > Staphylinidae > Stenus > Stenus bimaculatus. The sequence goes on from OZ020184.1 coordinate 25,034,097, forward strand.
TCTTTATAAAAAAATGTAAATTTTGTATAGATATTTTTATTTTCATGAAATCTAAGTAGAATTGCCGTTTTAAAATTATTAGGACGATTAATTATAAACTTATACAAAAAAAACGTTTTTCTTAAATATCACACAAAAACTGCTGTAACTTTTTTATTTCTTTATAAAAAAATGTAAATTTTGTATAAATTATTTTATTTTCATGAAATCTAATTAAAAATGCCGTTTTAAAATTATTAGGACGATTAATTATAAACTTATACAAAAAAAACGTTTTTCTTAAATATCACACAAAAACTGCTGTAACTTTTTTATTTCTTTATAAAAAAATGTAAATTTTGTATAAATTATTTTATTTTCATGAAATCTAATTAAAAATGCCGTTTTAAAATTATTAGGACGAATAATTATAAACTTATACAAAAAAAACGTTTTTCTTAAATATCACACAAAAACTGCTGTAACTTTTTTATTTCTTTATAAAAAAATGTAAATTTTGTATAGATATTTTTATTTTCATGAAATCTAAGTAGAATTGCCGTTTTAAAATTATTAGGACGATTAATTATAAACTTATACAAAAAAACGTTTTTCTTAAATATCACACAAAAACTGCTGTAACTTTTTTATTTCTTTATAAAAAAATGTAAATTTTGTATAGATATTTTTATTTTCATGAAATCTAAGTAGAATTGCCGTTTTAAAATTATTAGGACGATTATTTATAAACTTATACAAAAAAAACGTTTTTCTTAAATATCACACAAAAACTGCTGTAACTTTTTTATTTCTTTATAAAAAAATGTAAATTTTGTATAAATTATTTTATTTTCATGAAATCTAATTAAAAATGCCGTTTTAAAATTATTAGGACGATTAATTATAAACTTATACAAAAAAAACATTTTTCTTAAATATCACACAAAAACTGCTGTAACTTTTTTATTTCTTTATAAAAAAAATGTAAATTTTGTATAGATATTTTTATTTTCTTGAAATCTAAGTAGAATTGCCGTTTTAAAATTATTAGGACGATTAATTATAAGCTTATACAAAAAAAAACGTTTTTCTTAAATATCACACAAAAACTGCTGTAACTTTTTTATTTCTTTATAAAAAAATGTAAATTTTGTATAAATTATTTTATTTTCATGAAATCTAATTAAAAATGCCGTTTTAAAATTATTAGGACGATTATTTATAAACTTATACAAAAAAAACGTTTTTCTTAAATATCACACAAAAACTGCTGTAACTTTTTTATTTCTTTATAAAAAAATGTAAATTTTGTATAGATATTTTTATTTTCATGAAATCTAAGTAGAATTGCCGTTTTAAAATTATTAGGACGATTAATTATAAGCTTATACAAAAAAAACGTTTTTCTTAAATATCACACAAAAACTGCTGTAACTTTTTTATTTCTTTATACAAAAATGTAAATTTTGTATAAATTATTTTATTTTCATGAAATCTAAGTAGAATTGCCGTTTTAAAATTATTAGGACGATTAATTATAAACTTATACAAAAAAAACGTTTTTCTTAAATATCACACAAAAACTGCTGTAACTTTTTTATTTCTTTATAAAAAAATGTAAATTTTGTATAGATATTTTTATTTTCATGAAATCTAAGTAGAATTGCCGTTTTAAAATTATTAGGACGATTAATTATAAACTTATACAAAAAAAACGTTTTTCTTAAATATCACACAAAAACTGCTGTAACTTTTTTATTTCTTTATAAAAAAATGTAAATTTTGTATAGATATTTTTATTTTCATGAAATCTAAGTAGAATTGCCGTTTTAAAATTATTAGGACGATTAATTATAAGCTTATACAAAAAAAACGTTTTTCTTAAATATCACACAAAAACTGCTGTAACTTTTTTATTTCTTTATAAAAAAATGTAAATTTTGTATAAATTATTTTATTTTCATGAAATCTAATTAAAAATGCCATTTTAAAATTATTAGGACGATTATTTATAAACTTATACAAAAAAAACGTTTTTCTTAAATATCACACAAAAACTGCTGTAACTTTTTTATTTCTTTATAAAAAAATGTAAATTTTGTATAAATTATTTTATTTTCATGAAATCTAATTAAAAATGCCGTTTTAAAATTATTAGGACGATTAATTATAAACTTATACAAAAAAAACATTTTTCTTAAATATCACACAAAAACTGCTGTAACTTTTTTATTTCTTTATAAAAAAAATGTAAATTTTGTATAGATATTTTTATTTTCTTGAAATCTAAGTAGAATTGCCGTTTTAAAATTATTAGGACGATTAATTATAAGCTTATACAAAAAAAACGTTTTTCTTAAATATCACACAAAAACTGCTGTAACTTTTTTATTTCTTTATAAAAAAATGTAAATTTTGTATAGATATTTTTATTTTCATGAAATCTAAGTAGAATTGCCGTTTTAAAATTATTAGGACGATTAATTATAAGCTTATACAAAAAAAACGTTTTTCTTAAATATCACACAAAAACTGCTGTAACTTTTTTATTTCTTTATACAAAAATGTAAATTTTGTATAAATTATTTTATTTTCATGAAATCTAAGTAGAATTGCCGTTTTAAAATTATTAGGACGATTAATTATAAACTTATACAAAAAAAACGTTTTTCTTAAATATCACACAAAAACTGCTGTAACTTTTTTATTTCTTTATAAAAAAATGTAAATTTTGTATAGATATTTTTATTTTCATGAAATCTAAGTAGAATTGCCGTTTTAAAATTATTAGGACGATTAATTATAAGCTTATACAAAAAAAACGTTTTTCTTAAATATCACACAAAAACTGCTGTAACTTTTTTATTTCTTTATAAAAAAATGTAAATTTTGTATAAATTATTTTATTTTCATGAAATCTAATTAAAAATGCCGTTTTAAAATTATTAGGACGATTAATTATAAACTTATACAAAAAAAAACGTTTTTCTTAAATATCACACAAAAACTGCTGTAACTTTTTTATTTCTTTATACAAAAATGTAAATTTTGTATAAATTATTTTATTTTCATGAAATCTAAGTAGAATTGCCGTTTTAAAATTATTAGGACGATTAATTATAAACTTATACAAAAAAAACGTTTTTCTTAAATATCACACAAAAACTGCTGTAACTTTTTTATTTCTTTATACAAAAATGTAAATTTTGTATAGATATTTTTATTTTCATGAAATCTAAGTAGAATTGCCGTTTTAAAATTATTAGGACGATTAATTATAAACTTATACAAAAAAAACGTTTTTCTTAAATATCACACAAAAACTGCTGTAACTTTTTTATTTCTTTATAAAAAAATGTAAATTTTGTATAAATTATTTTATTTTCATGAAATCTAATTAAAAATGCCGTTTTAAAATTATTAGGACGATTATTTATAAACTTATACAAAAAAAACGTTTTTCTTAAATATCACACAAAAACTGCTGTAACTTTTTTATTTCTTTATAAAAAAATGTAAATTTTGTATAAATTATTTTATTTTCATGAAATCTAATTAAAAATGCCGTTTTAAAATTATTAGGACGATTAATTATAAACTTATACAAAAAAAACATTTTTCTTAAATATCACACAAAAACTGCTGTAACTTTTTTATTTCTTTATAAAAAAAATGTAAATTTTGTATAGATATTTTTATTTTCTTGAAATCTAAGTAGAATTGCCGTTTTAAAATTATTAGGACGATTAATTATAAGCTTATACAAAAAAAACGTTTTTCTTAAATATCACACAAAAACTGCTGTAACTTTTTTATTTCTTTATAAAAAAATGTAAATTTTGTATAAATTATTTTATTTTCATGAAATCTAATTAAAAATGCCGTTTTAAAATTATTAGGACGATTATTTATAAACTTATACAAAAAAAACGTTTTTCTTAAATATCACACAAAAACTGCTGTAACTTTTTTATTTCTTTATAAAAAAATGTAAATTTTGTATAGATATTTTTATTTTCATGAAATCTAAGTAGAATTGCCGTTTTAAAATTATTAGGACGATTAATTATAAGCTTATACAAAAAAAACGTTTTTCTTAAATATCACACAAAAACTGCTGTAACTTTTTTATTTCTTTATACAAAAATGTAAATTTTGTATAAATTATTTTATTTTCATGAAATCTAAGTAGAATTGCCGTTTTAAAATTATTAGGACGATTAATTATAAACTTATACAAAAAAAACGTTTTTCTTAAATATCACACAAAAACTGCTGTAACTTTTTTATTTCTTTATAAAAAAATGTAAATTTTGTATAGATATTTTTATTTTCATGAAATCTAAGTAGAATTGCCGTTTTAAAATTATTAGGACGATTAATTATAAACTTATACAAAAAAAACGTTTTTCTTAAATATCACACAAAAACTGCTGTAACTTTTTTACTTCTTTATAAAAAAATGTAAATTTTGTATAGATATTTTTATTTTCATGAAATCTAAGTAGAATTGCCGTTTTAAAATTATTAGGACGATTAATTATAAGCTTATACAAAAAAAACGTTTTTCTTAAATATCACACAAAAACTGCTGTAACTTTTTTATTTCTTTATACAAAAATGTAAATTTTGTATAAATTATTTTATTTTCATGAAATCTAAGTAGAATTGCCGTTTTAAAATTATTAGGACGATTAATTATAAGCTTTTACAAATAAAACGTTTTTCTTAAATATCACACAAAAACTGCTGTAACTTTTTTATTTCTTTATACAAAAATGTAAATTTTGTATAAATTATTTTATTTTCATGAAATCTAAGTAGAATTGCCGTTTTAAAATTATTAGGACGATTAATTATAAACTTATACAAAAAAAACGTTTTTCTTAAATATCACACAAAAACTGCTGTAACTTTTTTATTTCTTTATAAAAAAATGTAAATTTTCTATAGATATTTTTATTTTCATGAAATCTAAGTAGAATTGCCGTTTTAAAATTATTAGGACGATTAATTATAAGCTTATACAAATAAAACGTTTTTCTTAAATATCACACAAAAACTGCTGTAACTTTTTTATTTCTTTATACAAAAATGTAAATTTTGTATAAATTATTTTATTTTCATGAAATCTAAGTAGAATTGCCGTTTTAAAATTATTAGGACGATTAATTATAAACTTATACAAAAAAAACGTTTTTCTTAAATATCACACAAAAACTGCTGTAACTTTTTTATTTCTTTATAAAAAAATGTAAATTTTGTATAGATATTTTTATTTTCATGAAATCTAAGTAGAATTGCCGTTTTAAAATTATTAGGACGATTAATTATAAACTTATACAAAAAAAACGTTTTTCTTAAATATCACACAAAAAGTGCTGTAACTTTTTTATTTCTTTATAAAAAAATGTAAATTTTGTATAAATTATTTTATTTTCATGAAATCTAATTAAAAATGCCGTTTTAAAATTATTAGGACGATTAATTATAAACTTATACAAAAAAAACGTTTTTCTTAAATATCACACAAAAACTGCTGTAACTTTTTTATTTCTTTATAAAAAAATGTAAATTTTGTATAAATTATTTTATTTTTATGAAATCTAATTAAAAATGCCGTTTTAAAATTATTATGACGAATAATTATAAACTTATAAAAAAAAAACGTTTTTCTTAAATATCACACAAAAACTGCTGTAACTTTTTTATTTCTTTATAAAAAAATGTAAATTTTGTATAAATTATTTTATTTTCATGAAATCTAAGTAGAATTGCCGTTTTAAAATTATTAGGACGATTAACTATAAACTTATACAAAAAAAACGTTTTTCTTAAATATCACACAAAAACTGCTGTAACTTTTTTATTTCTTTATAAAAAAATGTAAATTTTGTATAGATATTTTTATTTTCATGAAATCTAAGTAGAATTGCCGTTTTAAAATTATTAGGACGATTAATTATAAACTTATACAAAAAAAACGTTTTTCTTAAATATCACACAAAAACTGCTGTAACTTTTTTATTTCTTTATAAAAAAATGTAAATTTTGTATAGATATTTTTATTTTCATGAAATCTAAGTAGAATTGCCGTTTTAAAATTATTAGGACGATTAATTATAAACTTATACAAAAAAAACGTTTTTCTTAAATATCACACAAAAACTGCTGTAACTTTTTTATTTCTTTATAAAAAAATGTAAATTTTGTATAAATTATTTTATTTTCATGAAATCTAATTACAAATGCCGTTTTAAAATTATTAGGACGATTAATTATAAACTTATACAAGAAAAACGTTTTTCTTAAATATCACACAAAAACTGCTGTAACTTTTTTATTTCTTTATAAAAAAATGTAAATTTTGTATAAATTATTTTATTTTCATGAAATCTAAATAAAAATGCCGTTTTAAAATTATTAGGACGATTAATTATAAACTTATACAAAAAAAACGTTTTTCTTAAATATCACACAAAAACTGCTGTAACTTTTTTATTTCTTTATAAAAAAATGTAAATTTTGTATAGATATTTTTATTTTCATGAAATCTAAGTAGAATTGCCGTTTTAAAATTATTAGGACGATTAATTATAAACTTATACAAAAAAAACGTTTTTCTTAAATATCACACAAAAACTGCTGTAACTTTTTTATTTCTTAATAAAAAAATGTAAATTTTGTATAGATATTTTTATTTTCATGAAATCTAAGTAGAATTGCCGTTTTAAAATTATTAGGACGATTAATTATAAACTTATACAAAAAAAAACGTTTTTCTTAAATATCACACAAAAACTGCTGTAACTTTTTTATTTCTTTATAAAAAAATGTAAGTTTTGTATAGATATTTTTATTTTCATGAAATCTAAGTAGAATTGCCGTTTTAAAATTATTAGGACGATTAATTATAAACTTATACAAAAAAAACGTTTTTCTTAAATATCACACAAAAACTGCTGTAACTTTTTTATTTCTTTATAAAAAAATGTAAATTTTGAATAAATTATTTTATTTTCATGAAATCTAATTAAAAATGCCGTTTTAAAATTATTAGGACGATTATTTATAAACTTATACAAAAAAAACGTTTTTCTTAAATATCACACAAAAACTGCTGTAACTTTTTTATTTCTTTATAAAAAAATGTAAATTTTGTATAAATTATTTTATTTTCATGAAATCTAATTAAAAATGCCGTTTTAAAATTATTAGGACGATTAATTATAAACTTATACAAAAAAAACATTTTTCTTAAATATCACACAAAAACTGCTGTAACTTTTTTATTTCTTTATAAAAAAATGTAAATTTTGTATAGATATTTTTATTTTCATGAAATCTGAGTAGAATTGCCGTTTTAAAATTATTAGGACGATTAATTATAAACTTATACAAAAAAAACGTTTTTCTTAAATATCACACAAAAACTGCTGTAACTTTTTTATTTCTTTATAAAAAAATGTAAATTTTGTATAGATATTTTTATTTTCATGAAATCTAAGTAGAATTGCCGTTTAAAAATTATTAGGACGATTAATTATAAGCTTATACAAAAAAAACGTTTTTCTTAAATATCACACAAAAACTGCTGTAACTTTTTTATTTCTTTATAAAAAAATGTAAATTTTGTATAGATATTTTTATTTTCATGAAATCTAAGTAGAATTGCCGTTTTAAAATTATTAGGACGATTAATTATAAACTTATACAAAAAAAACGTTTTTCTTAAATATCACACAAAAACTGCTGTAACTTTTTTATTTCTTTATAAAAAAATGTAAATTTTGTATAAATTATTTTATTTTCATGAAATCTAAGTAGAATTGCCGTTTTAAAATTATTAGGTCGATTAATTATAAACTTATACAAAAAAAACGTTTTTCTTAAATATCACACAAAAACTGCTGTAACTTTTTTATTTCTTTATAAAAAAATGTAAATTTTGTATAGATATTTTTATTTTCAGGAAATCTAAGTAGAATTGCCGTTTTAAAATTATTAGGACGATTAATTATAAACTTATACAAAAAAAACGTTTTTCTTAAATATCACACAAAAACTGCTGTAACTTTTTTATTTCTTTATAAAAAAATGTAAATTTTGTATAAATTATTTTATTTTCATGAAATCTAAGTAGAATTGCCGTTTTAAAATTATTAGGACGATTAATTATAAACTTATACAAAAAAAAACGTTTTTCTTAAATATCACACAAAAACTGCTGTAACTTTTTTATTTCTTTATAAAAAAATGTAAATTTTGTATAGATATTTTTATTTTCATGAAATCTAAGTAGAATTGCCGTTTTAAAATTATTAGGACGATTAATTATAAACTTATACAAAAAAAACGTTTTTCTTAAATATCACACAAAAACTGCTGTAACTTTTTTATTTCTTTATAAAAAAATGTAAATTTTGTATAAATTATTTTATTTTCATGAAATCTAAGTAGAATTGCCGTTTTAAAATTATTAGGACGATTAATTATAAACTTATACAAAAAAAACGTTTTTCTTAAATATCACACAAAAACTGCTGTAACTTTTTTATTTCTTTATAAAAAAATGTAAATTTTGTATAAATTATTTTATTTTCATGAAATCTAAGTAGAACTGCCGTTTTAAAATTATTAGGACGATTAATTATAAACTTATACAAAAAAAACGTTTTTCTTAAATATCACACAAAAACTGCTGTAACTTTTTTATTTCTTTATAAAAAAATGTAAATTTTGTATAAATTATTTTATTTTCATGAAGTCTAAGTAGAATTGCCGTTTTAAAATTATTAGGACGATTAATTATAAACTTATACAAAAAAAACGTTTTTCTTAAATATCACACAAAAACTGCTGTAACTTTTTTATTTCTTTATAAAAAATTGTAAATTTTGTATAAATTATTTTATTTTCATGAAATCTAAGTAGAATTGCCGTTTTAAAATTATTAGGACGATTAATTATAAACTTATACAAAAAAAACGTTTTTCTTAAATATCACACAAAAACTGCTGTAACTTTTTTATTTCTTTATAAAAAAATGTAAATTTTGTATAGATATTTTTATTTTCATGAAATCTAAGTAGAATTGCCGTTTTAAAATTATTAGGACGATTAATTATAAACTTATACAAAAAAAACGTTTTTCTTAAATATCACACAAAAACTGCTGTAACTTTTTTATTTCTTAATAAAAAAATGTAAATTTTATATAAATTATTTTATTTTCATGAAATCTAAGTAGAATTGCCGTTTTAAAATTATTAGGACGATTAATTATAAACTTATACAAAAAAAACGTTTTTCTTAAATATCACACAAAAACTGCTGTAACTTTTTTATTTCTTTATAAAAAAATGTAAATTTTGTATAAATTATTTTATTTTCATGAAATCTAAGTAGAATTGACGTTTTAAAATTATTAGGACGATTAATTGTAAACTTATACAAAAAAAACGTTTTTCTTAAATATCACACAAAAACTGCTGTAACTTTTTTATTTCTTTATAAAAAAATGTAAATTTTGTATAGATATTTTTATTTTCATGAAATCTAAGTAGAATTCCCGTTTTAAAATTATTAGGACGATTAATTATAAACTTATACAAAAAAAACGTTTTTCTTAAATATCACACAAAAACTGCTGTAACTTTTTTATTTCTTTATAAAAAAATGTAAATTTTGTATAGATATTTTTATTTTCATGAAATCTAAGTAGAATTGCCGTTTTAAAATTATTAGGACGATTAATTATAAACTTATACAAAAAAAAACGTTTTTCTTAAATATCACACAAAAACTGCTGTAACTTTTTTATTTCTTTATAAAAAAATGTAAGTTTTGTATAGATATTTTTATTTTCATGAAATCTAAGTAGAATTGCCGTTTTAAAATTATTAGGACGATTAATTATAAACTTATACAAAAAAAACGTTTTTCTTAAATATCACACAAAAACTGCTGTAACTTTTTTATTTCTTTATAAAAAAATGTAAATTTTGAATAAATTATTTTATTTTCATGAAATCTAATTAAAAATGCCGTTTTAAAATTATTAGGACGATTATTTATAAACTTATACAAAAAAAACGTTTTTCTTAAATATCACACAAAAACTGCTGTAACTTTTTTATTTCTTTATAAAAAAATGTAAATTTTGTATAAATTATTTTATTTTCATGAAATCTAATTAAAAATGCCGTTTTAAAATTATTAGGACGATTAATTATAAACTTATACAAAAAAAACATTTTTCTTAAATATCACACAAAAACTGCTGTAACTTTTTTATTTCTTTATAAAAAAATGTAAATTTTGTATAGATATTTTTATTTTCATGAAATCTAAGTAGAATTGCCGTTTTAAAATTATTAGGACGATTAATTATAAACTTATACAAAAAAAACGTTTTTCTTAAATATCACACAAAAACTGCTGTAACTTTTTTATTTCTTTATAAAAAAATGTAAATTTTGTATAGATATTTTTATTTTCATGAAATCTAAGTAGAATTGCCGTTTAAAAATTATTAGGACGATTAATTATAAGCTTATACAAAAAAAAACGTTTTTCTTAAATATCACACAAAAACTGCTGTAACTTTTTTATTTCTTTATAAAAAAATGTAAATTTTGTATAGATATTTTTATTTTCATGAAATCTAAGTAGAATTGCCGTTTTAAAATTATTAGGACGATTAATTATAAACTTATACAAAAAAAACGTTTTTCTTAAATATCACACAAAAACTGCTGTAACTTTTTTATTTCTTTATAAAAAAATGTAAATTTTGTATAAATTATTTTATTTTCATGAAATCTAAGTAGAATTGCCGTTTTAAAATTATTAGGTCGATTAATTATAAACTTATACAAAAAAAACGTTTTTCTTAAATATCACACAAAAACTGCTGTAACTTTTTTATTTCTTTATAAAAAAATGTAAATTTTGTATAGATATTTTTATTTTCAGGAAATCTAAGTAGAATTGCCGTTTTAAAATTATTAGGACGATTAATTATAAACTTATACAAAAAAAACGTTTTTCTTAAATATCACACAAATACTGCTGTAACTTTTTTATTTCTTTATAAAAAAATGTAAATTTTGTATAAATTATTTTATTTTCATGAAATCTAAGTAGAACTGCCGTTTTAAAATTATTAGGACGATTAATTATAAACTTATACAAAAAAAACGTTTTTCTTAAATATCACACAAAAACTGCTGTAACTTTTTTATTTCTTTATAAAAAAATGTAAATTTTGTATAAATTATTTTATTTTCATGAAGTCTAAGTAGAATTGCCGTTTTAAAATTATTAGGACGATTAATTATAAACTTATACAAAAAAAACGTTTTTCTTAAATATCACACAAAAACTGCTGTAACTTTTTTATTTCTTTATAAAAAATTGTAAATTTTGTATAAATTATTTTATTTTCATGAAATCTAAGTAGAATTGCCGTTTTAAAATTATTAGGACGATTAATTATAAACTTATACAAAAAAAAACGTTTTTCTTAAATATCACACAAAAACTGCTGTAACTTTTTTATTTCTTTATAAAAAAATGTAAATTTTGTATAGATATTTTTATTTTCATGAAATCTAAGTAGAATTGCCGTTTTAAAATTATTAGGACGATTAATTATAAACTTATACAAAAAAAACGTTTTTCTTAAATATCACACAAAAACTGCTGTAACTTTTTTATTTCTTAATAAAAAAATGTAAATTTTATATAAATTATTTTATTTTCATGAAATCTAAGTAGAATTGCCGTTTTAAAATTATTAGGACGATTAATTATAAACTTATACAAAAAAAACGTTTTTCTTAAATATCACACAAAAACTGCTGTAACTTTTTTATTTCTTTATAAAAAAATGTAAATTTTGTATAAATTATTTTATTTTCATGAAATCTAAGTAGAATTGACGTTTTAAAATTATTAGGACGATTAATTGTAAACTTATACAAAAAAAAACGTTTTTCTTAAATATCACACAAAAACTGCTGTAACTTTTTTATTTCTTTATAAAAAAATGTAAATTTTGTATAAATTATTTTATTTTCATGAAATCTAAGTAGAATTGCCGTTTTAAAATTATTAGGTCGATTAATTATAAACTTATACAAAAAAAACGTTTTTCTTAAATATCACACAAAAACTGCTGTAACTTTTTTATTTCTTTATAAAAAAATGTAAATTTTGTATAAATTATTTTATTTTCATGAAATCTAAGTAGAATTGCCGTTTTAAAATTATTAGGACGATTAATTATATACTTATACAAAAAAAAACGTTTTTCTTAAATATCACACAAAAACTGCTGTAACTTTTTTATTTCTTTATAAAAAAATGTAAGTTTTGTATAGATATTTTTATTTTCATGAAATCTAAGTAGAATTGCCGTTTTAAAATTATTAGGACGATTAATTATAAACTTATACAAAAAAAACGTTTTTCTTAAATATCCCACAAAAACTGCTGTAACTTTTTTATTTCTTTATAAAAAAATGTAAATTTTGTATAAATTATTTTATTTTCATGAAATCTAAGTAGAATTGCCGTTTTAAAATTATTAGGACGATTAATTATAAACTTATACAAAAAAAACGTTTTTCTTAAATATCACACAAAAACTACTGTAACTTTTTTATTTCTTTATAAAAAAATGTAAATTTTGTATAAATTATTTTATTTTCATGAAATCTAAGTAGAATTGCCGTTTTAAAATTATTAGGACGATTAATTATAAACTTATACAAAAAAAACGTTTTTCTTAAATATCACACAAAAACTGAAAACTGCTGTAACTTTTTATTTCTTTATAAAAAAATGTAAATTTTGTATAGATATTTTTATTTTCATGAAATCTAAGTAGAATTGCCGTTTTAAAATTATTAGGACGATTAATTATAAACTTATACAAAAAAACGTTTTTCTTAAATATCACACAAAAACTGCTGTAACTTTTTTATTTCTTTATAAAAAAATGTAAATTTTGTATAGATATTTTTATTTTCATGAAATCTAAGTAGAATTGCCGTTTTAAAATTATTAGGAAGATTAATTATAAACTTATACAAAAAAACGTTTTTCTTAAATATCACACAAAAACTGCTGTAACTTTTTTATTTCTTTATAAAAAAATGTAAATTTTGTATAGATATTTTTATTTTCATGAAATCTAAGTAGAATTGCCGTTTTAAAATTATTAGGACGATTAATTATAAACTTATACAAAAAAACGTTTTTCTTAAATATCACACAAAAACTGCTGTAACTTTTTTATTTCTTTATAAAAAAATGTAAATTTTGTATAGATATTTTTATTTTCATGAAATCTAAGTAGAATTGCCGTTTTAAAATTATTAGGACGATTAATTATAAACTTATACAAAAAAAACGTTTTTCTTAAATATCACACAAAAACTGCTGTAACTTTTTTATTTCTTTATAAAAAAATGTAAATTTTGTATAGATATTTTTATTTTCATGAAATCTAAGAAGAATTGCCGTTTTAAAATTATTAGGACGATTAATTATAAACTTATACAAAAAAAACGTTTTTCTTAAATATCACACAAAAACTGCTGTAACTTTTTTATTTCTTTATAAAAAAATGTAAATTTTGTATAGATATTTTTATTTTCATGAAATCTAAGTAGAATTGCCGTTTTAAAATTATTAGGACGATTAATTATAAACTTATACAAAAAAAACGTTTTTCTTAAATATCACACAAAAACTGCTGTAACTTTTTTATTTCTTTATAAAAAAATGTAAATTTTGTATAGATATTTTTATTTTCATGAATTCTAAGTAGAATTGCCGTTTTAAAATTATTAGGACGATTAATTATAAACTTATACAAAAAAAACATTTTTCTTAAATATCACACAAAAACTGCTGTAACTTTTTTATTTCTTTATAAAAAAATGTAAATTTTGTATAAATTATTTTATTTTCATGAAATCTAAGTAGAATTGCCGTTTTAAAATTATTAGGACGATTAATTATAAATTTATACAAAAAAAAACGTTTTTCTTAAATATCACACAAAAACTGCTGTAACTTTTTTATTTCTTTATAAAAAAATGTAAATTTTGTATAAATTATTTTATTTTCATGAAATCTAAGTAGAATTGCCGTTTTAAAATGATTAGGACGATTAATTATAAACTTATACAAAAAAAACGTTTTTCTTAAATATCACACAAAAACTGCTGTAATTTTTTTATTTCTTTATAAAAAAATGTAAATTTTGTATAGATATTTTTATTTTCATGAAATCTAAGTAGAATTGCCGTTTTAAAATTATTAGGACGATTAATTATAAACTTATACAAAAAAAACGTTTTTCTTAAATATCACACAAAAACTGCTGTAACCTTTTTATTTCTTTATAAAAAAATGTAAATTTTGTATAAATTATTTTATTTTCATGAAATCTAAGTAAAATTGCCGTTTTAAAATTATTAGGACGATTAATTATAAACTTATACAAAAAAAACGTTTTTCTTAAATATCACACAAAAACTGCTGTAACTTTTTTATTTCTTTATAAAAAAATGTAAATTTTGTATATATATTTTTATTTTCATGAAATCTAAGTGGAATTGCCGTTTTAAAATCATTAGGACGATTAATTATAAACTTATACAAAAAAAACGTTTTTCTTAAATATCACACAAAAACTGCTGTAACTTTTTTATTTCTTTATAAAAAAATGTAAATTTTGTATAAATTATTTTATTTTCATGAAATCTAAGTAGAATTGCCGTTTTAAAATTATAAGGACGATTAATTATAAACTTATACAAAAAAAACGTTTTTCTTAAATATCACACAAAAACTGCTGTAATTTTTTTATTTCTTTATAAAAAAATGTAAATTTTGTATAGATATTTTTATTTTCATGAAATCTAAGTAGAATTGCCGTTTTAAAATTATTAGGACGATTAATTATAAACTTATACAAAAAAAACGTTTTTCTTAAATATCACACAAAAACTGCTGTAACTTTTTTATTTCTTTATAAAAAAATGTAAATTTTGTATAAATTATTTTATTTTCATGAAATCTAAGTAGAATTGTTGTTTTAAAATTATTAGGACGATTAATTATAAACTTATACAAAAAAAACGTTTTTCTTAAATATCACACAAAAACTGCTGTAACTTTTTTATTTCTTTATAAAAAAATGTAAATTTTGTATAGATATTTTTATTTTCATGAAATCTAAGTGGAATTGCCGTTTTAAAATTATTAGGACGATTAATTATAAACTTATACAAAAAAAACGTTTTTCTTAAATATCACACAAAAACTGCTGTAACTTTTTTATTTCTTTATAAAAAAATGTAAATTTTGTATAAATTATTTTATTTTCATGAAATCTAAGTAGAATTGCCGTTTTAAAATTATTAGGACGATTAATTATAAACTTATACAAAAAAAACGTTTTTCTTAAATATCACACAAAAACTGCTGTAATTTTTTTATTTCTTTATAAAAAAATGTAAATTTTGTATAGATATTTTTATTTTCATGAAATCTAAGTAGAATTGCCGTTTTAAAATTATTAGGACGATTAATTATTAACTTATACAAAAAAAACGTTTTTCTTAAATATCACACAAAAACTGCTGTAACTTTTTTATTTCTTTATAAAAAAATGTAAATTTTGTATAAATTATTTTATTTTCATGAAATCTAAGTAAAATTGCCGTTTTAAAATTATTAGGACGATTAATTATAAACTTATACAAAAAAAACGTTTTTCTTAAATATCACACAAAAACTGCTGTAACTTTTTTATTTCTTTATAAAAAAATGTAAATTTTGTATAAATTATTTTATTTTCATGAAATCTAAGTAGAATTGCCGTTTTAAAATTATTAGGACGATTAATTATAAACTTATACAAAAAAAACGTTTTTCTTAAATATCACACAAAAACTGCTGCAACTTTTTTATTTCTTTATAAAAAAATGTAAATTTTGTATAAATTATTTTGTTTTCATGAAATCTAAATAGAATTGCCGTTTTAAAATTATTAGGACGATTAATTATAAACTTATACAAAAAAAAACGTTTTTCTTAAATATCACACAAAAACTGCTGTAACTTTTTTATTTCTTTATAAAAAAATGTAAATTTTGTTTAGATATTTTTATTTTCATGAAATCTAAGTAGAATTGCCGTTTTAAAATTATTAGGACGATTAATTATAAACTTATACAAAAAAAAAACGTTTTTCTTAAATATCACACAAAAACTGCTGTAACTTTTTTATTTCTTTATAAAAAAATGTAAATTTTGTATAAATTATTTTATTTTCATGAAATCTAAGTAGAATTGCCGTTTTAAAATTATTAGGACGATTAATTATAAACTTATACAAAAAAAACGTTTTTCTTAAATATCACACAAAAAAAATGTAAATTTTGTATAGATATTTTTATTTTCATGAAATCTAAGTAGAATTGCCGTTTTAAAATTTTTAGGACGATTAATTATAAACTTATACAAAAAAACGTTTTTCTTAAATATCATACAAAAACTGCTGTAACTTTTTTATTTCTTTATAAAAAAATGTAAATTTTGTATAAATTATTTTATTTTCATGAAATCTAAGTAGAATTGCCGTTTTAAAATTATTAGGACGATTAATTATAAACTTATACAAAAAAAACGTTTTTCTTAAATATCACACAAAAACTGCTGCAACTTTTTTATTTCTTTATAAAAAAATGTAAATTTTGTATAAATTATTTTGTTTCATGAAATCTAATAGAATTGCCGTTTTAAAATTATTAGGACGATTAATTATAAACTTATACAAAAAAAAACGTTTTTCTTAAATATCACACAAAAACTGCTGTAACTTTTTTATTTCTTTATAAAAAAATGTAAATTTTGTATAGATATTTTTATTTTCATGAAATCTAAGTAGAATTGCCGTTTTAAAATTATTAGGACGATTAATTATAAACTTATACAAAAAAAAAACGTTTTTCTTAAATATCACACAAAAACTGCTGTAACTTTTTTATTTCTTTATAAAAAATGTAAATTTTGTATAAATTATTTTATTTTCATGAAATCTAAGTAGAATTGCCGTTTTAAAATTATTAGGACGATTAATTATAAACTTATACAAAAAAAACGTTTTTCTTAAATATCACACAAAAACTACTGTAACTTTTTTATTTCTTTATAAAAAAATGTAAATTTTGTATAAATTATTATATTTTCATGAAATCTAAGTAGAATTGCCGTTTTAAAATTATTAGGACGATTAATTATAAACTTATACAAAAAAAAACGTTTTTCTTAAATATCACACAAAAACTGCTGTAACTTTTTTATTTCTTTATAAAAAAATGTAAATTTTGTATAAATTATTATATTTTCATGAAATCTAAGTAGAATTGCCGTTTTAAAATTATTAGGACGATTAATTATAAACTTATACAAAAAAAACGTTTTTCTTAAATATCACACAAAAACTGCTGTAACTTTTTTATTTCTTTATAAAAAAATGTAAATTTTGTATAGATATTTTTATTTTCATGAAATCTAAGTAGAATTGCCGTTTTAAAATTATTAGGACGATTAATTATAAACTTATACAAAAAAAACGTTTTTCTTAAATATCACACAAAAACTGCTGTAACTTTTTTATTTCTTTATAAAAAAATGTAAATTTTGTATAAATTATTTTATTTTCATGAAATCTAAGTAGAATTGCCGTTTTAAAATTATTAGGACGATTAATTATAAACTTATACAAAAAAAACGTTTTTCTTAAATATCACACAAAAACTGCTGTAACTTTTTTATTTCTTTATAAAAAAATGTAAATTTTGTATAAATTATTTTATGTTCATGAAATCTAAGTAGAATTGCCGTTTTAAAATTATTAGGACGATTAATTATAAACTTATACAAAAAAAACGTTTTTCTTAAATATCACACAAAAACTGCTGTAACTTTTTTATTTCTTTATAAAAAAATGTAAATTTTGTATAAATTATTTTATTTTCATGAAATCTAAGTAGAATTGCCGTTTTAAAATTATTAGGACGATTAATTATAAACTTATACAAAAAAAACGTTTTTCTTAAATATCACACAAAAACTGCTGTAACTTTTTTATTTCTTTATAAAAAAATGTAAATTTTGTATATATATTTTTATTTTCATGAAATCTAAGTGGAATTGCCGTTTTAAAATCATTAGGACGATTAATTATAAACTTATACAAAAAAAACGTTTTTCTTAAATATCACACAAAAACTGCTGTAACTTTTTTATTTCTTTATAAAAAAATGTAAATTTTGTATAAATTATTTTATTTTCATGAAATCTAAGTAGAATTGCCGTTTTAAAATTATTAGGACGATTAATTATAAACTTATACAAAAAAAACGTTTTTCTTAAATGTCACACAAAAACTGCTGTAACTTTTTTATTTCTTTATAAAAAAATGTAAATTTTGTATAGATATTTTTATTTTCATGAAATCTAAGTAGAATTGCCGTTTTAAAATTATTAGGACGATTAATTATAAACTTATACAAAAAAAACGTTTTTCTTAAATATCACACAAAAACTGCTGTAACTTTTTTATTTCTTTATAAAAAAATGTAAATTTTGTATAGATATTTTTATTTTCATGAAATCTAAGTAGAATTGCCGTTTTAAAATTATTAGGACGATTAATTATTAACTTATACAAAAAAAACGTTTTTCTTAAATATCACACAAAAACTGCTGTAACTTTTTTATTTCTTTATAAAAAAATGTAAATTTTGTATAAATTATTTTATTTTCATGAAATCTAAGTAAAATTGCCGTTTTAAAATTATTAGGACGATTAATTATAAACTTATACAAAAAAAACGTTTTTCTTAAATATCACACAAAAACTGCTGTAACTTTTTTATTTCTTTATAAAAAAATGTAAATTTTGTATAAATTATTTTATTTTCATGAAATCTAAGTAGAATTGCCGTTTTAAAATTATTAGGACGATTAATTATAAACTTATACAAAAAAAACGTTTTTCTTAAATATCACACAAAAACTGCTGCAACTTTTTTATTTCTTTATAAAAAAATGTAAATTTTGTATAAATTATTTTGTTTTCATGAAATCTAAATAGAATTGCCGTTTTAAAATTATTAGGACGATTAATTATAAACTTATACAAAAAAAAAACGTTTTTCTTAAATATCACACAAAAACTGCTGTAACTTTTTTATTTCTTTATAAAAAAATGTAAATTTTGTTTAGATATTTTTATTTTCATGAAATCTAAGTAGAATTGCCGTTTTAAAATTATTAGGACGATTAATTATAAACTTATACAAAAAAAAAACGTTTTTCTTAAATATCACACAAAAACTGCTGTAACTTTTTTATTTCTTTATAAAAAAATGTAAATTTTGTATAAATTATTTTATTTTCATGAAATCTAAGTAGAATTGCCGTTTTAAAATTATTAGGACGATTAATTATAAACTTATACAAAAAAAACGTTTTTCTTAAATATCACACAAAAAAAATGTAAATTTTGTATAGATATTTTTATTTTCATGAAATCTAAGTAGAATTGCCGTTTTAAAATTTTTAGGACGATTAATTATAAACTTATACAAAAAAACGTTTTTCTTAAATATCATACAAAAACTGCTGTAACTTTTTTATTTCTTTATAAAAAAATGTAAATTTTGTATAAATTATTTTATTTTCATGAAATCTAAGTAGAATTGCCGTTTTAAAATTATTAGGACGATTAATTATAAACTTATACAAAAAAAACGTTTTTCTTAAATATCACACAAAAACTGCTGCAACTTTTTTATTTCTTTATAAAAAAATGTAAATTTTGTATAAATTATTTTGTTTTCATGAAATCTAAATAGAATTGCCGTTTTAAAATTATTAGGACGATTAATTATAAACTTATACAAAAAAAAACGTTTTTCTTAAATATCACACAAAAACTGCTGTAACTTTTTTATTTCTTTATAAAAAAATGTAAATTTTGTATAGATATTTTTATTTTCATGAAATCTAAGTAGAATTGCCGTTTTAAAATTATTAGGACGATTAATTATAAACTTATACAAAAAAAAAACGTTTTTCTTAAATATCACACAAAAACTGCTGTAACTTTTTTATTTCTTTATAAAAAAATGTAAATTTTGTATAAATTATTTTATTTTCATGAAATCTAAGTAGAATTGCCGTTTTAAAATTATTAGGACGATTAATTATAAACTTATACAAAAAAAACGTTTTTCTTAAATATCACACAAAAACTACTGTAACTTTTTTATTTCTTTATAAAAAAATGTAAATTTTGTATAAATTATTATATTTTCATGAAATCTAAGTAGAATTGCCGTTTTAAAATTATTAGGACGATTAATTATAAACTTATACAAAAAAAAACGTTTTTCTTAAATATCACACAAAAACTGCTGTAACTTTTTTATTTCTTTATAAAAAAATGTAAATTTTGTATAAATTATTATATTTTCATGAAATCTAAGTAGAATTGCCGTTTTAAAATTATTAGGACGATTAATTATAAACTTATACAAAAAAAACGTTTTTCTTAAATATCACACAAAAACTGCTGTAACTTTTTTATTTCTTTATAAAAAAATGTAAATTTTGTATAGATATTTTTATTTTCATGAAATCTAAGTAGAATTGCCGTTTTAAAATTATTAGGACGATTAATTATAAACTTATACAAAAAAAACGTTTTTCTTAAATATCACACAAAAACTGCTGTAACTTTTTTATTTCTTTATAAAAAAATGTAAATTTTGTATAAATTATTTTATTTTCATGAAATCTAAGTAGAATTGCCGTTTTAAAATTATTAGGACGATTAATTATAAACTTATACAAAAAAAACGTTTTTCTTAAATATCACACAAAAACTGCTGTAACTTTTTTATTTCTTTATAAAAAAATGTAAATTTTGTATAAATTATTTTATGTTCATGAAATCTAAGTAGAATTGCCGTTTTAAAATTATTAGGACGATTAATTATAAACTTATACAAAAAAAACGTTTTTCTTAAATATCACACAAAAACTGCTGTAACTTTTTTATTTCTTTATAAAAAAATGTAAATTTTGTATAAATTATTTTATTTTCATGAAATCTAAGTAGAATTGCCGTTTTAAAATTATTAGGACGATTAATTATAAACTTATACAAAAAAAACGTTTTTCTTAAATATCACACAAAAACTGCTGTAACTTTTTTATTTCTTTATAAAAAAATGTAAATTTTGTATATATATTTTTATTTTCATGAAATCTAAGTGGAATTGCCGTTTTAAAATCATTAGGACGATTAATTATAAACTTATACAAAAAAAACGTTTTTCTTAAATATCACACAAAAACTGCTGTAACTTTTTTATTTCTTTATAAAAAAATGTAAATTTTGTATAAATTATTTTATTTTCATGAAATCTAAGTAGAATTGCCGTTTTAAAATTATTAGGACGATTAATTATAAACTTATACAAAAAAAACGTTTTTCTTAAATGTCACACAAAAACTGCTGTAACTTTTTTATTTCTTTATAAAAAAATGTAAATTTTGTATAGATATTTTTATTTTCATGAAATCTAAGTAGAATTGCCGTTTTAAAATTATTAGGACGATTAATTATAAACTTATACAAAAAAAACGTTTTTCTTAAATATCACACAAAAACTGCTGTAACTTTTTTATTTCTTTATAAAAAAATGTAAATTTTGTATAGATATTTTTATTTTCATGAAATCTAAGTAGAATTGCCGTTTTAAAATTATTAGGACGATTAATTATAAACTTATACAAAAAAAACGTTTTCCTTAAATATCACACAAAAACTGCTGTAACTTTTTTATTTCTTTATAAAAAAATGTAAATTTTGTATAAATTATTTTATTTTCATGAAATCTAAGTAGAATTGCCGTTTTACAATTATTAGGACGATTAATTATAAACTTATACAAAAAAACGTTTTTCTTAAATATCACACAAAAACTGCTGTAACTTTTTTATTTCTTTATAAAAAAATGTAAATTTTGTATAGATATTTTTATTTTCATGAAATCTAAGTGGAATTGCCGTTTTAAAATTATTAGGACGATTAATTATAAACTTATACAAAAAAAACGTTTTTCTTAAATATCACACAAAAACTGCTGTAACTTTTTTATTTCTTTATAAAAAAATGTAAATTTTGTATAAATTATTTTATTTTCATGAAATCTAAGTAGAATTGCCGTTTTAAAATTATTAGGACGATTAATTATAAACTTATACAAAAAAAACGTTTTTCTTAAATATCACACAAAAACTGCTGTAATTTTTTTATTTCTTTATAAAAAAATGTAAATTTTGTATAGATATTTTTATTTTCATGAAATCTAAGTAGAATTGCCGTTTTAAAATTATTAGGACGATTAATTATAAACTTATACAAAAAAAACGTTTTTCTTAAATATCACACAAAAACTGCTGTAACCTTTTTATTTCTTTATAAAAAAATGTAAATTTTGTATAAATTATTTTATTTTCATGAAATCTAAGTAAAATTGCCGTTTTAAAATTATTAGGACGATTGATTATAAACTTATACAAAAAAAACGTTTTTCTTAAATATCACACAAAAACTGCTGTAACTTTTTTATTTCTTTATAACAAAATGTAAATTTTGTATATATATTTTTATTTTCATGAAATCTAAGTGGAATTGCCGTTTTAAAATCATTAGGACGATTAATTATAAACTTATACAAAAAAAACGTTTTTCTTAAATATCACACAAAAACTGCTGTAACTTTTTTATTTCTTTATAAAAAAATGTAAATTTTGTATAAATTATTTTATTTTCATGAAATCTAAGTAGAATTGCCGTTTTAAAATTATTAGGACGATTAATTATAAACTTATACAAAAAAAACGTTTTTCTTAAATATCACACAAAAACTGCTGTAATTTTTTTATTTCTTTATAAAAAAATGTAAATTTTGTATAGATATTTTTATTTTCATGAAATCTAAGTAGAATTGCCGTTTTAAAATTATTAGGACGATTAATTATAAACTTATACAAAAAAAACGTTTTTCTTAAATATCACACAAAAACTGCTGTAACTTTTTTATTTCTTTATAAAAAAATGTAAATTTTGTATAAATTATTTTATTTTCATGAAATCTAAGTAAAATTGCCGTTTTAAAATTATTAGGACGATTAATTATAAACTTATACAAAAAAAACGTTTTTCTTAAATATCACACAAAAACTGCTGTAACTTTTTTATTTCTTTATAAAAAAATGTAAATTTTGTATAGATATTTTTATTTTCATGAAATCTAAGTAGAATTGCCGTTTTAAAATTATTAGGACGATTAATTATAAACTTATACAAAAAAAACGTTTTTCTTAAATATCACACAAAAACTGCTGTAACTTTTTTATTTCTTTATAAAAAAATGTAAATTTTGTATAAATTATTTTATTTTCATGAAATCTAAGTAGAATTGCCGTTTTAAAATTATTAGGACGATTAATTATAAACTTATACAAAAAAAACGTTTTTCTTAAATATCACACAAAAACTGCTGTAACTTTTTTATTTCTTTATAAAAAAATGTAAATTTTGTATATATATTTTTATTTTCATGAAATCTAAGTGGAATTGCCGTTTTAAAATCATTAGGACGATTAATTATAAACTTATACAAAAAAAACGTTTTTCTTAAATATCACACAAAAACTGCTGTAACTTTTTTATTTCTTTTTAAAAAAATGTAAATTTTGTATAAATTATTTTATTTTCATGAAATCTAAGTAGAATTGCCGTTTTAATATTATTAGGACGATTAATTATAAACTTATACAAAAAAAAACGTTTTTCTTAAATATCACACAAAAACTGCTGTAACTTTTTTATTTCTTTATAAAAAAATGTAAATTTTATATAAATTATTTTATTTTCATGAAATCTAAGTAGAATTGCCGTTTTAAAATTATTAGGACGATTAATTATAAACTTATACAAAAAAAACGTTTTTCTTAAATATCACACAAAAACTGCTGTAATTTTTTTATTTCTTTATAAAAAAATGTAAATTTTGTATAGATATTTTTATTTTCATGAAATCTAAGTAGAATTGCCGTTTTAAAATTATTAGGACGATTAATTATAAACTTATACAAAAAAAACGTTTTTCTTAAATATCACACAAAAACTGCTGTAACTTTTTTATTTCTTTATAAAAAAATGTAAATTTTGTATAAATTATTTTATTTTCATGAAATCTAAGTAAAATTGCCGTTTTAAAATTATTAGGACGATTAATTATAAACTTATACAAAAAAAACGTTTTTCTTAAATATCACACAAAAACTGCTGTAACTTTTTTATTTCTTTATAAAAAAATGTAAATTTTGTATAAATTATTTTATTTTCATGAAATCTAAGTAGAATTGCCGTTTTAAAATTATTAGGACGATTAATTATAAACTTATACAAAAAATACGTTTTTCTTAAATATCACACAAAAACTGCTGTAACTTTTTTATTTCTTTATAAAAAAATGTAAATTTTGTATAGATATTTTTATTTTCATGAAATCTAAGTAGAATTGCCGTTTTAAAATTATTTGGACGATTAATTATAAACTTATACAAAAAAAACGTTTTTCTTAAATATCACACAAAAACTGCTGTAACTTTTTTATTTCTTTATAAAAAAATGTAAATTTTGTATAGATATTTTTATTTTCATGAAATCTAAGTAGAATTGCCGTTTTAAAATTATTAGGACGATTAATTATAAACTTATACAAAAAAAACGTTTTTCTTAAATATCACACAAAAACTGCTGTAACTTTTTTATTTCTTTATAAAAAAATGTAAATTTTGTATAAATTATTTTATTTTCATGAAATCTAAGTAGAATTGCCGTTTTAAAATTATTAGGACGATTAATTATAAACTTATACAAAAAAAACGTTTTTCTTAAATATCACACAAAAACTGCTGTAATTTTTTTATTTCTTTATAAAAAAATGTAAATTTTGTATAGATATTTTTATTTTCATGAAATCTAAGTAAAATTGCCGTTTTAAAATTATTAGGACGATTAATTATAAACTTATACAAAAAAAAACGTTTTTCTTAAATATCACACAAAAACTGCTGTAACTTTTTTATTTCTTTATAAAAAAATGTAAATTTTGTATAAATTATTTTATTTTCATGAAATCTAAGTAAAATTGCCGTTTTAAAATTATTAGGACGATTAATTATAAACTTATACAAAAAAAACGTTTTTCTTAAATATCACACAAAAACTGCTGTAACTTTTTTATTTCTTTATAAAAAAATGTAAATTTTGTATAGATATTTTTATTTTCATGAAATCTAAGTAGAATTGCCGTTTTAAAATTATTAGGACGATTAATTATAAACTTATACAAAAAAAACGTTTTTCTTAAATATCACACAAAAACTGCTGTAACTTTTTTATTTCTTTATAAAAAAATGTAAATTTTGTATAAATTATTTTATTTTCATGAAATCTAAGTAGAATTGCCGTTTTAAAATTATTAGGACGATTAATTATAAACTTATACAAAAAAAACGTTTTTCTTAAATATCACACAAAAACTGCTGTAACTTTTTTATTTCTTTATAAAAAAATGTAAATTTTGTATATATATTTTTATTTTCATGAAATCTAAGTGGAATTGCCGTTTTAAAATCATTAGGACGATTAATTATAAACTTATACAAAAAAAACGTTTTTCTTAAATATCACACAAAAACTGCTGTAACTTTTTTATTTCTTTTTAAAAAAATGTAAATTTTGTATAAATTATTTTATTTTCATGAAATCTAAGTAGAATTGCCGTTTTAAAATTATTAGGACGATTAATTATAAACTTATACAAAAAAAACGTTTTTCTTAAATATCACACAAAAACTGCTGTAACTTTTTTATTTCTTTATAAAAAAATGTAAATTTTGTATAGATATTTTTATTTTCATGAAATCTAAGTAGAATTGCCGTTTTAAAATTATTAGGACGATTAATTATAAACTTATACAAAAAAAACGTTTTTCTTAAATATCACACAAAAACTGCTGTAACTTTTTTATTTCTTTATAAAAAAATGTAAATTTTGTATAGATATTTTTATTTTCATGAAATCTAAGTAGAATTGCCGTTTTAAAATTATTAGGACGATTAACTATAAACTTATACAAAAAAAACGTTTTCCTTAAATATCACACAAAAACTGCTGTAACTTTTTTATTTCTTTATAAAAAAATGTAAATTTTGTATAAATTATTTTATTTTCATGAAATCTAAGTAGAATTGCCGTTTTACAATTATTAGGACGATTAATTATAAACTTATACAAAAAAACGTTTTTCTTAAATATCACACAAAAACTGCTGTAACTTTTTTATTTCTTTATAAAAAAATGTAAATTTTGTATAAATTATTTTATTTTCATGAAATCTAAGTAGAATTGCCGTTTTAAAATTATTAGGACGATTAATTATAAACTTATACAAAAAAAACGTTTTTCTTAAATATCACACAAAAACTGCTGTAACTTTTTTATTTCTTTATAAAAAAATGTAAATTTTGTATAAATTATTTTATTTTCATGAAATCTAAGTAGAATTGCCGTTTTAAAATTATTAGGACGATTAATTATAAACTTATACAAAAAAAACGTTTTTCTTAAATATCACACAAAAACTGCTGTAATTTTTTTATTTCTTTATAAAAAAATGTAAATTTTGTATAAATTATTTTATTTTCATGAAATCTAAGTAGAATTGCCGTTTTAAAATTATTAGGACGATTAATTATAAACTTATACAAAAAAAACGTTTTTCTTAAATATCACACAAAAACTGCTGTAATTTTTTTATTTCTTTATAAAAAAATGTAAATTTTGTATAGATATTTTTATTTTCATGAAATCTAAGTAGAATTGCCGTTTTAAAATTATTAGGACGATTAATTATAAACTTATACAAAAAAAACGTTTTTCTTAAATATCACACAAAAACTGCTGTAACCTTTTTATTTCTTTATAAAAAAATGTAAATTTTGTATAAATTATTTTATTTTCATGAAATCTAAGTAAAATTGCCGTTTTAAAATTATTAGGACGATTAATTATAAACTTATACAAAAAAAACGTTTTTCTTAAATATCACACAAAAACTGCTGTAACTTTTTTATTTCTTTATAACAAAATGTAAATTTTGTATATATATTTTTATTTTCATGAAATCTAAGTGGAATTGCCGTTTTAAAATCATTAGGACGATTAATTATAAACTTATACAAAAAAAACGTTTTTCTTAAATATCACACAAAAACTGCTGTAACTTTTTTATTTCTTTATAAAAAAATGTAAATTTTGTATAAATTATTTTATTTTCATGAAATCTAAGTAGAATTGCCGTTTTAAAATTATTAGGACGATTAATTATAAACTTATACAAAAAAAACGTTTTTCTTAAATATCACACAAAAACTGCTGTAATTTTTTTATTTCTTTATAAAAAAATGTAAATTTTGTATAGATATTTTTATTTTCATGAAATCTAAGTAGAATTGCCGTTTTAAAATTATTAGGACGATTAATTATAAACTTATACAAAAAAAACGTTTTTCTTAAATATCACACAAAAACTGCTGTAACTTTTTTATTTCTTTATAAAAAAATGTAAATTTTGTATAAATTATTTTATTTTCATGAAATCTAAGTAAAATTGCCGTTTTAAAATTATTAGGACGATTAATTATAAACTTATACAAAAAAAACGTTTTTCTTAAATATCACACAAAAACTGCTGTAACATTTTTATTTCTTTATAAAAAAATGTAAATTTTGTATAAATTATTTTATTTTCATGAAATCTAAGTAGAATTGCCGTTTTAAAATTATTAGGACGATTAATTATAAACTTATACAAAAAAAACGTTTTTCTTAAATATCACACAAAAACTGCTGTAACTTTTTTATTTCTTTATAAAAAAATGTAAATTTTGTATAAATTATTTTATTTTCATGAAATCTAAGTAGAATTGCCGTTTTAAAATTATTAGGACGATTAATTATAAACTTATACAAAAAAAACGTTTTTCTTAAATATCACACAAAAACTGCTGTAACTTTTTTATTTCTTTATAAAAAAATGTAAATTTTGTATAGATATTTTTATTTTCATGAAATCTAAGTGGAATTGCCGTTTTAAAATTATTAGGACGATTAATTATAAACTTATACAAAAAAAACGTTTTTCTTAAATATCACACAAAAACTGCTGTAACTTTTTATTTCTTTATAAAAAAATGTAAATTTTGTATAAATTATTTTATTTTCATGAAATCTAAGTAGAATTGCCGTTTTAAAATTATTAGGACGATTAATTATAAACTTATACAAAAAAAACGTTTTTCTTAAATATCACACAAAAACTGCTGTAATTTTTTTATTTCTTTATAAAAAAATGTAAATTTTGTATAGATATTTTTATTTTCATGAAATCTAAGTAAAATTGCCGTTTTAAAATTATTAGGACGATTAATTATAAACTTATACAAAAAAAACGTTTTTCTTAAATATCACACAAAAACTGCTGTAACTTTTTTATTTCTTTATAAAAAATGTAAATTTTGTATAAATTATTTTATTTTCATGAAATCTAAGTAGAATTGCCGTTTTAAATTATTAGGACGATTAATTATAAACTTATACAAAAAAAACGTTTTTCTTAAATATCACACAAAAACTGCTGTAACTTTTTTATTTCTTTATAAAAAAATGTAAATTTTGTATAAATTATTTTGTTTTCATGAAATCTAAATAGAATTGCCGTTTTAAAATTATTAGGACGATTAATTATAAACTTATACAAAAAAAAACGTTTTTCTTAATATCACACAAAAACTGCTGTAACTTTTTTATTTCTTTATAAAAAAATGTAAATTTTGTATAGATATTTTTATTTCATGAAATCTAAGTAGAATTGCCGTTTTAAAATTATTAGGACGATTAATTATAAACTTATACAAAAAAAAACGTTTTTCTTAAATATCACACAAAAACTGCTGTAACTTTTTTATTTCTTTATAAAAAAATGTAAATTTTGTATAAATTATTTTATTTTCATGAAATCTAAGTAGAATTGCCGTTTTAAAATTATTAGGACGATTAATTATAAACTTATACAAAAAAAACGTTTTTCTTAAATATCACACAAAAACTGCTGTAACTTTTTTATTTCTTTATAAAAAAATGTAAATTTTGTATAGATATTTTTATTTTCGTGAAATCTAAGTAGAATTGCCGTTTTAGACGATTAATTATAAACTTATACAAAAAAAACGTTTTTCTTAAATATCACACAAAAACTGCTGTAACTTTTTTATTTCTTTATAAAAAAATGTAAATTTTTGTATAGATATTTTTATTTTCATGAAATCTAAGTAGAATTGCCGTTTTAAAATTTTTAGGACGATTAATTATAAACTTATACAAAAAAACGTTTTTCTTAAATATCATACAAAAACTGCTGTAACTTTTTTATTTCTTTATAAAAAAATGTAAATTTTGTATAAATTATTTTATTTTCATGAAATCTAAGTAGAATTGCCGTTTTAAAATTATTAGGACGATTAATTATAAACTTATACAAAAAAAACGTTTTTCTTAAATATCACACAAAAACTGCTGTAACTTTTTTATTTCTTTATAAAAAAATGTAAATTTTGTATAAATTATTTTATTTTCATGAAATCTAAGTAGAATTGCCGTTTTAAAATTATTAGGACGATTAATTATAAACTTATACAAAAAAAACGTTTTTCTTAAATATCACACAAAAACTGCTGTAACTTTTTTATATCTTTATAAAAAAATGTAAATTTTGTATAAATTATTTTATTTTCATGAAATCTAAGTAGAATTGCCGTTTTAAAATTATTAGGACGATTAATTATAAACTTATACAAAAAAAAACGTTTTTCTTAAATATCACACAAAAACTGCTGTAACTTTTTTATATCTTTATAAAAAAATGTAAATTTTGTATAAATTATTTTATTTTCATGAAATCTAAGTAGAATTGCCGTTTTAAAATTATTAGGACGATTAATTATAAACTTATACAAAAAAAAAACGTTTTTCTTAAATATCACACAAAAACTGCTGTAACTTTTTTATTTCTTTATAAAAAAATGTAAATTTTGTATAAATTATTTTATTTTCATGAAATCTAAGTAGAATTGCCGTTTTAAAATTATTAGGACGATTAATTATAAACTTATACAAAAAAAACGTTTTTCTTAAATATCACACAAAAACTGCTGTAACCTTTTTATTTCTTTATAAAAAAATGTAAATTTTGTATAAATTATTTTATTTTCATGAAATCTAAGTAAAATTGCCGTTTTAAAATTATTAGGACGATTAATTATAAACTTATACAAAAAAAACGTTTTTCTTAAATATCACACAAAAACTGCTGTAACTTTTTTATTTCTTTATAACAAAATGTAAATTTTGTATATATATTTTTATTTTCATGAAATCTAAGTGGAATTGCCGTTTTAAAATCATTAGGACGATTAATTATAAACTTATACAAAAAAAACGTTTTTCTTAAATATCACACAAAAACTGCTGTAACTTTTTTATTTCTTTATAAAAAAATGTAAATTTTGTATAGATATTTTTATTTTCATGAAATCTAAGTGGAATTGCCGTTTTAAAATTATTAGGACGATTAATTATAAACTTATACAAAAAAAACGTTTTTCTTAAATATCACACAAAAACTGCTGTAACTTTTTTATTTCTTTATAAAAAAATGTAAATTTTGTATAAATTATTTTATTTTCATGAAATCTAAGTAGAATTGCCGTTTTAAAATTATTAGGACGATTAATTATAAACTTATACAAAAAAAAACGTTTTTCTTAAATATCACACAAAAACTGCTGTAACTTTTTTATTTCTTTATAAAAAAATGTAAATTTTGTATATATATTTTTATTTTCATGAAATCTAAGTAGAATTGCCGTTTTAAAATTATTAGGACGATTAATTATAAACTTATACAAAAAAACGTTTTTCTTAAATATCACACAAAAACTGCTGTAACTTTTTTATTTCTTTATAAAAAAATGTAAATTTTGTATAAATTATTTTATTTTCATGAAATCTAAGTAGAATTGCCGTTTTAATATTATTAGGACGATTAATTATAAACTTATACAAAAAAAAACGTTTTTCTTAAATATCACACAAAAACTGCTGTAACTTTTTTATTTCTTTATAAAAAAATGTAAATTTTATATAAATTATTTTATTTTCATGAAATCTAAGTAGAATTGCCGTTTTAAAATTATTAGGACGATTAATTATAAACTTATACAAAAAAAACGTTTTTCTTAAATATCACACAAAAACTGCTGTAATTTTTTTATTTCTTTATAAAAAAATGTAAATTTTGTATAGATATTTTTATTTTCATGAAATCTAAGTAGAATTGCCGTTTTAAAATTATTAGGACGATTAATTATAAACTTATACAAAAAAAACGTTTTTCTTAAATATCACACAAAAACTGCTGTAACTTTTTTATTTCTTTATAAAAAAATGTAAATTTTGTATAAATTATTTTATTTTCATGAAATCTAAGTAAAATTGCCGTTTTAAAATTATTAGGACGATTAATTATAAACTTATACAAAAAAAACGTTTTTCTTAAATATCACACAAAAACTGCTGTAACTTTTTTATTTCTTTATAAAAAAATGTAAATTTTGTATAAATTATTTTATTTTCATGAAATCTAAGTAGAATTGCCGTTTTAAAATTATTAGGACGATTAATTATAAACTTATACAAAAAATACGTTTTTCTTAAATATCACACAAAAACTGCTGTAACTTTTTTATTTCTTTATAAAAAAATGTAAATTTTGTATAGATATTTTTATTTTCATGAAATCTAAGTAGAATTGCCGTTTTAAAATTATTTGGACGATTAATTATAAACTTATACAAAAAAAACGTTTTTCTTAAATATCACACAAAAACTGCTGTAACTTTTTTATTTCTTTATAAAAAAATGTAAATTTTGTATAGATATTTTTATTTTCATGAAATCTAAGTAGAATTGCCGTTTTAAAATTATTAGGACGATTAATTATAAACTTATACAAAAAAAACGTTTTTCTTAAATATCACACAAAAACTGCTGTAACTTTTTTATTTCTTTATAAAAAAATGTAAATTTTGTATAAATTATTTTATTTTCATGAAATCTAAGTAGAATTGCCGTTTTAAAATTATTAGGACGATTAATTATAAACTTATACAAAAAAAACGTTTTTCTTAAATATCACACAAAAACTGCTGTAACTTTTTTATTTCTTTATAAAAAAATGTAAATTTTGTATAGATATTTTTATTTTCATGAAATCTAAGTGGAATTGCCGTTTTAAAATTATTAGGACGATTAATTATAAACTTATACAAAAAAAACGTTTTTCTTAAATATCACACAAAAACTGCTGTAACTTTTTTATTTCTTTATAAAAAAATGTAAATTTTGTATAGATATTTTTATTTTCATGAAATCTAAGTAGAATTGCCGTTTTAAAATTATTAGAACGATTAATTATAAACTTATACAAAAAAAACGTTTTTCTTAAATATCACACAAAAACTGCTGTAACTTTTTTATTTCTTTATAAAAAAATGTAAATTTTGTATAGATATTTTTATTTTCATGAAATCTAAGTAGAATTGCCGTTTTAAAATTATTAGGACGATTAATTATAAACTTATACAAAAAAAACGTTTTTCTTAAATATCACACAAAAACTGCTGTAACTTTTTTATTTCTTTATAAAAAAATGTAAATTTTGTATAAATTATTTTATTTTCATGAAATCTAAGTAGAATTGCCGTTTTAAAATTATTAGGACGATTAATTATAAACTTATACAAAAAAAAACGTTTTTCTTAAATATCACACAAAAACTGCTGTAACTTTTTTATTTCTTTATAAAAAAATGTAAATTTTGTATATATATTTTTATTTTCATGAAATCTAAGTGGAATTGCCGTTTTAAAATCATTAGGACGATTAATTATAAACTTATACAAAAAAAACGTTTTTCTTAAATATCACACAAAAACTGCTGTAACTTTTTTATTTCTTTTTAAAAAAATGTAAATTTTGTATAAATTATTTTATTTTCATGAAATCTAAGTAGAATTGCCGTTTTAATATTATTAGGACGATTAATTATAAACTTATACAAAAAAAAACGTTTTTCTTAAATATCACACAAAAACTGCTGTAACTTTTTTATTTCTTTATAAAAAAATGTAAATTTTATATAAATTATTTTATTTTCATGAAATCTAAGTAGAATTGCCGTTTTAAAATTATTAGGACGATTAATTATAAACTTATACAAAAAAAACGTTTTTCTTAAATATCACACAAAAACTGCTGTAATTTTTTTATTTCTTTATAAAAAAATGTAAATTTTGTATAGATATTTTTATTTTCATGAAATCTAAGTAGAATTGCCGTTTTAAAATTATTAGGACGATTAATTATAAACTTATACAAAAAAAACGTTTTTCTTAAATATCACACAAAAACTGCTGTAACTTTTTTATTTCTTTATAAAAAAATGTAAATTTTGTATAAATTATTTTATTTTCATGAAATCTAAGTAAAATTGCCGTTTTAAAATTATTAGGACGATTAATTATAAACTTATACAAAAAAAACGTTTTTCTTAAATATCACACAAAAACTGCTGTAACTTTTTTATTTCTTTATAAAAAAATGTAAATTTTGTATAAATTATTTTATTTTCATGAAATCTAAGTAGAATTGCCGTTTTAAAATTATTAGGACGATTAATTATAAACTTATACAAAAAATACGTTTTTCTTAAATATCACACAAAAACTGCTGTAACTTTTTTATTTCTTTATAAAAAAATGTAAATTTTGTATAGATATTTTTATTTTCATGAAATCTAAGTAGAATTGCCGTTTTAAAATTATTTGGACGATTAATTATAAACTTATACAAAAAAAACGTTTTTCTTAAATATCACACAAAAACTGCTGTAACTTTTTTATTTCTTTATAAAAAAATGTAAATTTTGTATAGATATTTTTATTTTCATGAAATCTAAGTAGAATTGCCGTTTTAAAATTATTAGGACGATTAATTATAAACTTATACAAAAAAAACGTTTTTCTTAAATATCACACAAAAACTGCTGTAACTTTTTTATTTCTTTATAAAAAAATGTAAATTTTGTATAAATTATTTTATTTTCATGAAATCTAAGTAGAATTGCCGTTTTAAAATTATTAGGACGATTAATTATAAACTTATACAAAAAAAACGTTTTTCTTAAATATCACACAAAAACTGCTGTAATTTTTTTATTTCTTTATAAAAAAATGTAAATTTTGTATAGATATTTTTATTTTCATGAAATCTAAGTAAAATTGCCGTTTTAAAATTATTAGGACGATTAATTATAAACTTATACAAAAAAAACGTTTTTCTTAAATATCACACAAAAACTGCTGTAACTTTTTTATTTCTTTATAAAAAAATGTAAATTTTGTATAAATTATTTTATTTTCATGAAATCTAAGTAGAATTGCCGTTTTAAAATTATTAGGACGATTAATTATAAACTTATACAAAAAATACGTTTTTCTTAAATATCACACAAAAACTGCTGTAACTTTTTTATTTCTTTATAAAAAAATGTAAATTTTGTATAGATATTTTTATTTTCATGAAATCTAAGTAGAATTGCCGTTTTAAAATTATTTGGACGATTAATTATAAACTTATACAAAAAAAAACGTTTTTCTTAAATATCACACAAAAACTGCTGTAACTTTTTTATTTCTTTATAAAAAAATGTAAATTTTGTATAGATATTTTTATTTTCATGAAATCTAAGTAGAATTGCCGTTTTAAAATTATTAGGACGATTAATTATAAACTTATACAAAAAAAACGTTTTTCTTAAATATCACACAAAAACTGCTGTAACTTTTTTATTTCTTTATAAAAAAATGTAAATTTTGTATAAATTATTTTATTTTCATGAAATCTAAGTAGAATTGCCGTTTTAAAATTATTAGGACGATTAATTATAAACTTATACAAAAAAAACGTTTTTCTTAAATATCACACAAAAACTGCTGTAATTTTTTTATTTCTTTATAAAAAAATGTAAATTTTGTATAGATATTTTTATTTTCATGAAATCTAAGTAAAATTGCCGTTTTAAAATTATTAGGACGATTAATTATAAACTTATACAAAAAAAACGTTTTTCTTAAATATCACACAAAAACTGCTGTAACTTTTTTATTTCTTTATAAAAAAATGTAAATTTTGTATAAATTATTTTATTTTCATGAAATCTAAGTAAAATTGCCGTTTTAAAATTATTAGGACGATTAATTATAAACTTATACAAAAAAAACGTTTTTCTTAAATATCACACAAAAACTGCTGTAACTTTTTTATTTCTTTATAAAAAAATGTAAATTTTGTATAGATATTTTTATTTTCATGAAATCTAAGTAGAATTGCCGTTTTAAAATTATTAGGACGATTAATTATAAACTTATACAAAAAAAACGTTTTTCTTAAATATCACACAAAAACTGCTGTAACTTTTTTATTTCTTTATAAAAAAATGTAAATTTTGTATAAATTATTTTATTTTCATGAAATCTAAGTAGAATTGCCGTTTTAAAATTATTAGGACGATTAATTATAAACTTATACAAAAAAAACGTTTTTCTTAAATATCACACAAAAACTGCTGTAACTTTTTTATTTCTTTATAAAAAAATGTAAATTTTGTATATATATTTTTATTTTCATGAAATCTAAGTGGAATTGCCGTTTTAAAATCATTAGGACGATTAATTATAAACTTATACAAAAAAAACGTTTTTCTTAAATATCACACAAAAACTGCTGTAACTTTTTTATTTCTTTTTAAAAAAATGTAAATTTTGTATAAATTATTTTATTTTCATGAAATCTAAGTAGAATTGCCGTTTTAATATTATTAGGACGATTAATTATAAACTTATACAAAAAAAAACGTTTTTCTTAAATATCACACAAAAACTGCTGTAACTTTTTTATTTCTTTATAAAAAAATGTAAATTTTGTATAAATTATTTTATTTTCATGAAATCTAAGTAAAATTGCCGTTTTAAAATTATTAGGACGATTAATTATAAACTTATACAAAAAAAACGTTTTTCTTAAATATCACACAAAAACTGCTGTAACTTTTTTATTTCTTTATAAAAAAATGTAAATTTTGTATAAATTATTTTATTTTCATGAAATCTAAGTAAAATTGCCGTTTTAAAATTATTAGGACGATTAATTATAAACTTATACAAAAAAAACGTTTTTCTTAAATATCACACAAAAACTGCTGTAACTTTTTTATTTCTTTATAAAAAAATGTAAATTTTGTATAAATTATTTTATTTTCATGAAATCTAAGTAGAATTGCCGTTTTAAAATTATTAGGACGATTAATTATAAACTTATACAAAAAATACGTTTTTCTTAAATATCACACAAAAACTGCTGTAACTTTTTTATTTCTTTATAAAAAAATGTAAATTTTGTATAGATATTTTTATTTTCATGAAATCTAAGTAGAATTGCCGTTTTAAAATTATTTGGACGATTAATTATAAACTTATACAAAAAAAACGTTTTTCTTAAATATCACACAAAAACTGCTGTAACTTTTTTATTTCTTTATAAAAAAATGTAAATTTTGTATAGATATTTTTATTTTCATGAAATCTAAGTAGAATTGCCGTTTTAAAATTATTAGGACGATTAATTATAAACTTATACAAAAAAAACGTTTTTCTTAAATATCACACAAAAACTGCTGTAACTTTTTTATTTCTTTATAAAAAAATGTAAATTTTGTATAAATTATTTTATTTTCATGAAATCTAAGTAGAATTGCCGTTTTAAAATTATTAGGACGATTAATTATAAACTTATACAAAAAAAACGTTTTTCTTAAATATCACACAAAAACTGCTGTAATTTTTTTATTTCTTTATAAAAAAATGTAAATTTTGTATAGATATTTTTATTTTCATGAAATCTAAGTAAAATTGCCGTTTTAAAATTATTAGGACGATTAATTATAAACTTATACAAAAAAAACGTTTTTCTTAAATATCACACAAAAACTGCTGTAACTTTTTTATTTCTTTATAAAAAAATGTAAATTTTGTATAAATTATTTTATTTTCATGAAATCTAAGTAAAATTGCCGTTTTAAAATTATTAGGACGATTAATTATAAACTTATACAAAAAAAACGTTTTTCTTAAATATCACACAAAAACTGCTGTAACTTTTTTATTTCTTTATAAAAAAATGTAAATTTTGTATAGATATTTTTATTTTCATGAAATCTAAGTAGAATTGCCGTTTTAAAATTATTAGGACGATTAATTATAAACTTATACAAAAAAAACGTTTTTCTTAAATATCACACAAAAACTGCTGTAACTTTTTTATTTCTTTATAAAAAAATGTAAATTTTGTATAAATTATTTTATTTTCATGAAATCTAAGTAGAATTGCCGTTTTAAAATTATTAGGACGATTAATTATAAACTTATACAAAAAAAACGTTTTTCTTAAATATCACACAAAAACTGCTGTAACTTTTTTATTTCTTTATAAAAAAATGTAAATTTTGTATAAATTATTTTATTTTCATGAAATCTAAGTAAAATTGCCGTTTTAAAATTATTAGGACGATTAATTATAAACTTATACAAAAAAAACGTTTTTCTTAAATATCACACAAAAACTGCTGTAACTTTTTTATTTCTTTATAAAAAAATGTAAATTTTGTATAAATTATTTTATTTTCATGAAATCTAAGTAGAATTGCCGTTTTAAAATTATTAGGACGATTAATTATAAACTTATACAAAAAAAACGTTTTTCTTAAATATCACACAAAAACTGCTGTAACTTTTTTATTTCTTTATAAAAAAATGTAAATTTTGTATAAATTATTTTATTTTCATGAAATCTAAGTAGAATTGCCGTTTTAAAATTATTAGGACGATTAATTATAAACTTATACAAAAAAAACGTTTTTCTTAAATATCACACAAAAACTGCTGTAACTTTTTTATTTCTTTATAAAAAAATGTAAATTTTGTATAAATTATTTTATTTTCATGAAATCTAAGTAAAATTGCCGTTTTAAAATTATTAGGACGATTAATTATAAACTTATACAAAAAAAACGTTTTTCTTAAATATCACACAAAAACTGCTGTAACTTTTTTATTTCTTTATAAAAAAATGTAAATTTTGTATAAATTATTTTATTTTCATGAAATCTAAGTAGAATTGCCGTTTTAAAATTATTAGGACGATTAATTATAAACTTATACAAAAAATACGTTTTTCTTAAATATCACACAAAAACTGCTGTAACTTTTTTATTTCTTTATAAAAAAATGTAAATTTTGTATAGATATTTTTATTTTCATGAAATCTAAGTAGAATTGCCGTTTTAAAATTATTTGGACGATTAATTATAAACTTATACAAAAAAAAACGTTTTTCTTAAATATCACACAAAAACTGCTGTAACTTTTTTATTTCTTTATAAAAAAATGTAAATTTTGTATAGATATTTTTATTTTCATGAAATCTAAGTAGAATTGCCGTTTTAAAATTATTAGGACGATTAATTATAAACTTATACAAAAAAAACGTTTTTCTTAAATATCACACAAAAACTGCTGTAACTTTTTTATTTCTTTATAAAAAAATGTAAATTTTGTATAAATTATTTTATTTTCATGAAATCTAAGTAGAATTGCCGTTTTAAAATTATTAGGACGATTAATTATAAACTTATACAAAAAAAACGTTTTTCTTAAATATCACACAAAAACTGCTGTAATTTTTTTATTTCTTTATAAAAAAATGTAAATTTTGTATAGATATTTTTATTTTCATGAAATCTAAGTAAAATTGCCGTTTTAAAATTATTAGGACGATTAATTATAAACTTATACAAAAAAAAACGTTTTTCTTAAATATCACACAAAAACTGCTGTAACTTTTTTATTTCTTTATAAAAAAAAGTAAATTTTGTATAAATTATTTTATTTTCATGAAATCTAATTAAAAATGCCGTTTTAAAATTATTAGGACGATTAATTATAAACTTATACAAAAAAAAACGTTTTCTTAAATATCACACAAAAACTGCTGTAACTTTTTTATTTCTTTATAAAAAAATGTAAATTTTGTATAGATATTTTTATTTTCATGAAATCTAAGTAGAATTGCCGTTTTAAAATTATTAGGACGATTAATTATAAACTTATACAAAAAAACGTTTTTCTTAAATATCACACAAAAACTGCTGTAACTTTTTTATTTCTTTATAAAAAAATGTAAATTTTGTATAAATTATTTTATTTTCATGAAATCTAATTAAAAATGCCGTTTTAAAATTATTAGGACGATTAATTATAAACTTATAGAAAAAAAACGTTTTTCTTAAATATCACACAAAAACTGCTGTAACTTTTTTATTTCTTTATAAAAAAATGTAAATTTTATATAGATATTTTTATTTTCATGAAATCTAAGTAGAATTGCCGTTTTAAAATTATTAGGACGATTAATTATAAACTTATACAAAAAAAACGTTTTTCTTAAATATCACACAAAAACTGCTGTAACTTTTTTATTTCTTTATAAAAAAATGTAAATTTTGTATAGATATTTTTATTTTCATGAAATCTAAGTAAAATTGCCGTTTTAAAATTATTAGGACGATTAATTATAAACTTATACAAAAAAAACGTTTTTCTTAAATATCACACAAAAACTGCTGTAACTTTTTTATTTCTTTATAAAAAAATGTAAATTTTGTAGAGATATTTTTATTTTCATGAAATCTAAGTAGAATTGCCGTTTTAAAATTATTAGGACGATTAATTATAAACTAATACAAAAAAAACGTTTTTCTTAAATATCACACAAAAACTGCTGTAACTTTTTTATTTCTTTATAAAAAAATGTAAATTTTGTATAAATTATTTTATTTTCATGAAATCTAAGTAAAATTGCCGTTTTAAAATTATTAGGACGATTAATTATAAACTTATACAAAAAAAAACGTTTTTCTTAAATATCACACAAAAACTGCTGTAACTTTTTTATTTCTTTATAAAAAAATGTAAATTTTGTATAAATTATTTTATTTTCATGAAATCTAAGTAGAATTGCCGTTTTAAAATTATTAGGACGATTAATTATAAACTTATACAAAAAAAAACGTTTTTCTTAAATATCACACAAAAACTGCTGTAACTTTTTTATTTCTTTATAAAAAAATGTAAATTTTGTATAGATATTTTTATTTTCATGAAATCTAAGTAGAAATGCCGTTTTAAAATTATTAGGACGATTAATTATAAACTTATACAAAAAAAAACGTTTTTCTTAAATATCACACAAAAACTGCTGTAACTTTTTTATTTCTTTATAAAAAAATGTAAATTTTGTATAGATATTTTTATTTTCATGAAATCTAAGTAGAATTGCCGTTTTAAAATTATTAGGACGATTAATTATAAACTTATACAAAAAAAACGTTTTTCTTAAATATCACACAAAAACTGCTGTAACTTTTTTATTTCTTTATAAAAAAATGTAAATTTTGTATAGATATTTTTATTTTCATGAAATCTAAGTGGAATTGCCGTTTTAAAATTATTAGGACGATTAATTATAAACTTATACAAAAAAAACGTTTTTCTTAAATATCACACAAAAACTGCTGTAACTTTTTTATTTCTTTATAAAAAAATGTAAATTTTGTATAAATTATTTTATTTTCATAAAATCTAAGTAGAATTGCCGTTTTAAAATTATTAGGACGATTAATTATAAACTTATACAAAAAAAACGTTTTTCTTAAATATCACACAAAAACTGCTGTAATTTTTTTATTTCTTTATAAAAAAATGTAAATTTTGTATAGATATTTTTATTTTCATGAAATCTAAGTAGAATTGCCGTTTTAAAATTATTAGGACGATTAATTATAAACTTATACAAAAAAAACGTTTTTCTTAAATATCACACAAAAACTGCTGTAACTTTTTTATTTCTTTATAAAAAAATGTAAATTTTGTATAAATTATTTTATTTTCATGAAATCTGAGTAAAATTGCCGTTTTAAAATTATTAGGACGATTAATTATAAACTTATACAAAAAAAACGTTTTTCTTAAATATCACACAAAAACTGCTGTAACTTTTTTATTTCTTTATAAAAAAATGTAAATTTTGTATAAATTATTTTATTTTCATGAAATCTAAGTAGAATTGCCGTTATAAAATTATTAGGACGATTAATTATAAACTTATACAAAAAAAACGTTTTTCTTAAATATCACACAAAAACTGCTGTAACTTTTTTATTTCTTTATAAAAAAATGTAAATTTTGTATAAATTATTTTATTTTCATGAAATCTGAGTAAAATTGCCGTTTTAAAATTATTAGGACGATTAATTATAAACTTATACAAAAAAAACGTTTTTCTTAAATATCACACAAAAACTGCTGTAACTTTTTTATTTCTTTATAAAAAAATGTAAATTTTGTATAAATTATTTTATTTTCATGAAATCTAAGTAGAATTGCCGTTATAAAATTATTAGGACGATTAATTATAAACTTATACAAAAAAAAACGTTTTTCTTAAATATCACACAAAAACTGCTGTAACTTTTTTATTTCTTTATAAAAAAATGTAAATTTTGTATAAATTATTTTATTTTCATGAAATCTGAGTAAAATTGCCGTTTTAAAATTATTAGGACGATTAATTATAAACTTATACAAAAAAAACGTTTTTCTTAAATATCACACAAAAACTGCTGTAACTTTTTTATTTCTTTATAAAAAAATGTAAATTTTGTATAAATTATTTTATTTTCATGAAATCTAAGTAGAATTGCCGTTTTAAAATTATTAGGACGATTAATTATAAACTTATACAAAAAAAACGTTTTTCTTAAATATCACACAAAAACTGCTGTAACTTTTTTATTTCTTTATAAAAAAATGTAAATTTTGTATAAATTATTTTATTTTCATGAAATCTAAGTAGAATTGCCGTTTTAAAATTATTAGGACGATTAATTATAAACTTATACAAAAAAAAACGTTTTTCTTAAATATCACACAAAAACTGCTGTAACTTTTTTATTTCTTTATAAAAAAATGTAAATTTTGTATAGATATTTTTATTTTCATGAAATCTAAGTAGAATTGCCGTTTTAAAATTATTAGGACGATTAATTATAAACTTATACAAAAAAAACGTTTTTCTTAAATATCACACAAAAACTGCTGTAACTTTTTTATTTCTTTATAAAAAAATGTAAATTTTGTATAGATATTTTTATTTTCATGAAATCTAAGTAGAATTGCCGTTTTAAAATTATTAGGACGATTAATTATAAACTTATACAAAAAAAACGTTTTTCTTAAATATCACACAAAAACTGCTGTAACTTTTTTATTTCTTTATAAAAAAATGTAAATTTTGTATAAATTATTTTATTTTCATGAAATCTAAGTAGAATTGCCGTTTTATCATTATTAGGACGATTAATTATAAACTTATACAAAAAAAAACGTTTTTCTTAAATATCACACAAAAACTGCTGTAACTTTTTTATTTCTTTATAAAAAAATGTAAATTTTGTATAAATTATTTTATTTTCATGAAATCTAAGTAGAATTGCCGTTTTAAAATTATTAGGACGATTAATTATAAACTTATACAAAAAAAACGTTTTTCTTAAATATCACACAAAAACTGCTGTAACTTTTTTATTTCTTTATAAAAAAATGTATATTTTGTATAAATTATTTTATTTTCATCAAATCTAAGTAGAATTGCCGTTTTAAAATTATTAGGACGATTAATTATAAACTTATACAAAAAAAACGTTTTTCTTAAATATCACACAAAAACTGCTGTAACTTTTTTATTTCTTTATAAAAAAATGTAAATTTTGTATAAATTATTTTATTTTCATGAAATCTAAGTAGAATTGCCGTTTTAAAATTATTAGGACGATTAATTATAAACTTATACAAAAAAAACGTTTTTCTTAAATATCACACAAAAACTGCTGTAACTTTTTTATTTCTTTATAAAAAAATGTAAATTTTGTATAAATTATTTTATTTTCATGAAATCTGAGTAAAATTGCCGTTTTAAAATTATTAGGACGATTAATTATAAACTTATACAAAAAAAAACGTTTTTCTTAAATATCACACAAAAACTGCTGTAACTTTTTTATTTCTTTATAAAAAAATGTAAATTTTGTATAAATTATTTTATTTTCATGAAATCTAAGTAGAATTGCCGTTTTAAAATTATTAGGACGATTAATTATAAACTTATACAAAAAAAACGTTTTTCTTAAATATCACACAAAAACTGCTGTAACTTTTTTATTTCTTTATAAAAATATGTAAATTTTGTATAAATTATTTTATTTTCATGAAATCTAAGTAGAATTGCCGTTTTAAAATTATTAGGACGATTAATTATAAACTTATACAAAAAAAACGTTTTTCTTAAATATCACACAAAAACTGCTGTAACTTTTTTATTTCTTTATAAAAAAATGTAAATTTTGTAAAGATATTTTTATTTTCATGAAATCTAAGTAGAATTGCCGTTTTAAAATTATTAGGACGATTAATTATAAACTTATACAAAAAAAACGTTTTTCTTAAATATCACACAAAAACTGCTGTAACTTTTTTATTTCTTTATAAAAAAATGTAAATTTTGTATAGATATTTTTATTTTCATGAAATCTAAGTAGAATTGCCGTTTTAAAATTATTAGGACGATTAATTATAAACTTATACAAAAAAAACGTTTTTCTTAAATATCACACAAAAACTGCTGTAACTTTTTTATTTCTTTATAAAAAAATGTAAATTTTGTATAAATTATTTTATTTTCATGAAATCTAAGTAGAATTGCCGTTTTATCATTATTAGGACGATTAATTATAAACTTATACAAAAAAAAACGTTTTTCTTAAATATCACACAAAAACTGCTGTAACTTTTTTATTTCTTTATAAAAAAATGTAAATTTTGTATAGATATTTTTATTTTCATGAAATCTAAGTAGAATTGCCGTTTTAAAATTATTAGGACGATTAATTATAAACTTATACAAAAAAAACGTTTTTCTTAAATATCACACAAAAACTGCTGTAACTTTTTTATTTCTTTATAAAAAAATGTAAATTTTGTATAAATTATTTTATTTTCATGAAATCTAAGTAGA
This sequence comes from Stenus bimaculatus, assembly GCA_963971135.1. Classification (NCBI taxonomy): domain Eukaryota; kingdom Metazoa; phylum Arthropoda; class Insecta; order Coleoptera; family Staphylinidae; genus Stenus; species Stenus bimaculatus. The sequence goes on from OZ020184.1 coordinate 25,078,682, forward strand.
ATTGCCGTTTTAAAATTATTAGGACGATTAATTATAAACTTATACAAAAAAAACGTTTTTCTTAAATATCACACAAAAACTGCTGTAACTTTTTTATTTCTTTATAAAAAAATGTATATTTTGTATAAATTATTTTATTTTCATCAAATCTAAGTAGAATTGCCGTTTTAAAATTATTAGGACGATTAATTATAAACTTATACAAAAAAAAACGTTTTTCTTAAATATCACACAAAAACTGCTGTAACTTTTTTATTTCTTTATAAAAAAATGTAAATTTTGTATAAATTATTTTATTTTCATGAAATCTAAGTAGAATTGCCGTTTTAAAATTATTAGGACGATTAATTATAAACTTATACAAAAAAAACGTTTTTCTTAAATATCACACAAAAACTGCTGTAACTTTTTTATTTCTTTATAAAAAAATGTAAATTTTGTATAAATTATTTTATTTTCATGAAATCTAAGTAGAATTGCCGTTTTAAAATTATTAGGACGATTAATTATAAACTTATACAAAAAAAACGTTTTTCTTAAATATCACACAAAAACTTCTGTAACTTTTTTATTTCTTTATAAAAAAATGTAAATTTTGTATAAATTATTTTATTTTCATGAAATCTAAGTAGAATTGCCGTTTTAAAATTATTAGGACGATTAATTATAAACTTATACAAAAAAAACGTTTTTCTTAAATATCACACAAAAACTGCTGTAACTTTTTTATTTCTTTATAAAAAAATGTAAATTTTGTATAAATTATTTTATTTTCATGAAATCTAAGTAGAATTGCCGTTTTAAAATTATTAGGACGATTAATTATAAACTTATACAAAAAAAACGTTTTTCTTAAATATCACACAAAAACTGCTGTAACTTTTTTATTTCTTTATAAAAAAATGTAAATTTTGTATAGATATTTTTATTTTCATGAAATCTAAGTAGAATTGCCGTTTTAAAATTATTAGGACGATTAATTATAAACTTATACAAAAAAAACGTTTTTCTTAAATATCACACAAAAACTGCTGTAACTTTTTTATTTCTTTATAAAAAAATGTAAATTTTGTATAGATATTTTTATTTTCATGAAATCTAAGTAGAATTGCCGTTTTAAAATTATTAGGACGATTAATTATAAACTTATACAAAAAAAACGTTTTTCTTAAATATCACACAAAAACTGCTGTAACTTTTTTATTTCTTTATAAAAAAATGTAAATTTTGTATAAATTATTTTATTTTCATGAAATCTAAGTAGAATTGCCGTTTTAAAATTATTAGGACGATTAATTATAAACTTATACAAAAAAAACGTTTTTCTTAAATATCACACAAAAACTGCTGTAACTTTTTTATTTCTTTATAAAAAAATGTAAATTTTGTATAGATATTTTTATTTTCATGAAGTCTAAGTAGAATTGCCGTTTTAAAATTATTAGGACGATTAATTATAAACTTATACAAAAAAAACGTTTTTCTTAAATATCACACAAAAACTGCTGTAACTTTTTTATTTCTTTATAAAAAAATGTAAATTTTGTATAAATTATTTTATTTTTATGAAATCTAATTAAAAATGCCGTTTTAAAATTATTAGGACGATTAATTATAAACTTATACAAAAAAAACGTTTTTCTTAAATATCACACAAAAACTGCTGTAACTTTTTTATTTCTTTATAAAAAAATGTAAATTTTATATAGATATTTTTATTTTCATGAAATCTAAGTAGAATTGCCGTTTTAAAATTATTAGGACGATTAATTATAAACTTATACAAAAAAAACGTTTTTCTTAAATATCACACAAAAACTGCTGTAACTTTTTTATTTCTTTATAAAAAAATGTAAATTTTGTATAGATATTTTTATTTTCATGAAATCTAAGTAGAATTGCCGTTTTAAAATTATTAGGACGATTAATTATAAAGTTATACAAAAAAAACGTTTTTCTTAAATATCACACAAAAACTGCTGTAACTTTTTTATTTCTTTATAAAAAAATGTAAATTTTGTATAGATATTTTTATTTTCATGAAATCCAAGTATAATTGCCGTTTTAAAATTATTTGGACGATTAATTATAAACTTATACAAAAAAAATGTTTTTCTTAAATATCACACAAAAACTGCTGTAACTTTTTTATTTCTTTATAAAAAAATGTAAATTTTGTATAAATTATTTTATTTTCATGAAATCTAAGTAGAATTGCCGTTTTAAAATTATTAGGACGATTAATTATAAACTTATACAAAAAAAACGTTTTTCTTAAATATCACACAAAAACTGCTGTAACTTTTTTATTTCTTTATAAAAAAATGTAAATTTTGTATAGATATTTTTATTTTCATGAAATCTAAGTAGAATTGCCGTTTTAAAATTATTAGGACGATTAATTATAAACTTATACAAAAAAAACGTTTTTCTTAAATATCACACAAAAACTGCTGTAACTTTTTTATTTCTTTATAAAAAAATGTAAATTTTGTATAGATATTTTTATTTTCATGAAATCTAAGTAGAATTGCCGTTTTAAAATTATTAGGACGATTAATTATAAACTTATACAAAAAAAACGTTTTTCTTAAATATCACACAAAAACTGCTGTAACTTTTTTATTTCTTTATAAAAAAATGTAAATTTTGTATAGATATTTTTATTTTCATGAAATCCAAGTATAATTGCCGTTTTAAAATTATTTGGACGATTAATTATAAACTTATACAAAAAAAATGTTTTTCTTAAATATCACACAAAAACTGCTGTAACTTTTTTATTTCTTTATAAAAAAATGTAAATTTTGTATAGATATTTTTATTTTCATGAAATCTAAGTAGAATTGCCGTTTTAAAATTATTAGGACGATTAATTATAAACTTATACAAAAAAAACGTTTTTCTTAAATATCACACAAAAACTGCTGTAACTTTTTTATTTCTTTATAAAAAAATGTAAATTTTGTATAGATATTTTTATTTTCATGAAATCTAAGTAGAATTGCCGTTTTAAAATTATTAGGACGATTAATTATAAACTTATACAAAAAAAACGTTTTTCTTAAATATCACACAAAAACTGCTGTAACTTTTTTATATCTTTATAAAAAAATGTAAATTTTGTATAAATAATTTTATTTTCATGAAATCTAATTAAAAATGCCGTTTTAAAATTATTAGGACGATCAATTATAAACTTATACAAAAAAAACGTTTTTCTTAAATATCACACAAAAACTGCTGTAACTTTTTTATTTCTTTATAAAAAAATGTAAATTTTGTATAGATATTTTTATTTTCATGAAATCTAAGTAGAATTGCCGTTTTAAAATTATTAGGACGATTAATTATAAACTTATACAAAAAAAACGTTTTTCTTAAATATCACACAAAAACTGCTGTAACTTTTTTATTTCTTTATAAAAAAATGTAAATTTTGTATAGATATTTTTATTTTCATGAAGTCTAAGTAGAATTGCCGTTTTAAAATTATTAGGACGATTAATTATAAACTTATACAAAAAAAACGTTTTTCTTAAATATCACACAAAAACTGCTGTAACTTTTTTATTTCTTTATAAAAAAATATAAATTTTGTATAAATTATTTTATTTTCATGAAATCTAATTAAAAATGCCGTTTTAAAATTATTAGGACGATTAATTATAAACTTATACAAAAAAAACGTTTTTCTTAAATATCACACAAAAACTGCTGTAACTTTTTTATTTCTTTATAAAAAAATGTAAATTTTGTATAGATATTTTTATTTTCATGAAATCTAAGTAGAATTGCCGTTTTAAAATTATTAGGACGATTAATTATAAACTTATACAAAAAAAACGTTTTTCTTAAATATCACACAAAAACTGCTGTAACTTTTTTATTTCTTTATAAAAAAATGTAAATTTTGTATAAATTATTTTATTTTCATGAAATCTAAGTAGAATTGCCGTTTTAAAATTATTAGGACGATTAATTATAAACTTATACAAAAAAAAACGTTTTTCTTAAATATCACACAAAAACTGCTGTAACTTTTTTATTTCTTTATAAAAAAATGTAAATTTTGTATAGATATTTTTATTTTCATGAAATCCAAGTATAATTGCCGTTTTAAAATTATTTGGACGATTAATTATAAACTTATACAAAAAAAATGTTTTTCTTAAATATCACACAAAAACTGCTGTAACTTTTTTATTTCTTTATAAAAAAATGTAAATTTTGTATAAATTATTTTATTTTCATGAAATCTAAGTAGAATTGCCGTTTTAAAATTATTAGGACGATTAATTATAAACTTATACAAAAAAAACGTTTTTCTTAAATATCACACAAAAACTGCTGTAACTTTTTTATTTCTTTATAAAAAAATGTAAATTTTGTATAAATTATTTTATTTTCATGAAATCTAAGTAAAATTGCCGTTTTAAAATTATTAGGACGATTAATTATAAACTTATACAAAAAAAACGTTTTTCTTAAATATCACACAAAAACTGCTGTAACTTTTTTATTTCTTTATAAAAAAATGTAAATTTTGTATAGATATTTTTATTTTCATGAAATCTAAGTAGAATTGCCGTTTTAAAATTATTAGGACGATTAATTATAAACTTATACAAAAAAAACGTTTTTCTTAAATATCACAAAAACTGCTGTAACTTTTTTATTTCTTTATAAAAAAATGTAAATTTTGTATAAATTATTTTATTTTCATGAAATCTAATTAAAAATGCCGTTTTAAAATTATTAGGACGATTAATTATAAACTTATACAAAAAAAACGTTTTTCTTAAATATCACACAAAAACTGCTGTAACTTTTTTATTTCTTTATAAAAAAATGTAAATTTTATATAGATATTTTTATTTTCATGAAATCTAAGTAGAATTGCCGTTTTAAAATTATTAGGACGATTAATTATAAACTTATACAAAAAAAACGTTTTTCTTAAATATCACACAAAAACTGCTGTAACTTTTTTATTTCTTTATAAAAAAATGTAAATTTTGTATAGATATTTTTATTTTCATGAAATCTAAGTAGAATTGCCGTTTTAAAATTATTAGGACGATTAATTATAAACTTATACAAAAAAAACGTTTTTCTTAAATATCACACAAAAACTGCTGTAACTTTTTTATTTCTTTATAAAAAAATGTAAATTTTGTATAGATATTTTTATTTTCATGAAATCCAAGTATAATTGCCGTTTTAAAATTATTTGGACGATTAATTATAAACTTATACAAAAAAAATGTTTTTCTTAAATATCACACAAAAACTGCTGTAACTTTTTTATTTCTTTATAAAAAAATGTAAATTTTGTATAAATTATTTTATTTTCATGAAATCTAAGTAGAATTGCCGTTTTAAAATTATTAGGACGATTAATTATAAACTTATACAAAAAAAACGTTTTTCTTAAATATCACACAAAAACTGCTGTAACTTTTTTATTTCTTTATAAAAAAATGTAAATTTTGTATAAATTATTTTATTTTCATGAAATCTAAGTAAAATTGCCGTTTTAAAATTATTAGGACGATTAATTATAAACTTATACAAAAAAAACGTTTTTCTTAAATATCACACAAAAACTGCTGTAACTTTTTTATTTCTTTATAAAAAAATGTAAATTTTGTATAGATATTTTTATTTTCATGAAATCTAAGTAGAATTGCCGTTTTAAAATTATTAGGACGATTAATTATAAACTTATACAAAAAAAACGTTTTTCTTAAATATCACAAAAACTGCTGTAACTTTTTTATTTCTTTATAAAAAAATGTAAATTTTGTATAAATTATTTTATTTTCATGAAATCTAAGTAGAATTGCCGTTTTAAAATTATTAGGACGATTAATTATAAACTTATACAAAAAAAACGTTTTTCTTAAATATCACACAAAAACTGCTGTAACTTTTTTATTTCTTTATAAAAAAATGTAAATTTTGTATGAATTATTTTATTTTCATGAAATCTAAGTAAAATTGCCGTTTTAAAATTATTAGGACGATTAATTATAAACTTATACAAAAAAAACGTTTTTCTTAAATATCACACAAAAACTGCTGAAACTTTTTTATTTCTTTATAAAAAAATGTAAATTTTGTATAAATTATTTTATTTTCATGAAATCTAAGTAGAATTGCCGTTTTAAAATTATTAGGACGATTAATTATAAACTTATACAAAAAAACGTTTTTCTTAAATATCACACAAAAACTGCTGTAACTTTTTTATTTCTTTATAAAAAAATGTATATTTTGTATAAATTATTTTATTTTCATGAAATCTAAGTAGAATTGCCGTTTTAAAATTATTAGGACGATTAATTATAAACTTATACAAAAGAAACGTTTTTCTTAAATATCACACAAAAACTGCTGTAACTTTTTTATTTCTTTATAAAAAAATGTAAATTTTGTATAAATTATTTTATTTTCATGAAATCTAAGTAGAATTGCCGTTTTAAAATTATTAGGACGATTAATTATAAACTTATACAAAAAAAACGTTTTTCTTAAATATCACACAAAAACTGCTGTAACTTTTTTATTTCTTTATAAAAAAATGTAAATTTTGTATAAATTATTTTATTTTCATGAAATCTAAGTAGAATTGCCGTTTTAAAATTATTAGGACGATTAATTATAAACTTATACAAAAAAAACGTTTTTCTTAAATATCACACAAAAACTGCTGTAACTTTTTTATTTCTTTATAAAAAAATGTAAATTTTGTATAAATTATTTTATTTTCATGAAATCTAAGTAAAATTGCCGTTTTAAAATTATTAGGACGATTAATTATAAACTTATACAAAAAAAACGTTTTTCTTAAATATCACACAAAAACTGCTGTAACTTTTTTATTTCTTTATAAAAAAATGTAAATTTTGTATAAATTATTTTATTTTCATGAAATCTAAGTAGAATTGCCGTTTTAAAATTATTAGGACGATTAATTATAAACTTATACAAAAAAAACGTTTTTCTTAAATATCACACAAAAACTGCTGTAACTTTTTTATTTCTTTATAAAAAAATGTAAATTTTGTATAAATTATTTTATTTTCATGAAATCTAAGTAGAATTGCCGTTTTAAAATTATTAGGACGATTAATTATAAACTTATACAAAAAAAACGTTTTTCTTAAATATCACACAAAAACTGCTGTAACTTTTTTATTTCTTTATAAAAAAATGTAAATTTTGTATAAATTATTTTATTTTCATGAAATCTAAGTAGAATTGCCGTTTTAAAATTATTAGGACGATTAATTATAAACTTATACAAAAAAAACGTTTTTCTTAAATATCACACAAAAACTTCTGTAACTTTTTTATTTCTTTATAAAAAAATGTAAATTTTGTATAAATTATTTTATTTTCATGAAATCTAAGTAGAATTGCCGTTTTAAAATTATTAGGACGATTAATTATAAACTTATACAAAAAAAACGTTTTTCTTAAATATCACACAAAAACTGCTGTAACTTTTTTATTTCTTTATAAAAAAATGTAAATTTTGTATAAATTATTTTATTTTCATGAAATCTAAGTAGAATTGCCGTTTTAAAATTATTAGGACGATTAATTATAAACTTATACAAAAAAAACGTTTTTCTTAAATATCACACAAAAACTGCTGTAACTTTTTTATTTCTTTATAAAAAAATGTAAATTTTGTATAGATATTTTTATTTTCATGAAATCTAAGTAGAATTGCCGTTTTAAAATTATTAGGACGATTAATTATAAACTTATACAAAAAAAACGTTTTTCTTAAATATCACACAAAAACTGCTGTAACTTTTTTATTTCTTTATAAAAAAATGTAAATTTTGTATAGATATTTTTATTTTCATGAAATCTAAGTAGAATTGCCGTTTTAAAATTATTAGGACGATTAATTATAAACTTATACAAAAAAAACGTTTTTCTTAAATATCACACAAAAACTGCTGTAACTTTTTTATTTCTTTATAAAAAAATGTAAATTTTGTATAAATTATTTTATTTTCATGAAATCTAAGTAGAATTGCCGTTTTAAAATTATTAGGACGATTAATTATAAACTTATACAAAAAAAACGTTTTTCTTAAATATCACACAAAAACTGCTGTAACTTTTTTATTTCTTTATAAAAAAATGTAAATTTTGTATAAATTATTTTATTTTCATGAAATCTAATTAAAAATGCCGTTTTAAAATTATTAGGACGATTAATTATAAACTTATACAAAAAAAACGTTTTTCTTAAATATCACACAAAAACTGCTGTAACTTTTTTATTTCTTTATAAAAAAATGTAAATTTTATATAGATATTTTTATTTTCATGAAATCTAAGTAGAATTGCCGTTTTAAAATTATTAGGACGATTAACTATAAACTTATACAAAAAAAACGTTTTTCTTAAATATCACACAAAAACTGCTGTAACTTTTTTATTTCTTTATAAAAAAATGTAAATTTTGTATAGATATTTTTATTTTCATGAAATCCAAGTATAATTGCCGTTTTAAAATTATTTGGACGATTAATTATAAACTTATACAAAAAAAATGTTTTTCTTAAATATCACACAAAAACTGCTGTAACTTTTTTATTTCTTTATAAAAAAATGTAAATTTTGTATAAATTATTTTATTTTCATGAAATCTAAGTAGAATTGCCGTTTTAAAATTATTAGGACGATTAATTATAAACTTATACAAAAAAAACGTTTTTCTTAAATATCACACAAAAACTGCTGTAACTTTTTTATTTCTTTATAAAAAAATGTAAATTTTGTATAGATATTTTTATTTTCATGAAATCTAAGTAGAATTGCCGTTTTAAAATTATTAGGACGATTAATTATAAACTTATACAAAAAAAACGTTTTTCTTAAATATCACACAAAAACTGCTGTAACTTTTTTATTTCTTTATAAAAAAATGTAAATTTTGTATAGATATTTTATTTTCATGAAATCTAAGTAGAATTGCCGTTTTAAAATTATTAGGACGATTAATTATAAACTTATACAAAAAAAACGTTTTTCTTAAATATCACACAAAAACTGCTGTAACTTTTTTATTTCTTTATAAAAAAATGTAAATTTTGTATAGATATTTTTATTTTCATGAAATCTAAGTAGAATTGCCGTTTTAAAATTATTAGGACGATTAATTATAAACTTATACAAAAAAAACGTTTTTCTTAAATATCACACAAAAACTGCTGTAACTTTTTTATTTCTTTATAAAAAAATGTAAATTTTGTATAGATATTTTTATTTTCATGAAATCCAAGTATAATTGCCGTTTTAAAATTATTTGGACGATTAATTATAAACTTATACAAAAAAAATGTTTTTCTTAAATATCACACAAAAACTGCTGTAACTTTTTTATTTCTTTATAAAAAAATGTAAATTTTGTATAAATTATTTTATTTTCATGAAATCTAAGTAGAATTGCCGTTTTAAAATTATTAGGACGATTAATTATAAACTTATACAAAAAAAACGTTTTTCTTAAATATCACACAAAAACTGCTGTAACTTTTTTATTTCTTTATAAAAAAATGTAAATTTTGTATAAATTATTTTATTTTCATGAAATCTAAGTAGAATTGCCGTTTTAAAATTATTAGGACGATTAATTATAAACTTATACAAAAAAAACGTTTTTCTTAAATATCACACAAAAACTGCTGTAACTTTTTTATTTCTTTATAAAAAAATGTAAATTTTGTATAGATATTTTTATTTTCATGAAATCTAAGTAGAATTGCCGTTTTAAAATTATTAGGACGATTAATTATAAACCTATACAAAAAAAACGTTTTTCTTAAATATCACACAAAAACTGCTGTAACTTTTTTATTTCTTATAAAAAAATGTAAATTTTGTATAAATTATTTTATTTTCATGAAATCTAAGTAGAATTGCCGTTTTAAAATTATAAGGACGATAAATTATAAACTTATACAAAAAAAACGTTTTTCTTAAATATCACACAAAAACTGCTGTAACTTTTTTATATCTTTATAAAAAAATGTAAATTTTGTATAAATAATTTTATTTTCATGAAATCTAATTAAAAATGCCGTTTTAAAGTTATTAGGACGATCAATTATAAACTTATACAAAAAAAACGTTTTTCTTAAATATCACACAAAAACTGCTGTAACTTTTTTATTTCTTTATAAAAAAATGTAAATTTTGTATAGATATTTTTATTTTCATGAAATCTAAGTAGAATTGCCGTTTTAAAATTATTAGGACGATTAATTATAAACTTATACAAAAAAAACGTTTTTCTTAAATATCACACAAAAACTGCTGTAACTTTTTTATTTCTTTATAAAAAAATGTAAATTTTGTATAGATATTTTTATTTTCATGAAGTCTAAGTAGAATTGCCGTTTTAAAATTATTAGGACGATTAATTATAAACTTATACAAAAAAAACGTTTTTCTTAAATATCACACAAAAACTGCTGTAACTTTTTTATTTCTTTATAAAAAAATGTAAATTTTGTATAAATTATTTTATTTTCATGAAATCTAATTAAAAATGCCGTTTTAAAATTATTAGGACGATTAATTATAAACTTATACAAAAAAAACGTTTTTCTTAAATATCACACAAAAACTGCTGTAACTTTTTTATTTCTTTATAAAAAAATGTAAATTTTATATAGATATTTTTATTTTCATGAAATCTAAGTAGAATTGCCGTTTTAAAATTATTAGGACGATTAATTATAAACTTATACAAAAAAAACGTTTTTCTTAAATATCACACAAAAACTGCTGTAACTTTTTTATTTCTTTATAAAAAAATGTAAATTTTGTATAGATATTTTTATTTTCATGAAATCTAAGTAGAATTGCCGTTTTAAAATTATTAGGACGATTAATTATAAACTTATACAAAAAAAACGTTTTTCTTAAATATCACACAAAAACTGCTGTAACTTTTTTATTTCTTTATAAAAAAATGTAAATTTTGTATAGATATTTTTATTTTCATGAAATCCAAGTATAATTGCCGTTTTAAAATTATTTGGACGATTAATTATAAACTTATACAAAAAAAATGTTTTTCTTAAATATCACACAAAAACTGCTGTAACTTTTTTATTTCTTTATAAAAAAATGTAAATTTTGTATAAATTATTTTATTTTCATGAAATCTAAGTAGAATTGCCGTTTTAAAATTATTAGGGACGATTAATTATAAACTTATACAAAAAAAACGTTTTTCTTAAATATCACACAAAAACTGCTGTAACTTTTTTATTTCTTTATAAAAAAATGTAAATTTTGTATAAATTATTTTATTTTCATGAAATCTAAGTAGAATTGCCGTTTTAAAATTATTAGGACGATTAATTATAAACTTATACAAAAAAAACGTTTTTCTTAAATATCACACAAAAACTGCTGTAACTTTTTTATTTCTTTATAAAAAAATGTAAATTTTGTATAGATATTTTTATTTTCATGAAATCTAAGTAGAATTGCCGTTTTAAAATTATTAGGACGATTAATTATAAACTTATACAAAAAAAACGTTTTCTTAAATATCACACAAAAACTGCTGTAACTTTTTTATTTCTTTATAAAAAAATGTAAATTTTGTATAAATTATTTTATTTTCATGAAATCTAAGTAGAATTGCCGTTTTAAAATTATAAGGACGATTAATTATAAACTTATACAAAAAAAACGTTTTTCTTAAATATCACACAAAAACTGCTGTAACTTTTTTATATCTTTATAAAAAAATGTAAATTTTGTATAAATAATTTTATTTTCATGAAATCTAATTAAAAATGCCGTTTTAAAATTATTAGGACGATCAATTATAAACTTATACAAAAAAAACGTTTTTCTTAAATATCACACAAAAACTGCTGTAACTTTTTTATTTCTTTATAAAAAAATGTAAATTTTGTATAGATATTTTTATTTTCATGAAATCTAAGTAGAATTGCCGTTTTAAAATTATTAGGACGATTAATTATAAACTTATACAAAAAAAACGTTTTTCTTAAATATCACACAAAAACTGCTGTAACTTTTTTATTTCTTTATAAAAAAATGTAAATTTTGTATAAATTATTTTATTTTCATGAAATCTAATTAAAAATGCCGTTTTAAAATTATTAGGACGATTAATTATAAACTTATACAAAAAAAACGTTTTTCTTAAATATCACACAAAAACTGCTGTAACTTTTTTATTTCTTTATAAAAAAATGTAAATTTTGTATAGATATTTTTATTTTCATGAAATCTAAGTAGAATTGCCGTTTTAAAATTATTAGGACGATTAATTATAAACTTATACAAAAAAAACGTTTTTCTTAAATATCACACAAAAACTGCTGTAACTTTTTTATTTCTTTATAAAAAAATGTAAATTTTGTATAGATATTTTTATTTTCATGAAATCTAAGTAGAATTGCCGTTTTAAAATTATTAGGACGATTAATTATAAACTTATACAAAAAAAACGTTTTTCTTAAATATCACACAAAAACTGCTGTAACTTTTTTATTTCTTTATAAAAAAATGTAAATTTTGTATAAATTATTTTATTTTCATGAAATCTAAGTAAAATTGCCGTTTTAAAATTATTAGGACGATTAATTATAAACTTATACAAAAAAAACGTTTTTCTTAAATATCACACAAAAACTGCTGTAACTTTTTTATTTCTTTATAAAAAAATGTAAATTTTGTATAGATATTTTTATTTTCATGAAATCTAAGTAGAATTGCCGTTTTAAAATTATTAGGACGATTAATTATAAACTTATACAAAAAAAACGTTTTTCTTAAATATCACAAAAACTGCTGTAACTTTTTTATTTCTTTATAAAAAAATGTAAATTTTGTATAAATTATTTTATTTTCATGAAATCTAAGTAGAATTGCCGTTTTAAAATTATTAGGACGATTAATTATAAACTTATACAAAAAAAACGTTTTTCTTAAATATCACACAAAAACTGCTGTAACTTTTTTATTTCTTTATAAAAAAATGTAAATTTTGTATGAATTATTTTATTTTCATGAAATCTAAGTAAAATTGCCGTTTTAAAATTATTAGGACGATTAATTATAAACTTATACAAAAAAAACGTTTTTCTTAAATATCACACAAAAACTGCTGTAACTTTTTTATTTCTTTATAAAAAAATGTAAATTTTGTATAGATATTTTTATTTTCATGAAATCTAAGTAGAATTGCCGTTTTAAAATTATTAGGACGATTAATTAAAAACTTATACAAAAAAAACGTTTTTCTTAAATATCACACAAAAACTGCTGAAACTTTTTTATTTCTTTATAAAAAAATGTAAATTTTGTATAAATTATTTTATTTTCATGAAATCTAAGTAGAATTGCCGTTTTAAAATTATTAGGACGATTAATTATAAACTTATACAAAAAAACGTTTTTCTTAAATATCACACAAAAACTGCTGTAACTTTTTTATTTCTTTATAAAAAAATGTATATTTTGTATAAATTATTTTATTTTCATGAAATCTAAGTAGAATTGCCGTTTTAAAATTATTAGGACGATTAATTATAAACTTATACAAAAGAAACGTTTTTCTTAAATATCACACAAAAACTGCTGTAACTTTTTTATTTCTTTATAAAAAAATGTAAATTTTGTATAAATTATTTTATTTTCATGAAATCTAAGTAGAATTGCCGTTTTAAAATTATTAGGACGATTAATTATAAACTTATACAAAAAAAACGTTTTTCTTAAATATCACACAAAAACTGCTGTAACTTTTTTATTTCTTTATAAAAAAATGTAAATTTTGTATAAATTATTTTATTTTCATGAAATCTAAGTAGAATTGCCGTTTTAAAATTATTAGGACGATTAATTATAAACTTATACAAAAAAAACGTTTTTCTTAAATATCACACAAAAACTGCTGTAACTTTTTTATTTCTTTATAAAAAAATGTAAATTTTGTATAAATTATTTTATTTTCATGAAATCTAAGTAAATTGCCGTTTTAAAATTATTAGGACGATTAATTATAAACTTATACAAAAAAACGTTTTTCTTAAATATCACACAAAAACTGCTGTAACTTTTTTATTTCTTTATAAAAAAATGTAAATTTTGTATAGATATTTTTATTTTCATGAAATCTAAGTAGAATTGCCGTTTTAAAATTATTAGGACGATTAATTATAAACTTATACAAAAAAAACGTTTTTCTTAAATATCACACAAAAACTGCTGTAACTTTTTTATTTCTTTATAAAAAAATGTAAATTTTGTATAGATATTTTTATTTTCATGAAATCTAAGTAGAATTGCCGTTTTAAAATTATTAGGACGATTAATTATAAACTTATACAAAAAAAACGTTTTTCTTAAATATCACACAAAAACTGCTGTAACTTTTTTATTTCTTTATAAAAAAATGTAAATTTTGTATAAATTATTTTATTTTCATGAAATCTAAGTAGAATTGCCGTTTTAAAATTATTAGGACGATTAATTATAAACTTATACAAAAAAACGTTTTTCTTAAATATCACACAAAAACTGCTGTAACTTTTTTATTTCTTTATAAAAAAATGTATATTTTGTATAAATTATTTTATTTTCATGAAATCTAAGTAGAATTGCCGTTTTAAAATTATTAGGACGATTAATTATAAACTTATACAAAAAAAACGTTTTTCTTAAATATCACACAAAAACTGCTGTAACTTTTTTATTTCTTTATAAAAAAATGTAAATTTTGTATAAATTATTTTATTTTCATGAAATCTAAGTAGAATTGCCGTTTTAAAATTATTAGGACGATTAATTATAAACTTATACAAAAAAAACGTTTTTCTTAAATATCACACAAAAACTGCTGTAACTTTTTTATTTCTTTATAAAAAAATGTAAATTTTGTATAAATTATTTTATTTTCATGAAATCTAAGTAGAATTGCCGTTTTAAAATTATTAGGACGATTAATTATAAACTTATACAAAAAAAACGTTTTTCTTAAATATCACACAAAAACTGCTGTAACTTTTTTATTTCTTTATAAAAAAATGTAAATTTTGTATAAATTATTTTATTTTCATGAAATCTAAGTAAAATTGCCGTTTTAAAATTATTAGGACGATTAATTATAAACTTATACAAAAAAAAACGTTTTTCTTAAATATCACACAAAAACTGCTGTAACTTTTTTATTTCTTTATAAAAAAATGTAAATTTTGTATAGATATTTTTATTTTCATGAAATCTAAGTAGAATTGCCGTTTTAAAATTATTAGGACGATTAATTATAAACTTATACAAAAAAAACGTTTTTCTTAAATATCACACAAAAACTGCTGTAACTTTTTTATTTCTTTATAAAAAAATGTAAATTTTGTATAAATTATTTTATTTTCATGAAATCTAAGTAGAATTGCCGTTTTAAAATTATTAGGACGATTAATTATAAACTTATACAAAAAAACGTTTTTCTTAAATATCACACAAAAACTGCTGTAACTTTTTTATTTCTTTATAAAAAAATGTATATTTTGTATAAATTATTTTATTTTCATGAAATCTAAGTAGAATTGCCGTTTTAAAATTATTAGGACGATTAATTATAAACTTATACAAAAAAAACGTTTTTCTTAAATATCACACAAAAACTGCTGTAACTTTTTTATTTCTTTATAAAAAAATGTAAATTTTGTATAAATTATTTTATTTTCATGAAATCTAAGTAGAATTGCCGTTTTAAAATTATTAGGACGATTAATTATAAACTTATACAAAAAAAACGTTTTTCTTAAATATCACACAAAAACTGCTGTAACTTTTTTATTTCTTTATAAAAAAATGTATATTTTGTATAAATTATTTTATTTTCATGAAATCTAAGTAGAATTGCCGTTTTAAAATTATTAGGACGATTAATTATAAACTTATACAAAAAAAACGTTTTTCTTAAATATCACACAAAAACTGCTGTAACTTTTTTATTTCTTTATAAAAAAATGTAAATTTTGTATAAATTATTTTATTTTCATGAAATCTAAGTAGAATTGCCGTTTTAAAATTATTAGGACGATTAATTATAAACTTATACAAAAAAAACGTTTTTCTTAAATATCACACAAAAACTGCTGTAACTTTTTTATTTCTTTATAAAAAAATGTAAATTTTGTATAAATTATTTTATTTTCATGAAATCTAAGTAGAATTGCCGTTTTAAAATTATTAGGACGATTAATTATAAACTTATACAAAAAAAACGTTTTTCTTAAATATCACACAAAAACTGCTGTAACTTTTTTATTTCTTTATAAAAAAATGTATATTTTGTATAAATTATTTTATTTTCATGAAATCTAAGTAGAATTGCCGTTTTAAAATTATTAGGACGATTAATTATAAACTTATACAAAAAAAACGTTTTTCTTAAATATCACACAAAAACTGCTGTAACTTTTTTATTTCTTTATAAAAAAATGTAAATTTTGTATAAATTATTTTATTTTCATGAAATCTAAGTAGAATTGCCGTTTTAAAATTATTAGGACGATTAATTATAAACTTATACAAAAAAAACGTTTTTCTTAAATATCACACAAAAACTGCTGTAACTTTTTTATTTCTTTATAAAAAAATGTAAATTTTGTATAAATTATTTTATTTTCATGAAATCTAAGTAGAATTGCCGTTTTAAAATTATTAGGACGATTAATTATAAACTTATACAAAAAAAACATTTTTCTTAAATATCACACAAAAACTGCTGTAACTTTTTTATTTCTTTATAAAAAAATGTAAATTTTGTATAGATATTTTTATTTTCATGAAATCTAAGTAGAATTGCCGTTTTAAAATTATTAGGACGATTAATTATAAACTTATACAAAAAAAACGTTTTTCTTAAATATCACACAAAAACTGCTGTAACTTTTTTATTTCTTTATAAAAAAATGTAAATTTTGTATAAATTATTTTATTTTCATGAAATCTAAGTAGAATTGCCGTTTTAAAATTATTAGGACGATTAATTATAAACTTATACAAAAAAAACTTTTTCTTAAATATCACACAAAAACTGCTGTAACTTTTTTATTTCTTTATAAAAAAATGTAAATTTTGTATAAATTATTTTATTTTCATGAAATCTAAGTAAAATTGCCGTTTTAAAATTATTAGGACGATTAATTATAAACTTATACAAAAAAAACGTTTTTCTTAAATATCACACAAAAACTGCTGTAACTTTTTTATTTCTTTATAAAAAAATGTAAATTTTGTATAAATTATTTTATTTTCATGAAATCTAAGTAGAATTGCCGTTTTAAAATTATTAGGACGATTAATTATAAACTTATACAAAAAAAACGTTTTTCTTAAATATCACACAAAAACTGCTGTAACTTTTTTATTTCTTTATAAAAAAATGTAAATTTTGTATAAATTATTTTATTTTCATGAAATCTAAGTAAAATTGCCGTTTTAAAATTATTAGGACGATTAATTATAAACTTATACAAAAAAAACGTTTTTCTTAAATATCACACAAAAACTGCTGTAACTTTTTTATTTCTTTATAAAAAAATGTAAATTTTGTATAAATTATTTTATTTTCATGAAATCTAAGTAGAATTGCCGTTTTAAAATTATTAGGACGATTAATTATAAACTTATACAAAAAAAACGTTTTTCTTAAATATCACACAAAAACTGCTGTAACTTTTTTATTTCTTTATAAAAAAATGTAAATTTTGTATAAATTATTTTATTTTCATGAAATCTAAGTAAAATTGCCGTTTTAAAATTATTAGGACGATTAATTATAAACTTATACAAAAAAAACGTTTTTCTTAAATATCACACAAAAACTGCTGTAACTTTTTTATTTCTTTATAAAAAAATGTAAATTTTGTATAAATTATTTTATTTTCATGAAATCTAAGTAGAATTGCCGTTTTAAAATTATTAGGACGATTAATTATAAACTTATACAAAAAAAACGTTTTTCTTAAATATCACACAAAAACTGCTGTAACTTTTTTATTTCTTTATAAAAAAATGTAAATTTTGTATAAATTATTTTATTTTCATGAAATCTAAGTAAAATTGCCGTTTTAAAATTATTAGGACGATTAATTATAAACTTATACAAAAAAAACGTTTTTCTTAAATATCACACAAAAACTGCTGTAACTTTTTTATTTCTTTATAAAAAAATGTAAATTTTGTATAAATTATTTTATTTTCATGAAATCTAAGTAGAATTGCCGTTTTAAAATTATTAGGACGATTAATTATAAACTTATACAAAAAAAACGTTTTTCTTAAATATCACACAAAAACTGCTGTAACTTTTTTATTTCTTTATAAAAAAATGTAAATTTTGTATAAATTATTTTATTTTCATGAAATCTAAGTAAAATTGCCGTTTTAAAATTATTAGGACGATTAATTATAAACTTATACAAAAAAAACGTTTTTCTTAAATATCACACAAAAACTGCTGTAACTTTTTTATTTCTTTATAAAAAAATGTAAATTTTGTATAGATATTTTTATTTTCATGAAATCTAAGTAGAATTGCCGTTTTAAAATTATTAGGACGATTAATTATAAACTTATACAAAAAAAACGTTTTTCTTAAATATCACACAAAAACTGCTGTAACTTTTTTATTTCTTTATAAAAAAATGTAAATTTTGTATAAATTATTTTATTTTCATGAAATCTAAGTAGAATTGCCGTTTTAAAATTATTAGGACGATTAATTATAAACTTATACAAAAAAAACGTTTTTCTTAAATATCACACAAAAACTGCTGTAACTTTTTTATTTCTTTATAAAAAAATGTAAATTTTGTATAGATATTTTTATTTTCATGAAATCTAAGTAGAATTGCCGTTTTAAAATTATTAGGACGATTAATTATAAACTTATACAAAAAAAACGTTTTTCTTAAATATCACACAAAAACTGCTGTAACTTTTTTATTTCTTTATAAAAAAATGTAAATTTTGTATAGATATTTTTATTTTCATGAATTCTAAGTAGAATTGCCGTTTTAAAATTATTAGGACGATTAATTATAAACTTATACAAAAAAAACGTTTTTCTTAAATATCACACAAAAACTGCTGTAACTTTTTATTTCTTTATAAAAAAATGTAAATTTTGTATAGATATTTTTATTTTCATGAAATCTAAGTAGAATTGCCGTTTTAAAATTATTAGGACGATTAATTATAAACTTATACAAAAAAACGTTTTTCTTAAATATCACACAAAAACTGCTGTAACTTTTTTATTTCTTTATAAAAAAATGTAAATTTTGTATAGATATTTTTATTTTCATGAAATCTAAGTAGAATTGCCGTTTTAAAATTATTAGGACGATTAATTATAAACTTATACAAAAAAAACGTTTTTCTTAAATATCACACAAAAACTGCTGTAACTTTTTTATTTCTTTATAAAAAAATGTAAATTTTGTATAAATTATTTTATTTTCATGAAATCTAAGTAGAATTGCCGTTTTAAAATTATTAGGACGATTAATTATAAACTTATACAAAAAAAACGTTTTTCTTAAATATCACACAAAAACTGCTGTAACTTTTTTATTTCTTTATAAAAAAATGTAAATTTTGTATAAATTATTTTATTTTCATGAAATCTAAGTAGAATTGCCGTTTTAAAATTATTAGGACGATTAATTATAAACTTATACAAAAAAAACGTTTTTCTTAAATATCACACAAAAACTGCTGTAACTTTTTTATTTCTTTATAAAAAAATGTAAATTTTGTATAGATATTTTTATTTTCATGAAATCTAAGTAGAATTGCCGTTTTAAAATTATTAGGACGATTAATTATAAACTTATACAAAAAAAACGTTTTTCTTAAATATCACACAAAAACTGCTGTAACTTTTTTATTTCTTTATAAAAAAATGTAAATTTTGTATAAATTATTTTATTTTCATGAAATCTAAGTAGAATTGCCGTTTTAAAATTATTAGGACGATTAATTATAAACTTATACAAAAAAAAAACGTTTTTCTTAAATATCACACAAAAACTGCTGTAACTTTTTTATTTCTTTATAAAAAAATGTAAATTTTGTATAGATATTTTTATTTTCATGAAATCTAAGTAGAATTGCCGTTTTAAAATTATTAGGACGATTAATTATAAACTTATACAAAAAAAACGTTTTTCTTAAATATCACACAAAAACTGCTGTAACTTTTTTATTTCTTTATAAAAAAATGTAAATTTTGTATAGATATTTTTATTTTCATGAAATCTAAGTAGAATTGCCGTTTTAAAATTATTAGGACGATTAATTATAAACTTATACAAAAAAAACGTTTTTCTTAAATATCACACAAAAACTGCTGTAACTTTTTTATTTCTTTATAAAAAAATGTAAATTTTGTATAAATTATTTTATTTTCATGAAATCTAAGTAGAATTGCCGTTTTAAAATTATTAGGACGATTAATTATAAACTTATACAAAAAAAACGTTTTTCTTAAATATCACACAAAAACTGCTGTAACTTTTTTATTTCTTTATAAAAAAATGTAAATTTTGTATAGATATTTTTATTTTCATGAAATCTAAGTGGAATTGCCGTTTTAAAATTATTAGGACGATTAATTATAAACTTATACAAAAAAAAACGTTTTTCTTAAATATCACACAAAAACTGCTGTAACTTTTTTATTTCTTTATAAAAAAATGTAAATTTTGTATAAATTATTTTATTTTCATGAAATCTAAGTAGAATTGCCGTTTTAAAATTATTAGGACGATTAATTATAAACTTATACAAAAAAAAACGTTTTTCTTAAATATCACACAAAAACTGCTGTAACTTTTTTATTTCTTTATAAAAAAATGTAAATTTTGTATAAATTATTTTATTTTCATGAAATCTGAGTAAAATTGCCGTTTTAAAATTATTAGGACGATTAATTATAAACTTATACAAAAAAAACGTTTTTCTTAAATATCACACAAAAACTGCTGTTACTTTTTTATTTCTTTATAAAAAAATGTAAATTTTGTATAAATTATTTTATTTTCATGAAATCTAAGTAGAATTGCCGTTATAAAATTATTAGGACGATTAATTATAAACTTATACAAAAAAAACGTTTTTCTTAAATATCACACAAAAACTGCTGTAACTTTTTTATTTCTTTATAAAAAAATGTAAATTTTGTATAAATTATTTTATTTTCATGAAATCTAAGTAGAATTGCCGTTTTAAAATTATTAGGACGATTAATTATAAACTTATACAAAAAAAACGTTTTTCTTAAATATCACACAAAAACTGCTGTAACTTTTTTATTTCTTTATAAAAAAATGTAAATTTTGTATAGATATTTTTATTTTCATGAAATCTAAGTAGAATTGCCGTTTTAAAATTATTAGGACGATTAATTATAAACTTATACAAAAAAAACGTTTTTCTTAAATATCACACAAAAACTGCTGTAACTTTTTTATTTCTTTATAAAAAAATGTAAATTTTGTATAAATTATTTTATTTTCATGAAATCTAAGTAGAATTGCCGTTTTAAAATTATTAGGACGATTAATTATAAACTTATACAAAAAAAACGTTTTTCTTAAATATCACACAAAAACTGCTGTAACTGTTTTATTTCTTTATAAAAAAATGTAAATTTTGTATAGATATTTTTATTTTCATGAAATCTAAGTAGAATTGCCGTTTTAAAATTATTAGGACGATTAATTATAAACTTATACAAAAAAAACGTTTTTCTTAAATATCACACAAAAACTGCTGTAACTTTTTTATTTCTTTATAAAAAAATGTAAATTTTGTATAGATATTTTTATTTTCATGAAATCTAAGTAGAATTGCCGTTTTAAAATTATTAGGACGATTAATTATAAACTTATACAAAAAAAACGTTTTTCTTAAATATCACACAAAAACTGCTGTAACTTTTTTATTTCTTTATAAAAAAATGTAAATTTTGTATAAATTATTTTATTTTCATGAAATCTAAGTAGAATTGCCGTTTTAAAATTATTAGGACGATTAATTATAAACTTATACAAAAAAAACGTTTTTCTTAAATATCACACAAAAACTGCTGTAACTTTTTTATTTCTTTATAAAAAAATGTAAATTTTGTATAGATATTTTTATTTTCATGAAATCTAAGTGGAATTGCCGTTTTAAAATTATTAGGACGATTAATTATAAACTTATACAAAAAAAACGTTTTTCTTAAATATCACACAAAAACTGCTGTAACTTTTTTATTTCTTTATAAAAAAATGTAAATTTTGTATAAATTATTTTATTTTCATGAAATCTAAGTAGAATTGCCGTTTTAAAATTATTAGGACGATTAATTATAAACTTATACAAAAAAAACGTTTTTCTTAAATATCACACAAAAACTGCTGTAATTTTTTTATTTCTTTATAAAAAAATGTAAATTTTGTATAGATATTTTTATTTTCATGAAATCTAAGTAGAATTGCCGTTCTAAAATTATTAGGACGATTAATTATAAACTTATACAAAAAAAAGGTTTTTCTTAAATATCACACAAAAACTGCTGTAACTTTTTTATTTCTTTATAAAAAAATGTAAATTTTGTATAAATTATTTTATTTTCATGAAATCTGAGTAAAATTGCCGTTTTAAAATTATTAGGACGATTAATTATAAACTTATACAAAAAAAACGTTTTTCTTAAATATCACACAAAAACTGCTGTAACTTTTTTATTTCTTTATAAAAAAATGTAAATTTTGTATAAATTATTTTATTTTCATGAAATCTAAGTAGAATTGCCGTTTTAAAATTATTAGGACGATTAATTATAAACTTATACAAAAAAAACGTTTTTCTTAAATATCACACAAAAACTGCTGTAACTTTTTTATTTCTTTATAAAAAAATGTAAATTTTGTATAAATTATTTTATTTTCATGAAATCTAAGTAGAATTGCCGTTTTAAAATTATTAGGACGATTAATTATAAACTTATACAAAAAAAACGTTTTTCTTAAATATCACACAAAAACTGCTGTAACTTTTTTATTTCTTTATAAAAAAATGTAAATTTTGTATAGATATTTTTATTTTCATAAAATCTAAGTAGAATTGTCGTTTTAAAATTATTAGGACGATTAATTATAAACTTATACAAAAAAAACGTTTTTCTTAAATATCACACAAAAACTGCTGTAACTTTTTTATTTCTTTATAAAAAAATGTAAATTTTGAATAGATATTTTTATTTTCATGAAATCTAAGTAGAATTGCCGTTTTAAAATTATTAGGACGATTAATTATAAACTTATACAAAAAAAACGTTTTTCTTAAATATCACACAAAAACTGCTGTAACTTTTTTATTTCTTTATAAAAAAATGTAAATTTTGTATAAATTATTTTATTTTCATGAAATCTAAGTAGAATTGCCGTTTTAAAATTATTAGGACGATTAATTATAAACTTATACAAAAAAAACGTTTTTCTTAAATATCACACAAAAACTGCTGTAACTTTTTTATTTCTTTATAAAAAAATGTAAATTTTGTATAGATATTTTTATTTTCATGAAGTCTAAGTAGAATTGCCGTTTTAAAATTATTAGGACGATTAATTATAAACTTATACAAAAAAAACGTTTTTCTTAAATATCACACAAAAACTGCTGTAACTTTTTTATTTCTTTATAAAAAAATGTAAATTTTGTATAAATTATTTTATTTTCATGAAATCTAATTAAAAATGCCGTTTTAAAATTATTAGGACGATTAATTATAAACTTATACAAAAAAAACGTTTTTCTTAAATATCACACAAAAACTGCTGTAACTTTTTTATTTCTTTATAAAAAAATGTAAATTTTATATAGATATTTTTATTTTCATGAAATCTAAGTAGAATTGCCGTTTTAAAATTATTAGGACGATTAATTATAAACTTATACAAAAAAAACGTTTTTCTTAAATATCACACAAAAACTGCTGTAACTTTTTTATTTCTTTATAAAAAAATGTAAATTTTGTATAGATATTTTTATTTTCATGAAATCTAAGTAGAATTGCCGTTTTAAAATAATTAGGACGATTAATTATAAACTTATACAAAAAAAACGTTTTTCTTAAATATCACACAAAAACTGCTGTAACTTTTTTATTTCTTTATAAAAAAATGTAAATTTTGTATAGATATTTTTATTTTCATGAAATCCAAGTAGAATTGCCGTTTTAAAATTATTAGGACGATTAATTATAAACTTATACAAAAAAAATGTTTTTCTTAAATATCACACAAAAACTGCTGTAACTTTTTTATTTCTTTATAAAAAAATGTAAATTTTGTATAAATTATTTTATTTTCATGAAATCTAAGTAGAATTGCCGTTTTAAAATTATTAGGACGATTAATTATAAACTTATACAAAAAAAACGTTTTTCTTAAATATCACACAAAAACTGCTGTAACTTTTTTATTTCTTTATAAAAAAATGTAAATTTTGTATAAATTATTTTATTTTCATGAAATCTAAGTAGAATTGCCGTTTTAAAATTATTAGGACGATTAATTATAAACTTATACAAAAAAAACGTTTTTCTTAAATATCACACAAAAACTGCTGTAACTTTTTTATTTCTTTATAAAAAAATGTAAATTTTGTATAGATATTTTTATTTTCATGAAATCTAAGTAGAATTGCCGTTTTAAAATTATTAGGACGATTAATTATAAACTTATACAAAAAAAACGTTTTTCTTAAATATCACACAAAAACTGCTGTAACTTTTTTATTTCTTTATAAAAAAATGTAAATTTTGTATAAATTATTTTATTTTCATGAAATCTAAGTAGAATTGCCGTTTTAAAATTATAAGGACGATTAATTATAAACTTATACAAAAAAAACGTTTTTCTTAAATATCACACAAAAACTGCTGTAACTTTTTTATATCTTTATAAAAAAATGTAAATTTTGTATAAATAATTTTATTTTCATGAAATCTAATTAAAAATGCCGTTTTAAAATTATTAGGACGATCAATTATAAACTTATACAAAAAAAACGTTTTTCTTAAATATCACACAAAAACTGCTGTAACTTTTTTATTTCTTTATAAAAAAATGTAAATTTTGTATAGATATTTTTATTTTCATGAAATCTAAGTAGAATTGCCGTTTTAAAATTATTAGGACGATTAATTATAAACTTATACAAAAAAAACGTTTTTCTTAAATATCACACAAAAACTGCTGTAACTTTTTTATTTCTTTATAAAAAAATGTAAATTTTGTATAAATTATTTTATTTTCATGAAATCTAATTAAAAATGCCGTTTTAAAATTATTAGGACAATTAATTATAAACTTATACAAAAAAAACGGTTTTCTTAAATATCACACAAAAACTGCTGTAACTTTTTTATTTCTTTATAAAAAAATGTAAATTTTGTATAGATATTTTTATTTTCATGAAATCTAAGTAGAATTGCCGTTTTAAAATTATTAGGACGATTAATTATAAACTTATACAAAAAAAACGTTTTTCTTAAATATCACACAAAAACTGCTGTTACTTTTTATTTCTTTATAAAACAATGTAAATTTTGTATAGATATTTTTATTTTCATGAAATCTAAGTAGAATTGCCGTTTTAAAATTATTAGGACGATTAATTATAAACTTATACAAAAAAAACGTTTTTCTTAAATATCACACAAAAACTGCTGTAACTTTTTTATTTCTTTATAAAAAAATGTAAATTTTGTATAAATTATTTTATTTTCATGAAATCTAAGTAGAATTGCCGTTATAAAATTATTAGGACGATTAATTATAAACTTATACAAAAAAAACGTTTTTCTTAAATATCACACAAAAACTGCTGTAACTTTTTTATTTCTTTATAAAAAAATGTAAATTTTGTATAAATTATTTTATTTTCATGAAATCTAAGTAGAATTGCCGTTTTAAAATTATTAGGACGATTAATTATAAACTTATACAAAAAAAACGTTTTTCTTAAATATCACACAAAAACTGCTGTAACTTTTTTATTTCTTTATAAAAAAATGTAAATTTTGTATAAATTATTTTATTTTCATGAAATCTAATTAAAAATGCCGTTTTAAAATTATTAGGACGATTAATTATAAACTTATACAAAAAAAACGTTTTTCTTAAATATCACACAAAAACTGCTGTAACTTTTTTATTTCTTTATAAAAAAATGTAAATTTTGTATAGATATTTTTATTTTCATGAAATCTAAGTAGAATTGCCGTTTTAAAATTATTAGGACGATTAATTATAAACATATACAAAAAAAACGTTTTTCTTAAATATCACACAAAAACTGCTGTAACTTTTTTATTTCTTTATAAAAAAATGTAAATTTTGTATAGATATTTTTATTTTCATGAAATCTAAGTAGAATTGCCGTTTTAAAATTATTAGGACGATTAATTATAAACTTATACAAAAAAAAAGTTTTTCTTAAATATCACACAAAAACTGCTGTAACTTTTTTATTTCTTTATAAAAAAATGTAGTTTTGTATAAATTATTTTATTTTCATGAAATCTAAGTAGAATTGCCGTTTTAAAATTATTAGGACGATTAATTATAAACTTATACAAAAAAAACGTTTTTCTTAAATATCACACAAAAACTGCTGTAACTTTTTTATTTCTTTATAAAAAAATGTAAATTTTGTATAGATATTTTTATTTTCATGAAATCTAAGTAGAATTGCCGTTTTAAAATTATTAGGACGATTAATTATAAACTTATACAAAAAAAACGTTTTTCTTAAATATCACACAAAAACTGCTGTAACTTTTTTATTTCTTTATAAAAAAATGTAGTTTTGTATAAATTATTTTATTTTCATGAAATCTAAGTAGAATTGCCGTTTTAAAATTATTAGGACGATTAATTATAAACTTATACAAAAAAAACGTTTTTCTTAAATATCACACAAAAACTGCTGTAACTTTTTTATTTCTTTATAAAAAAATGTAAATTTTGTATAGATATTTTTATTTTCATGAAATCTAAGTAGAATTGCCGTTTTAAAATTATTAGGACGATTAATTATAAACATATACAAAAAAAACGTTTTTCTTAAATATCACACAAAAACTGCTGTAACTTTTTTATTTCTTTATAAAAAAATGTAAATTTTGTATAGATATTTTTATTTTCATGAAATCTAAGTAGAATTGCCGTTTTAAAATTATTAGGACGATTAATTATAAACTTATACAAAAAAAACGTTTTTCTTAAATATCACACAAAAACTGCTGTAACTTTTTTATTTCTTTATAAAAAAATGTAGTTTTGTATAAATTATTTTATTTTCATGAAATCTAAGTAGAATTGCCGTTTTAAAATTATTAGGACGATTAATTATAAACTTATACAAAAAAAACGTTTTTCTTAAATATCACACAAAAACTGCTGTAACTTTTTTATTTCTTTATAAAAAAATGTAAATTTTGTATAAATTATTTTATTTTCATGAAATCTAATTAAAAATGCCGTTTTAAAATTATTAGGACGATTAATTATAAACTTATACAAAAAAAACGTTTTTCTTAAATATCACACAAAAACTGCTGTAACTTTTTTATTTCTTTATAAAAAAATGTAAATTTTGTATAAATTATTTTATTTTCATGAAATCTAAGTAGAATTGCCGTTTTAAAATTATTAGGACGATTAATTATAAACTTATACAAAAAAAACCTTTTTCTTAAATATCACACAAAAACTGCTGTAACTTTTTTATTTCTTAATAAAAAAATGTAAATTTTGTATAAATTATTTTATTTTCATGAAATCTAAGTAGAATTGCCGTTTTAAAATTATTAGGACGATTAATTATAAACTTATACAAAAAAAACGTTTTTCTTAAATATCACACAAAAACTGCTGTAACTTTTTTATTTCTTTATAAAAAAATGTAAATTTTGTATAAATTATTTTATTTTCATGAAATCTAAGTAGAATTGCCGTTTTAAAATTATTAGGACGATTAATTATAAACTTATACAAAAAAAACGTTTTTCTTAAATATCACACAAAAACTGCTGTAACTTTTTTATTTCTTTTTAAAAAAATGTAAATTTTGTATAGATATTTTTATTTTCATGAAATCTAAGTAGAATTGCCGTTTTAAAATTATTAGGACGATTAATTATAAACTTATACAAAAAAAACGTTTTTCTTAAATATCACACAAAAACTGCTGTAACTTTTTTATTTCTTTATAAAAAAATGTAAATTTTGTATAAATTATTTTATTTTCATGAAATCTAAGTAGAATTGCCGTTTTAAAATTATTAGGACGATTAATTATAAACTTATACAAAAAAAACGTTTTTCTTAAATATCACACAAAAACTGCTGTAACTTTTTTATTTCTTTATAAAAAAATGTAAATTTTGTATAGATATTTTTATTTTCATGAAATCTAAGTAGAATTGCCGTTTTAAAATTATTAGGACGATTAATTATAAACTTATACAAAAAAAACGTTTTTCTTAAATATCACACAAAAACTGCTGTAACTTTTTTATTTCTTTATAAAAAAATGTAAATTTTGTATAGATATTTTTATTTTCATGAAATCTAAGTAGAATTGCCGTTTTAAAATTATTAGGACGATTAATTATAAACTTATACAAAAAAAACGTTTTTCTTAAATATCACACAAAAACTGCTGTAACTTTTTTATTTCTTTATAAAAAAATGTAAATTTTGTATAGATATTTTTAATTTCATGAAATCTAAGTAGAATTGCCGTTTTAAAATTATTAGGACGATTAATTATAAACTTATACAAAAAAAACGTTTTTCTTAAATATCACACAAAAACTGCTGTAACTTTTTTATTTCTTTATAAAAAAATGTAAATTTTGTATAGATATTTTTATTTTCATGAAATCTAAGTAAAATTGCCGTTTTAAAATTATTAGGACGATTAATTATAAACTTATACAAAAAAAAACGTTTTTCTTAAATATCACACAAAAACTGCTGTAACTTTTTTATTTCTTTATAAAAAAATGTAAATTTTGTATAAATTATTTTATTTTCATGAAATCTAATTAAAAATGCCGTTTTAAAATTATTAGGACGATTAATTATAAACTTATACAAAAAAAACGTTTTCTTAAATATCACACAAAAACTGCTGTAACTTTTTTATTTCTTTATAAAAAAATGTAAATTTTGTATAGATATTTTTATTTTCATGAAATCTAAGTAGAATTGCCGTTTTAAAATTATTAGGACGATTAATTATAAACTTATACAAAAAAAACGTTTTTCTTAAATATCAAACAAAAACTGCTGTAACTTTTTTATTTCTTTATAAAAAAATGTAAATTTTGTATAAATTATTTTATTTTCATAAAATCTAATTAAAAATGCCGTTTTAAAATTATTAGGACGATTAATTATAAACTTATACAAAAAAAACGTTTTTCTTAAATATCACACAAAAACTGCTGTAACTTTTTTATTTCTTTATAAAAAAATGTAAATTTTGTATAGATATTTTTATTTTCATGAAATCTAAGTAGAATTGCCGTTTTAAAATTATTAGGACGATTAATTATAAACTTATACAAAAAAAACGTTTTTCTTAAATATCACACAAAAACTGCTGTAACTTTTTTAT
The DNA here is from genome assembly GCA_963971135.1 of Stenus bimaculatus. Lineage (NCBI taxonomy): Eukaryota > Metazoa > Arthropoda > Insecta > Coleoptera > Staphylinidae > Stenus > Stenus bimaculatus. Next base: position 25,108,469 of record OZ020184.1, read on the forward strand.
TTCTTTATAAAAAAATGTAAATTTTGTATAGATATTTTTATTTTCATGAAATCTAAGTAGAATTGCCGTTTTAAAATTATTAGGACGATTAATTATAAACTTATACAAAAAAAACGTTTTTCTTAAATATCACACAAAAACTGCTGTAACTTTTTTATTTCTTTATAAAAAAATGTAAATTTTGTATAGATATTTTTATTTTCATGAAATCTAAGTAGAATTGCCGTTTTAAAATTATTAGGACGATTAATTATAAACTTATACAAAAAAAAACGTTTTTCTTAAATATCACACAAAAACTGCTGTAACTTTTTATTTCTTTATAAAAAAATGTAAATTTTGTATAGATATTTTTATTTTCATGAAATCTAAGTAGAATTGCCGTTTTAAAATTATTAGGACGATTAATTATAAACTTATACAAAAAAACGTTTTTCTTAAATATCAAACAAAAACTGCTGTAACTTTTTTATTTCTTTATAAAAAAATGTAAATTTTGTATAGATATTTTTATTTTTATGAAATCTAAGTAGAATTGCCGTTTTAAAATTATTAGGACGATTAATTATAAACTTATACAAAAAAAACGTTTTTCTTAAATATCACACAAAAACTGCTGTAACTTTTTTATTTCTTTATAAAAAAATGTAAATTTTGTATAGATATTTTTATTTTCATGAAATCTAAGTACAATTGCCGTTTTAAAATTATTAGGACGATTAATTATAAACTTATACAAAAAAAAACGTTTTTCTTAAATATCACACAAAAACTGCTGTAACTTTTTATTTCTTTATAAAACAATGTAAATTTTGTATAGATATTTTTATTTTCATGAAATCTAAGTAGAATTGCCGTTTTAAAATTATTAGGACGATTAATTATAAACTTATACAAAAAAAACGTTTTTCTTAAATATCACACAAAAACTGCTGTAACTTTTTTATTTCTTTATAAAAAAATGTAAATTTTGTATAAATTATTTTATTTTCATGAAATCTAAGTAGAATTGCCGTTTTAAAATTATTAGGACGATTAATTATAAACTTATACAAAAAAAACGTTTTTCTTAAATATCACACAAAAACTGCTGTAACTTTTTTATTTCTTTATAAAAAAATGTAGTTTTGTATAAATTATTTTATTTTCATGAAATCTAAGTAGAATTGCCGTTTTAAAATTATTAGGACGATTAATTATAAACTTATACAAAAAAAACGTTTTTCTTAAATATCACACAAAAACTGCTGTAACTTTTTTATTTCTTTATAAAAAAATGTAAATTTTGTATAAATTATTTTATTTTCATGAAATCTAAGTAGAATTGCCGTTTTAAAATTATTAGGACGATTAATTATAAACTTATACAAAAAAAACGTTTTTCTTAAATATCACACAAAAACTGCTGTAACTTTTTTATTTCTTTATAAAAAAATGTAAATTTTGTATAGATATTTTTATTTTCATGAAATCTAAGTAGAATTGCCGTTTTAAAATTATTAGGACGATTAATTATAAACTTATACAAAAAAAACGTTTTTCTTAAATATCACACAGAAACTGCTGTAACTTTTTATTTCTTTATAAAAAAATGTAAATTTTGTATAGATATTTTTATTTTCATGAAATCTAAGTAGAATTGCCGTTTTAAAATTATTAGGACGATTAATTATAAACTTATACAAAAAAAACGTTTTTCTTAAATATCACACAAAAACTGCTGTAACTTTTTTATTTCTTTATAAAAAAATGTAAATTTTGTATAAATTATTTTATTTTCATGAAATCTAAGTAGAATTGCCGTTTTAAAATTATTAGGACGATTAATTATAAACTTATACAAAAAAAACGTTTTTCTTAAATATCACACAAAAACTGCTGTAACTTTTTTATTTCTTTATAAAAAAATGTAAATTTTGTATAGATATTTTTATTTTCATGAAATCTAAGTAGAATTGCCGTTTTAAAATTATTAGGACGATTAATTATAAACTTATACAAAAAAAACGTTTTTCTTAAATATCACACAAAAACTGCTGTAACTTTTTTATTTCTTTATAAAAAAATGTAGTTTTGTATAAATTATTTTATTTTCATGAAATCTAAGTAGAATTGCCGTTTTAAAATTATTAGGACGATTAATTATAAACTTATACAAAAAAAACGTTTTTCTTAAATATCACACAAAAACTGCTGTAACTTTTTTATTTCTTTATAAAAAAATGTAGTTTTGTATAAATTATTTTATTTTCATGAAATCTAAGTAGAATTGCCGTTTTAAAATTATTAGGACTATTAATTATAAACTTATACAAAAAAAACGTTTTTCTTAAATATCACACAAAAACTGCTGTAACTTTTTTATTTCTTTATAAAAAAATGTAAATTTTGTATAGATATTTTTATTTTTATGAAATCTAAGTAGAATTGCCGTTTTAAAATTATTAGGACGATTAATTATAAACTTATACAAAAAAAACGTTTTTCTTAAATATCACACAGAAACTGCTGTAACTTTTTATTTCTTTATAAAAAAATGTAAATTTTGTATAGATATTTTTATTTTCATGAAATCTAAGTAGAATTGCCGTTTTAAAATTATTAGGACGATTAATTATAAACTTATACAAAAAAAACGTTTTTCTTAAATATCACACAAAAACTGCTGTAACTTTTTTATTTCTTTATAAAAAAATGTAAATTTTGTATAAATTATTTTATTTTCATGAAATCTAAGTAGAATTGCCGTTTTAAAATTATTAGGACGATTAATTATAAACTTATACAAAAAAAACGTTTTTCTTAAATATCACACAAAAACTGCAGTAACTTTTTTATTTCTTTATAAAAAAATGTAAATTTTGTATAGATATTTTTATTTTCATGAAATCTAAGTAGAATTGCCGTTTTAAAATTATTAGGACGATTAATTATAAACTTATACAAAAAAAACGTTTTTCTTAAATATCACACAAAAACTGCTGTAACTTTTTTATTTCTTTATAAAAAAATGTAAATTTTGTATAGATATTTTTATTTTCATGAAATCTAAGTAGAATTGCCGTTTTAAAATTATTAGGACGATTAATTATAAACTTATACAAAAAAAACGTTTTTCTTAAATATCACACAAAAACTGCTGTAACTTTTTTATTTCTTTATAAAAAAATGTAGTTTTGTATAAATTATTTTATTTTCATGAAATCTAAGTAGAATTGCCGTTTTAAAATTATTAGGACGATTAATTATAAACTTATACAAAAAAAACGTTTTTCTTAAATATCACACAAAAACTGCTGTAACTTTTTTATTTCTTTATAAAAAAATGTAAATTTTGTATAAATTATTTTATTTTCATGAAATCTAAGTAGAATTGCCGTTTTAAAATTATTAGGACGATTAATTATAAACTTATACAAAAAAAACGTTTTTCTTAAATATCACACAAAAACTGCTGTAACTTTTTTATTTCTTTAAAAAAATGTAAATTTTGTATAAATTATTTTATTTTCATGAAATCTAAGTAGAATTGCCGTTTTAAAATTATTAGGACGATTAATTATAAACTTATACAAAAAAAACGTTTTTCTTAAATATCACACAAAAACTGCTGTAACTTTTTTATTTCTTTATAAAAAAATGTAAATTTTGTATAGATATTTTTATTTTCATGAAATCTAAGTAGAATTGCCGTTTTAAAATTATTAGGACGATTAATTATAAACTTATACAAAAAAAACGTTTTTCTTAAATATCACACAAAAACTGCTGTAACTTTTTTATTTCTTTATAAAAAAATGTAAATTTTGTATAGATATTTTTATTTTCATGAAATCTAAGTAGAATTGCCGTTTTAAAATTATTAGGACGATTAATTATAAACTTATACAAAAAAAACGTTTTTCTTAAATAGCACACAAAAACTGCTGTAACTTTTTTATTTCTTTATAAAAAAATGTAGTTTTGTATAAATTATTTTATTTTCATGAAATCTAAGTAGAATTGCCGTTTTAAAATTATTAGGACGATTAATTATAAACTTATACAAAAAAAACGTTTTTCTTAAATATCACACAAAAACTGCTGTAACTTTTTTATTTCTTTATAAAAAAATGTAAATTTTGTATAAATTATTTTATTTTCATGAAATCTAAGTAGAATTGCTGTTTTAAAATTATTAGGACGATTAATTATAAACTTATACAAAAAAAACGTTTTTCTTAAATATCACACAAAAACTGCTGTAACTTTTTTATTTCTTTATAAAAAAATGTAAATTTTGTATAAATTATTTTATTTTCATGAAATCTAAGTAGAATTGCCGTTTTAAAATTATTAGGACGATTAATTATAAACTTATACAAAAAAAACGTTTTTCTTAAATATCACACAAAAACTGCTGTAACTTTTTTATTTCTTTATAAAAAAATGTAAATTTTGTATAAATTATTTTATTTTCATGAAATCTAAGTAGAATTGCCGTTTTAAAATTATTAGGACGATTAATTATAAACTTATACAAAAAAAACGTTTTTCTTAAATATCACACAAAAACTGCTGTAACTTTTTTATTTCTTTTTAAAAAAATGTAAATTTTGTATAGATATTTTTATTTTCATGAAGTCTAGGTAGAACTGCCGTTTTAAAATTATTAGGACGATTAATTATAAACTTATACAAAAAAAACGTTTTTCTTAAATATCACACAAAAACTGCTGTAACTTTTTTATTTCTTTATAAAAAAATGTAAATTTTGTATAAATTATTTTATTTTCATGAAATCTAAGTAGAATTGCCGTTTTAAAATTATTAGGACGATTAATTATAAACTTATACAAAAAAAACGTTTTTCTTAAATATCACACAAAAACTGCTGTAACTTTTTTATTTCTTTATAAAAAAATGTAAATTTTGTATAGATATTTTTATTTTCATGAAATCTAATTAAAAATGCCGTTTTAAAATTATTAGGACGATCAATTATAAACTTATACAAAAAAAACGTTTTTCTTAAATATCACACAAAAACTGCTGTAACTTTTTTATTTCATTCTAAAAAAATGTAAATTTTGTATAGATATTTTTATTTTCATGAAATCTAAGTAGAATTGCCGTTTTAAAATTATTAGGACGATTAATTATAAACTTATACAAAAAAAACGTTTTTCTTAAATATCACACAAAAACTGCTGTAACTTTTTTATTTCTTTATAAAAAAATGTAAATTTTGTATAAATTATTTTATTTTCATGAAATCTAATTAAAAATGCCGTTTTAAAATTATTAGGACGATTAATTATAAACTTATACAAAAAAAACGTTTTTCTTAAATATCACACAAAAACTGCTGTAACTTTTTTATTTCTTTATAAAAAAATGTAAATTTTGTATAGATATTTTTATTTTCATGAAATCTAAGTAGAATTGCCGTTTTAAAATTATTAGGACGATTAATTATAAACTTATACAAAAAAAACGTTTTTCTTAAATATCACACAAAAACTGCTGTAACTTTTTTATTTCTTTATAAAAAAATGTAAATTTTGTATAGATATTTTTATTTTCATGAAATCTAAGTAGAATTGCCGTTTTAAAATTATTAGGACGATTAATTATAAACTTATACAAAAAAAACGTTTTTCTTAAATATCACACAAAAACTGCTGTAACTTTTTTATTTCTTTATAAAAAAATGTAAATTTTGTATAGATATTTTTATTTTCATGAAATCTAAGTAAAATTGCCGTTTTAAAATTATTAGGACGATTAATTATAAACTTATACAAAAAAAACGTTTTTCTTAAATATCACACAAAAACTGCTGTAACTTTTTTATTTCTTTATAAAAAAATGTAAATTTTGTATAGATATTTTTATTTTCATGAATTCTAAGTAGAATTGCCGTTTTAAAATTATTAGGACGATTAATTATAAACTTATACAAAAAAAACGTTTTTCTTAAATATCACACAAAAACTGCTGTAACTTTTTAATTCTTTATAAAAAAATGTAAATTTTGTATAGATATTTTTATTTTCATGAAATCTAAGTAGAATTGCCGTTTTAAAATTATTAGGACGATTAATTATAAACTTATACAAAAAAACGTTTTTCTTAAATATCACACAAAAACTGCTGTAACTTTTTTATTTCTTTATAAAAAAATGTAAATTTTTTATTTCTTTATAAAAAAATGTAAATTTTGTATAAATTATTTTATTTTCATGAAATCTAATTAAAAATGCCGTTTTAAAATTATTAGGACGATTAATTATAAACTTATACAAAAAAAACGTTTTTCTTAAATATCACACAAAAACTGCTGTAACTTTTTTATTTCTTTATAAAAAAATGTAAATTTTGTATAGATATTTTTATTTTCATGAAATCTAAGTAGAATTGCCGTTTTAAAATTATTAGGACGATTAATTATAAACTTATACAAAAAAAACGTTTTTCTTAAATATCACACAAAAACTGCTGTAACTTTTTTATTTCTTTATAAAAAAATGTAAATTTTGTATAGATATTTTTATTTTCATGAAATCTAAGTAGAATTGCCGTTTTAAAATTATTAGGACGATTAATTATAAACTTATACAAAAAAAACGTTTTTCTTAAATATCACACAAAAACTGCTGTAACTTTTTTATTTCTTTATAAAAAAATGTAAATTTTGTATAGATATTTTTATTTTCATGAAATCTAAGTAGAATTGCCGTTTTAAAATTATTAGGACGATTAATTATAAACTTATACAAAAAAAACGTTTTTCTTAAATATCACACAAAAACTGCTGTAACTTTTTTATTTCTTTATAAAAAAATGTAAATTTTGTATAGATATTTTTATTTTCATGAAATCTAAGTAAAATTGCCGTTTTAAAATTATTAGGACGATTAATTATAAACTTATACAAAAAAAACGTTTTTCTTAAATATCACACAAAAACTGCTGTAACTTTTTTATTTCTTTATAAAAAAATGTAAATTTTGTATAAATTATTTTATTTTCATGAAATCTAATTAAAAATGCCGTTTTAAAATTATTAGGACGATTAATTATAAACTTATACAAAAAAAACGTTTTCTTAAATATCACACAAAAACTGCTGTAACTTTTTTATTTCTTTATAAAAAAATGTAAATTTTGTATAGATATTTTTATTTTCATGAAATCTAAGTAGAATTGCCGTTTTAAAATTATTAGGACGATTAATTATAAACTTATACAAAAAAAACGTTTTTCTTAAATATCACACAAAAACTGCTGTAACTTTTTTATTTCTTTATAAAAAAATGTAAATTTTGTATAAATTATTTTATTTTCATAAAATCTAATTAAAAATGCCGTTTTAAAATTATTAGGACGATTAATTATAAACTTATACAAAAAAAACGTTTTTCTTAAATATCACACAAAAACTGCTGTAACTTTTTTATTTCTTTATAAAAAAATGTAAATTTTGTATAGATATTTTTATTTTCATGAAATCTAAGTAGAATTGCCGTTTTAAAATTATTAGGACGATTAATTATAAACTTATACAAAAAAAACGTTTTTCTTAAATATCACACAAAAACTGCTGTAACTTTTTTATTTCTTTATAAAAAAATGTAAATTTTGTATAGATATTTTTATTTTCATGAAATCTAAGTAGAATTGCCGTTTTAAAATTATTAGGACGATTAATTATAAACTTATACAAAAAAAACGTTTTTCTTAAATATCACACAAAAACTGCTGTAACTTTTTTATTTCTTTATAAAAAAATGTAAATTTTGTATAGATATTTTTATTTTCATGAATTCTAAGTAGAATTGCCGTTTTAAAATTATTAGGACGATTAATTATAAACTTATACAAAAAAAACGTTTTTCTTAAATATCACACAAAAACTGCTGTAACTTTTTATTTCTTTATAAAAAAATGTAAATTTTGTATAGATATTTTTATTTTCATGAAATCTAAGTAGAATTGCCGTTTTAAAATTATTAGGACGATTAATTATAAACTTATACAAAAAAACGTTTTTCTTAAATATCACACAAAAACTGCTGTAACTTTTTTATTTCTTTATAAAAAAATGTAAATTTTGTATAGATATTTTTATTTTCATGAAATCTAAGTAGAATTGCCGTTTTAAAATTATTAGGACGATTAATTATAAACTTATACAAAAAAAACGTTTTTCTTAAATATCACACAAAAACTGCTGTAACTTTTTTATTTCTTTATAAAAAAATGTAAATTTTGTATAGATATTTTTATTTTCATGAAATCTAAGTAGAATTGCCATTTTAAAGTTATTAGGACGATTAATTATAAACTTATACAAAAAAACGTTTTTCTTAAATATCACACAAAAACTGCTGTAACTTTTTTATTTCTTTATAAAAAAATGTAAATTTTGTATAGATATTTTTATTTTCATGAAATCTAAGTAGAATTGCCGTTTTAAAATTATTAGGACGATTAATTATAAACTTATACAAAAAAAACATTTTTCTTAAATATCACACAAATACTGCTGTAACTTTTTTATTTCTTTATAAAAAAATGTAAATTTTGTATAAATTATTTTATTTTCATGAAATCTAATTAAAAATGCCGTTTTAAAATTATTAGGACGATTAATTATAAACTTATACAAAAAAAACGTTTTTCTTAAATATCACACAAAAACTGCTGTAACTTTTTTATTTCTTTATAAAAAAATGTAAATTTTGTATAGATATTTTTATTTTCATGAAATCTAAGTAGAATTGCCATTTTAAAGTTATTAGGACGATTAATTATAAACTTATACAAAAAAACGTTTTTCTTAAATATCACACAAAAACTGCTGTAACTTTTTTATTTCTTTATAAAAAAATGTAAATTTTGTATAGATATTTTTATTTTCATGAAATCTAAGTAGAATTGCCGTTTTAAAATTATTAGGACGATTAATTATAAACTTATACAAAAAAAACATTTTTCTTAAATATCACACAAATACTGCTGTAACTTTTTTATTTCTTTATAAAAAAATGTAAATTTTGTATAAATTATTTTATTTTCATGAAATCTAATTAAAAATGCCGTTTTAAAATTATTAGGACGATTAATTATAAACTTATACAAAAAAAACGTTTTTCTTAAATATCACACAAAAACTGCTGTAACTTTTTTATTTCTTTATAAAAAAATGTAAATTTTGTATAGATATTTTTATTTTCATGAAATCTAAGTAAAATTGCCGTTTTAAAATTATTAGGACGATTAATTATAAACTTATACAAAAAAAACGTTTTTCTTAAATATCACACAAAAACTGCTGTAACTTTTTTATTTCTTTATAAAAAAATGTAAATTTTGTATAGATATTTTTATTTTCATGAAATCTAAGTAAAATTGCCGTTTTAAAATTATTAGGACGATTAATTATAAACTTATACAAAAAAAACGTTTTTCTTAAATATCACACAAAAACTGCTGTAACTTTTTTATTTCTTTATAAAAAAATGTAAATTTTGTATAAATTATTTTATTTTCATGAAATCTAATTAAAAATGCCGTTTTAAAATTATTAGGACGATTAATTATAAACTTATACAAAAAAAACGTTTTCTTAAATATCACACAAAAACTGCTGTAACTTTTTTATTTCTTTATAAAAAAATGTAAATTTTGTATAGATATTTTTATTTTCATGAAATCTAAGTAGAATTGCCGTTTTAAAATTATTAGGACGATTAATTATAAACTTATACAAAAAAAACGTTTTTCTTAAATATCACACAAAAACTGCTGTAACTTTTTTATTTCTTTATAAAAAAATGTAAATTTTGTATAAATTATTTTATTTTCATAAAATCTAATTAAAAATGCCGTTTTAAAATTATTAGGACGATTAATTATAAACTTATACAAAAAAAACGTTTTTCTTAAATATCACACAAAAACTGCTGTAACTTTTTTATTTCTTTATAAAAAAATGTAAATTTTGTATAGATATTTTTATTTTCATGAAATCTAAGTAGAATTGCCGTTTTAAAATTATTAGGACGATTAATTATAAACTTATACAAAAAAAACGTTTTTCTTAAATATCACACAAAAACTGCTGTAACTTTTTTATTTCTTTATAAAAAAATGTAAATTTTGTATAGATATTTTTATTTTCATGAAATCTAAGTAGAATTGCCGTTTTAAAATTATTAGGACGATTAATTATAAACTTATACAAAAAAAACGTTTTTCTTAAATATCACACAAAAACTGCTGTAACTTTTTTATTTCTTTATAAAAAAATGTAAATTTTGTATAGATATTTTTATTTTCATGAATTCTAAGTAGAATTGCCGTTTTAAAATTATTAGGACGATTAATTATAAACTTATACAAAAAAAACGTTTTTCTTAAATATCACACAAAAACTGCTGTAACTTTTTATTTCTTTATAAAAAAATGTAAATTTTGTATAGATATTTTTATTTTCATGAAATCTAAGTAGAATTGCCGTTTTAAAATTATTAGGACGATTAATTATAAACTTATACAAAAAAACGTTTTTCTTAAATATCACACAAAAACTGCTGTAACTTTTTTATTTCTTTATAAAAAAATGTAAATTTTGTATAGATATTTTTATTTTCATGAAATCTAAGTAGAATTGCCGTTTTAAAATTATTAGGACGATTAATTATAAACTTATACAAAAAAAACGTTTTTCTTAAATATCACACAAAAACTGCTGTAACTTTTTTATTTCTTAATAAAAAAATGTAAATTTTGTATAGATATTTTTATTTTCATGAATTCTAAGTAGAATTGCCGTTTTAAAATTATTAGGACGATTAATTATAAACTTATACAAAAAAAACGTTTTTCTTAAATATCACACAAAAACTGCTGTAACTTTTTATTTCTTTATAAAAAAATGTAAATTTTGTATAGATATTTTTATTTTCATGAAATCTAAGTAGAATTGCCGTTTTAAAATTATTAGGACGATTAATTATAAACTTATATAAAAAAACGTTTTTCTTAAATATCACACAAAAACTGCTGTAACTTTTTTATTTCTTTATAAAAAAATGTAAATTTTGTATAGATATTTTTATTTTCATGAAATCTAAGTAGAATTGCCGTTTTAAAATTATTAGGACGATTAATTATAAACTTATACAAAAAAAACGTTTTTCTTAAATATCACACAAAAACTGCTGTAACTTTTTTATTTCTTTATAAAAAAATGTAAATTTTGTATAGATATTTTTATTTTCATGAAATCTAAGTAGAATTGCCGTTTTAAAATTATTAGGACGATTAATTATAAACTTATACAAAAAAAACATTTTTCTTAAATATCACACAAATACTGCTGTAACTTTTTTATTTCTTTATAAAAAAATGTAAATTTTGTATAAATTATTTTATTTTCATGAAATCTAATTAAAAATGCCGTTTTAAAATTATTAGGACGATTAATTATAAACTTATACAAAAAAAACGTTTTTCTTAAATATCACACAAAAACTGCTGTAACTTTTTTATTTCTTTATAAAAAAATGTAAATTTTGTATTGATATTTTTATTTTCATGAAATCTAAGCAGAATTGCTGTTTTAAAATTATTAGGACGATTAATTATAAACTTATACAAAAAAAACGTTTTTCTTAAATATCACACAAAAACTGCTGTAACTTTTTTATTTCTTTATAAAAAAATGTAAATTTTGAATAGATATTTTTATTTTCATGAAATCTAAGTAGAATTGCCGTTTTAAAATTATTAGGACGATTAATTATAAACTTATACAAAAAAAACGTTTTTCTTAAATATCACACAAAAACTGCTGTAACTTTTTTATTTCTTTATAAAAAAATGTAAATTTTGTATAAATTATTTTATTTTCATGAAATCTAAGTAGAATTGCCGTTTTAAAATTATTAGGACGATTAATTATAAACTTATACAAAAAAACGTTTTTCTTAAATATCACACAAAAACTGCTGTAACTTTTTTATTTCTTTATAAAAAAATGTAAATTTTGTATAAATTATTTTATTTTCATGAAATCTAATTAAAAATGCCGTTTTAAAATTATTAGGACGATTAATTACAAACTTTTACAAAAAAAAACGTTTTTCTTAAATATCACACAAAAACTGCTGTAACTTTTTTATTTCTTTATAAAAAAATGTAAATTTTGTATAAATTATTTTATTTTCATGAAATCTAATTAAAAATGCCGTTTTAAAATTATTAGGACGAATTATTATAAATTTATACAAAAAAAACGTTTTTCTTAAATATCACACAAAAACTGCTGTAACTTTTTTATTTCTTTATAAAAAAATGTAAATTTTGTATAAATTATTTTATTTTCATGAAATCTAATTAAAAATGCCGTTTTAAAATTATTAGGACGATTAATTATAAACTTTTACAAAAAAAAACGTTTTTCTTAAATATCACACAAAAACTGCTGTAACTTTTTTATTTCTTTATAAAAAAATGTAAATTTTGTATAGATATTTTTATTTTCATGAAATCTAAGTAGAATTGCTGTTTTTAAATTATTAGGACGAATAATTATAAACTTATACAAAAAAAACGTTTTTCTTAAATATCACACAAAACTGCTGTAACTTTTTTATTTCTTTATAAAAAAATGTAATTTTTGTATAGATATTTTTATTTTCATGAAATCTAAGTAGAATTGCCGTTTTAAAATTATTAGGACGATTAATTATAAACTTATACAAAAAAAACGTTTTTCTTAAATATCACACAAAAACTGCTGTAACTTTTTTATTTCTTCATAAAAAAATGTAAATTATCTTTAAATAATTTTATTTTCATGAAATCTAATTAGAAATGCCGTTTTAAAATTTTTCGGACGAATAATTTTAATATTATACAAAAAAAACGTTATATCTAAGAAATAATGCTTTTTTCTTAAAAATCAAACAAAAACTGCTGTAACTTTTTTATTTCTTCATAAACAAATGTAAATTTTGTTTAAATTATTTTATTTTCATAAAATCTAATTAGAAATGCCGTTTTAAAATTTTTCGGACGATTAATTTTAAAATTATACAAAAAAAAACGTTATTTTTTAGAAATAATGCGTTTTTCTTAAATATCAAACAAAAACTGCTGTAACTTTTTTATTTCTTTATAAAAAAATGTAAATTTTGTTTAAATAATTTTATTTTCATGAAATCTAATTAGAAATGTCGTTTTAAAATTTTTTGGACGAATAATTATAAACTTATACAAAAAAAACGTTTTTCTTAAATATCACACAAAAACTGCTGTAACTTATTTATTTCTTTATAAAAAAATGTAAATTTTGAATAGATATTTTTATTTTCATGAAATCTAAGTAGAATTGCCGTTTTAAAATTATTAGGACGATTAATTATAAACTTATACAAAAAAAACGTTTTTCTTAAATATCACACAAAAACTGCTGTAACTTTTTTATTTCTTTATAAAAAAATGTAAATTTTGTATAAATTATTTTATTTTCATGAAATCTAAGTAGAATTGCCGTTTTAAAATTATTAGGACGATTAATTATAAACTTATACAAAAAAACGTTTTTCTTAAATATCACACAAAAACTGCTGTAACTTTTTTATTTCTTTATAAAAAAATGTAAATTTTGTATAAATTATTTTATTTTCATGAAATCTAATTAAAAATGCCGTTTTAAAATTATTAGGACGATTAATTACAAACTTTTACAAAAAAAAACGTTTTTCTTAAATATCACACAAAAACTGCTGTAACTTTTTTATTTCTTTATAAAAAAATGTAAATTTTGTATAAATTATTTTATTTTCATGAAATCTAATTAAAAATGCCGTTTTAAAATTATTAGGACGAATTATTATAAATTTATACAAAAAAAACGTTTTTCTTAAATATCACACAAAAACTGCTGTAACTTTTTTATTTCTTTATAAAAAAATGTAAATTTTGTATAAATTATTTTATTTTCATGAAATCTAATTAAAAATGCCGTTTTAAATTTATTAGGACGATTAATTATAAACTTTTACAAAAAAAAACGTTTTTCTTAAATATCACACAAAAACTGCTGTAACTTTTTTATTTCTTTATAAAAAAATGTAAATTTTGTATAGATATTTTTATTTTCATGAAATCTAAGTAGAATTGCCGTTTTAAAATTATTAGGACGATTAATTATAAACTTATACAAAAAAAACGTTTTTCTTAAATATCACACAAAAACTGCTGTAACTTTTTTATTTCTTTATAAAAAAATGTAAATTTTGAATAGATATTTTTATTTTCATGAAATCTAAGTAGAATTGCCGTTTTAAAATTATTAGGACGATTAATTATAAACTTATACAAAAAAAACGTTTTTCTTAAATATCACACAAAAACTGCTGTAACTTTTTTATTTCTTTATAAAAAAATGTAAATTTTGTATAAATTATTTTATTTTCATGAAATCTAAGTAGAATTGCCGTTTTAAAATTATTAGGACGATTAATTATAAACTTATACAAAAAAACGTTTTTCTTAAATATCACACAAAAACTGCTGTAACTTTTTTATTTCTTTATAAAAAAATGTAAATTTTGTATAAATTATTTTATTTTCATGAAATCTAATTAGAAATGCCGTTTTAAAATTTTTCGGACGAATAATTTTAATATTATACAAAAAAAACGTTATATTTAAGAAATAATGCTTTTTTCTTAAAAATCAAACAAAAACTGCTGTAACTTTTTTATTTCTTCATAAAAAAATGTAAATTTTGTTTAAATTATTTTATTTTCATAAAATCTAATTAGAAATGCCGTTTTAAAATTTTTCGGACGATTAATTTTAAAATTATACAAAAAAAAACGTTATTTTTTAGAAATAATGCGTTTTTCTTAAATATCAAACAAAAACTGCTGTAACTTTTTTATTTCTTTATAAAAAAATGTAAATTTTGTTTAAATAATTTTATTTTCATGAAATCTAATTAGAAATGTCGTTTTAAAATTTTTTGGACGAATAATTTTAAAATTATACAAAAAAACGTTATTTTTAAGAAATAATGCGTTTTTCTTAAAAATCAAACAAAAACTGGTGTAACTATTTTATTTCTTTATAAAACAATGTAAATTTTGTTTAAATTATTTTATTTTCATAAAATCTAATTTGAAATGCCGTTTTAAAATTTTTTGGACGATTAATTTTAAAATTATATAAAAAAAAACCTTATTTTTAAGAAATAATGCGATTTTCTTAAAAATCAAACAAAAACTGCTGTAACTTTTTTATTTCTTCATAAAAAAATGTAAATTTTGTTTAAATTATTTTATTTTCATAAAATCTAATTAGAAATGCCGTTTTAAAATTTTTCGGACGATTAATTTTAAAATTATACAAAAAAAAACGTTATTTTTTAGAAATAATGCGTTTTTCTTAAATATCAAACAAAAACTGCTGTAACTTTTTTATTTCTTTATAAAAAAATGTAAATTTTGTTTAAATAATTTTATTTTCATGAAATCTAATTAGAAATGTCGTTTTAAAATTTTTTGGACGAATAATTTTAAAATTATACAAAAAAACGTTATTTTTAAGAAATAATGCGTTTTTCTTAAAAATCAAACAAAAACTGGTGTAACTATTTTATTTCTTTATAAAACAATGTAAATTTTGTTTAAATTATTTTATTTTCATAAAATCTAATTTGAAATGCCGTTTTAAAATTTTTTGGACGATTAATTTTAAAATTATATAAAAAAAAACCTTATTTTTAAGAAATAATGCGATTTTCTTAAAAATCAAACAAAAACTGCTGTAACTTTTTTATTTCTTCATAAAAAAATGTAAATTTTGTTTAAATTATTTTATTTTCATAAAATCTAATTAGAAATGCCGTTTTAAAATTTTTCGGACGATTAATTTTAAAATTATACAAAAAAAAACGTTATTTTTTAGAAATAATGCGTTTTTCTTAAATATCAAACAAAAACTGCTGTAACTTTTTTATTTCTTTATAAAAAAATGTAAATTTTGTATAAATTATTTTATTTTCATGAAATCTAATTAAAAATGCCGTTTTAAAATTATTAGGACGATTAATTATAAACTTATACAAAAAAAACGTTTTTCTTAAATATCACACAAAAACTGCTGTAACTTTTTTATTTCTTTATAAAAAAATTTAAATTTTGTATAAATTATTTTATTTTCATGAAATCTAATTAAAAATGCCGTTTTAAAATTATTAGGACGATTAATTATAAACTTTTACAAAAAAAAACGTTTTTCTTAAATATCACACAAAAACTGCTGTAACTTTTTTATTTCTTTATAAAAAAATGTAAATTTTGTATAGATATTTTTATTTTCATGAAATCTAAGTAGAATTGCTGTTTTTAAATTATTAGGACGAATAATTATAAACTTATACAAAAAAAACGTTTTTCTTAAATATCACACAAAAACTGCTGTAACTTTTTTATTTCTTTATAAAAAAATGTAATTTTTGTATAGATATTTTTATTTTCATGAAATCTAAGTAGAATTGCCGTTTTAAAATTATTAGGACGATTAATTATAAACTTATACAAAAAAAACGTTTTTCTTAAATATCACACAAAAACTGCTGTAACTTTTTTATTTCTTCATAAAAAAATGTAAATTATCTTTAAATAATTTTATTTTCATGAAATCTAATTAGAAATGCCGTTTTAAAATTTTTCGGACGAATAATTTTAATATTATACAAAAAAACGTTATATTTAAGAAATAATGCTTTTTTCTTAAAAATCAAACAAAAACTGCTGTAACTTTTTTATTTCTTCATAAAAAAATGTAAATTTTGTTTAAATTATTTTATTTTCATAAAATCCAATTAGAAATGCCGTTTTAAAATTTTTCGGACGATTAATTTTAAAATTATACAAAAAAAATCGTTATTTTTTAGAAATAATGCGTTTTTCTTAAATATCAAACAAAAACTGCTGTAACTTTTTTATTTCTTTATAAAAAAATGTAAATTTTGTTTAAATAATTTTATTTTCATGAAATCTAATTAGAAATGTCGTTTTAAAATTTTTTGGACGAATAATTTTAAAATTATACAAAAAAACGTTATTTTTAAGAAATAATGCGTTTTTCTTAAAAATCAAACAAAAACTGGTGTAACTATTTTATTTCTTTATAAAACAATGTAAATTTTGTTTAAATTATTTTATTTTCATAAAATCTAATTTGAAATGCCGTTTTAAAATTTTTTGGACGATTAATTTTAAAATTATATAAAAAAAAACCTTATTTTTAAGAAATAATGCGATTTTCTTAAAAATCAAACTAAAACTGCTGTAACTTTTATTTCTTCATAAAAAAATGTAAATTTTGTTTAAATTATTTTATTTTCATGAAATCTAATTAGAAATGTCGTTTTAAAATTTTTCGGACGATTATTTTTAAAATTATACCAAAAAAACGTTTTTCTTAAAAATCACACAAAAACTGCAGAAACTTTTTTATTTCTTTATAAAACAATGTAAATTTTATTTAAATAACTTTATTTTCATAAAATCTAATTAGAAATGCCGTTTTAAAATTTTTCGGACGATTAATTTTAATATTATACAAAAAAAACGTTATTTTTAAGAAATAATGCTTTTTTCTTAAAAATCAAACAAAAACTGCTGTAACTTTTTTCTTCTTCATAAAAAATGTAAATTTTGTTTAAATAATTTTATTTTCATGAAATCTAATTAGAAATGCCGTTTTAAAATTTTTCGGACGATTAATTTTAATATTATACAAAAAAAACGTTATTTTTAAGAAATAATGCTTTTTTCTTAAAAATCAAACAAAAACTGCTGTAACTTTTTTATTTCTTCATAAAAAAATGTAAATTTTGTTTAAATTATTTTATTTTCATGAAATCTAATTAGAAATGTCGTTTTAAATTTTTTCGGACGATTATTTTTAAAATTATACCAAAAAAACGTTTTTCTTAAAAATCACACAAAAACTGCAGAAACTTTTTTATTTCTTCATAAAACAATGTAAATTTTATTTAGATAACTTTATTTTCATAAAATCTAATTAGAAATGTCGTTTTAAAATTTTTTGGACGATTAATTTTAAAATTATACCAAAAAAACGTTTTTCTTAAAAATCACACAAAAACTGCAGAAACTTTTTTATTTCTTCATAAAACAATGTAAATTTTATTTAAATAACTTTATTTTCATAAAATCTAATTAGAAATGCCGTTTTAAAATTCTTCGGACGATTAATTTTAATATTATACAAAAAAAACGTTATTTTAAGAAATAATGCTTTTTTCTTAAAAATCAAACAAAAACTGCTGTAACTTTTTTATTTCTTCATAAAAAAATGTAAATTTTGTATAGATATTTTTATTTTCATGAAATCTAAGTAGAATTGCCGTTTTAAAATTATTAGGACGATTAATTATAAACTTATACAAAAAAAACGTTTTTCTTAAATATCACACAAAAACTGCTGTAACTTTTTTATTTCTTTATAAAAAAATGTAAATTTTGTATAGATATTTTTATTTTCATGAAATCTAAGTAGAATTGCCGTTTTAAAATTATTAGGACGATTAATTATAAACTTATACAAAAAAAACGTTTTTCTTAAATATCACACAAAAACTGCTGTAACTTTTTTATTTCTTTATAAAAAAATGTAAATTTTGTATAGATATTTTTATTTTCATGAAATCTAAGTAGAATTGCCGTTTTAAAATTATTAGGACGATTAATTATAAACTTATACAAAAAAAACGTTTTTCTTAAATATCACACAAAAACTGCTGTAACTTTTTTATTTCTTTATAAAAAAATGTAAATTTTGTATAGATATTTTTATTTTCATGAAATCTAAGTAAAATTGCCGTTTTAAAATTATTAGGACGATTAATTATAAACTTATACAAAAAAAACGTTTTTCTTAAATATCACACAAAAACTGCTGTAACTTTTTTATTTCTTTATAAAAAAATGTAAATTTTGTATAAATTATTTTATTTTCATGAAATCTAATTAAAAATGCCGTTTTAAAATTATTAGGACGATTAATTATAAACTTATACAAAAAAAACGTTTTCTTAAATATCACACAAAAACTGCTGTAACTTTTTTATTTCTTTATAAAAAAATGTAAATTTTGTATAGATATTTTTATTTTCATGAAATCTAAGTAGAATTGCCGTTTTAAAATTATTAGGACGATTAATTATAAACTTATACAAAAAAAACGTTTTTCTTAAATATCACACAAAAACTGCTGTAACTTTTTTATTTCTTTATAAAAAAATGTAAATTTTGTATAAATTATTTTATTTTCATAAAATCTAATTAAAAATGCCGTTTTAAAATTATTAGGACGATTAATTATAAACTTATACAAAAAAAACGTTTTTCTTAAATATCACACAAAAACTGCTGTAACTTTTTTATTTCTTTATAAAAAAATGTAAATTTTGTATAGATATTTTTATTTTCATGAAATCTAAGTAGAATTGCCGTTTTAAAATTATTAGGACGATTAATTATAAACTTATACAAAAAAAACGTTTTTCTTAAATATCACACAAAAACTGCTGTAACTTTTTTATTTCTTTATAAAAAAATGTAAATTTTGTATAGATATTTTTATTTTCATGAAATCTAAGTAGAATTGCCGTTTTAAAATTATTAGGACGATTAATTATAAACTTATACAAAAAAAACGTTTTTCTTAAATATCACACAAAAACTGCTGTAACTTTTTTATTTCTTTATAAAAAAATGTAAATTTTGTATAGATATTTTTATTTTCATGAATTCTAAGTAGAATTGCCGTTTTAAAATTATTAGGACGATTAATTATAAACTTATACAAAAAAAACGTTTTTCTTAAATATCACACAAAAACTGCTGTAACTTTTTATTTCTTTATAAAAAAATGTAAATTTTGTATAGATATTTTTATTTTCATGAAATCTAAGTAGAATTGCCGTTTTAAAATTATTAGGACGATTAATTATAAACTTATACAAAAAAACGTTTTTCTTAAATATCACACAAAAACTGCTGTAACTTTTTTATTTCTTTATAAAAAAATGTAAATTTTGTATAGATATTTTTATTTTCATGAAATCTAAGTAGAATTGCCGTTTTAAAATTATTAGGACGATTAATTATAAACTTATACAAAAAAAACGTTTTTCTTAAATATCACACAAAAACTGCTGTAACTTTTTTATTTCTTTATAAAAAAATGTAAATTTTGTATAGATATTTTTATTTTCATGAAATCTAAGTAGAATTGCCATTTTAAAGTTATTAGGACGATTAATTATAAACTTATACAAAAAAACGTTTTTCTTAAATATCACACAAAAACTGCTGTAACTTTTTTATTTCTTTATAAAAAAATGTAAATTTTGTATAGATATTTTTATTTTCATGAAATCTAAGTAGAATTGCCGTTTTAAAATTATTAGGACGATTAATTATAAACTTATACAAAAAAAACATTTTTCTTAAATATCACACAAATACTGCTGTAACTTTTTTATTTCTTTATAAAAAAATGTAAATTTTGTATAAATTATTTTATTTTCATGAAATCTAATTAAAAATGCCGTT
Source organism: Stenus bimaculatus (assembly GCA_963971135.1). NCBI lineage: Eukaryota > Metazoa > Arthropoda > Insecta > Coleoptera > Staphylinidae > Stenus > Stenus bimaculatus. Next base: position 25,129,123 of record OZ020184.1, read on the forward strand.
TTAAAATTATTAGGACGATTAATTATAAACTTATACAAAAAAAACGTTTTTCTTAAATATCACACAAAAACTGCTGTAACTTTTTTATTTCTTTATAAAAAAATGTAAATTTTGTATAGATATTTTTATTTTCATGAAATCTAAGTAGAATTGCCATTTTAAAGTTATTAGGACGATTAATTATAAACTTATACAAAAAAACGTTTTTCTTAAATATCACACAAAAACTGCTGTAACTTTTTTATTTCTTTATAAAAAAATGTAAATTTTGTATAGATATTTTTATTTTCATGAAATCTAAGTAGAATTGCCGTTTTAAAATTATTAGGACGATTAATTATAAACTTATACAAAAAAAACATTTTTCTTAAATATCACACAAATACTGCTGTAACTTTTTTATTTCTTTATAAAAAAATGTAAATTTTGTATAAATTATTTTATTTTCATGAAATCTAATTAAAAATGCCGTTTTAAAATTATTAGGACGATTAATTATAAACTTATACAAAAAAAACGTTTTTCTTAAATATCACACAAAAACTGCTGTAACTTTTTTATTTCTTTATAAAAAAATGTAAATTTTGTATAGATATTTTTATTTTCATGAAATCTAAGTAAAATTGCCGTTTTAAAATTATTAGGACGATTAATTATAAACTTATACAAAAAAAACGTTTTTCTTAAATATCACACAAAAACTGCTGTAACTTTTTTATTTCTTTATAAAAAAATGTAAATTTTGTATAGATATTTTTATTTTCATGAAATCTAAGTAAAATTGCCGTTTTAAAATTATTAGGACGATTAATTATAAACTTATACAAAAAAAACGTTTTTCTTAAATATCACACAAAAACTGCTGTAACTTTTTTATTTCTTTATAAAAAAATGTAAATTTTGTATAAATTATTTTATTTTCATGAAATCTAATTAAAAATGCCGTTTTAAAATTATTAGGACGATTAATTATAAACTTATACAAAAAAAACGTTTTCTTAAATATCACACAAAAACTGCTGTAACTTTTTTATTTCTTTATAAAAAAATGTAAATTTTGTATAGATATTTTTATTTTCATGAAATCTAAGTAGAATTGCCGTTTTAAAATTATTAGGACGATTAATTATAAACTTATACAAAAAAAACGTTTTTCTTAAATATCACACAAAAACTGCTGTAACTTTTTTATTTCTTTATAAAAAAATGTAAATTTTGTATAAATTATTTTATTTTCATAAAATCTAATTAAAAATGCCGTTTTAAAATTATTAGGACGATTAATTATAAACTTATACAAAAAAAACGTTTTTCTTAAATATCACACAAAAACTGCTGTAACTTTTTTATTTCTTTATAAAAAAATGTAAATTTTGTATAGATATTTTTATTTTCATGAAATCTAAGTAGAATTGCCGTTTTAAAATTATTAGGACGATTAATTATAAACTTATACAAAAAAAACGTTTTTCTTAAATATCACACAAAAACTGCTGTAACTTTTTTATTTCTTTATAAAAAAATGTAAATTTTGTATAGATATTTTTATTTTCATGAAATCTAAGTAGAATTGCCGTTTTAAAATTATTAGGACGATTAATTATAAACTTATACAAAAAAAACGTTTTTCTTAAATATCACACAAAAACTGCTGTAACTTTTTTATTTCTTTATAAAAAAATGTAAATTTTGTATAGATATTTTTATTTTCATGAATTCTAAGTAGAATTGCCGTTTTAAAATTATTAGGACGATTAATTATAAACTTATACAAAAAAAACGTTTTTCTTAAATATCACACAAAAACTGCTGTAACTTTTTATTTCTTTATAAAAAAATGTAAATTTTGTATAGATATTTTTATTTTCATGAAATCTAAGTAGAATTGCCGTTTTAAAATTATTAGGACGATTAATTATAAACTTATACAAAAAAACGTTTTTCTTAAATATCACACAAAAACTGCTGTAACTTTTTTATTTCTTTATAAAAAAATGTAAATTTTGTATAGATATTTTTATTTTCATGAAATCTAAGTAGAATTGCCGTTTTAAAATTATTAGGACGATTAATTATAAACTTATACAAAAAAAACGTTTTTCTTAAATATCACACAAAAACTGCTGTAACTTTTTTATTTCTTAATAAAAAAATGTAAATTTTGTATAGATATTTTTATTTTCATGAATTCTAAGTAGAATTGCCGTTTTAAAATTATTAGGACGATTAATTATAAACTTATACAAAAAAAACGTTTTTCTTAAATATCACACAAAAACTGCTGTAACTTTTTATTTCTTTATAAAAAAATGTAAATTTTGTATAGATATTTTTATTTTCATGAAATCTAAGTAGAATTGCCGTTTTAAAATTATTAGGACGATTAATTATAAACTTATATAAAAAAACGTTTTTCTTAAATATCACACAAAAACTGCTGTAACTTTTTTATTTCTTTATAAAAAAATGTAAATTTTGTATAGATATTTTTATTTTCATGAAATCTAAGTAGAATTGCCGTTTTAAAATTATTAGGACGATTAATTATAAACTTATACAAAAAAAACGTTTTTCTTAAATATCACACAAAAACTGCTGTAACTTTTTTATTTCTTTATAAAAAAATGTAAATTTTGTATAGATATTTTTATTTTCATGAAATCTAAGTAGAATTGCCGTTTTAAAATTATTAGGACGATTAATTATAAACTTATACAAAAAAAACATTTTTCTTAAATATCACACAAATACTGCTGTAACTTTTTTATTTCTTTATAAAAAAATGTAAATTTTGTATAAATTATTTTATTTTCATGAAATCTAATTAAAAATGCCGTTTTAAAATTATTAGGACGATTAATTATAAACTTATACAAAAAAAACGTTTTTCTTAAATATCACACAAAAACTGCTGTAACTTTTTTATTTCTTTATAAAAAAATGTAAATTTTGTATTGATATTTTTATTTTCATGAAATCTAAGCAGAATTGCTGTTTTAAAATTATTAGGACGATTAATTATAAACTTATACAAAAAAAACGTTTTTCTTAAATATCACACAAAAACTGCTGTAACTTTTTTATTTCTTTATAAAAAAATGTAAATTTTGAATAGATATTTTTATTTTCATGAAATCTAAGTAGAATTGCCGTTTTAAAATTATTAGGACGATTAATTATAAACTTATACAAAAAAAACGTTTTTCTTAAATATCACACAAAAACTGCTGTAACTTTTTTATTTCTTTATAAAAAAATGTAAATTTTGTATAAATTATTTTATTTTCATGAAATCTAAGTAGAATTGCCGTTTTAAAATTATTAGGACGATTAATTATAAACTTATACAAAAAAACGTTTTTCTTAAATATCACACAAAAACTGCTGTAACTTTTTTATTTCTTTATAAAAAAATGTAAATTTTGTATAAATTATTTTATTTTCATGAAATCTAATTAAAAATGCCGTTTTAAAATTATTAGGACGATTAATTACAAACTTTTACAAAAAAAAACGTTTTTCTTAAATATCACACAAAAACTGCTGTAACTTTTTTATTTCTTTATAAAAAAATGTAAATTTTGTATAAATTATTTTATTTTCATGAAATCTAATTAAAAATGCCGTTTTAAAATTATTAGGACGAATTATTATAAATTTATACAAAAAAAACGTTTTTCTTAAATATCACACAAAAACTGCTGTAACTTTTTTATTTCTTTATAAAAAAATGTAAATTTTGTATAAATTATTTTATTTTCATGAAATCTAATTAAAAATGCCGTTTTAAAATTATTAGGACGATTAATTATAAACTTTTACAAAAAAAAACGTTTTTCTTAAATATCACACAAAAACTGCTGTAACTTTTTTATTTCTTTATAAAAAAATGTAAATTTTGTATAGATATTTTTATTTTCATGAAATCTAAGTAGAATTGCTGTTTTTAAATTATTAGGACGAATAATTATAAACTTATACAAAAAAAACGTTTTTCTTAAATATCACACAAAACTGCTGTAACTTTTTTATTTCTTTATAAAAAAATGTAATTTTTGTATAGATATTTTTATTTTCATGAAATCTAAGTAGAATTGCCGTTTTAAAATTATTAGGACGATTAATTATAAACTTATACAAAAAAAACGTTTTTCTTAAATATCACACAAAAACTGCTGTAACTTTTTTATTTCTTCATAAAAAAATGTAAATTATCTTTAAATAATTTTATTTTCATGAAATCTAATTAGAAATGCCGTTTTAAAATTTTTCGGACGAATAATTTTAATATTATACAAAAAAAACGTTATATCTAAGAAATAATGCTTTTTTCTTAAAAATCAAACAAAAACTGCTGTAACTTTTTTATTTCTTCATAAACAAATGTAAATTTTGTTTAAATTATTTTATTTTCATAAAATCTAATTAGAAATGCCGTTTTAAAATTTTTCGGACGATTAATTTTAAAATTATACAAAAAAAAACGTTATTTTTTAGAAATAATGCGTTTTTCTTAAATATCAAACAAAAACTGCTGTAACTTTTTTATTTCTTTATAAAAAAATGTAAATTTTGTTTAAATAATTTTATTTTCATGAAATCTAATTAGAAATGTCGTTTTAAAATTTTTTGGACGAATAATTATAAACTTATACAAAAAAAACGTTTTTCTTAAATATCACACAAAAACTGCTGTAACTTATTTATTTCTTTATAAAAAAATGTAAATTTTGAATAGATATTTTTATTTTCATGAAATCTAAGTAGAATTGCCGTTTTAAAATTATTAGGACGATTAATTATAAACTTATACAAAAAAAACGTTTTTCTTAAATATCACACAAAAACTGCTGTAACTTTTTTATTTCTTTATAAAAAAATGTAAATTTTGTATAAATTATTTTATTTTCATGAAATCTAAGTAGAATTGCCGTTTTAAAATTATTAGGACGATTAATTATAAACTTATACAAAAAAACGTTTTTCTTAAATATCACACAAAAACTGCTGTAACTTTTTTATTTCTTTATAAAAAAATGTAAATTTTGTATAAATTATTTTATTTTCATGAAATCTAATTAAAAATGCCGTTTTAAAATTATTAGGACGATTAATTACAAACTTTTACAAAAAAAAACGTTTTTCTTAAATATCACACAAAAACTGCTGTAACTTTTTTATTTCTTTATAAAAAAATGTAAATTTTGTATAAATTATTTTATTTTCATGAAATCTAATTAAAAATGCCGTTTTAAAATTATTAGGACGAATTATTATAAATTTATACAAAAAAAACGTTTTTCTTAAATATCACACAAAAACTGCTGTAACTTTTTTATTTCTTTATAAAAAAATGTAAATTTTGTATAAATTATTTTATTTTCATGAAATCTAATTAAAAATGCCGTTTTAAATTTATTAGGACGATTAATTATAAACTTTTACAAAAAAAAACGTTTTTCTTAAATATCACACAAAAACTGCTGTAACTTTTTTATTTCTTTATAAAAAAATGTAAATTTTGTATAGATATTTTTATTTTCATGAAATCTAAGTAGAATTGCCGTTTTAAAATTATTAGGACGATTAATTATAAACTTATACAAAAAAAACGTTTTTCTTAAATATCACACAAAAACTGCTGTAACTTTTTTATTTCTTTATAAAAAAATGTAAATTTTGAATAGATATTTTTATTTTCATGAAATCTAAGTAGAATTGCCGTTTTAAAATTATTAGGACGATTAATTATAAACTTATACAAAAAAAACGTTTTTCTTAAATATCACACAAAAACTGCTGTAACTTTTTTATTTCTTTATAAAAAAATGTAAATTTTGTATAAATTATTTTATTTTCATGAAATCTAAGTAGAATTGCCGTTTTAAAATTATTAGGACGATTAATTATAAACTTATACAAAAAAACGTTTTTCTTAAATATCACACAAAAACTGCTGTAACTTTTTTATTTCTTTATAAAAAAATGTAAATTTTGTATAAATTATTTTATTTTCATGAAATCTAATTAGAAATGCCGTTTTAAAATTTTTCGGACGAATAATTTTAATATTATACAAAAAAAACGTTATATTTAAGAAATAATGCTTTTTTCTTAAAAATCAAACAAAAACTGCTGTAACTTTTTTATTTCTTCATAAAAAAATGTAAATTTTGTTTAAATTATTTTATTTTCATAAAATCTAATTAGAAATGCCGTTTTAAAATTTTTCGGACGATTAATTTTAAAATTATACAAAAAAAAACGTTATTTTTTAGAAATAATGCGTTTTTCTTAAATATCAAACAAAAACTGCTGTAACTTTTTTATTTCTTTATAAAAAAATGTAAATTTTGTTTAAATAATTTTATTTTCATGAAATCTAATTAGAAATGTCGTTTTAAAATTTTTTGGACGAATAATTTTAAAATTATACAAAAAAACGTTATTTTTAAGAAATAATGCGTTTTTCTTAAAAATCAAACAAAAACTGGTGTAACTATTTTATTTCTTTATAAAACAATGTAAATTTTGTTTAAATTATTTTATTTTCATAAAATCTAATTTGAAATGCCGTTTTAAAATTTTTTGGACGATTAATTTTAAAATTATATAAAAAAAAACCTTATTTTTAAGAAATAATGCGATTTTCTTAAAAATCAAACAAAAACTGCTGTAACTTTTTTATTTCTTCATAAAAAAATGTAAATTTTGTTTAAATTATTTTATTTTCATAAAATCTAATTAGAAATGCCGTTTTAAAATTTTTCGGACGATTAATTTTAAAATTATACAAAAAAAAACGTTATTTTTTAGAAATAATGCGTTTTTCTTAAATATCAAACAAAAACTGCTGTAACTTTTTTATTTCTTTATAAAAAAATGTAAATTTTGTATAAATTATTTTATTTTCATGAAATCTAATTAAAAATGCCGTTTTAAAATTATTAGGACGATTAATTATAAACTTATACAAAAAAAACGTTTTTCTTAAATATCACACAAAAACTGCTGTAACTTTTTTATTTCTTTATAAAAAAATTTAAATTTTGTATAAATTATTTTATTTTCATGAAATCTAATTAAAAATGCCGTTTTAAAATTATTAGGACGATTAATTATAAACTTTTACAAAAAAAACGTTTTTCTTAAATATCACACAAAAACTGCTGTAACTTTTTTATTTCTTTATAAAAAAATGTAAATTTTGTATAGATATTTTTATTTTCATGAAATCTAAGTAGAATTGCTGTTTTTAAATTATTAGGACGAATAATTATAAACTTATACAAAAAAAACGTTTTTCTTAAATATCACACAAAAACTGCTGTAACTTTTTTATTTCTTTATAAAAAAATGTAATTTTTGTATAGATATTTTTATTTTCATGAAATCTAAGTAGAATTGCCGTTTTAAAATTATTAGGACGATTAATTATAAACTTATACAAAAAAAACGTTTTTCTTAAATATCACACAAAAACTGCTGTAACTTTTTTATTTCTTCATAAAAAAATGTAAATTATCTTTAAATAATTTTATTTTCATGAAATCTAATTAGAAATGCCGTTTTAAAATTTTTCGGACGAATAATTTTAATATTATACAAAAAAACGTTATATTTAAGAAATAATGCTTTTTTCTTAAAAATCAAACAAAAACTGCTGTAACTTTTTTATTTCTTCATAAAAAAATGTAAATTTTGTTTAAATTATTTTATTTTCATAAAATCCAATTAGAAATGCCGTTTTAAAATTTTTCGGACGATTAATTTTAAAATTATACAAAAAAAATCGTTATTTTTTAGAAATAATGCGTTTTTCTTAAATATCAAACAAAAACTGCTGTAACTTTTTTATTTCTTTATAAAAAAATGTAAATTTTGTTTAAATAATTTTATTTTCATGAAATCTAATTAGAAATGTCGTTTTAAAATTTTTTGGACGAATAATTTTAAAATTATACAAAAAAACGTTATTTTTAAGAAATAATGCGTTTTTCTTAAAAATCAAACAAAAACTGGTGTAACTATTTTATTTCTTTATAAAACAATGTAAATTTTGTTTAAATTATTTTATTTTCATAAAATCTAATTTGAAATGCCGTTTTAAAATTTTTTGGACGATTAATTTTAAAATTATATAAAAAAAAACCTTATTTTTAAGAAATAATGCGATTTTCTTAAAAATCAAACTAAAACTGCTGTAACTTTTATTTCTTCATAAAAAAATGTAAATTTTGTTTAAATTATTTTATTTTCATGAAATCTAATTAGAAATGTCGTTTTAAAATTTTTCGGACGATTATTTTTAAAATTATACCAAAAAAACGTTTTTCTTAAAAATCACACAAAAACTGCAGAAACTTTTTTATTTCTTTATAAAACAATGTAAATTTTATTTAAATAACTTTATTTTCATAAAATCTAATTAGAAATGCCGTTTTAAAATTTTTCGGACGATTAATTTTAATATTATACAAAAAAAACGTTATTTTTAAGAAATAATGCTTTTTTCTTAAAAATCAAACAAAAACTGCTGTAACTTTTTTCTTCTTCATAAAAAATGTAAATTTTGTTTAAATAATTTTATTTTCATGAAATCTAATTAGAAATGCCGTTTTAAAATTTTTCGGACGATTAATTTTAATATTATACAAAAAAAACGTTATTTTTAAGAAATAATGCTTTTTTCTTAAAAATCAAACAAAAACTGCTGTAACTTTTTTATTTCTTCATAAAAAAATGTAAATTTTGTTTAAATTATTTTATTTTCATGAAATCTAATTAGAAATGTCGTTTTAAATTTTTTCGGACGATTATTTTTAAAATTATACCAAAAAAACGTTTTTCTTAAAAATCACACAAAAACTGCAGAAACTTTTTTATTTCTTCATAAAACAATGTAAATTTTATTTAGATAACTTTATTTTCATAAAATCTAATTAGAAATGTCGTTTTAAAATTTTTTGGACGATTAATTTTAAAATTATACCAAAAAAACGTTTTTCTTAAAAATCACACAAAAACTGCAGAAACTTTTTTATTTCTTCATAAAACAATGTAAATTTTATTTAAATAACTTTATTTTCATAAAATCTAATTAGAAATGCCGTTTTAAAATTCTTCGGACGATTAATTTTAATATTATACAAAAAAAACGTTATTTTTAAGAAATAATGCTTTTTTCTTAAAAATCAAACAAAAACTGCTGTAACTTTTTTATTTCTTCATAAAAAAATGTAAATTTTGTTTAAATTATTTTATTTTCATGAAATCTAATTAGAAATGCCGTTTTAAAATTTTTCGGACGATTAATTTTAATATTATACAAAAAAAACGTTATTTTTAAGAAATAATGCTTTTTTCTTAAAAATCAAACAAAAACTGCTGTAACTTTTTTATTTCTTCATAAAAAAATGTAAATTTTGTTTAATTTATTTTATTTTCATGAAATCTAATTAGAAATGTCGTTTTAAAATTTTTCGGACGATTATTTTTAAAATTATACCAAAAAAACGTTTTTCTTAAAAATCACACAAAAACTGCAGAAACTTTTTTATTTCTTCATAAAACAATGTAAATTTTATTTAAGTAACTTTATTTTCATAAAATCTAATTAGAAATGCCGTTTTAAAATTTTTCGGACGATTAATTTTAATATTATACAAAAAAAACGTTATTTTTAAGAAATAATGCTTTTTTCTTAAAAATCAAACAAAAACTGCTGTAACTTTTTTCTTCTTCATAAAAAATGTAAATTTTGTTTAAATAATTTTATTTTCATGAAATCTTATTAGAAATGCCGTTTTAAAATTTTTCGGACGATTAATTTTAATATTATACAAAAAAAACGTTATTTTTAAGAAATAATGCTTTTTTCTTAAAAATCAAACAAAAACTGCTGTAACTTTTTTCTTCTTCATAAAAAATGTAAATTTTGTTTTAATAATTTTATCTTCATGAAATCTAATTAGAAATGCTGTTTTAAAATTTTTCGGACGATTAATTTTAAAATTATACACATAAAAATCGTTATTCTTAAGAAATAATGCGTTTTTCTTAAAAATCAAACAAAAACTGCTGTAACTTTTTTATTTCTTCATAAAAAATAGTAAATTTTCTTTAAATAATTTTATTTTCATGAAATCTAATTAGAAATGCCGTTTTAAAATTTTTCGGACGATTAATTTTAATATTATACAAAAAAAACGTTATTTTTAAGAAATAATGCTTTTTTCTTAAAAATCAAACAAAAACTGCTGTAACTTTTTTATTTCTTCATAAAAAAATGTAAATTTTGTTTAAATTATTTTATTTTCATAAAATCTAATTAGAAATGCCGTTTTAAAATATTTCGGACGATTAATTTTAAAATTATACAAAAAAAAAAACGTTATTTTTGAGAAATAATGCTTTTTTCTTAAAATCAAATAAAAACTGCTGTAACTTTTTTATTTCTTCATAAAACAATGTAAATTTTGTTAAAATAATTTTATTTTCATGAAATCTAATTAGAACTATCGTTTTAAAAATTTTCGGACGATTAATTTTAAAATTATACAAAAAAAAACGTTATTTTTAAGAAATAATGCGTTTTTCGTAAAAATCAAACAAAAACTGCTGTAACTTTTTTCTTCTTCATAAAAAAATGTAAATTTTGTTTAAATAATTTTATTTTCATGAAATCTAATTAGAAATGCTGTTTTAAAATTTTTCGGACGATTAATTTTAAAACTATACAAAAAACGTTATTTTTAAGAAATAATGCGTTTTTTCTTAAAAATCAAACAAAAACTGCTGTAACTTTTTTATTTCTTTATAAAAAAATGTAAATTTTGTTTAAATTATTTTATTTTCATGAAATCTAATTAGAAATGTCGTTTTAAAATTTTTCGGACGATTAATTTTAATATTATACAAAAAAACGTTATTTTTAAGAAATAATGCTTTTTTCTTAAAAATCAAACAAAAACTGCTGTAACTTTTTTATTTCTTCATAAAAAAATGTAAATTTTGTTTAAATTATTTTATTTTCATGAAATCTAATTAGAAATGCTGTTTTAAAATTTTTTGGACGATTAATTTTTAAATTATACACAAAAAAAACGTTATTCTTAAGAAATAATGCGTTTTTCTTAAAAATCAAACAAAAACTGCTGTAACTTTTTTATTTCTTCATAAAAAAATGTAAATTTTCTTTAAATAATTTTATTTTCATGAAATCTAATTAGAAATGCCGTTTTAAAATTTTTCGGACGATTAAATTTAATATTATACAGAAAAAACGTTATTTTTAAGAAATAATGCTTTTTTCTTAAAAATCAAACAAAAACTGCTGTAACTTTTTTATTTCATCATAAAAAAATGTAAATTTTGTTTAAATTATTTTATTTTCATAAAATCTAATTAGAAATGCCGTTTTAAAATATTTTGGACGATTAATTTTAAAATTATACAAAAAAAAAAAAGTTATTTTTGAGAAATAATGCGTTTTTCTTAAAATCAAACAAAAACTGCTGTAACTTTTTTATTTCTTCATAAAACAATGTAAATTTTGTTAAAATAATTTTATTTTCATGAAATCTAATTAGAACTATCGTTTTAAAAATTTTCGGACGATTAATTTTAAAATTATACAAAAAAAACGTTATTTTTAAGAAATAATGCGTTTTCTTAAAAATCAAACAAAAACTGCTGTAACTTTTTTATTTCTTCATTAAAAAAAGTAAATTTTCCTTAAATAATTTTATTTTCATGAAATCTAATTAGAAATGCCGTTTTAAAGTTTTTAGGACGATTAATTTTAAAATTAACCAAAAAAGCGTTTTTCTTGAAAATCACACAAAAACTGCAGAAACTTTTTTATTTCTTCATAAAACAATGTAAATTTTCTTTAAATAATTTTATTTTCATGAAATCTAATTAGAAATGTCGTTTCAAAATTTTTCGGACGATTAATTTTAAAATTATACAAAAAAAAACGTTATTTTTTAGAAAGAATGCGTTTTTCTTAAATATCAAACAAAAACTGCTGTAACTTTTTTATTTCTTTATAAAAAAATGTAAATTTTGTCTAAATAATTTTATTTTCATGAAATCTAATTATAAATGTCGTTTTAAAATTCTTTGGACGAATAATTTTAAAATTATACAAAAAAACGTTATTTTTAAGAAATAATGCGTTTTTCTTAAAAATCAAACAAAAACTGCTGTAACTTTTTTATTTCTTTATAAAAAAATGTAAATTTTGTTTAAATTATTTTATTTTCATAAAATCTAATTAGTAATGCCGTTTTAAAATTTTTCAGACGAATAATTTTAAAATTATACAAAAAAAAAACTTTATTTTTAAGAAATAATGCTTTTTTCTTAAAAATCAAACAAAAACTGCTGTTACTTTTTTATTTCTTCATAAAAAAATGTAAATTTTGTTTAAATAATTTTATTTTCACGAAATCTAAGTAGAATTGCCGTTTTAAAATTATTAGGACGATTAATTATAAACTTATACAAAAAAAACGTTTTTCTTAAATATCACACAAAAACTGCTGTAACTTTTTTATTTCTTTATAAAAAAATGTAAATTTTGTATAGATATTTTTATTTTCATGAAATCTAAGTAGAATTGCCGTTTTAAAATTATTAGGACGATTAATTATAAACTTATACAAAAAAAACGTTTTTCTTAAATATCACACAAATACTGCTGTAACTTTTTTATTTCTTTATAAAAAAATGTAAATTTTGTATAGATATTTTTATTTTCATGAAATCTAAGTAGAATTGCCGTTTTAAAATTATTAGGACGATTAATTATAAACTTATACAAAAAAAAACGTTTTTCTTAAATATCACACAAAAACTGCTGTAACTTTTTTATTTCTTCATAAAAAAATGTAAATTTTGTTTAAATTATTTTATTTTCATAAAATCTAATTAGAAATGCCGTTTTAAAATATTTTGGACGATTAATTTTAAAATTATACAAAAAAAAAAACGTTATTTTTGAGAAATAATGCGTTTTTCTTAAAATCAAACAAAAACTGCTGTAACTTTTTTATTTCTTCATAAAACAATGTAAATTTTGTTAAAATAATTTTATTTTCATGAAATCTAATTAGAACTATCGTTTTAAAAATTTTCGGACGATTAATTTTAAAATTATACCAAAAAAACGTTATTTTTAAGAAATAATGCGTTTTTCTTAAAAATCAAACAAAAACTGCTGTAACTTTTTTATTTCTTCATTAAAAAAAGTAAATTTTCCTTAAATAATTTTATTTTCATGAAATCTAATTAGAAATGCCGTTTTAAAGTTTTTAGGACGATTAATTTTAAAATTAACCAAAAAAGCGTTTTTCTTGAAAATCACACAAAAACTGCAGAAACTTTTTTATTTCTTCATAAAACAATGTAAATTTTCTTTAAATAATTTTATTTTCATGAAATCTAATTAGAAATGTCGTTTCAAAATTTTTCGGACGATTAATTTTAAAATTATACAAAAAAAAACGTTATTTTTTAGAAAGAATGCGTTTTTCTTAAATATCAAACAAAAACTGCTGTAACTTTTTTATTTCTTTATAAAAAAATGTAAATTTTGTCTAAATAATTTTATTTTCATGAAATCTAATTAGAAATGTCGTTTTAAAATTCTTTGGACGAATAATTTTAAAATTATACAAAAAAACGTTATTTTTAAGAAATAATGCGTTTTTCTTAAAAATCAAACAAAAACTGCTGTAACTTTTTTATTTCTTTATAAAAAAATGTAAATTTTGTTTAAATTATTTTATTTTCATAAAATCTAATTAGAAATGCCGTTTTAAAATTTTTCAGACGAATAATTTTAAAATTATACAAAAAAAAAACTTTATTTTTAAGAAATAATGCTTTTTTCTTAAAAATCAAACAAAAACTGCTGTTACTTTTTTATTTCTTCATAAAAAAATGTAAATTTTGTTTAAATAATTTTATTTTCACGAAATCTAATTAGAAATGTCGTTTTAAAATTTTTCGGACGATTAATTTTAAAATTATACAAAAAAAACGTTATTTTTAAGAAATAATGCGTTTTTCTTAAAATTAAACAAAAACTGCTGTAACTTTTTTATTTTTTCATAAAAAAATGTAAATTTTCTTTAAATAATTTTATTTTCATGAAATCTAATTAGAAATGCCGTTTTAAAGTTTTTAGGACGATTAATTTTAAAATTATACAAAAAAACGTTATTTTTAAGAAATAATGCGTTTTTCTTAAAAATCAAACAAAAACTGCAGAAACTTTTTTATTTCTTCATAAAACAATGTAAATTTTGTTTAAATAAATTTATTTTCATGAAATCTAATTAGAAATGTCATTTTAAAATTTTTTTGACGATTAATTTTAAAATTATATAAAAAAAACGTTATTTTTAAGAAATAATGCGTTTTTCTTAAAAATCAAACAAAAACTGCTGTAACTTTTTTATTTCTTTATAAAACAATGTAAATTTTGTTTAAATTATTTTATTTTCATAAAATCTAATTAGAAATGCCGTTTTAAAATTTTCGGACGATTAGTTTTAAAATTATACAAAAAATAACGTTATTTTTAAGAAATTATGCGTTTTTCTTAAAAATCAAACAAAAACTGCTGCAACTTTTTTATTTCCTTATAAAAAAATGTAAATTTTGTTTAAATAATTTTATTTTTATGAAATCTATTTAGAAATGTCGTTTTAAAATTTTTCGGACGATTAATTTTAAAATTATACCAAAAAAACGTTATTTTTTAGAAATAATGCGTTTTTCTTAAAAATCAAAAAAAACTGCTGTAACTTTTTTATTCCTTTATAAAAAAATGTAACTTTTGTTTAAATAATTTTATTTTCATGAAATCTAATTAGAAATGTCATTTTAAAATTTTTCGGACGATTAATTTTAAAATTATACCAAAAAAACGTTTTTCTTAAAAATCACACAAAAACTGCAGAAACTTTTTTATTTCATCATAAAACAATGTAAATTTTATTTAAATAACTTTATTTTCATAAAATCTAATTAGAAATGTCGTTTTAAAATTTTTTGGACGATTAATTTTAAAATTATACCAAAAAAACGTTTTTCTTAAAAATCACACAAAAACTGCAGAAACTTTTTTATTTCTTCATAAAACAATGTAAATTTTATTTAAATAACTTTATTTTCATAAAATCTAATTAGAAATGCCGTTTTAAAATTTTTCGGACGATTAATTTTAATATTATACAAAAAAAACGTTATTTTTAAGAAATAATGCTTTTTTCTTAAAAATCAAACAAAAACTGCTGTAACTTTTTTCTTCTTCATAAAAAAATGTAAATTTTGTTTAAATAATTTTATTTTCATGAAATCTAATTAGAAATGCTGTTTTAAAATTTTTTGGACGATTAATTTTAAAACTATACAAAAAAACGTTATTTTTAAAAATGAATGCGTTTTTTCTTAAAAATCAAACAAAAACTGCTGTAACTTTTTTATTTCTTTATAAAAAAATGTAAATTTTGTATAGATATTTTTATTTTCATGAAATCTAAGTAGAATTGCCGTTTTAAAATTATTAGGACGATTAATTATAAACTCATACAAAAAAAACGTTTTTCTTAAATATCACACAAAAACTGCTGTAACTTTTTTATTTCTTTATAAAAAAATGTAAATTTTGTATAGATATTTTTATTTTCATGAAATCTAAGTAGAATTGCCGTTTTAAAATTATTAGGACGATTAATTATAAACTTATACAAAAAAAACGTTTTTCTTAAATATCACACAAAAACTGCTGTAACTTTTTTATTTCTTTATAAAAAAATGTAAATTTTGTATAGATATTTTTATTTTCATGAAATCTAAGTAGAATTGCCGTTTTAAAATTATTAGGACGATTAATTATAAACTCATACAAAAAAAACGTTTTTCTTAAATATCACACAAAAACTGCTGTAACTTTTTTATTTCTTTATAAAAAAACGTAAATTTTGTATAGATATTTTTATTTTCATGAAATCTAAGTAGAATTGCCGTTTTAAAATTATTAGGACGATTAATTATAAACTTATACAAAAAAAACGTTTTTCTTAAATATCACACAAAAACTGCTGTAACTTTTTTATTTCTTTATAAAAAAATGTAAATTTTGTATAGATATTTTTATTTTCATGAAATCTAAGTAGAATTGCCGTTTTAAAATTATTAGGACGATTAATTATAAACTCATACAAAAAAAACGTTTTTCTTAAATATCACACAAAAACTGCTGTAACTTTTTTATTTCTTTATAAAAAAATGTAAATTTTGTATAGATATTTTTATTTTCATGAAATCTAAGTAGAATTGCCGTTTTAAAATTATTAGGACGATTAATTATAAACTTATACAAAAAAAACGTTTTTCTTAAATATCACACAAAAACTGCTGTAACTTTTTTATTTCTTTATAAAAAAATGTAAATTTTGTATAGATATTTTTATTTTCATGAAATCTAAGTAGAATTGCCGTTTTAAAATTATTAGGACGATTAATTATAAACTTATACAACAAAAACGTTTTTCTTAAATATCACACAAAAACTGCTGTAACTTTTTTATTTCTTTATAAAAAAATGTAAATTTTGTATAAATTATTTTATTTTCATGAAATCTAATTAAAAATGTCGTTTTAAAATTATTAGGACGATTAATTATAAACTTATACAAAAAAAACGTTTTTCTTAAATATCACACAAAAACTGCTGTAACTTTTTTATTTCTTTATAAAAAAATGTAAATTTTGTCTAAATAATTTTATTTTCATGAAATCTAATTAGAAATGTCGTTTTAAAATTCCTTGGACGAATAATTTTAAAATTATACCAAAAAATCGTTATTTTTTAGAAATAATGCGTTTTTCTTAAAAATCAAAAAAAAACTGCTGTAACTTTTTTATTTCTTTATAAAAAAATGTAACTTTTGTTTAAATAATTTTATTTTCATGAAATCTAATTAGAAATGTCATTTTAAAATTTTTCGGACGATTAATTTTAAAATTATACCAAAAAAACGTTTTTCTTAAAAATCACACAAAAACTGCAGAAACTTTTTTATTTCATCATAAAACAATGTAAATTTTATTTAAATAACTTTATTTTCATAAAATCTAATTAGAAATGTCGTTTTAAAATTTTTTGGACGATTAATTTTAAAATTATACCAAAAAAACGTTTTTCTTAAAAATCACACAAAAACTGCAGAAACTTTTTTATTTCTTCATAAAACAATGTAAATTTTATTTAAATAACTTTATTTTCATAAAATCTAATTAGAAATGCCGTTTTAAAATTTTTCGGACGATTAATTTTAATATTATACAAAAAAAACGTTATTTTTAAGAAATAATGCTTTTTTCTTAAAAATCAAACAAAAACTGCTGTAACTTTTTTCTTCTTCATAAAAAAATGTAAATTTTGTTTAAATAATTTTATTTTAATGAAATCTAATTAGAAATGCTGTTTTAAAATTTTTCGGACGATTAATTTTAAAACTATACAAAAAAACGTTATTTTTAAGAATGAATGCGTTTTTTCTTAAAAATCAAACAAAAACTGCTGTAACTTTTTTATTTCTTTATAAAAAAATGTAAATTTTGTTTAAATTATTTTATTAAAAATGTAAATTTTGTATTGATATTTTTATTTTCATGAAATCTAAGTAGAATTGCCGTTTTAAAATTATTAGGACGATTAATTATAAACTTATACAAAAAAAAACGTTTTTCTTAAATTTCATACAAAAACTGCTGTAACTTTTTTATTTCTTTATAAAAAAATGTAAATTTTGTATAGATATTTTTATTTTCATGAAATCTAAGTAGAATTGCCGTTTTAAAATTATTAGGACAATTAATTATAAACTTATACAAAAAAAACGTTTTTCTTAAATATCACACAAAAACTGCTGTAACTTTTTATTTCTTTATAAAAAAATGTAAATTTTGTATAGGTATTTTTATTTTCATGAAATCTAAGTAGAATTGCCGTTTTAAAATTATTAGGACGATTAATTATAAACTTATACAACAAAAACGTTTTTCTTAAATATCAAACAAAAACTGCTGTAACTTTTTTATTTCTTTATAAAAAAATGTAAATTTTGTATAAATTATTTTATTTTCATGAAATCTAATTAAAAATGTCGTTTTAAAATTATTAGGACGATTAATTATAAACTTATAGAAAAAAAACGTTTTTCTTAAATATCACACAAAAACTGCTGTAACTTTTTTATTTCTTTATAAAAAAATGTAAATTTTGTATAAATTATTTTATTTTCATGAAATCTAAGTAGAATTGCCGTTTTAAAATTATTAGGACGATTAATTATAAACTTATACAAAAAAAACGTTTTTCTTAAATATCACACAAAAACTGCTGTAACTTTTTTATTTCTTTATAAAAAAATGTAAATTTTGTATAAATTATTTTATTTTCATGAAATCTAATTAAAAATGCCGTTTTAAAATTATTAGGACGATTAATTATAAACTTATACAAAAAAAACGTTTTTCTTAAATATCACACAAAAACTGCTGTAACTTTTTTATTTCTTTATAAAAAAATGTAAATTTTGTACAGATATTTTTATTTTCATGAAATCTAAGTAGAATTGCCGTTTTAAAATTATTAGGACGATTAATTATAAACTTATACAACAAAAACGTTTTTCTTAAATATCAAACAAAAACTGCTGTAACTTTTTTATTTCTTTATAAAAAAATGTAAATTTTGTATAAATTATTTTATTTTCATGAAATCTAATTAAAAATGTCGTTTTAAAATTATTAGGACGATTAATTATAAACTTATAGAAAAAAAACGTTTTTCTTAAATATCACACAAAAACTGCTGTAACTTTTTTATTTCTTTATAAAAAAATGTAAATTTTGTATAAATTATTTTATTTTCATGAAATCTAATTAAAAATGCCGTTTTAAAATTATTAGGACGATTAATTATAAACTTATACGAAAAAAACGTTTTTCTTAAATATCACACAAAAACTGCTGTAACTTTTTTATTTCTTTATAAAAAAATGTAAATTTTGTATAAATTATTTTATTTTCATGAAATCTAATTAAAAATGCCGTTTTAAAATTATTAGGACGATTAATTATAAACTTATACAAAAAAAACGTTTTTCTTAAATATCACACAAAAACTGCTGTAACTTTTTTATTTCTTTATAAAATAATGTAAATTTTGTATAAATTATTTTATTTTCATGAAATCTAATTAAAAATGCCGTTTTAAAATTATTAGGACGATTAATTATAAACTTATACAAAAAAAACGTTTTTCTTAAATATCACACAAAAACTGCTGTAACTTTTTTATTTCTTTATAAAAAAATGTAAATTTTGTATAAATTATTTTATTTTCATGAAATCTAATTAAAAATGCCGTTTTAAAATTATTAGGACGATTAATTATAAACTTATACAAAAAAAACGTTTTTCTTAAATATCACACAAAAACTGCTGTAACTTTTTTTTTTCTTTATAAAAAAATGTAAATTTTGTATAGATATTTTTATTTTCATGAAATCTAAGTAGAATTGCCGTTTTAAAATTATTAGGACGATTAATTATAAACTTATACAAAAAAAACGTTTTTCTTAAATATCACACAAAAACTGCTGTAACTTTTTTATTTCTTTATAAAAAAATGTAAATTTTGTAGAAATTATTTTATTTTCATGAAATCTAATTAAAAATGCCGTTTTAAAATTATTAGGACGATTAATTATAAACTTATACAAAAAAAACGTTTTTCTTAAATATCACACAAAAACTGCTGTAACTTTTTTTTTTCTTTATAAAAAAATGTAAATTTTGTATAGATATTTTTATTTTCATGAAATCTAAGTAGAATTGCCGTTTTAAAATTATTAGGACGATTAATTATAAACTTATACAAAAAAAACGTTTTTCTTAAATATCACACAAAAACTGCTGTAACTTTTTTATTTCTTTATAAAAAAATGTAAATTTTGTATAAATTATTTTATTTTCATGAAATCTAATTAAAAATGCCGTTTTAAAATTATTAGGACGATTAATTATAAACTTTTACAAAAAAAACGTTTTTCTTAAATATCACACAAAAACTGCTGTAACTTTTTTATTTCTTTATAAAAAAATGTAAATTTTGTATAGATATTTTTATTTTCATGAAATCTAAGTAGAATTGCTGTTTTTAAATTATTAGGACGTCGTGATGTCGTTGATGTCGTTGGACGTGCTTTAGTGTGCCCTGTTAACAAGTTAATTTAAATCTTGATTTTTATGTGTAAATTTTTTAGAAAGTGACGTATAGTGCGTGCTGTTTTGTGAAAGAGTATGAACACATTTTTGTGTTAATTGTGGATGTACGGATTGTTAACCTGCAACTGGTATTATGCAAATCAGTGTAAATAAACTAAAACACTAAATTTATTGCCGCCATCTATGTACGGTTGGAGGAACTGCTTTCAAACGGTGTGTTTTTAAAAATTAAAGCCAACATCAGCTTAGGCAACCACACCTACCACTAGTTGAGGTGCCTACCTTACATCACCATACAGTGTGTTTTTGGAAATTGAACCCAATATTAGTTTAGGCAACCACACCTACTCCAAGTTGAGGTGCCTACCTTACATCACCTAGTCCAGTGCTATTTTATCTCTAATACGGGGAAAATATTGTTTTTTGGGAAGCAGAAACTTATGGTTTACATTTGTTATTATGCCTAATATGCCCAATCAAGTCTGTAATAGATGCAAGAAGGATGGCATTAAAGAGTATGTTGAATGCACGGCTTGTCCCCTGGTATACCACCTTAGCTGTGCTAAACTCTGGAGGACAGGCAAAAATGTTGCGGACGTTGGATTTATTTGCTGTGATAATGAACCCATACCCTCTGTGCATGAGTGTGAAGGATATGTGCCATCTGAATGCGATGACCTGCCATCCGAGGGTCCCTGCTCCTCTGATAATGTGTTGCTGGATGTTCCCACTGCTCTGAGGGAGATGCAGATCTCCGTCTCCTCGCTCGCTAGAGGGCTTGAGCATTTCAGCACGAGCATTCTGAAGGAAGTTCGTGATCTCGCTACTCTTTTCTTGTCTGGTCCTCAGGGCTCTGCTGTCAACACCCATTGTGTCTCTCCCCAACTGCTTCACGACTCTCTGGCGTCCAACCTTGGATCCAAACTTGATGATTTGAGCAGGGATTTCAGAGTTCTGAAGGACAGCAATATTGACCTAGTCAAGGTTTTAACAAACTCCAGTGTCATCGCGTCTAAGAGTTCTTTCGTTCAACCGCCGAATGACTTGGTGTTAAATGTCCCTCCGCCGGTAACAGGTCCTGAGTTATCGAACCTCGATCCCTCACGGAGTAATTTCATCTCCAGTTCGAAAAATATTCATACATGTGGTGCTTCTGCGAATGGCTCAACTAGGGGTAAAAACGAAAAAAATAAAAACGAAAAAAATAAAAACGAAAAAAATAAAAACGAAAAAAATAAAAACGAAAAAAATAAGAATGATAACAGAACAAAGAGCAGTAGTAATAACAAGGGTGATTCCACCAAATCCGCCTCTATCAATACAGTTAAACCTGGTAATGCTAAGTCTCAGGTCGATGCGGCCCCTGTCACTCTCCCTGTCGATGATGCCACATCCCTGGTTCCATCTTCTTTATCTGGTGTGGACTTTAGGAGGAAATGGATTCACGTGGATAGGGTTCGAGCCTCTGTCGATCTCGTGTGCGACTTCTTCAAGTCTCATCTTTCTATTCCTAACATTAAATGTATCGCCCTCACCAACAATGAAGAGAGGTGTTCCTTTAAGGTTGGAGTTAGTGATCACCTTTTTGATAGGGTTATGTGTTTTGATAAATGGCCTCTGAACATTCGTGTGAAGGAGTTTGTCTTCACCCGCCCTAAAGCGACATCTAGGGCACCTGTTCCCACTGCTGAGTTGAACTTGCCTGCAACAGATCCTCCTCAGATATCTGGTGGCACTGCTCAGGGTCAGGATTTTCATCCACCTCCCGACACGCATGTGGTAAATTAAACGGCCGGCCTGTGTATAGCAAAAAAGATAAAGTCCCGATTCAATTGTCTATGTACTACCAAAACGTTAGAGGTCTTCGCACCAAATTAGCTGATCTATCTGTCTCGTTAACTACTACTACTTTCGATGTCATAGTCCTTACTGAGACATGGCTTAACTCTGACTTTAATGATGCGGAGTTGGGCTTCCTCAACTTTAACATTTACAGGAATGACCGTAATTCCTCCTTAGGAAAATCTCGGGGCGGCGGAGTTTTAATCGCGGTACATAAGAAATTTGCCTCTAAATTGATAGGCTTATCTGTCAATTCTGTATTTGATGATATCTGGGTTTCTATTAGTGACCATAGTGGTCCGGACTTCTTAATAAGCAGTGTATACATTCCACCTGCATCAACGTCTGAGATCTTTACTTGCTACTCTGAGCATGTGGAAGGCCTTTGCATTAATCTTAGTAACCAGGGTCTGTACGTCTTTGGTGACTTTAATATGCCCAAGGTTATCTGGAATGATCCGCCTTCTTCTTTATGCAGGAATGCTGATATTTTGTCTGATTTAATGAGTCATATTGGCTGTGATCAGGTTAATAATATTCCCAATGCCAATGGAGTCCTTCTTGACCTCATCTTTACCAATGATTCTTGCTCCGCAGTATCTTGTGCTAGTGGCGTGAGTCTACTTAAGTGTGATGTTTATCATCCTGCCTTGTCTATTTTGTCTTCCAACCTTTCAAACCTTCCGGTTCTTCCAACGAGGGAATATTCCTATGCGTACAAGCGTGCTAATTTTGCTGCGCTAAATGATGCATTTTCTAATACCAGCTGGGACACCTTGTTTGCTGGGCTTAACGGATGTGATTCCCTCAATTTGTTCTATGTTATTATTCGTTATCACATTGACTTATATGTTCCTGTTGTTCCCATATTTAACGGAAACAAGTTTCCGAAATGGTTTAACTCTGAACTAAAGACCAACATCTCCAACAAAAACAAGCTCCATAGCCTATACAAATCGACAGGTTCTGGTGAGGTATACAACAGATTCAGCGAGTTGAGATCTATTTGCAAGTTGTAATCCAAAAACTGCTACAGGAACTATGTGAGCGATATCCAGGAGGATCTTAGGAATAATAGTGTCAAACCTTTTTGGGACTTTATAAACTCCAAACGATCAGACTCTGGAGTTCCCAACTCCATGCATCTCGGAGCATTTGCTGCGAATGATGGTTCTTCGATATCTAACCTCTTTAGCCGTCATTTCTCTTCTGTATACGCATGTGCCAATGATGATGTGCTTAATGCTCTGAATATCTCTGCTGTAGGTGGCAATTCAGCTATCAACATTCATAATTTTTCAATTGACATTTCAACCGTTCTCGAGAAACTTAATAGTTTGGATGGTAGGAAAGGAAGTGGACCCGATGGTATCTCACCATTGTTTCTGCGCGAATGTTCTCTTTCTTTGAGTCGTCCCATTTGGCTGATTTTTAACAAGTCTCTTGCTGAGGGTATGTTTCCTGATATTTGGAAGTTAGCCCATATTATTCCTATTCACAAAAAAGGAGATAAAAGTGATGTTCTAAACTATAGACCCATCTCCATAATATCTGCCTTACCTAAAGTCTTTGAATCTATTGTCACTGACTTTCTGACTGCAACTGTTAAAAACTTGCTTGCTGATGAGCAGCACGGGTTCAGAAAGAACCGCTCAACCTTGACTAACCTTATTGTCTTTGAGAGCTTCCTAGCAAACTCCATTGAGAAAGGCCACCAGGTGGACACAATTTATACGGATATGTCAAAGGCCTTCGACAAAGTTGACCACAATTTACTAATTAGTAAACTTCGCACTTTTGGGTTCAATGGTTCTCTTCTTCAGTGGCTTGCTTCCTACCTTAATGGCAGAAAGCAGTATGTTAAGGTCGGTAACTTCAAATCGGATCTCTTTCCGGTGACTTCTGGGGTACCGCAGGGATCTCACCTAGGTCCATTACTGTTCAATATCTTTATTAATGATGTCCCTTGCTGCTTTAAGCACTCTGAACTATTAATATTTGCTGATGATATCAAATTCTTTCAAATTGTGCACGACGATACTTCGGCTGCTGATCTTCAATCTGATCTGGACAATTTTGTTGAATGGTGTCGCTGTAACAAACTTCCAATCAACCGTAATAAATGCTTCCAAGTCTCGTTCTACAAGGGGCTAAGAAAAGTAGATAGTTCCTATTCTATTAATGGGGTTAAACTGGTTTCATGTCCTAGTATCGTTGATCTTGGAGTAACATTCCAAAGTAACTTTTCATTCAATCGCCATATTGACCTAAAATGTAATACTGCCATGAGGATGCTTGGTTTTATCAAGAGGAATACGAGCGACTTTGATGATGTCTCCGCCGTTAAGTCTTTATATGTCTCCTTAGTTCGCCCTCACCTGGAGTATGCGTCATGTATCTGGTCCCCTTATTATGATGTACATATTAAGAAGATCGAGCGTGTTCAACATAAATTTCTGCGGTTTGCAGGATTCAAACTAGGAATAAGTCAGGCGGATGTTGATTACCGGCTCATGGAGGAACACCTTGGTTTAAAAACCCTTGAAGATCGAAGAAGAAACTGTGATATCTTCACCATGGCCAAATTGCTGAACAACTCCCTAGACTGTCCTGCTGCTCTGGAGATGGTGCACCTTCAAGTGCCGTTCTGTGACCTTCGTAGCAAGAGGATCTTCTCTGTACCTACACATGCCACAAATTACGGTTTCCATTCTGCTATGGTAAGAATGGCTCGCATGGCAAATTCAGTTGTGGACGACTTCGACTTTTTCTCCGACAGCTTCCAATCGCTGTGTAGGTTAATGAAGTGAATGTGTGTTGTGCGATCTGTGAACTGACTGTTTCTTGTTTTGTTATCTTTTTCTGTTATATCACTATTATTTATTGTCTTGTTTATCATTTCTTATCATTGTTTGTATTGTTGTATTGGGCTGTTCCCGTTAGTAAATAAATAAATAATTATAAACTTATACAAAAAAAACGTTTTTCTTAAATATCACACAAAAACTGCTGTAACTTTTTTATTTCTTTATAAAAAAATGTAAATTTTGTATAGATATTTTTATTTTCATGAAATCTAAGTAGAATTGCCGTTTTAAAATTATTAGGACGATTAATTATAAACTTATACAAAAAAAACATTTTTCTTAAATATCACACAAAAACTGCTGTAACTTTTTTATTTCTTCATAAAAAAATGTAAATTATCTTTAAATAATTTTATTTTCATGAAATCTAATTAGAAATGCCGTTTTAAAATTTTTCGGACGATTAATTTTAATATTATACAAAAAAAACGTTATTTTTAAGAAATAATGCTTTTTTCTTAAAAATCAAACAAAAACTGCTGTAACTTTTTTATTTCTTCATAAAAAAATGTAAATTTTGTTTAAATAATTTTATTTTCATGAAATCTAATTAGAAATGTCGTTTTAAAATTTTTTGGACGAATAATTTTAAAATTATACAAAAAAACGTTATTTTTAAGAAATAATGCGTTTTTCTTAAAAATCAAACAAAAACTGGTGTAACTTTTTTATTTCTTTATAAAACAATGTAAATTTTGTTTAAATTATTTTATTTTCATTAAATCTAATTTGAAATGCCGTTTTAAAATTTTTTGGACGATTTATTTTAAAATTATATAAAAAAAAACCTTATTTTTAAGAAATAATGCGATTTTCTTAAAAATCAAACAAAAACTGCTGTAACTTTTTTATTTCTTCATAAAAAAATGTAAATTTTATTTAAATAATTTTATTTTCATGAAATCTAATTAGAAATGTCGTTTTAAAATTTTTCGGACGATTAATTTTAAAATTATACAAAAAAAAACGTTATTTTTAAGAAATAATGCTTTTTTCTCAAAAATCAAACAAAAACTGCTGTAACTTTTTTATTTCTTCATAAAAAAATGTAAATTTTGTTTAAATATTTTTATTTTTATGAAATCTAATTAGAAAAGCCGTTTTAAAGTTTTTAGGACAATTAATTTTAAAATTAAACAAAAAAACGTTTTTCTTAAAAATCACACAAAAACTGCAGAAACTTTTTTATTTCTTTATAAAAAATTGTAAATTTTGTTTAAATTCTTTTATTTTCATAAAATCTAATTAGAAATGCTGTTTTAAAATTTTTCGGACGACTAAGTTTAAAATTATACAAAAAAAAACGTTATTTTTAAGAAATAATGCGTTTTTCTCAAAAATCAAACAAAAACTGCTGTAACTTTTTTATTTCTTTATAAAAAAATGTAACTTTTGTTTAAATAATTTTATTTTCATGAAATCTAATTAGAAATGTCATTTTAAAATTTTTCGGACGATTAATTTTAAGATTATACAAAAAAAAACGTTATTTTTAAGAAATAATGCGTTTTTTTCAAAAATCAAACAAAAACTGCTGTAACTTTTTTATTTTTTTATAAAAAAATCTAAATTTTGTTTAAATTTTTTTATTTTCATGAAATCTAATTAGAAATGTCGTTTCAAAATTTTTCGGACGATTAATTTTAAAATTATACCAAAAAAACGTGTTTCTTAAAAATCACACAAAAACTGCAGAAACTTTTTTATTTCATCATAAAACAATGTAAATTTTATTTAAATAACTTTATTTTCATAAAATCTAATTAGAAATGTCGTTTTAAAATTTTTTGGACGAATAATTTTAAAATTATACCAAAAAAACATTTTTCTTAAAAATCACACAAAAACTGCAGAAACTTTTTTATTTCTTCATAAAACAATGTAAATTTTATTTAAATAACTTTATTTTCATAAAATCTAATTAGAAATGTCGTTTTAAAATTTTTTGGACGATTAATTTTAAAATTATACCAAAAAAACGTTTTTCTTAAAAATCACACAAAAACTGCAGAAACTTTTTTATTTCTTCATAAAACAATATAAATTTTGTTTAAATAATTTTGTTTTCATGAAATCTAATTAGAAATGCTGTTTTAAAATTTTTTGGACGATTAATTTTAAAATTAAACACAAAAAAAACGTTATTCTTAAGAAATAATGCGTTTTTCTTAAAAATCAAACAAAAACTGCTGTAACTTTTTTATTTCTTCATAAAAAAATGCAAATTTTCTTTAAATAATTTTATTTTCATGAAATCTAATTAGAAATGCCGTTTTAAAATTTTTCGGACGATTAATTTTAATATTATACAGAAAAAACGTTATTTTTAAGAAATAATGCTTTTTTCTTAAAAATCAAACAAAAACTGCTGTAACTTTTTTATTTCTTCATAAAAAAATGTAAATTTTGTTTAAATTATTTTATTTTCATAAAATCTAATTAGAAATGCCGTTTTAAAATATTTCGGACGATTAATTTTAAAATTATACAAAAAAAAAACGTTATTTTTGAGAAATAATGCGTTTTTCTTAAAATCAAACAAAAACTGCTGTAACTTTTTTATTTCTTCATAAAACAATGTAAATTTTGTTAAAATAATTTTATTTTTATGAAATCTAATTAGAACTATCGTTTTAAAAATTTTCGGACGATTAATTTTAAAATTATACAAAAAAAACGTTATTTTTAAGAAATAATGCGTTTTTCTTAAAAATCAAACAAAAACTGCTGTAACTTTTTTATTTCTTCATTAAAAAAAGTAAATTTTTCTTAAATAATTTTATTTTCATGAAATCTAATTAGAAATGCCGTTTTAAAGTTTTTAGGACGATTAATTTTAAAATTAACCAAAAAAGCGTTTTTCTTGAAAATCACACAAAAACTGCAGAAACTTTTTTATTTCTTCATAAAACAATGTAAATTTTCTTTAAATAATTTTATTTTCATGAAATCTAATTAGAAATGTCGTTTCAAAATTTTTCGGACGATTAATTTTAAAATTATACAAAAAAAACGTTATTTTTTAGAAAGAATGCGTTTTTCTTAAATATCAAACAAAAACTGCTGTAACTTTTTTATTTCTTTATAAAAAAATGTAAATTTTGTCTAAATAATTTTATTTTCATGAAATCTAATTAGAAATGTCGTTTTAAAATTCTTTGGACGAATAATTTTAAAATTATACAAAAAAACGTTATTTTTAAGAAATAATGCGTTTTTCTTAAAAATCAAACAAAAACTGCTGTAACTTTTTTATTTCTTTATAAAAAAATGTAAATTTTGTTTAAATTATTTTATTTTCATAAAATCTAATTAGAAATGCCGTTTTAAAATTTTTCAGACGAATAATTTTAAAATTATACAAAAAAAAAACATTATTTTTAAGAAATAATGCTTTTTTCTTAAAAATCAAACAAAAACTGCTGTTACTTTTTTATTTCTTCATAAAAAAATGTAAATTTTGTTTAAATAATTTTATTTTCACGAAATCTAATTAGAAATGTCGTTTTAAAATTTTTCGGACGATTAATTTTAAAATTATACAAAAAAAACGTTATTTTTAAGAAATAATGCGTTTTTCTTAAAATTAAACAAAAACTGCTGTAACTTTTTTATTTTTTAATAAAAAAATGTAAATTTTCTTTAAATAATTTTATTTTCATGAAATATAATTAGAAATGCCGTTTTAAAGTTTTTAGGACGATTAATTTTAAAATTAAACAAAAAAACGTTTTTCTTAAAAATCACACAAAAACTGCAGAAACTTTTTTATTTCTTCATAAAACAATGTAAATTTTGTTTAAATAATTTTATTTTCATGAAATCTAATTAGAAATGTCATTTTAAAATTTTTTTGACGATTAATTTTAAAATTATATAAAAAAAACGTTATTTTTAAGAAATAATGCGTTTTTCTTAAAAATCAAACAAAAACTGCTGTAACTTTTTTATTTCTTTATAAAACAATGTAAATTTTGTTTAAATTATTTTATTTTCATAAAATCTAATTAGAAATGCCGTTTTAAAATTTTCGGACGATTAGTTTCAAAATTATACAAAAAATAACGTTATTTTTAAGAAATTATGCGTTTTTCTTAAAAATCAAACAAAAACTGCTGCAACTTTTTTATTTCCTTATAAAAAAATGTAAATTTTGTTTAAATAATTTTATTTTTATGAAATCTATTTAGAAATGTCGTTTTAAAATTTTTCGGACGATTAATTTTAAAATTATACCAAAAAAACGTTATTTTTTAGAAATAATGCGTTTTTCTTAAAAATCAAAAAAAACTGCTGTAACTTTTTTATTTCTTTATAAAACAATGTAAATTTTGTTTAAATTATTTTATTTTCATAAAATCTAATTAGAAATGCCGTTTTAAAATTTTCGGACGATTAGTTTCAAAATTATACAAAAAATAACGTTATTTTTAAGAAATTATGCGTTTTTCTTAAAAATCAAACAAAAACTGCTGCAACTTTTTTATTTCTTTATAAAAAAATGTAATTTTTGTTTAAATAATTTTATTTTCATGAAATCTAATTAGAAATGTCATTTTAAAATTTTTCGGACGATTAATTTTAAAATTATATAAAAAAAACGTTATTTTTAGGAAATAATGCGTTTTTCTTAAAAATCAAACAAAAACTGCTGTAACTTTTTTATTTCTTTATAAAACAATGTAAATTTTGTTTAAATTATTTTATTTTCATAAAATCTAATTAGAAATGCCGTTTTAAAATTTTCGGACGATTAGTTTCAAAATTATACAAAAAATAACGTTATTTTTAAGAAATTATGCGTTTTTCTTAAAAATCAAACAAAAACTGCTGCAACTTTTTTATTTCTTTATAAAAAAATGTAATTTTTGTTTAAATAATTTTATTTTCATGAAATCTAATTAGAAATGTCATTTTAAAATTTTTCGGACGATTAATTTTAAAATTATACCAAAAAAACGTTTTTCTTAAAAATCACACAAAAACTGCAGAAACTTTTTTATTTCATCATAAAACAATGTAAATTTTATTTAAATAACTTTATTTTCATAAAATCTAATTAGAAATGTCGTTTTAAAATTTTTTGGACGATTAATTTTAAAATTATACCAAAAAAACGTTTTTCTTAAAAATCACACAAAAACTGCAAAAACTTTTTTATTTCTTCATAAAACAATGTAAATTTTATTTAAATAACTTTATTTTCATAAAATCTAATTAGAAATGCCGTTTTAAAATTTTTCGGACGATTAATTTTAATATTATACAAAAAAAACGTTATTTTTAAGAAATAATGCTTTTTTTCTTAAAAATCAAACAAAAACTGCTGTAACTTTTTTCTTCTTCATAAAAAAATGTAAATTTTGTTTAAATAATTTTATTTTCATGAAATCTAATTAGAAATGCTGTTTTAAAATTTTTCGGACGATTAATTTTAAAACTATACAAAAAAACGTTATTTTTAAGAATGAATGCGTTTTTTCTTAAAAATCAAACAAAAACTGCTGTAACTTTTTTATTTCTTTATAAAAAAATGTAAATTTTGTTTAAATTATTTTATTTTCATGAAATCTAATTAGAAATGTCGATTTAAAATTTTTCGGACGATTAATTTTAAAATTATACCAAAAAAACGTTTTTCTTAAAAATCACACAAAAACTGCAGAAACTTTTTTAGTTCATCATAAAACAATGTAAATTTTATTTAAATAACTTTATTTTCATAAAATCTAATTAGAAATGTCGTTTTAAAATTTTTTGGACGATTAATTTTAAAATTATACCAAAAAAACGTTTTTCTTAAAAATCACACAAAAACTGCAGAAACTTTTTTATTTCTTCATAAAACAATGTAAATTTAATTTAAATAACTTTATTTTCATAAAATCTAATTAGAAATGCCGTTTTAAAATTTTTTGGACGATTAATTTTAAAATTATACCAAAAAAACGTTTTCTTAAAAATCACACAAAAACTGCAGAAACTTTTTTATTTCTTCATAAAACAATGTAAATTTTGTTTAAATAATTTTATTTTCATGAAATCTAATTAGAAATGCTGTTTTAAAATTTTTCGGACGATTAATTTTAAAATTATACACAAAAAAAACGTTATTCTTAAGAAATAATGCTTTTTTCTTAAAAATCAAACAAAAACTGCTGTAACTTTTTTATTTCTTCATAAAAAAATGTAAATTTTCTTTAAATTATTTTATTTTCATGAAATCTAATTCGAAATGTCGTTTTAAAATTTTTCGGACGATTATTTTTAAAATTATACCAAAAAAACGTTTTTCTTAAAAATCACACAAAAACTGCAGAAACTTTTTTATTTCTTCATAAAACAATGTAAATTTTATTTAAATAACTTTATTTTCATAAAATCTAATTAGAAATGTCGTTTTAAAATTTTTTGGACGATTAATTTTAAAATTATACCAAAAAAACGTTTTTCTTAAAAATCACACAAAAACTGCAGAAACTTTTTTATTTCTTCATAAAACAATGTAAATTTTGTTTAAATAATTTTATTTTCATGAAATCTAATTAGAAATGCTGTTTTAAAATTTTTCGGACGATTAATTTTAAAATTATACACAAAAAAAACGTTATTCTTAAGAAATAATGCGTTTTTCTTAAAAATCAAACAAAAACTGCTGTAACTTTTTTATTTCTTCATAAAAAAATGTAAATTTTCTTTAAATAATTTTATTTTCATGAAATCTAATTAGAAATGCCGTTTTAAAATTTTTCGGACGATTAATTTTAATATTATACAAAAAAAACGTTATTTTTAAGAAACAATGCGTTTTTCTTAAAATCAAATAAAAACTGCTGTAACTTTTTTATTTCTTCATAAAACAATGTAAATTTTGTTAAAATAATTTTATTTTCATGAAATCTAATTAGAACTATCGTTTTAAAAATTTTCGGACGATTAATTTTAAAATTATACAAAAAAAACGTTTTTCTTAAAAATCACACAAAAACTGCAGAAACTTTTTTATTTCTTCATAAAACAATGTAAATTTTGTTTAAATAATTTTATTTTCATGAAATCTAATTAGAAATGCTGTTTTAAAATTTTTCGGACGATTAATTTTAAAATTATACACAAAAAAAACGTTATTCTTAAGAAATAATGCGTTTTTCTTAAAAATCAAACAAAAACTGCTGTAACTTTTTTCTTCTTCATAAAAAAATGTAAATTTTGTTTAAATAATTTTATTTTCATGAAATCTAATTAGAAATGCTGTTTTAAAATTTTTCGGACGATTAATTTTAAAACTATACAAAAAAACGTTATTTTTAAGAAATAATGCCTTTTTTCTTAAAAATCAAACAAAAACTGCTGTAACTTTTTTATTTCTTTATAAAAAAATGTAAATTTTGTTTAAATTATTTTATTTTCATGAAATCTAATTAGAAATGTCGTTTTAAAATTTTTCGGACGATTAATTTTAAAATTATACCAAAAAAACGTTTTTCTTAAAAATCACACAAAAACTGCAGAAACTTTTTTAGTTCATCATAAAACAATGTAAATTTTATTTAAATAACTTTATTTTCATAAAATCTAATTAGAAATGTCGTTTTAAAATTTTTTGGACGATTAATTTTAAAATTATACCAAAAAAACGTTTTTCTTAAAAATCACACAAAAACTGCAGAAACTTTTTTATTTCTTCATAAAACAATGTAAATTTAATTTAAATAACTTTATTTTCATAAAATCTAATTAGAAATGCCGTTTTAAAATTTTTTGGACGATTAATTTTAAAATTATACCAAAAAACGTTTTTCTTAAAAATCACACAAAAACTGCAGAAACTTTTTTATTTCTTCATAAAACAATGTAAATTTTGTTTAAATAATTTTATTTTCATGAAATCTAATTAGAAATGCTGTTTTAAAATTTTTCGGACGATTAATTTTAAAATTATACACAAAAAAAACGTTATTCTTAAGAAATAATGCTTTTTTCTTAAAAATCAAACAAAAACTGCTGTAACTTTTTTATTTCTTCATAAAAAAATGTAAATTTTCTTTAAATTATTTTATTTTCATGAAATCTAATTCGAAATGTCGTTTTAAAATTTTTCGGACGATTATTTTTAAAATTATACCAAAAAAACGTTTTTCTTAAAAATCACACAAAAACTGCAGAAACTTTTTTATTTCTTCATAAAACAATGTAAATTTTATTTAAATAACTTTATTTTCATAAAATCTAATTAGAAATGTCGTTTTAAAATTTTTTGGACGATTAATTTTAAAATTATACCAAAAAAACGTTTTTCTTAAAAATCACACAAAAACTGCAGAAACTTTTTTATTTCTTCATAAAACAATGTAAATTTTGTTTAAATAATTTTATTTTCATGAAATCTAATTAGAAATGCTGTTTTAAAATTTTTCGGACGATTAATTTTAAAATTATACACAAAAAAAACGTTATTCTTAAGAAATAATGCGTTTTTCTTAAAAATCAAACAAAAACTGCTGTAACTTTTTTATTTCTTCATAAAAAAATGTAAATTTTCTTTAAATAATTTTATTTTCATGAAATCTAATTAGAAATGCCGTTTTAAAATTTTTCGGACGATTAATTTTAATATTATACAAAAAAAACGTTATTTTTAAGAAACAATGCGTTTTTCTTAAAATCAAATAAAAACTGCTGTAACTTTTTTATTTCTTCATAAAACAATGTAAATTTTGTTAAAATAATTTTATTTTCATGAAATCTAATTAGAACTATCGTTTTAAAAATTTTCGGACGATTAATTTTAAAATTATACAAAAAAAACGTTTTTCTTAAAAATCACACAAAAACTGCAGAAACTTTTTTATTTCTTCATAAAACAATGTAAATTTTGTTTAAATAATTTTATTTTCATGAAATCTAATTAGAAATGCTGTTTTAAAATTTTTCGGACGATTAATTTTAAAATTATACACAAAAAAAACGTTATTCTTAAGAAATAATGCGTTTTTCTTAAAAATCAAACAAAAACTGCTGTAACTTTTTTCTTCTTCATAAAAAAATGTAAATTTTGTTTAAATAATTTTATTTTCATGAAATCTAATTAGAAATGCTGTTTTAAAATTTTTCGGACGATTAATTTTAAAACTATACAAAAAAACGTTATTTTTAAGAAATAATGCCTTTTTTCTTAAAAATCAAACAAAAACTGCTGTAACTTTTTTATTTCTTTATAAAAAAATGTAAATTTTGTTTAAATTATTTTATTTTCATGAAATCTAATTAGAAATGTCGTTTTAAAATTTTTCGGACGATTAATTTTAAAATTATACCAAAAAAACGTTTTTCTTAAAAATCACACAAAAACTGCAGAAACTTTTTTAGTTCATCATAAAACAATGTAAATTTTATTTAAATAACTTTATTTTCATAAAATCTAATTAGAAATGTCGTTTTAAAATTTTTTGGACGATTAATTTTAAAATTATACCAAAAAAACGTTTTTCTTAAAAATCACACAAAAACTGCAGAAACTTTTTTATTTCTTCATAAAACAATGTAAATTTAATTTAAATAACTTTATTTTCATAAAATCTAATTAGAAATGCCGTTTTAAAATTTTTCGGACGATTAATTTTAATATAATACAAAAAAAACGTTATTTTTAAGAAATAATGCTTTTTTCTTAAAAATCAAACAAAAACTGCTGTAACTTTTTTATTTTTTCATAAAAAAATGTAAATTTTGTTTAAATTATTTTATTTTCATGAAATCTAATTAGAAATGTCGTTTTAAAATTTTTCGGACGATTATTTTTAAAATTATACCAAAAAAACGTTTTTCTTAAAAATCACACAAAAACTGCAGAAACTTTTTTATTTCTTCATAAAACAATGTAAATTTTATTTAAATAACTTTATTTTCATAAAATCTAATTAGAAATGTCGTTTTAAAATTTTTTGGACGATTAATTTTAAAATTATACCAAAAAAACGTTTTTCTTAAAAATCACACAAAAACTGCAGAAACTTTTTTATTTCTTCATAAAACAATGTAAATTTTGTTTAAATAATTTTATTTTCATGAAATCTAATTAGAAATGCTGTTTTAAAATTTTTCGGAGGATTAATTTTAAAATTATACACAAAAAAAACGTTATTCTTAAGAAATAATGCGTTTTTCTTAAAAATCAAACAAAAACTGCTGTAACTTTTTTATTTCTTCATAAAAAAATGTAAATTTTCTTTAAATAATTTTATTTTCATGAAATCTAATTAGAAATGCCGTTTTAAAATTTTTCGGACGATTAATTTTAATATTATACAAAAAAAACGTTATTTTTAAGAAATAATGCTTTTTTCTTAAAAATCAAACAAAAACTGCTGTAAATTTTTTATTTTTTCATAAAAAAATGTAAATTTTGTTTAAATTATTTTATTTTCATGAAATCTAATTAGAAATGTCGTTTTAAAATTTTTTGGACGATTAATTTTAAAATTATACACAAAAAAAACGTTATTCTTAAGAAATAATGCGTTTTTCTTAAAAATCAAACAAAAACTGCTGTAACTTTTTTATTTCTTCATAAAAAAATGTAAATTTTCTTTAAATAATTTTATTTTCATGAAATCTAATTAGAAATGCCGTTTTAAAATTTTTCGGACGATTAATTTTAATATTATACAAAAAAAACGTTATTTTTAAGAAACAATGCGTTTTTCTTAAAATCAAATAAAAACTGCTGTAACTTTTTTATTTCTTCATAAAACAATGTAAATTTTGTTAAAATAATTTTATTTTCATGAAATCTAATTAGAACTATCGTTTTAAAAATTTTCGGACGATTAATTTTAAAATTATACAAAAAAAACGTTTTTCTTAAAAATCACACAAAAACTGCAGAAACTTTTTTATTTCTTCATAAAACAATGTAAATTTTGTTTAAATAATTTTATTTTCATGAAATCTAATTAGAAATGCTGTTTTAAAATTTTTCGGACGATTAATTTTAAAATTATACACAAAAAAAACGTTATTCTTAAGAAATAATGCGTTTTTCTTAAAAATCAAACAAAAACTGCTGTAACTTTTTTCTTCTTCATAAAAAAATGTAAATTTTGTTTAAATAATTTTATTTTCATGAAATCTAATTAGAAATGCTGTTTTAAAATTTTTCGGACGATTAATTTTAAAACTATACAAAAAAACGTTATTTTTAAGAAATAATGCCTTTTTTCTTAAAAATCAAACAAAAACTGCTGTAACTTTTTTATTTCTTTATAAAAAAATGTAAATTTTGTTTAAATTATTTTATTTTCATGAAATCTAATTAGAAATGTCGTTTTAAAATTTTTCGGACGATTAATTTTAAAATTATACCAAAAAACGTTTTTCTTAAAAATCACACAAAAACTGCAGAAACTTTTTTAGTTCATCATAAAACAATGTAAATTTTATTTAAATAACTTTATTTTCATAAAATCTAATTAGAAATGTCGTTTTAAAATTTTTTGGACGATTAATTTTAAAATTATACCAAAAAAACGTTTTTCTTAAAAATCACACAAAAACTGCTGAAACTTTTTTATTTCTTCATAAAACAATGTAAATTTAATTTAAATAACTTTATTTTCATAAAATCTAATTAGAAATGCCGTTTTAAAATTTTTCGGACGATTAATTTTAATATAATACAAAAAAAACGTTATTTTTAAGAAATAATGCTTTTTTCTTAAAAATCAAACAAAAACTGCTGTAACTTTTTTATTTTTTCATAAAAAAATGTAAATTTTGTTTAAATTATTTTATTTTCATGAAATCTAATTAGAAATGTCGTTTTAAAATTTTTCGGACGATTATTTTTAAAATTATACCAAAAAAACGTTTTTCTTAAAAATCACACAAAAACTGCAGAAACTTTTTTATTTCTTCATAAAACAATGTAAATTTTATTTAAATAACTTTATTTTCATAAAATCTAATTAGAAATGTCGTTTTAAAATTTTTTGGACGATTAATTTTAAAATTATACCAAAAAAACGTTTTTCTTAAAAATCACACAAAAACTGCAGAAACTTTTTTATTTCTTCATAAAACAATGTAAATTTTGTTTAAATAATTTTATTTTCATGAAATCTAATTAGAAATGCTGTTTTAAAATTTTTCGGAGGATTAATTTTAAAATTATACACAAAAAAAACGTTATTCTTAAGAAATAATGCGTTTTTCTTAAAAATCAAACAAAAACTGCTGTAACTTTTTTATTTCTTCATAAAAAAATGTAAATTTTCTTTAAATAATTTTATTTTCATGAAATCTAATTAGAAATGCCGTTTTAAAATTTTTCGGACGATTAATTTTAATATTATACAAAAAAAACGTTATTTTTAAGAAATAATGCTTTTTTCTTAAAAATCAAACAAAAACTGCTGTAAATTTTTTATTTTTTCATAAAAAAATGTAAATTTTGTTTAAATTATTTTATTTTTATAAAATCTAATTAGAAATGCCGTTTTAAAATATTTCGGACGATTAATTTTAAAATTATACAAAAAAAAACGTTATTTTTGAGAAACAATGCGTTTTTCTTAAAATCAAATAAAAACTGCTGTAACTTTTTTATTTCTTCATAAAACAATGTAAATTTTGTTAAAATAATTTTATTTTTATGAAATCTAATTAGAACTATCGTTTTAAAAATTTTCGGACGATTAATTTTAAAACTATACAAAAAAACGTTATTTTTAAGAAATAATGCCTTTTTTCTTAAAAATCAAACAAAAACTGCTGTAACTTTTTTATTTCTTTATAAAAAAATGTAAATTTTGTTTAAATTATTTTATTTTCATGAAATCTAATTAGAAATGTCGTTTTAAAATTTTTTGGACGATTAATTTTAAAATTATACCAAAAAAACGTTTTTCTTAAAAATCACACAAAAACTGCAGAAACTTTTTTATTTCTTCATAAAACAATGTAAATTTTGTTTAAATAATTTTATTTTCATGAAATCTAATTAGAAATGTCGTTTTAAAATTTTTCGGACGATTAATTTTAAAATTATACACAAAAAAAACGTTATTCTTAAGAAATAATGCGTTTTTCTTAAAAATCAAACAAAAACTGCTGTAACTTTTTTATTTCTTCATAAAAAAATGTAAATTTTGTTTAAATTATTTTATTTTCATGAAATCTAATTAGAAATGTCGTTTTAAAATTTTTCGGACGATTATTTTTAAAATTATACCAAAAAAACGTTTTTCTTAAAAATCACACAAAAACTGCAGAAACTTTTTTATTTCTTCATAAAACAATGTAAATTTTATTTAAATAACTTTATTTTCATAAAATCTAATTAGAAATGTCGTTTTAAAATTTTTTGGACGATTAATTTTAAAATTATACCAAAAAAACGTTTTTCTTAAAAATCACACAAAAACTGCAGAAACTTTTTTATTTCTTCATAAAAAAATGTAAATTTTGTTTAAATTATTTTATTTTCATGAAATCTAATTAGAAATGTCGTTTTAAAATTTTTCGGACGATTATTTTTAAAATTATACCAAAAAAACGTTTTTCTTAAAAATCACACAAAAACTGCAGAAACTTTTTTATTTCTTCATAAAACAATGTAAATTTTGTTTAAATAATTTTATTTTCATGAAATCTAATTAGAAATGTCGTTTTAAAATTTTTCGGACGATTAATTTTAAAATTATACACAAAAAAAACGTTATTCTTAAGAAATAATGCGTTTTTCTTAAAAATCAAACAAAAACTGCTGTAACTTTTTTATTTCTTCATAAAAAAATGTAAATTTTGTTTAAATTATTTTATTTTCATGAAATCTAATTAGAAATGTCGTTTTAAAATTTTTCGGACGATTATTTTTAAAATTATACCAAAAAAACGTTTTTCTTAAAAATCACACAAAAACTGCAGAAACTTTTTTATTTCTTCATAAAACAATGTAAATTTTATTTAAATAACTTTATTTTCATAAAATCTAATTAGAAATGTCGTTTTAAAATTTTTTGGACGATTAATTTTAAAATTATACAAAAAAAACGTTATTTTTTAGAAAGAATGCGTTTTTCTTAAATATCAAACAAACACTGCAGAAACTTTTTTATTTCTTCATAAAACAATGTAAATTCTATTTAAATAACTTTATTTTCATAAAATCTAATTAGAAATGTCGTTTTAAAATTTTTTGGACGATTAATTTTAAAATTATACCAAAAAAACGTTTTTCTTAAAAATCACACAAAAACTGCAGAAACTTTTTTATTTCTTCATAAAACAATGTAAATTTTGTTTAAATAATTTTATTTTCATGAAATCTAATTAGAAATGCCGTTTTAAAATTTTTCGGACGATTAATTTTAAAATTATACAAAAAAAAAACTTTATTTTTAAGAAATAATGCTTTTTCTTAAAAATCATACAAAAACTGCTGTTACTTTTTTATTTCTTCATAAAAAAATGTAAATTTTGTTTTAATAATTTTATTTTCACGAAATCTAATTAGAAATGTCGTTTTAAAATTATTAGGACGATTAATTATAAACTTATAGAAAAAAAACGTTTTTCTTAAATATCACACAAAAACTGCTGTAACTTTTTTATTTCTTTATAAAAAAATGTAAATTTTGTATAAATTATTTTATTTTCATGAAATCTAATTAAAAATGCCGTTTTAAAATTATTAGGACGATTAATTATAAACTTATACGAAAAAAACGTTTTTCTTAAATATCACACAAAAACTGCTGTAACTTTTTTATTTCTTTATAAAAAAATGTAAATTTTGTATAAATTATTTTATTTTCATGAAATCTAATTAAAAATGCCGTTTTAAAATTATTAGGACGATTAATTATAAACTTATACAAAAAAAACGTTTTTCTTAAATATCACACAAAAACTGCTGTAACTTTTTTATTTCTTTATAAAATAATGTAAATTTTGTATAAATTATTTTATTTTCATGAAATCTAATTAAAAATGCCGTTTTAAAATTTATCGGACGATTAATTTTAAAATTATACAAGAAAAACGTTATTTTAAAGAAATAATGCGTTTTTCTTAAAAATCAAACAAAAACTGCTGTAACTTTTTTATTTCCTTATAAAAAAATGTAAATTTTATTTAAATATTTTTATTTTTATGAAATCTAATTATAAATGTCGTTTTAAAATTTTTCGGACGATTAATTTTAAAATTATACCAAAAAAACGTTATTTTTTAAAAATAATGCGTTTTTCTTAAAAATCAAAAAAAACTGCTGTAACTTTTTTATTTCTATATAAAAAAATGTAAATTTTGTTTAAATAATTTTATTTTCATGAAATCTAATTAGAAATGTCGTTTTAAAATTTATCGGACGATTAATTTTAAAATTATACAAGAAAAACGTTATTTTAAAGAAATAATGCGTTTTTCTTAAAAATCAAACAAAAACTGCTGTAACTTTTTTATTTCCTTATAAAAAAATGTAAATTTTATTTAAATATTTTTATTTTTATGAAATCTAATTGTAAATGTCGTTTTAAAATTTTTCGGACGATTAATTTTAAAATTATACAAAAAAAACGTTTTTCTTAAAAATCACACAAAAACTGCAGAAACTTTTTTATTTCTTCATAAAACAATGTAAATTTTGTTTAAATAATTTTATTTTCATGAAATCTAATTAGAAATGTCGTTTTAAAATTTGTTGGACGATTAATTTTAAAATTATACAAAAAAAAACGTTATTTTTAAGAAATAATGCGTTTTTCTCAAAAATCAAACAAAAACTGCTGTAACTTTTTTATTTCTTTATAAAAAAATGTAAATTTTGTTTAAATAATTTTATTTTCATGAAATCTAATTAGAAATGCCGTTTTAAAGTTTTTAGGACGATTAATTTTAAAATTAAACAAAAAAACGTTTTTCTTGAAAATCACACAAAAACTGCAGAAACTTTTTTATTTCATCATAAAACAATGTAAATTTTCTTTAAATAATTTTATTTTCATGAAATCTAATTAGAAATGTCGTTTCAAAATTTTTCGACGATTAAATGTAGCGTTATAATTTTATAAAACTTTTAAATAATTGTTAGAGACGTTTGATACTAATAATTCGTTAAGGAAAAGAAAATACGTTTGTTGAATTTGATAGTTTATTAAATGTAAGCTTGTCATGTAGCGCTTCATTTTCAATTGGTTAATTATTCTGCCTATCCACCTTCCCAGAGAATAACTGCTTTTGGTTTATCATTTCTTTTAATAGGCTCGGTTTAGAGAATACCTTGTTAATGGTGTGGTCCGATTTTATTTTAAGATCCAGTGCACCGAGTCATTAATTATCATCATTGGAGTTTCTGGTAGTTGGTGTGACCCTACAATGGGATTAATATTATTTTGTGTTTTACTTAAGTCAAAATTACTTACCTGGCTTTTCAGAGTTTTATTGGTAGCTTTGTTTCGTCTGATTCTTTTCAATGTTTATGTGCAGTCATCGTCTAGTGTGTTTTAAATGATAAAAGGTCTATTTATGCAGACACATTTAACATTTATGATTTATCATTTAAGATTTATCATTTATAATTTATCACTTAAGGAAAAGAGGTGGATTTATGCACTTCAGATTTAAGATTTAATATTTAACAAACAAGAGCGCTGATTGGTCCAAACAGGTCAATAAGTTCCATATTCCCTTGGTTTCTTTACGTAAATCAATTATTTTAAGGAAATTTAAGGCAATTTTAGGTTAGAGTATTGAGTCGATTTATGCAGCACAATTTATCATTTAAAAATTTAAGGATTTAACATACAACCAATAAAATAGTGGTTTTCATGTCACGTGACGATTTATCATTTTAAATTTAAAAGATGAAAATATTCATCTTTTTAGCGTTCTAAACTTTAATTTCATACATAAACTAGACAACCCATGTTGCACGTATGTTGGTACCTTTGCTTTTTAAGATGTATTTTGTGATGAAAAGAGTGATACGTGCACGCACATGTTGTTCTAAATTAATTAATTACACAATTACAATTTAAATTTGCTAATTAATTAACAATTTAAATTAAATTTGTTTTTGTTGTTAATATGTATATTGTATAGGTAAAAATAAAAAGGGTGTATTCCAAAGGTTTATTTTTAAAATAAAAAATAAATAAAAAAAAGTGCGTTAAATAACGGTTGGAAAACAATAGCATCGATTTTAAATTCCACTCCGGAACTGTGTACCAGAAGGTGGTGCAATTTAAGAACACGGTATACTGCAGAGTTACGTAAAATAAAAAACGTACCAAGTGGTAGTTCGGGTACCACCAGACCCCCATGGTACTTAATGGATGCGATGGGTTTTCCCAAAAAATATGTACATACACGCAGGTAAATATTAATACTTAATTATTTGATGATTCGAGTCTGTTGATTAATAAAGAAAAATACTTAATACTTTTGTGTACATTTATGAGATACTTTACTTATAAAGTTATATGTATTTGTAGATCAAAGGGTAACGTAGGAAATAAGCCCAAATCTCCAACGAGATCTCCAACAAAAAGCGGACCCATCCCATCTACATCGACCTCGCCGTGGGATTCTTTATCCGAGTTATTAAATACTGATCCGGAAAGAAAATCAGAAGATGAAATAAATATAGAAGAAGCAGAAAACAGTGAACATCCACCATTAGCTACTTCAACCCCATTACCTACTTCAACCCCAATACCTACTGAAGTTCCGACATTGGGAGACCTAAGAAATGAGCTTCCCAAGAGAAGAAGAAGTAAGCAGCCTGAGAACATCCCACCATCGATGATAACGGCATTCAAAGGAATTACTTCGTACATTGAAGCAAAAAAATATCAGGTATCGCCGGCGCCGCGTACCGATTTTGATATTTTGGGAGAATGGATTACGGAGAATTTGAAAGAAATAAAATCTACTGCAGTTCAACGGGAAACCCAAAAAAAAATTGTTGATCTTGTACTAGACGCTAGAGATGCCGACGATATGTTAAATGCTTAAGATTTTTTTGATTATTTTTTTGATTATTTTTTTTATAATTAAGTATTATTTTATTTTATTTCAAAACCAAAATTTTATTTTGATTTTTTATATTTTATCATTTTGTTTTTTTTTTATTTTACTACATTTTTATTTTTTTTAATAAAATTTTTGATGTACTATTTGCAAGAGTATTTATTTTGTCCTTAAATAAATATTCATTATCATACTTTTTGGATAAATTAAAAAGGTAGTTCAATTAAATTTTAAAAATAACTTAAGAAAAATTAAAGTGTTGATTTTTCGTTATGTCTTGTTACGAACCCTAATTAAAAATAGTTATCAACCTACGCCAGCATGAAAAACTACGAAATTTTCGGACTTGTTTTCGGTGTTTTGAAATAACTTTGAAATGGTAAAAGTTCTATAAAATATATTTAATATACATCTTTATAAATTTATAAATTAAATTTGAAAAACAAGTAAACTTATAAGAAAAATCGGATAAGTAATAGATAAATAGAACTGGCCCGTTTTCGTCATTGCAGCGTGCATTAATTATTATCAATAAAATTTGCGGTTCTTGCGGCTAAACCCATGCAGTGC
Source organism: Stenus bimaculatus (assembly GCA_963971135.1). NCBI lineage: Eukaryota > Metazoa > Arthropoda > Insecta > Coleoptera > Staphylinidae > Stenus > Stenus bimaculatus. The sequence continues at coordinate 25,172,751 of OZ020184.1, forward strand.
CCATGCACGTGTATCAATCCGAAATCGAAGTTAATAGTAAACAATAGGGTATAAGCTCCGCCTAAATGGCGTACGAATATGCGCAGCTTGCAAAAAATGCTGTAAAATTTATGCCGTAAGATTTAAGAGATGAAGATAAAATTCTCTTACACCATAAATGATAAAACTTAAATCTTAAATTTGGTGCATGTACGGTCCGATTTAAAAGCATACGTTTATTTCTTAAATCTTAAATGATAAATCTTAAATGATAAATGATAAACCTTAAATTTGTCTGCATAAATAGACCTAAAATGTCGGGTTTAAATGATAAAATAGATAATTAAATAATTAATATTTCAGTACTTACTTCTTTTGCTTTCCTCGTGCACTGATAATTGACGCGGAATTTAGGAGGTTAAGGATGTCAGCTGTCACTTGGTTTGACAGTGTGAGTTGTGTTGCCGCTGTCTAGGCGCTTAGGTTAACTACTTGATGCTACTGGGTGTTTTCGCACCGTGCAGTAGTACACGTGTGTAACATATTTTTTTAGGCCCTTGATAATATTTGTTTTTTTTTGTGTTAAAATTTTGCGGTAATTGATAGGTCGCGTAGATTGGTGACCATGAGGTAATTCCTAAAGTTGGTGTGCCTGCTTTCAGGGGATTTTGGATCGTCTTCCGATTTCGGAAATTTGAGAGAGTCTTTTCTGGTTTCGTCTGCGTTACGATTAAGTTGTGATTATACAGTGAGTTCCATCCAGTTTTTTTGATTGTGATTAATTTCGAAGTTTCGTCGAAGTATCTAAATAGGTGTTTGTGACCAGTTGTATGACTGATTATTCGATCGATTATTACAATCTCCGCCTTAGTGTGATTGAATCTGCGAATTTTTCTACTCAGCACGCGGAAACCAAAACCACGTTGAAAACACGTGAAGCCGAATTCCATCAAAGGTAATCACGAGGTTTTTCCTTGTACTCTTGGGCTAAATTTTATCTCTCTAGGCTTTTAATTTTGGGCTTTGATATTGCCGTTATCCTGGAGCGTTGTTGGATGCTGGTTCCCGAAATTTTCTTTGACGTCGGATTGGAATCCGCCATCTTGGGCACCATTTTGGCACGTGCGTTCCTGCTTTTCCTGCTCTATTTCCTCTGGGTAATTTTGATTACGTCTTCGCCATTGCGGATAAGGAGGTTACGAAGGGGAGAATTTGGGTTGCAGAACTAAGGGAAATTTTGAAACAACCACCTACTCTACACTTCCGTAATTTTTGTGAGTTTTTAATTAATGTTTAAGTATTATCAACTGAAACAAAGTAAAGTGTTTCTTAATAATTGCTTTATAATTCAGTAATTAAATTTACCTTTTGTTTTGTAAGATTGTTCACCACTATGAATGTGCGTGATTTCCAACTGTAAATACTTGTAAAATTTTTTTTTTTTGATCAATTTCATTTTAAATTCATTTAATCGAAGTTGGTATTTAACCACCATCAAATTAAATCTTGTTTGATTCAATTTTGGTATGGGTATTCAACCATATCGTTACCTTTTGTGCTAATTTTTTTTGCGTTGGTCATTTTGATCAAATTACTCCTTCAGAGTACATGATATTGCTTTCAACTTTCGCTACTTATCACTTAGTTTTATGTAAGACTTATTTTGTAAAATGCAATAGGCCTACATCATTACATTTAATTTGCGCTACGCAATTAGCTTTAAGTTACGCTATAATATTTTATTTTTTGCTGGGCTTTAGTCCCTTGTTTTGAGGTGTGCTTGCCACATGATTCTAGTGAACATTTTGCTACGTTAAGTCTGCACTGGCCTTACATACTTTTTATATTAAACAACATCTTGACCTATGGTCAATATTGTATTTAATTTGTATATAGCTATTGACACTGGAAAGGTTAAACTAGCCTTATGTAAATTCGTTTTTATTGATCAACCTAGTGATCTATGGTCAATACTGTTTATATTTTGTACATATCTGAAAGTTTTTATATTGATTAAATTGGTAATCAAACAAGTTTGTTATTTTCTTTGTACCCTGATTTATCTTTTATTGCTGACCGCTATTCCATACTTATCTGTGTCGTACTTTACAGGTAACATTTACAAAAGCTTACTTGGGGTTCAAGTACGTGGCGCCCAATCATTTTTTTTCTGAAACCACGGCATTCACGACTAGCTGGCCGTCAACTTAAATAGGCAAAATTAATAAAAATCCAAAATAAAAAAAGGAAAGCCACATAATTTTAAAATTATACAAAAAAAAACGTTATTTTTTAGAAAGAATGCGTTTTTCTTAAATATCAAACAAAAACTGCTGTAACTTTTTTATTTCTTTATAAAAAAATGTAAATTTTGTCTAAATAATTTTATTTTCATGTAATCTAATTAGAAATGTCGTTTTAAAATTCTTTGGACGAATAATTTTAAAATTATACAAAAAAACGTTATTTTTAAGAAATAAAGCGTTTTTCTTAAAAATCAAACAAAAACTGCTGTAACTTTTTTATTTCTTTATAAAAAAATGTAAATTTTGTTTAAATTATTTTATTTTCATAAAATCTAATTAGAAATGCCGTTTTAAAATTTTTCGGACGATTAGTTTTAAAATTATACAAAAAATAACGTTATTATTAAGAAATAATGCGTTTTTCTTAAAAATCAAACAAAAACTGCTCTAACTTTTTTATTTCCTTAAAAAAAAATGTAAATTTTGTTTAAATAATTTTATTTTTATGAAATCTAATTAGAAATGTCGTTTTAAAATTTTTCGGACGATTAATTTTAAAATTATGCCTAAAAAACGTTATTTTTTAGAAATAATGCATTTTTCTTAAAAATCAAAAAAAAACTGCTGTAACTTTTTTATTTCTTTATAAAAAAATGTAAATTTTGTTTAAATAATTTTATTTTCATGAAATCTAATTAGAAATGTCGTTTTAAAATTTATCGGACGATTTATTTTAAAATTATACAAGAAAAACGTTATTTTAAAGAAATAATGCGTTTGTCTTAAAAATCAAACAAAAACTGCTGTAACTTTTTTATTTAGCTATAAAAAAATGTAAATTTTGTTTAAATAATTTTATTTTTATGAAATCTAATTAGAAATGTCATTTTACAATTTTTCGGACGATTAATTTTAAAATTATACCAAAAAAACGTTATTTTTTAGAAATAATGCGTTTTTCTTAAAAATCAAACAAAAACTGCTGTAACTTTTTTATTTCTTCATAAAAAAATGTAAATTTTGTTTAAATAATTTTATTTTCATGAAATCTAATTATAAATGCTGTTTTAAAATTTCTCGGACGATTAATTTTAAAATTATACAAAAAAACGTTATTTTTAAGAAATAATGCGTTTTTTCTTAAAAATCAAACAAAAACTGCTGTAACTTTTTTATTTCTTTATAAAAAATGTAAATTTTGTTTAAATTATTTTATTTTCATAAAATCTAATTAGAAATGCTGTTTTAAAATTTTTCGGACGATTAATTTTAATATTATACAAAAAAAACGTTATTTTTAAGAAATAATGCTTTTTTCTTAAAAATAAAACAAAAACTGCTGTAACTTTTTTATTTCTTCATAAAAAAATGTAAATTTTGTTTAAATTATTTTATTTTCATAAAATCTAATTAGAAATGCCGTTTTAAAATTTTTCGGACGATTAATTTTAAAATTATACAAAAAAAAAGGTTATTTTTAAGAAATAATGCGTTTTTCTTAAAATCAAACAAAAACTGCTGTAACTTTTTTATTTCTTCATAAAAAAAAGCAAATTTTCTTTAAATAATTTTATTTTCATGAAATCTAATTAGAAATGCCGTTTTAAAGTTTTTAAGACGATTAATTTTAAAATTAAACAAAAAAACGTTATTCTTGAAAATCACACAAAAACTGCAGAAACTTTTTTATTTCTTCATAAAACAATGTAAACTTTCTTTAAATAATTTTATTTTCATGAAATCTAATTAGAAATGTCGTTTTAAAATTTTTTGGACGATTAATTTTAAAATTATACAAAAAAAAACGTTATTTTTAAGAAATAATGCGTTTTTCTCAAAAATCAAACAGAAACTACTGTAACTTTTTTATTTCTTTATTAAAATATGTAAATTTTGTTTAAATATTTTTATTTTTATAAAATCTAATTAGAAATGCCGTTTTAAAATTTTTTGGACGATTAATTTTAAAATTATACAAATAAAACGTTATTTTTACGAAATAATGCGTTTTTCTTAAAAATCAAACAAAAACTGCTGTAACTTTTTTATTTCTTTATAAAAAAATGTAAATTTTGTTTAAATAATTTTATTTTTATGGAATCTAATTAGAAATGTCGTTTTACAATTTTTCGAACGATTAATTTTAAAATTATACCAAAAAAACTTTATTTTTTATAAATAATACGTTTTTCTTAAAAATCAAACAAAAACTGCTGTAACTTTTTTATTTCTTTATAAAAAAATGTAAATTTTGTTTAAATAATTTTATTTTTATGGAATCTAATTAGAAATGTCGTTTTACAATTTTTCGAACGATTAATTTTAAAATTATACCAAAAAAACTTTATTTTTTAGAAATAATACGTTTTTCTTAAAAATCAAACAAAAACTGCTGTAACTTTTTTATTTCTTTATAAACAAATGTAAATTTTGTTTAAATAATTTTATTTTCATGAAATCTAATTAGAAATGTCGTTTTAAAATTTTTCGGACGATTAATTTTAAAATTATACAAGAAAAACTTTATTTTAAAGAAATAATGCGTTTTTCTTAAAAATCAAACAAAAACTGCTGTAACTTTTTTATTTCTTCATAAGAAAATGTGAATTTTGTTTAAATATTTTTATTTTTATGAAATCTAATTAGAAAAGCCGTTTTAAAGTTTTTAGGACGATTAATTTTAAAATTAAACAAAAAAACGTTTTTCTTAAAAATCACACAAAAACTGCAGAAACTTTTTTATTTCTTCATAAAACAATGTAAATTTTATTTAAATAATTTTATTTTCATGAAATCTAATTAGAAATGTCGTTTTAAAATTTTTCGGACGATTAATTTTAAAATTATACAAAAAAAAACGTTATTTTTAAGAAATAATGCTTTTTTCTTAAAAAACAAACAAAAACTGCTGTAACTTTTTTATTTCTTCATAAAACAATGTAAATTTTGTTAAAATAATTTTATTTTCATGAAATCTAATTAGAAATATCGTTTTAAAAATTTTCGGACGATTAATTTTAAAATTATACAAAAAAAACGTTATTTTTAAGAAATAATGCGTTTTTCTTAAAAATCAAACAAAAACTGCTGTAACTTTTTTCTTCTTCATAAAAAAATGTAAATTTTGTTTAAATTTTTTTATTTTCATAAAACCTAATTAGAAATGCCGTTTTAAAATTTTTCGAAAGATTAATTTTAAAATTATACAAAAAAAACGTTATTTTTAAAAAATAATGCGTTTTTCTCAAAAATCAAACAAAAACTGCTGTAACTTTTTTATTTCTTTATAAAAAAATGTAAATTTTGTTTAAATAATTTTATTTTCATGAAATTTAATTAGAAATGTCGTTCTAAAATTTTTCGGACGATTAATTTTAAAATTATACCAAAAAAACGTTTTTCTTAAAAATCATACAAAAACTGCAGAAACTTTTTTATTTCTTCATAAAACAATGTAAATTTTATTTAAATAACTTTATTTTCATAAAATCTAATTAGAAATGTCGTTTTAAAATTTATTGGACGATTAATTTTAAAATTATACCAAAAAAACGTTTTTCTTAAAAATCACACAAAAACTGCAGAAACTTTTTTATTTCTTTATAAAAAAATGTAAATTTTGTTTAAATAATTTTATTTTTATGAAATCTAATTAGAAAAGCCGTTTTAAAGTTTTTAGGACGATTAATTTTAAAATTAAACAAAAAACGTTTTTCTTAAAAATCACACAAAAACTGCAGAAACTTTTTTATTTCTTCATAAAACAATGTAAATTTTATTTAAATAATTTTATTTTCATGAAATCTAATTAGAAATGTCGTTTTAAAATTTTTCCGAGATTAATTTTAAAATTATACAAAAAAAACGTTTTTCTTAAAAATCACACAAAAACTGCAAAAACTTTTTTATTTCTTCATAAAACAATGTAAATTTTGTTTAAATAATTTTATTTTCATGAAATCTAATTAGAAATGTCGTTTTAAAATTTTTTGGACGATTAATTTTAAAATCATACAAAAAAAAACGTTATTTTTAAGAAATAATGCGTTTTTCTCAAAAATCAAACAAAAACTGCTGTAACTTTTTTATTTCTTTATAAAAAAATGTAAATTTTGTTTAAATAATTTTATTTTCATGAAATCTAATTAGAAATGCCGTTTTAAAATTTTTCGGACGATTAATTTTAAAATTATACAAAAAAAACGTTTTTCTTAAAAATCACACAAAAACTGCTGTAACTTTTTTATTTCTTTATAAAAAAATGTAAATTTTGTTTAAATTATTTTATTTTCATAAAATCTAATTAGAAATGTCGTTTTAAAATTTATTGGACGATTAATTTTAAAATTATACCAAAAAAACGTTTTTCTTAAAAATCACACAAAAACTGCAGAAACTTTTTTATTTCTTCATAAAAAAATGTAAATTTTGTTTAAATTATTTTATTTTCATAAAATCTAATTAGAAATGCCGTTTTAAAATTTTTCGGACGATTAATTTTAAAATTATACAAAAAAAAACGTTATTTTTAAGAAACAATGCGTTTTTCTTAAAAACAAACAAAAACTGCTGTAACTTTTTTATTTCTACATAAAAAAAAGTAAATTTTCTTTAAATAATTTTATTTTCATGAAATCTAATTAGAAATGCCGTTTTAAAGGTTTTAGGACGATTAATTTTAAAATTAAACAAAAAAACGTTATTCTTGAAAATCACACAAAAACTGCAGAAACTTTTTTATTTCTTCATAAAACAATGTAAATTTTCTTTAAATAATTTTATTTTCATGAAATCTAATTAGAAATGTTGTTTCAAAATTTTTCGAACGATTAATTTTAAAATTATACAAAAAACGTTATTTTTAAGAAATAATGCGTTTTTCTTAAAAATCAAACAAAAACTGCTGTAACTTTTTTATTTCTGTATAAAAAAATGTAAATTTTGTTTAAATAATTTTATTTTCATGAAATCTAATTAGAAATGCTGTTTTAAAATTTTTCGGACGATTAATTTTAAAATTATACAAAAAAACGTTATTTTTTAGAAATAATGCGTTTTTCTTAAATATCAAACAAAAACTGCTGTAACTTTTTTATTTCTTCATAAAAAAATGTAAATTTTGTTTAAATAATTTTATTTTCATGAAATCTAATTAGAAATGTCGTTTTAAAATTTTTTGGACGAATAATTTTAAAATTATACAAAAAAACGTTATTTTTAAGAAATAATGCGTTTTTCTTAAAAATCAAACAAAAACTGCTGTAACTTTTTTATTTCTTTATAAAAAAATGTAAATTTTGTTTAAATTATTTTATTTTCATAAAATCTAATTAGAAATGCCGTTTTAAAATTTTTCGGACGATTAATTTTAAAATTATACAAAAAAAAACGTTTTTCTTAAAAATCACACAAAAACTGCAAAAACTTTTTTATTTCTTCATAAAACAATGTAAATTTTGTTTAAATAATTTTATTTTCATGAAATCTAATTAGAAATGTCGTTTTAAAATTTTTTGGACGATTAATTTTAAAATCATACAAAAAAAAACGTTATTTTTAAGAAATAATGCGTTTTTCTCAAAAATCAAACAAAAACTGCTGTAACTTTTTTATTTCTTTATAAAAAAATGTAAATTTTGTTTAAATAATTTTATTTTCATGAAATCTAATTAGAAATGCCGTTTTAAAATTTTTTGGACGATTAATTTTAAAATTATACAAAAAAAACGTTTTTCTTAAAAATCACACAAAAACTGTAGAAACTTTTTTATTTCTTCATAAAACAATGTAAATTTTAATTAAATAACTTTATTTTCATAAAATCTAATTAGAAATGCTGTTTTAAAATTTTTCGGACGATTAATTTTAAAATTATACAAAAAAACGTTATTTTTAAGAAATAATGCGTTTTTTCTTAAAAATCAAACAAAAACTGCTGTAACTTTTTTATTTCTTTATAAAAAAATGTAAATTTTGTTTAAATTATTTTATTTTCATAAAATCTAATTAGAAATGCCGTTTTAAAAATTTTTCGGACGATTAATTTTAAAATTATACAAAAAAAAACTTTATTTTTAAGAAATAATGCTTTTTCTTAAAAATCAAACAAAAACTGCTGTAACTTTTTTATTTCTTCATAAAAAAATGTAAATTTTGTTTAAATAATTTTATTTTCACGAAATCTAATTAGAAAAGTCGTTTTAAAATGTTTCGGACGATTAATTTTAATATTATACAAAAAAAACGTTATTTTTAAGAAATAATGCTTTTTTCTTAAAAATCAAACAAAAACTGCAGTAACTTTTTTATTTCTTCATAAAAAAATGTAAATTTTGTTTAAATTATTTTATTTTTATAAAATCTAATTAGAAATGCCATTTTAAAATTTTTCGGACGATTAATTTTAAAATTATACAAAAAATAACGTCATTTTTAAGAAATAATGCGTTTTTCTTAAAAATCAAACAAAAACTGCTGTAACTTTGTTATTTCCTTATAAAAAAATGTAAATTTTGTTTAAATAATTTTATTTTTATGAAATCTAATTAGAAATGTCATTTTACAATTTTTCGGACGATTAATTTTAAAATTATACCAAAAAAACGTTATTTTTTAGAAATAATGCGTTTTTCTTAAAAATCAAACAAAAACTGCTGTAACTTTTTTATTTCTTTATAAACAAATGTAAATTTTGATTAAATAATTTTATTTTCATGAAATCTAATTAGAAATGTCGTTTTAAAATTTTTCGGACGATTAATTTTAAAATTATACAAAAAAACGTTATTTTTAAGAAATAATGCGTTTTTTTCTTAAAAATCAAAACAAAAACTGCTGTAACTTTTTTATTTCTTTATAAAAAAATGTAAATTTTAATTAATTTATTTTATTTTCATAAAATCTAATTAGAAATGCCGTTCTAAAATTTTTCGGACGATTAATTTTAAAATTATACAAAAAAAACGTTATTTTTAAGAAATAATGCGTTTTTCTTAAAAATCAAACGAAAACTGCTGTAACTTTTTTATTTCTTTATAAAAAAATGTAAATTTTGTTTAAATTTTTTTATTTTCATGAAATCCAATTAGAAATGTCGTTTTAAAATTTTTCGGACGATTAAAATTAAAATTATACCAAAAAAACGTTTTTCTTAAAAATCACACAAAAACTGCAGAAACTTTTTTATTTCTTCATAAAACAATGTAAATTTTATTTAAATAATTTTATTTTCATAAAATCTAATAAGAAATGTCGTTTTAAAATTTTTCGGACGATTAATTTTAAAATTATACAAAAAAAAAACGTTATTTTTAAGAAATAATGCGTTTTTCTCAAAAATCAAACAAAAACTGCTGTAACTTTTTTATTTCTTTTTAAAAAAATGTAAATTTTGTTTAAATTTTTTTATTTTCATAAAATCTAATTAGAAATGTTGTTTTAAAATTTATTGGACGATTAATTTTAAAATTATACCAAAAAAACGTTATTTTTTAGAAATAATGCGTTTTTCTTAAAAATCAAACAAAAACTGCTGTAACTTTTTTATTTCTTTATAAAATAATGTAAATTTTGTTTAAATAATTTTATTTTTATGAAATCTAATTAGAAATGCCGTTTTAAAATTTTTCGGACCATTAATTTTAAAATTCTACAAAAAAAAACGTTATTTTTAAGAAATAATGCGTTTTTCTCAAAAATCAAACAAAAACCGATGTTACTTTTTTATTTCTTTATAAAAATATGTTAATTTTGTTTAAATAATTTTATTTTCATGAAATCTAATTAGAAATGTCGTTTTAAAATTTTTCGGACGATCAAATTTAAAAATTATACCAAAAAAACGTTTTTCTTAAAAATCACACAAAAACTGCAGAAACTTTTTTATTTCTTCATAAAACAATGTAAATTTTATTTAAATAACTTTATTTTCATAAAATCTAATTAGAAATGTCGTTTTAAAATTTTTTGGACGATCAATTTTAAAATTATACCAAAAAAAACCTTTTTCTTAAAATCACACAAAAACTGCAGAAACTTTTTTATTTCTTCATAAAACAATGTAAATTTTATTTAAATAACTTTATTTTCATGAAATCTAATTAGAAATGTCGTTTTAAAATTTTTCGGACGATCAAATTTAAAAATTATACCAAAAAAACGTTTTTCTTAAAATCACACAAAAACTGCAGAAACTTTTTTATTTCTTCATAAAACAATGTAAATTTTATTTAAATAACTTTATTTTCATAAAATCTAATTAGAAATGTCGTTTTAAAATTTTTTGGACGATTAATTTTAAAATTATACCAAAAAAACGTTTTTCTTAAAAATCACACAAAAACTGCAGAAACTTTTTTATTTCTTCATAAAACAATGTAAATTTTATTTAAATAACTTTATTTTCATAAAATCTAATTAAAAATGTCGTTTTAAAATTTATTGGACGATTAATTTTAAAATTATACCAAAAAAACGTTATTTTTTAGAAATAATGCGTTTTTCTTAAAAATCAAACAAAAACTGCTGTAACTTTTTTATTTCTTTATAAAAAAATGTAAATTTTGTTTAAATAATTTTATTTTTATGAAATCTAATTAGAAATGTCGTTTTAAAATTTTTCGGACGAATAATTTTAAAATTATACAAAAAAAAACGTTATTTTTAAGAATTAATGCGTTTTTCTCAAAAATCAAACAAAAACTGCTGTAACTTTTTTATTTCTTTCTAAAAAAATGTAAATTTTGTTTAATTTTTTTTATTTTCATAAAATCTAATTAGAAATGCCGTTTTAAAATTTTTCGGACCATTAATTTTAAAATTATACAAAAAAAAACGTTATTTTTAAGAAATAATGCGTTTTTCTCAAAAATCAAACAAAAACTGCTGTAACTTTTTTATTTCTTTATAAAAAAATGTAAATTTTGTTTAAATAATTTTATTTTCAAGAAATCTAATTAGAAATGTCGTTTTAAAATTTTTCGGACGATCAAATTTAAAAATTATACCAAAAAAACGTTTTTCTTAAATATCACACAAAAACTGCAGAAACTTTTTTATTTCTTCATAAAACAATCTAAATTTTATTTAAATAACTTTATTTTCATAAAATCTAATTAGAAATGTCGTTTTAAAATTTTTTGGACGATTAATTTTAAAATTATACCAAAAAAACGTTTTTCTTAAAAATCACACAAAAACTGCAGAAACTTTTTTATTTCTTCATAAAACAATGTAAATTTTATTTAAATAACTTTATTTTCATAAAATCTAATTAAAAATGTCGTTTTAAAATTTATTGGACGATTAATTTTAAAATTATACCAAAAAAACGTTATTTTTTAGAAATAATGCGTTTTTCTTAAAAATCAAACAAAAACTGCTGTAACTTTTTTATTTCTTTATAAAAAAATGTAAATTTTGTTTAAATAATTTTATTTTTATGAAATCTAATTAGAAATGTCGTTTCAAAATATTTCGGACGATTAATTTTAAAATTATACCAAAAAAACCCTATTTTTAAGAAATAATGCGTTTTTCTTAAAAATCAAACAAAAACTGCTGTAACTTTTTTATTTCTTCATAAAAAAATGTAAATTTTGTTTAAATAATTTTATTTTCATCAAATCTAATTAGAAATGTCGTTTTAAAATTTTTCGGACGATTAATTTTAAAATTATACAAGAAAAACGTTATTTTAAAGAAATAATGCGTTTTTCATAAAAATCAAACAAAAACTGCTGTAACTTTTTTATTTCTTCATAAAAAAATGTAAATTTTGTTTAAATAATTTTATTTTCATGAAATCTAATTAGAAATGTCGTTTTAAAATTTTTTGGACGATTAATTTTAAAATCATACAAAAAAAAACGTTATTTTTAAGAAATAATGCGTTTTTCTCAAAAATCAAACAAAAACTGCTGTAACTTTTTTATTTCTTTATAAAAAAATGTAAATTTTGTTTAAATAATTTTATTTTCATGAAATCTAATTAGAAATGCCGTTTTAAAATTTTTTGGACGATTAATTTTAAAATTATACAAAAAAAACGTTTTTCTTAAAAATCACACAAAAACTGTAGAAACTTTTTTATTTCTTCATAAAACAATGTAAATTTTAATTAAATAACTTTATTTTCATAAAATCTAATTAGAAATGCTGTTTTAAAATTTTTCGGACGATTAATTTTAAAATTATACAAAAAAACGTTATTTTTAAGAAATAATGCGTTTTTTCTTAAAAATCAAACAAAAACTGCTGTAACTTTTTTATTTCTTTATAAAAAAATGTAAATTTTGTTTAAATTATTTTATTTTCATAAAATCTAATTAGAAATGCCGTTTTAAAATTTTTCGGACGATTAATTTTAAAATTATACAAAAAAAAACTTTATTTTTAAGAAATAATGCTTTTTCTTAAAAATCAAACAAAAACTGCTGTAACTTTTTTATTTCTTCATAAAAAAATGTAAATTTTGTTTAAATAATTTTATTTTCACGAAATCTAATTAGAAAAGTCGTTTTAAAATGTTTCGGACGATTAATTTTAATATTATACAAAAAAAACGTTATTTTTAAGAAATAATGCTTTTTTCTTAAAAATCAAACAAAAACTGCAGTAACTTTTTTATTTCTTCATAAAAAAATGTAAATTTTGTTTAAATTATTTTATTTTTATAAAATCTAATTAGAAATGCCATTTTAAAATTTTTCGGACGATTAATTTTAAAATTATACAAAAAATCGTTCATTTTTAAGAAATAATGCGTTTTTCTTAAAAATCAAACAAAAACTGCTGTAACTTTGTTATTTCCTTATAAAAAAATGTAAATTTTGTTTAAATAATTTTATTTTTATGAAATCTAATTAGAAATGTCATTTTACAATTTTTCGGACGATTAATTTTAAAATTATACCAAAAAAACGTTATTTTTTAGAAATAATGCGTTTTTCTTAAAAATCAAACAAAAACTGCTGTAACTTTTTTATTTCTTTATAAACAAATGTAAATTTTGATTAAATAATTTTATTTTCATGAAATCTAATTAGAAATGTCGTTTTAAAATTTTTCGGACGATTAATTTTAAAATTATACAAAAAAACGTTATTTTTAAGAAATAATGCGTTTTTTTCTTAAAAATCAAACAAAAACTGCTGTAACTTTTTTATTTCTTTATAAAAAAATGTAAATTTTGTTTAATTTATTTTATTTTCATAAAATCTAATTAGAAATGCCGTTCTAAAATTTTTCGGACGATTAATTTTAAAATTATACAAAAAAAACGTTATTTTTAAGAAATAATGCGTTTTTCTTAAAAATCAAACGAAAACTGCTGTAACTTTTTTATTTCTTTATAAAAAAATGTAAATTTTGTTTAAATTTTTTTATTTTCATGAAATCCAATTAGAAATGTCGTTTTAAAATTTTTCGGACGATTAAAATTAAAATTATACCAAAAAAACGTTTTTCTTAAAAATCACACAAAAACTGCAGAAACTTTTTTATTTCTTCATAAAACAATGTAAATTTTATTTAAATAATTTTATTTTCATAAAATCTAATAAGAAATGTCGTTTTAAAATTTTTCGGACGATTAATTTTAAAATTATACAAAAAAAAAACGTTATTTTTAAGAAATAATGCGTTTTTCTCAAAAATCAAACAAAAACTGCTGTAACTTTTTTATTTCTTTTTAAAAAAATGTAAATTTTGTTTAAATTTTTTTATTTTCATAAAATCTAATTAGAAATGTCGTTTTAAAATTTATTGGACGTTTAATTTTAAAATTATACCAAAAAAACGTTATTTTTTAGAAATAATGCGTTTTTCTTAAAAATCAAACAAAAACTGCTGTAACTTTTTTATTTCTTTATAAAATAATGTAAATTTTGTTTAAATAATTTTATTTTTATGAAATCTAATTAGAAATGCCGTTTTAAAATTTTTCGGACCATTAATTTTAAAATTATACAAAAAAAACGTTATTTTTAAGAAATAATGCGTTTTTCTCAAAAATCAAACAAAAACCGATGTTACTTTTTTATTTCTTTATAAAAATATGTTAATTTTGTTTAAATAATTTTATTTTCATGAAATCTAATTAGAAATGTCGTTTTAAAATTTTTCGGACGATCAAATTTAAAAATTATACCAAAAAAACGTTTTTCTTAAAAATCACACAAAAACTGCAGAAACTTTTTTATTTCTTCATAAAACAATGTAAATTTTATTTAAATAACTTTATTTTCATAAAATCTAATTAAAAATGTCGTTTTAAAATTTATTGGACGATTAATTTTAAAATTATACCAAAAAAACGTTATTTTTTAGAAATAATGCGTTTTTCTTAAAATCAAACAAAAACTGCTGTAACTTTTTTATTTCTTTATAAAAAAATGTAAATTTTGTTTAAATAATTTTATTTTTATGAAATCTAATTAGAAATGTCGTTTCAAAATATTTCGGACGATTAATTTTAAAATTATACCAAAAAAACCCTATTTTTAAGAAATAATGCGTTTTTCTTAAAAATCAAACAAAAACTGCTGTAACTTTTTTATTTCTTCATAAAAAAATGTAAATTTTGTTTAAATATTTTTATTTTTATGAAATCTAATTAGAAAAGCCGTTTCAAAGTTTTTAGGACGATTAATTTTAAAATTAAACAAAAAAACGTTTTTCTTAAAAATCACACAAAAACTGCAGAAACTTTTTTATTTCTTCATAAAACAATGTAAATTTTGTTTAAATAATTTTATTTTCATGAAATCAAATTAGAAATGTCGTTTTAAAATTTTTTGGACGATTAATTTTAAAATTATACCAAAAAAACGTTTTTCTTAAAAATCACACAAAAACTGCAGAAACTTTTTTATTTCTTCATAAAACAATGTAAATTTTATTTAAATAACTTTATTTTCATAAAATCTAATTAAAAATGTCGTTTTAAAATTTATTGGACGATTAATTTTAAAATTATACCAAAAAAACGTTATTTTTTAGAAATAATGCGTTTTTCTTAAAAATCAAACAAAAACTGCTGTAACTTTTTTATTTCTTTCTAAAAAAATGTAAATTTTGTTTAATTTTTTTTATTTTCATAAAATCTAATTAGAAATGCCGTTTTAAAATTTTTCGGACCATTAATTTTAAAATTATACAAAAAAAACGTTATTTTTAAGAAATAATGCGTTTTTCTCAAAAATCAAACAAAAACTGCTGTAACTTTTTTATTTCTTTATAAAAAAATGTAAATTTTGTTTAAATAATTTTATTTTCAAGAAATCTAATTAGAAATGTCGTTTTAAAATTTTTCGGACGATCAAATTTAAAAATTATACCAAAAAAACGTTTTTCTTAAATATCACACAAAAACTGCAGAAACTTTTTTATTTCTTCATAAAACAATCTAAATTTTATTTAAATAACTTTATTTTCATAAAATCTAATTAGAAATGTCGTTTTAAAATTTTTTGGACGATTAATTTTAAAATTATACCAAAAAAACGTTTTTCTTAAAAATCACACAAAAACTGCAGAAACTTTTTTATTTCTTCATAAAACAATGTAAATTTTATTTAAATAACTTTATTTTCATAAAATCTAATTAAAAATGTCGTTTTAAAATTTATTGGACGATTAATTTTAAAATTACACCAAAAAAACGTTATTTTTTAGAAATAATGCGTTTTTCTTAAAAATCAAACAAAAACTGCTGTAACTTTTTTATTTCTTTATAAAAAAATGTAAATTTTGTTTAAATAATTTTATTTTTATGAAATCTAATTAGAAATGTCGTTTCAAAATATTTCGGACGATTAATTTTAAAATTATACCAAAAAAACCCTATTTTTAAGAAATAATGCGTTTTTCTTAAAAATCAAACAAAAACTGCTGTAACTTTTTTATTTCTTCATAAAAAAATGTAAATTTTGTTTAAATATTTTTATTTTTATGAAATCTAATTAGAAAAGCCGTTTCAAAGTTTTTAGGACGATTAATTTTAAAATTAAACAAAAAAACGTTTTTCTTAAAAATCACACAAAAACTGCAGAAACTTTTTTATTTCTTCATAAAACAATGTAAATTTTGTTTAAATAATTTTATTTTCATGAAATCAAATTAGAAATGTCGTTTTAAAATTTTTTGGACGATTAAATTTAAAATTATACAAAAAAAAACGTTGTTTTTAAGAAATAATGCGTTTTTCTCAAAAATCAACAAAAACTGCTGTTACTTTTTTATTTCTTTATAAAAAAATGTAAATTTTGTTTAAATTTTTTTATTTTCATAAAATCTAATTAGAAATGCCGTTTTTAAATTTTTCGGACGATTAATTTTAAAATTATACAAAAAAAAACGTTGTTTTTAAGAAATAATGCGTTTTTCTCAAAAATCAAACAAAAACTGCTGTAACTTTTTTATTTCTTTAAAAAAAATGTAAATTTTGTTTAAATGATTTTATTTTCATGAAATCTAATTAGAAATGTTTCAAAATTTTTCGGACGATTAATTTTAAAATTATACCAAAAAAACGTTTTTCTTAAAAATCACACAAAAACTGCAGAAACTTTTTTATTTCTTCATAAAACAATGTAAATTTTATTTAAATAACTTTATTTTCATAAAATGTAATTAGAAATGTCGTTTTAAAATTTATTGGACGATTAATTTTAAAATTATACAAAAAAAACGTTATTTTTAAGAAATAATGCGTTTTTCTTAAAAATCAAACAAAAACTGCTGTAACTTTTTTATTTCTTTATAAAAAAATGTAAATTTTGTTTAATTTATTTTATTTTCATAAAATCTAATTAGAAATGCCGTTTTAAAATTTTTCGGACGATTAATTTTAAAATTATACAAAAAAAACGTTATTTTTAAGAAATAATGCGTTTTTCTTAAAAATCAAACAAAAACTGCTGTAACTTATTTATTTCTTTATAAAAAAATGTAAATTTTGTTTAAATTAATTTATTTTCATAAAATCTAATTAGAAATGTCGTTTTAAATTTTTTTGGACGATTAATTTTAAAATTGTACCAAAAAAACGAATTTCTTAAAAATCACACAAAAACTGCAGAAACTTTTTTATTTCTTCATAAAACAATGTAAATTTTGTTTAAATAATTTTATTTTCATGAAATCTAATTAGAAATGTCGTTTTAAAATTTTTTGGACGAATAATTTTTAAATTAAACAAAAAAAACGTTATTTTTAAGAAATAATGCGTTTTTCTTAAAAATCAAACAAAAACTGCTGTAACTTTTTTATTTCTTTATAAAAAAATGTAAATTTTGTTTAATTTATTTTATTTTCATAAAATCTAATTAGAAATGCCGTTTTAAAATTTTTCGGACGATTAATTTTAAAATTATACAAAAAAAACCTTATTTTTAAGAAATAATGCGTTTTTCTTAAAAATCAAACGAAAACTGCCGTAACTTTTTTATTTCTTTATAAAAAAATGTAAATTTTGTTTAAATTAATTTATTTTCATAAAATCTAATTAGAAATGTCGTTTTAAATTTTTTTGGACGATTAATTTTAAAATTATACCAAAAAAACGAATTTCTTAAAAATCACACAAAAACTGCAGAAACTTTTTTATTTCTTCATAAAACAATGTAAATTTTGTTTAAATAATTTTATTTTCATGAAATCTAATTAGAAATGCCGTTTTAAAATTTTTCGGACGATTAATTTTAAAATTATACAAAAAAAACGTTATTTTTAAGAAATAATGCGTTTTTCTTAAAAATCAAACGAAAACTGCTGTAACTTTTTTATTTCTTTATAAAAAAATGTAAATTTTATTTAAATAATTTTAATTTCATGAAATCTAATTAGAAATGTCGTTTTACAATTTTTTGGACTATTAATTTTAAAATTATACCAAAAAAACGTTTTTCTTAAAAATCACACAAATACTGCAGAAACTTTTTTATTTCTTCATAAAACAATGTAAATTTTATTTAAATAATTTTATTTTCATGAAATCTAATTAGAAATGTCGTTTTAAAATTTTTTGGACGATTAATTTTAAAATTAAACAAAAAAAACGTTATTTTTAAGAAATAATGCGTTTTTAATAAAAATAAAACAAAAACTGCTGTAACTTTTTTAATTCTTTATAAAAAAATGTAAATTTTGTTTAAATTAATTTATTTTCATAAAATCTAATTAGAAATGTCGTTTTAACTTTTTTTGGACCATTAATTTTAAAATTATACCAAAAAAACTATTTTCTTAAAAATCACACAAAAACTGCAGAAACTTTTTTATTTCTTCATAAAACAATGTAAATTTTGTTTAAATAATTTTATTTTCATGAAATCTAATTAGAAATGTCGTTTTAAAATTTTTTGGACGAATAATTTTTAAATTAAACAAAAAAAACGTTATTTTTAAGAAATAATGCGTTTTTCTTAAAAATCAAACAAAAACTGCTGTAACTTTTTTATTTCTTTATAAAAAAATGTAAATTTTAGTTAAATAATTTTATTTTTATGAAATCTAATTAAAAATGTAGTTTTAAAATTTTTCGGACGATTATTTTTAAAATTATACCAAAATAACGTTATTTTTTAGAAATAATGCGTTTTCTTAAAAATCAAACAAAAACTGCTGTTTTTATTTCTTTATAAAAAAATGTAAATTTTGTTTAAATTATTTTATTTTCATAAAATCCAAGTAGAAATGCCGTCTTAAAATTTTGCGGACGATTAATTTTAAAATTATAAAAAAAAAACGTTATTTTTAAGAAATAATGCGTTTTTCTTAAAAATCAAACGAAAACTGCTGTAACTTTTTTATTTCTTTATAAAAAAATGTAAATTTTGTTTAAATAATTTTATTTTCATGAAATCTGATTAGAAATGTCGTTTTAAAATTTTTTGGACGATTAATTTTAAAATTATACCAAAAAAACGTTTTTCTTAAAAATCACACAAAAACTGCTGTAACTTTTTTATTTCTTTATAGAAAAATGTAAATTTTGTTTAACTAATTTTATTTTCATGAAATCTATTTAGGAATGTAGTTTTAAAATTTTTCGGACAATTATTTTCAAAATTATACCAACAAAACGTTATTTTTTAGAAATAATGCGTTTTTCTCAAAAATCAAAC
The DNA here is from genome assembly GCA_963971135.1 of Stenus bimaculatus. NCBI lineage: Eukaryota > Metazoa > Arthropoda > Insecta > Coleoptera > Staphylinidae > Stenus > Stenus bimaculatus. Next base: position 25,192,102 of record OZ020184.1, read on the forward strand.
AAAAACTGCTGTAACTTTTTTATTTCTTTATAAAAAAATGTAAATTTTGTTTAAATAATTTTATTTTCATGAAATCTGATTAGAAATGTCGTTTTAAAATTTTTTGGACGATTGATTTTAAAATTATACAAAAAAAAACGTTTTTCTTAAAAATCACACAAAATCTGCTGTAACTTTTTTTATTCTTCATAAAACAATGTAAATTTTGTTTAAATAATTTTATTTTCATGAAATCTAATTGGAAACGTCGTTTTAAAATTTTTTGGACTATTAATTTTAAAATTATACAAATAAAACGTTATTTTTAAGAAATAATGCGTTTTTCTTAAAAATCAAACGAAAACTGCTGTAACTTTTTTATTTCTTAATAAAAAAATGTAAATTTTGTTTAAATAATTTTATTTTCATGAAATCTAATTAGAAATGTCGTTTTAAAATTTTTTGGACAATTAATTTTAAAATTATACAAATAAAACGTTATTTTTAAGGAATAATGCGTTTTTCTTAAAAATCAAACAAAAACTCCTGTAACTTTTTTATTTCTTTATAAAAAAATGTAAATTTTATTTAAATTTCTTTATTTTCATAAAATCTAATTAGAAATGCCGTTTTAAAATTTTTCGGACGATTAATTTTAAAATTATACAAAAAAAAACGTTATTTTTAAGAAATAATACGTTTTTCTTAAAAATCAAACAAAAACTGCTGTAACTTTTTTATTTCTTTATAAAAAAATGTAAATTTTGTTTAAATAATTTTATTTTCATGAAATCTGATTAGAAATGTCGTTTTAAAATTTTTTGGACGATTAATTTTAAAATTATACCAAAAAAACGTTTTTCTTAAAAATCACACAAAAACTGCTGTAACTTTTTTATTTCTTTATAGAAAAATGTAAATTTTGTTTAAATAATTTTATTTTCATGAAATCTAATTAGAAATGTCGTTTTGAAATTTTTTGGACGATTAATTTTAAAATTATACCAAAAAAACGTTTTTCTTAAAAATCACACAAAAACTGCTGTAACTTTTTTATTTCTTTATAGAAAAATGTAAATTTTATTTAAATAATTTTATTTTCATGAAATCTAATTAGAAATGTTGTGTTAAAATTTTTTGGACCAATAATTTTAAAATTAAACAAAAAAAACGTTATTTTTAAGAAATATAGCGTTTTTCTTAAAAATCAAACAAAAACTGCTGTAACTTTTTTATTTCTTTATCAAAAAATGAATATTTTAGTTAAATAATTTTATTTTCATGAAATCTAATTAGAAATGTAGTTTTAAAATTTTTCAGACAAATATTTTCAAAATTATACCAAAAAAACGTTACTTTTTCGAAATAATGCGTTTTTCTTAAAAATCAAACAAAAACTGCTGTAACTTTTTTATTTCTTTATAGAAAAATGTAAATTTTGTTTAAATAATTTTATTTTCATGAAATCTAATTAAAAATGTCGTTTTAAAATTTTTTGGATAATTAATTTTAAAATTAAACAAAAAAAACTTTATTTTTAAGAAATAATGCTTTTTTCTTAAAAATCATACAAAAACTGCTGTAACTTTTTTATTTCTTCATAAAACAATGTAAATTTTGTTAAAATAAGTTTATTTTCATGAAATCTAATTAGAACTATCGTTTTAAAAATTTTTGGACGATTATTTTTAAAATTATACAAAAAAAAAACGTTTTTCTTAAAAATCACACAAAAAATGCTGTAACTTTTTTATTTCTTTATAGAAAAATGTAAATTTTGTTTAAATAATTTTATTTTCATGAAATCTAATTAGAAATGTCGTTTTGAAATTTTTTGGACGATTAATTTTAAAATTAAACAAAAAAAACTTTATTTTAAAGAAATAATGCGTTTTTATTAAAAATCAAACAAAAACTGCTGTAACTTTTTTATTTCTTTATAAAAAAATGTAAATTTTAGTTAAATAATTTTATTTTCATGAAATCTAATTAGAAATGTACTTTTAATATTTTTTGGACGATTAATTTTAAAATTATACAAAAAAAACGATATTTTTAAAAAATAAAGCGTTTTTCTAAAAAATCAAACAAAAACTGCTGTAACTTTTTTATTTCTTCATAAAAAAATGTAAATTTTGTTTAAATTATTTTTTTTTCATAAAATCTACTTAGAAATGTCGTTTTGAAATTTTTCGGACGATTAATTTTAAAATTATACAAAAAAAACATTTTTCTTAAAAATCACACAAAAACTGCAGAAACTTTTTTATTTCTTTATAAAACAATGTAAATTTTGTTTAAATAATTTTATTTTCATAAAATCTAATTAGAAATGCCGTTTTAAAATTTTTTGGACGATTAATTTTAAAATTATAACAAAAAAACCTTTTTCTTAAAAATCACACAAAAACTGCAGAAACTTTTTTATTTCTTCATAAAACAATGTAAATTTTGTTTAAATTATTTTATTTTCATAAAATCTAATTAGAAATGTCGTTTTAAAATTTTTCGGACGCCTAATTTTAAAATTATACAAGAAAAACGTTATTTTTAAGAAATAATGCGTTTTTCTTAAAAATCAAACAAGAACTGCTGTAACTTTTTTATTTCTTTATTAAAAAATGTAAATTTTGATTAAGTAATTTTATTTTCATGAAATCTAATTAGAAAAGTCGTTTTAAAATTTTTCCGACGATTAATTTTAAAATTATACAAGAAAAACGTTTTCTTAAAAATCACACCAAAACTGCAGAAACTTTTTTATTTCTTCATAAAACAATGTAAATTTTGTTTAAATAATTTTATTTTCATGAAATCTAATTAGAAATGTCGTTTTAAAATTTTTTGGACGATCAATTTTAAAATTATACCAAAAAAACGTTTTTCTTAAAAATCACACAAAAACTGCTGTAACTTTTTTATTTCTTTATAGAAAAATGTAAATTTTGTTTAACTAATTTTATTTTCATGAAATCTATTTAGGAATGTAGTTTTAAAATTTTTCGGACAATTATTTTCAAAATTATACCAACAAAACGTTATTTTTTAGAAATAATGCGTTTTTCTCAAAAATCAAACAAAAACTGCTGTAACTTTTTTATTTCTTTATAAAAAAATGTAAATTTTGTTTAAATAATTTTATTTTCATGAAATCTGATTAGAAATGTCGTTTTAAAATTTTTTGGACGATTGATTTTAAAATTATACAAAAAAAACGTTTTTCTTAAAAATCACACAAAATCTGCTGTAACTTTTTTATTTCTTTATAGAAAAATTTAAATTTTGTTTAAATAATTTTATTTTCATAAAATCTAATTAGAAATGTAGTTTTAAAATTTTTTGAACGATTAATTTTAAAATTATACAAATAAAACGTTATTTTTAAGAAATAATGCGTTTTTCTTAAAAATCAAACAAAAACTGCTGTAACTTTTTTAATTCTTTATAAAAAAATGTAGATTTTATTTAAATTATTTTATTTTCATAAAATCTAATTGGAAATGCCGTTTCAAAATTTTTTGGACGAATAATTTTAAAATTATACAAAAAAATCGTTATTTTTAAGAAATAATGCGTTTTTCTTAAAAATCAAACAAAAACTGCTGTAACTTTTTTATTTCTTTATAAAAATATGTAAATTTTGTTTAATTTATTTTATTTTCATAAAATCTAATTAGAAATGCCGTTTTAAAATTTTTCGGACGATTAATTTTAAAATTATACAAAAAAACGTTATTTTTAAGAAATAATGCGTTTTTCTTAAAAATCAAACGAAAACTGCTGTAACTTTTTTATTTCTTTATAAAAAAATGTAAATTTTGTTTAAATAATTTTATTTTCATGAAATCTAATTAGAAATGTCGTTTTACAATTTTTTGGACTATTAATTTTAAAATTATACCAAAAAAACGTTTTTCTTAAAAATCACACAAATACTGCAGAAACTTTTTTATTTCTTCATAAAACAATGTAAATTTCATTTAAATAATTTTATTTTCATGAAATCTAATTAGAAATGTCGTTTTAAAATTTTTTGGACGATTAATTTTAAAATTAAACAAAAAAAACGTTATTTTTAAGAAATAATGCGTTTTTCATAAAAATAAAACAAAAACTGCTGTAACTTTTTTATTTCTTTATAAAAAAATGTAAATTTTGTTTAAATTAATTTATTTTCATAAAATCTAATTAGAAATGTTGTTTTAAATTTTTTTGGACGATTAATTTTAAAATTATACCAAAAAAACGATTTTCTTAAAAATCACACAAAAACTGCAGAAACTTTTTTATTTCTTCATAAAACAATATAAATTTTATTTAAATAATTTTATTTTCATAAAATCTAATTAGAAATGTCGTTTTAAAATTTTTTGGACGAATAATTTTTAAATTAAACAAAAAAAACGTTATTTTTAAGAAATAATGCGTTTTTCTTAAAAATCAAACAAAAACTGCTGTAACTTTTTTATTTCTTTATAAAAAAATGTAAATTTTAGTTAAATAATTTTATTTTCATGAAATCTAATTAAAAATGTAGTTTTAAAATTTTTCGGACGATTATTTTTAAAATTATACCAAAAAAACGTTATTTTTTAGAAATAATGCGTTTTTCTTAAAAATCACACAAAAACTGCAGAAACTTTTTTATTTCTTCATAAAACAATGTAAATTGTATTTAAATAATTTTATTTTCATGAAATCTAATTAGAAATGTCGTTTTAAAATTTTTTGGACGAATAATTTTAAAATTATACAAAAAAAACGTTATTTTTAAGAAATAATGCGTTTTTCTGAAAAATCAAACAAAAACTGCTGTAACTTTTTTATTTCTTTATAAAAAAATGTAAATTTTGTTTAAATTATTTTATTTTCATAAAATACAATTAGAAATGCCGTCTTAAAATTTTTCGGACGATTAATTTTAAAATTATACAAAAAAAACGTTATTTTTTGAAAGTAATGCGTTTTTCTTAAAAATCAAACAAAAACTGCTGTTACTTTTTTATTTCTTTATAAAAAAATGTAAATTTTGTTAAAATAATTTTATTTTCATAAAATCTAATTAGAAATGCCGTTTCAAAATTTTTTGGTCGATTAATTTTAAAATTGTACCAAAAAAACGTTTTTCTTAAAAATCACACAAAAACTGCTGTAACTTTTTTATTTCTTTATAGAAATATGTAAATTTTGTTTAAATAATTTTATTTTCATGAAATCTAATTAGAAATGTCGTTTTAAAATTTTTTGGACGAAGAATTTTAAAATTATACAAAAAAAACGTTATTTTTAAGAAATAATGCGTTTTTCTTAAAAATCAAACAAAAACTGCTGTAACTTTTTTTATTTCTTTTTAAAAAAATGTAAATTTTGTTTAAATTATTTTATTTTCATAAAATCTAATTAGAAATGCCGATTCAAAATTTTTTGGACGATTAATTTTAAAATTATACCAAAAAAACGTTTTTCTTAAAAATCACACAAAAACTGCTGTAACTTTTTTATTTCTTTATAGAAAAATGTAAATTTTATTTAAATAATTTTATTTTCATGAAATCTAATTAGAAATGTTGTGTTAAAATTTTTTGGACCAATAATTTTAAAATTAAACAAAAAAAACGTTATTTTTAAGAAATATAGCGTTTTTCTTAAAAATCAAACAAAAACTGCTGTAACTTTTTTATTTCTTTATCAAAAAATGTAAATTTTAGTTAAATAATTTTATTTTCATGAAATCTAATTAGAAATGTAGTTTTAAAATTTTTCAGACAAATATTTTCAAAATTATACCAAAAAAACGTTACTTTTTCGAAATAATGCGTTTTTCTTAAAAATCAAACAAAAACTGCTGTAACTTTTTTATTTCTTTATAGAAAAATGTAAATTTTGTTTAAATAATTTTATTTTCATGAAATCTAATTAAAAATGTCGTTTTGAAATTTTTTGGATAATTAATTTTAAAATTAAACAAAAAAAACTTTATTTTTAAGAAATAATGCTTTTTTCTTAAAAATCATACAAAAACTGCTGTAACTTTTTTATTTCTTCATAAAACAATGTAAATTTTGTTAAAATAAGTTTATTTTCATGAAATCTAATTAGAACTATCGTTTTAAAAATTTTTGGACGATTATTTTTAAAATTATACAAAAAAAAAACGTTTTTCTTAAAAATCACACAAAAAATGCTGTAACTTTTTTATTTCTTTATAGAAAAATGTAAATTTTGTTTAAATAATTTTATTTTCATGAAATCTAATTAGAAATGTCGTTTTGAAATTTTTTGGACGATTAATTTTAAAATTAAACAAAAAAAACTTTATTTTAAAGAAATAATGCGTTTTTATTAAAAATCAAACAAAAACTGCTGTAACTTTTTTATTTCTTTATAAAAAAATGTAAATTTTAGTTAAATAATTTTATTTTCATGAAATCTAATTAGAAATGTACTTTTAATATTTTTTGGACGATTAATTTTAAAATTATACAAAAAAAACGATATTTTTAAAAAATAAAGCGTTTTTCTAAAAAATCAAACAAAAACTGCTGTAACTTTTTTATTTCTTCATAAAAAAATGTAAATTTTGTTTAAATTATTTTTTTTTCATAAAATCTACTTAGAAATGTCGTTTTGAAATTTTTCGGACGATTAATTTTAAAATTATACAAAAAAAACATTTTTCTTAAAAATCACACAAAAACTGCAGAAACTTTTTTATTTCTTTATAAAACAATGTAAATTTTGCTTAAATAATTTTATTTTCATAAAATCTAATTAGAAATGCCGTTTTAAAATTTTTTGGACGATTAATTTTAAAATTATAACAAAAAAACCTTTTTCTTAAAAATCACACAAAAACTGCAGAAACTTTTTTATTTCTTCATAAAACAATGTAAATTTTGTTTAAATTATTTTATTTTCATAAAATCTAATTAGAAATGTCGTTTTAAAATTTTTCGGACGCCTAATTTTAAAATTATACAAGAAAAACGTTATTTTTAAGAAATAATGCGTTTTTCTTAAAAATCAAACAAGAACTGCTGTAACTTTTTTATTTCTTTATTAAAAAATGTAAATTTTGATTAAGTAATTTTATTTTCATGAAATCTAATTAGAAAAGTCGTTTTAAAATTTTTCCGACGATTAATTTTAAAATTATACAAGAAAAACGTTTTCTTAAAAATCACACCAAAACTGCAGAAACTTTTTTATTTCTTCATAAAACAATGTAAATTTTGTTTAAATAATTTTATTTTCATGAAATCTAATTAGAAATGTCGTTTTAAAATTTTTTGGACGATTAATTTTAAAATTATACAAAAAAAAACGTTATTTTTAAAAAATAAAGCGTTTTTCTAAAAAATCAAACAAAAACTGCTGTAACTTTTTATTTCTTCATAAAAAAATGTAAATTTTGTTTAAATTATTTTTTTTTTATAAAATCTACTTAGAAATGCCGTTTTAAAAGTTTTTGGACGATTAATTTTAAAATTATACAAAAAAATCGTTATTTTTAAAAAATAATGCGTTTTTCTTAAAAATCAAACGAAAACTGCTGTAACTTTTTTATGTCTTTATTAAAAAACGTAAATTTTGATTAAATAATTTTATTTTCATGAAGTCTAATTAGAAATGTCGTTTTGAAATTTTTCGGACGATTAATTTTAAAATTATACAAAAAAAACATTTTTCTTAAAATTCACACAAAAACTGCAGAAACTTTTTTATTTCTTTATAAAACAATGTAAATTTTGTTTAAATAATTTTATTTTCATAAAATCTAATTAGAAATGCCGTTTTAAAATTTTTTGGACGATTAATTTTAAAATTATAACAAAAAACCCTTTTTCTTAAAAACCACACAAAAACTGCAGAAACTTTTTTATTTCTTCATAAAACAATGTAAATTTTGTTTAAATAATTTTATTTTCATGAAAACTAATTAGAAATGTCGTTTAAAAATTTTTTGGACGATTAATTTTAAAATTATACCAAACAAACGTTATTTTTTTAGAAATAATGCGTTTTTCTTAAAAATCAAACAAAAACTGCTGTAACTTTTTTATTTCTTTATAAAAAAATGTAAATTTTGTTTAAATTATTTTATTTTCATAAAATCTTATTAGAAATGCCGTTTTAAAGTTTTTCGGACGATTAATTTTAAAATTATACAAATAAAAACGATATTTTTAAGAAATAATAAGTTTTTCTTAAAAATCAAACAAAAACTGCAGTAACTTTTTTATTTCTTCATAAAAAAATGTAAATTTTGTTTAAATAATCTTATTTTCATGAAATCTAATTAGAAATGTCGTTTTAAAATTTTTCGGACGATTAATTTTAAAATTATACAAAAAAAACATTTTTCTTAAAAATCACACAAAAACTGCAGAAACTTTTTTATTTCTTTATAAAACAATGTAAATTTTGTTTAAATAATTTTATTTTCATAAAATTTAATTAGAAATGCCGTTTTAAAATTTTTCCGACGATTAATTTTAAAATTATACAAGAAAAACGTTTTCTTAAAAATCACACAAAAACTGCAGAAACTTTTTTATTTCTTCATAAAACAATGTAAATTTTGTTTAAATAATTTTATTTTCATGAAATCTAATTATAAATGGCGTTTTAAAATTTATTGGACGATTAATTTTAAAATTATACAAAAAAAACTTTATTTTTAAGAAATAATGCGTTTTTCTTAAAAATCAAACAAAACCTGCTGTAACTTTTTTATTTCTTTATAAAATAATTTAAATTTTGTTTAAATTATTTTATTTTCATAAAATCTAATTAGAAATGCCGTTTTAAAATTTTTCGGACGATTAATTTTAAAATTATACAAAAAAAACATTTTTCTTAAAAATCACACAAAAACTGCAGAAACTTTTTTATTTCTTCATAAAACAATGTAAATTTTGTTTAAATAATTTTATTTTCATGAAATCTAATTAGAAATGTCGTTTTAAAATTTTTCGAACGATTAATTTTAAAATTATACAAAAAAAACATTTTTCTTAAAAATCACACAAAAACTGCAGAAACTTTTTTATTTCTTCATAAAACAATGTAAATTTTGTTTAAATAATTTTATTTTCATAAAATCTAATTAGAAATGCCGTTTTAAATTTTTTTAGACGAATAATTTTAAAATTATACCAAAAAAACATTTTTCTTAAAAATCACACAAAAACTGCAGAAACTTTTTTATTTCTTCATAAAACAATGTAAATTTTGTTTTAATAATTTTATTTTCATGAAATCTAATTAGAAATGTTGTTTTAAAATTTTTTGGACGATTAATTTTAAAATTATACCAAAAAAACGTTATTTTTTAGAAATAATGCGTTTTTCTTAAAAATCAAACGAAAACTGCTGTAACTTTTTTGATTCTTTATTAAAAAATGTAAATTTTGTTTAAATAATTTTGTTTTCATGAAATCTAATTAGAAATGTCGTTTTAAAATTTTTCGGACGATTAATTTTAAAATTATACAAAAAAAACATTTTTCTTAAAAATCACACAAAAACTGCAGAAACTATTTTATTTCTTCATAAAACAATGTAAATTTTCTTTAAATAATTTTATTTTCATGAAATCTAATTAGAAATGTCATTTGAAAATTTTTTGGACGATTAATTTTAAAATTATACAAAAAAAACGTTATTTTTAAGAAAAAATGCGTTTTTCTTAAAAATCAAACAAAAACTGCTGTAACTTTCTTATTTCTTTATAAAAAATGTAAATTTTGTTTAAATTATTTTATTTTCATTAAATCTAATTAGAAATGCCGTTTTAAAATTCTTCGGACGATTAATTTTAAAATTATACAAAAAAAAACGTTATTTTTAAGAAATAATGCGTTTTTCTTAAAAATCAAACGAAAACAGCTGTAACTTTTTTATTTCTTTATAAATAAATGTAAATTTTATTTAAATAATTTTTTTTTCATGAAATCTAATTAGAAATGTAGTTTTAAAATTTTTCGGACGATTATTTTCAAAATTATACCAAAAAAACGCTATTTTTTAGAAATAATGCGTTTTTCTTAAAAATCAAACAAAAACTGCTGTAACTTTTTTATTTCTTTATAAAAAAATGTAAATTTTTTGGACGATTAATTTTTAAATTATACCAAAAAAACGTTTTTCTTAAAAATCAAACAAAAACTGCTGTTACTTTTTTATTTCTTTATCAAAAACGTAAATTTTAGTTAAATAATTTTATTTTCATAAAATCTAATTAGAAATGTAGTTTTAAAATTTTTCGGACGATTATTTTCAAAATTATACCAAAAAAACGTTATTTTTTAGAAATAATGCGTTTTTCTTAAAAATCAAACAAAAACTGCTGTAACTTTTTTATTTCTTTATAAAAAAATGTAAATTTTGTTTAAGTAATTTTATTTTTATGAAATCTGATTAGAAATGTCGTTTTAAAATTTTTTGGACGATTAATTTTAAAATTATACCAAAAAAACGATTTTCTTAAAAATCACACAAAAACTGCTGTAACTTTTTTATTTCTTTATAAAAAAATGTAAATTTTATTTAAATAATTTTATTTTCATGAAATCTAATTAGAAATGTCGTTTTGAAATTTTTTGGACGAATAATTTTAAAATTAAACAAAAAAAACTTTATTTTTAAGAAATAATGCGTTTTTATTAAAAATCAAACAAAAACTGCTGTAACTTTTTATTTCTTTATAAAAAAATGTAAATTTTAGTTAAATAGTTTTATTTTCATGAAATCTAATTAGAAATGTAGTTTTAAATTTTTTTGGACGATTATTTTTAAAATTATACCAAAAAAATGTTATTTTTTAGAAATAATGCGTTTTTCTAAAAATCAAACAAAAACTGCAGAAACTTTTTTATTTCTTCATAAAACAATGTAAATTTTGTTTAAATAATTTTATTTTCATGAAATCTAATTAGAAATGTCGTTTTAAAATTTTTTGGACGATTAATTTTAAAATTATACAAAAAAAAACGTTATTTTTAAAAAATAAAGCGTTTTTCTAAAAAATCAAACAAAAACTGCTGTAACTTTTTTATTTCTTCATAAAAAAATGTAAATTTTGTTTAAATTATTTTTTTTTCATAAAATCTACTTAGAAATGCCGTTTTAAAAGTTTTTGGACGATTAATTTTAAAATTATACAAAAAAATCGTTATTTTTAAAAAATAATGCGTTTTTCTTAAAAATCAAACGAAAACTGCTGTAACTTTTTTATGTCTTTATTAAAAAATGTAAATTTTGTTTAAATAATTTTATTTTCATGAAATCTAATTAGAAATGTCGTTTTGAAATTTTTCGGACGATTAATTTTAAAATTATAACAAAAAACCCTTTTTCTTAAAAACCACACAAAAACTGCAGAAACTTTTTTATTTCTTCATAAAACAATGTAAATTTTGTTTAAATAATTTTATTTTCATGAAAACTAATTAGAAATGTCGTTTTAAAATTTTTTGGACGATTAATTTTAAAATTATACCAAAAAAAACGTTATTTTTTTAGAAATAATGCGTTTTTCTTAAAAATCAAACAAAAACTGCTGTAACTTTTTTATTTCTTTATAAAAAAATGTAAATTTTGTTTAAATTATTTTATTTTCATAAAATCTTATTAGAAATGCCGTTTTAAAGTTTTTCGGACGATTAATTTTAAAATTATACAAATAAAAACGATATTTTTAAGAAATAATAAGTTTTTCTTAAAAATCAAACAAAAACTGCAGTAACTTTTTTATTTCTTCATAAAAAAATGTAAATTTTGTTTAAATAATTTTACTTTCATGAAATCTAATTAGAAATGTAGTTTTAATATTTTTGGACGATTAATTTTAAAATTATACCAAAAAACGTTTTTCTTAAAAATCACACAAAAACTGCAGAAACTTTTTTATTTCTTCATAAGACAATGTAAATTTTGTTTAAGTAATTTTATTTTCATGAAATCTAATTAGAAATGTCGTTTTAAAATTTTTCGGACGATTATTTTTAAAATTATACCAAAAAAACGTTATTTTTTAGAAATAATGCGTTTTTCTTAAAAATCAAACAAAAACTGCTGTAACTTTTTTATTTCTTCATAAAACAATGTAAATTTTGTTTAATAATAATAATAATAATAATGTTCTAGAATCGTTAATGAAACAATGGAAAACATGCATTATTCTAAATCAACCCAACACTAAAAAAGTAATAATAGACAATGTTAAAATTAATCGCGGCATGTTTCAAGGAGATTCTTTAAGTGCACTGTGGTTTTGCCTCGCAATAAACCCTTTATCAACCATGCTACGTAGAATAAAAAAAGGATACAATATTAATAGCTCATACCAACTTAATCACTTGATATACATGGATGATATAAAACTAATTGCGACTACAAAGGAAGAACTAGAAAAGCTAATAAAACAGGTACAAACTTTTTCTACCGACATAAAAATGAATTTTGGAATTGACAAATGTAGAATAAATTCAATGAAACGAGGAAAGTGGGAACTAAACACAGGATACGATATTGCCAACACAGAAAATCAAACAACAATCACAGGAATGGATGAAGAGGAAACATATAAATACCTAGGATTTGAACAGTCTAGAGGAATCTGATAATAGGGGTAATGGGAGGCATACACCAGGATATATATAAGAACCTAGAAAAGATAACAGGCATAGATAAAAAAGACTTACGCGGAATACTTACCATGATGCAAAAGTACGTTCTTCTCGGATCCCTGAGAATACTCAGAACCCATGAAGCGAATCATCCTTAGTCTAGCGATCAACCTCGATGAGCAATTTAAGCGTTCCCCTTCAGTCTTACTCATCCTACGGGAAGAAGCTGAAGCGTAAGACGTGGAGTAGTATTTTTGAATACGCGCGAGATACTCCGACGTCGCCCCTACAAAAAAAAAAAAAAAAAAAAAAAAAAATAATAATAATAATAATAATAATAATAATAATGTAGAAAGAGAAGCCAGGGATGCAAGGAACTACTGGTCATAGACGAGGTTATTACCGCTGAAGCCAAAAAGACAAAACAAGATTTATTTACGGCATATATAGACTATCAGAAGGCTTTTGACAGTGTCCCCCACTCATGGCTTCTCGAGGTACTGAAAATCTACAAAATAGACCCACGTATATGTAACGCATTGGAAAACATAATGGGCAAATGGAAAACAGACCTAATGATAAACCAGAGAGAACACCAACCTTCCAAAATCGCGACTATATGCATACAACGCGGTATATTCCAGGGAGATTCTCTCAGTGCCCTATGGTTTTGCCTTGCCTTAAATCCCATTTCCACAATGTTAAACAGAGTAAAAAAAGGATATACTTTAGCTAATACATCGCAAAAAATTAATCACCTTATCTACATGGATGACATTAAACTAATAGCCAACACCAAACAAGACCTAAACAAGCTCCTGACCCAAATTACAACATTCAGTGCTGACATAAAAATGCAGTTTGGAATTGATAAATGCCGCACCAATGCAATGCACAAAGGCAAATGGGAAATAGACGAGGGATTTACAGTGTCTAACGAAAACGAAATTACGGGCATGACAGAAGACGAGACGTACAGATACCTTGGATTCCATCAAACAAGAGGAGTAGACCAGAAACAAACTAAGACTGCTCTTACTGACAAATTCGCCTCTAGAGTCAAAAACATCGCCAAAACTCATTTATCTGCAATTAATAAGTTCAAGGCTATTAACTCATATGCGATCCCTGTTGTAAGTTACAGCTTTGGGATCATAAAGTGGTCACTGACTGATCTAACTGCACTCAACAGACTTGTCAGAGTCATCTTCACGCAGAATCGAATCCATCACCCTAGGAGTTCAATAGAAAGGTTCCACCTCCCGAGATCCAGAGGAGGGCGAGGTGTCTTGGACATGCAAATCCTTCACGACAAGCAGGTAAATATGCTAAGAGAGTACTTCAGGGAGAGCAGAAAAGGCAGTACTATTCATGAAGCTGTAGTAAAAGCAGATAAAGACTATACACCACTGAAACTTTCAAATAGTAATTTTGATCCACTCAGCAACTCAACAACCAATGATAAAAAAATTGAGATTTGGAAAAGTAAAGAGCTACATGGAAGATATATAGGAAATCTATCACAAAGCCACATTGACACCAATGCTTCTTCACAGTGGCTACGCAATGGAAATATATATCCTGAAACAGAGGGGTTCATGATAGCCATTCAGGATCAAGTTATAGCTACTTTGAATTACCGGAAACATATAATAAAGGACCCCTTAGTCTCAAACGATAAATGTCGACTATGTAATGAACGCTCAGAAAATATAGAGCACATCATTAGTGGATGTAAGACACTAGCTGCAAATGAATACACACAAAGACATAACAACGTCGCGAAACAAGTACACCAACGATTTGCAGTCCGCATTGGGGTTAAAAATACGTTCTTACCATACTATCAGTATCATCCAGACGACATACTCGAAACACAAGAAGGTAAACTCTACTGGGATCGACCGATTCTAACTGACCACACAGTTCAACATAATAGACCAGATGTTATATATATTGATAAGATAAATAAAACCACATATCTCATAGATATATCAATCCCATCAGCTTTAAACCTAAAACAGAAACATAGTGAAAAAATCCAGAAATACTTACCACTAGCATACGAAATTAAGGAGATATGGAAGCAGGAGAAAGTCATCGTCGTCCCAATAATCCTAGGAGCAACTGGAGAGATCCCAAGCAAACTACACGAAAGCCTAAAAATACTAAATCTTCCACCAAGAATGTACATAGACATGCAAAAATCTGTAATACTAGACACATGTCGTATAGTCCGAAAACTATTGTCCGTTAATCCATCATTTGAATTCGCTTAATACCTACCAACAACATAAAAACGCTTAGGCACTTGTGTTCGCACCGTGCTAGACAGCTGCTGCCACCAGGAGAACCTGTGAAAAGAAGATAATAATATAATAATAATAATAATAATTCTCCCCCTATCCGCAATGCTTAAGACAACTAAAGGATACATGGTAGGCAGACCTAATGCAAGAAATCACAAAGTAACTCATCTTCTCTACATAGACGATTTAAAGATATATTCCTCAAATAAAAAGGAATTAAAATGCCAAATCCAACGTATTCACCAGTACTCCATCGACACTGGAATGGAATTTGGGACTGATAAATGCGCTGCCTTTCACCTTACCAGAGGAAAAAATAAAGAAATTGGTGAAGATCTAGAGGTCGTAGATAACGTCTCAATCCATCATCTACTTCCTGCCGAAAATTATACTTACCTTGGCGTTGATGAGCAGGCAATCCAAGACACACGCGCACTAAAAGATAAATTAAAAATCAAATATACCCAAAAACTTAAGCAGATTTGGTCATCTCATTTATCAGCACAAAACAAAATTTCAGCCACGAACATACTTGCCTTTCCAATCCTATCTCACACTTTCGGAGCCGTTCGTTGGAATGTGGATGAAATTAAAAATCTTGATCGGCTTACCCGTAAGACTCTCACAAATAACAGAAGTCATCACCCGAGAGCCTCTGTGCAGAGGGTATACATCCAAAGAAGTAAAGGAGGTAGAGGCCTCATAAATATCGAGCATGCCCACCAATGCGCTGTAATAACTTTCGCTACTAAAATCTTTAAGTCTAGAGATAGTCTTTTGAGGATGGTCTTAGATCATGAAATCAACGATGTTGGCGCTTTCTTAATAAAAGCAGCTGTTAGCGCTGCTGAAAGCCTTAAACTACCATTAAAGCTCAAAGATTTTAGCTCTGAGAGAATAAGGGGAGAGAGCCTAGCCTCAATAAAAGCAGAAGAACTAAAAAATAAGATAAAGCACGCAACCACCACCCAGCTATTATCTGAACACCAAGCTAAAAACATGCACGGCGTATACTTTAAGAATTTCGAGCGAAACGAACTCTCGGAAATACTTACTTTCTCGTTCTTACAAACACCAAGTCTCAAGTCAGAAACCGAAGGCTTTATCATCGCCTGCCAGGATGGAGTTATCAACACCCTAGCATACAAAAAGCATGTTCTCAAGGAGGATATTAATGACAGATGCCGAGCTTGCCACGCAAGCTCTGAAACCCTCATGCATCTCTTATCGTCGTGCCCAACATACGCACCAACACTTTACCTAAAAAGACATAATACAGCTCTAAAAGTACTATACTGCCATATTCGACATGCCTTTGGAATAGACGAAAACTTACAGATTCCATACGTTATAACTCCAGAAAAAGTAGTCACCAATTCTAGGGTAAAAATTTATTGGGATTTCTCCTTCTCAACTACGAGACAACTACACGCTAACAAACCAGACTTAGTAGTCATGAATATAGAAGATAAAGAAGCGTTCGTAATTGAATTCTCCTGTCCAGCGGAAAGTAATATATGGTGTTTAGAAAATATTATACTTTTTTTCTTCGAATTTTTATATTCACAGACCGGTTTCGGCAGTTACGCCATCATCAGTGTGCACTACAAGAAATAAATAAATAGTTACAAATATAAAAAATAGTTAAACATGTTATACATATATAAAATTAAATTATAAAAAAAAAACAGTTAAATATATTATACATATTATATAAAATCGACTTGAGACATCTATTGAATAGTTATAAAAGTAGTAGTATTCATTATTTCCCTACCGTCAAATGTTCCAGAAGCCCAAAATCAAGAACGGTGTTAACATTTAATAGTATTGAAAAATATGCCAAAATTAAACTTAGAAAGCTCTTTGGCTTGTTAAATAATAAAATAATAAAATTTTATTATAACCGGTCTGTGAATATAAAAATTCGAAGAGAAAAAGTATAATATTTTTCTAAACACCATAAAATACCTCTCTCTTCAAAATGGACATCCGAAGATTTCATGAAAGTAATATAACCTTAAAAGAAGAAGAAAAAATTAATAAATACAGAGACCTTATGTTCGAACTGAAGAATACTTACCCAGAGTATAAATTCACATTCATCCCTATTATAGTCGGAGTACTTGGAGGCATGAAACCATCCTTGAAGAGGTACCTGGAAAAAATTCAAGTCTGCAAAGAAAAGTCTTATATACTTACCACTCAAATTCAGAAACACGTAATACTGGGCTCGCTCCACATCCTTAGAGCCCACGAATCGTCAAGATCGAATACTTAATCAACTTCCCTGAATAGTTGCCTATTCCTCTCTGAGGAACGTAGCTGTTCTGCACATAGGAACGAGCGTATTCGCGAGCTACGCTCATTCGCAAAAAAAAAAAAAAAAAAAAAAAAAATAATAATAATAATAATAGAAATTCTTAAAATATACAAGTTTGAACCAAAACTTGTTAATCTACTTAAAGTAGTAATGAATAAATGGAAGCTTAATCTATCACTTAAACATCAGAATGGGATAGACAGAATAGATAAAATACCAGTACGTAGGGGGATATTTCAAGGAGACTCCCTTAGTACTTGGTGGTTCATAACAGCACTTAACCCCCTCAGTAGATTACTAAACTCAACAAAATACGGCTTTAAAATTAAATCAGACACAAACACGTACAACTTATCACATTTAATGTACATAGATGACATAAAATTATACGCAGCGAACAACAACCAAATTAAACAACTATTGGAAATAACAAGGGCGTTTAGTACAGATATTAAAATGACATTTGGATTAGCAAAATGTAAAACGACCACAATAGTAAGGGGAAAAATTAGCAACAATGAATCTGATATAGATGAAATCAAAGCATTGAAAGAAGGCGAGAGCTACAAATATTTGGGATTCCAACAACTAAGAGACATTAATCACTCACAAACAAGAGCGGAATTATTACAATCTTTTCAAAGTAGACTCAACCAGCTAGGCAATTCTGGCCTTAATGGACGAAATTTGGCAAAAGCAATAAATGCATATGCGGTACCAGTTCTGACATATTCCTTTGGTGTCATAAACTGGCCAAAAACTGAGATTGATAATGCTCAAAGAAGAATCCGAACAACGCTAACAAAATATGGTTCTCACCACCCGAGGTCATCAATGGCCAGATTCACACTTCCAAGAAATATTGGTGGACGAGGAATATGTAACTTATCCATACAACTTAATAAACAGATCAATGGTTTAATAATATACTTTCAGAATAGTGTATCAGAATTGCTCCAGACAATAGCATCAGCAGATGAATATACCCCACTTCAGCTTAAAAATGGAATCTTCAATAACGAGGAAGAAACTGTGAATAGAGAGGAAGAATGGGGAAAGAAGGAACTCCACGGCAGACATTACCACTACCTTAACCAAGAATATGTCGACAAAATTTCGTCGAACTATTGGTTAAGTAAAGGTGATTTGTACGCTGAAACGGAGAGTTTTATGGTAGCGATCCAAGATCAAGTAATAAATACACGCAATTATCAGAAATACATAATGAAAGACAACCAAGTGGAAGATATATGCAGAAAGTGTAAAAGACCAAATGAAAACATAGATCACATAATAAGTTCATGTACTCACCTTGCAAACTCCGAATACCTACGACGTCATAATCAAGTAGCTAAAATTATTCATATAGAATTAAAAAATAAATTTGGATTTCACGAAAATGTGGATCCATACTATAGATACTTACCTGAAAATGTCTTGGAAAATGAAAAATGCACAATACACTGGGATAGATCGGTTATATCAGATAAACCTGTTACAGCAAATAGACCAGATATTATATTAACATTAAAAGACAAAAAACTTACTTACCTCATTGATGTATCGGTAGTTAACTCCAACAATTTAAGTAAAGCATATGAAGAAAAAATATCTAAATACATACCTTTGTGTGAAGAAATAAAACGTTTGTGGAATCAAGAAACAGTGAAGACACTACCCATTATAATCTCAGCGACAGGAGTAACACCCAAAAACCTGAAAAGCAACCTGAAAACTTTGGACATTAAAGAACACAGTCTAATAAAAATTCAAAAGTCAGTCATAATGGACACTTGTCATATCGTAAGAACATTCTTAACAGCTTAAAGATTTAGGTTTGAAATTTTCCGCCTAAATCCTAGCACCAGTTATAAAACTGTGAAAAAAAAAAAAAAAAAAAAAAAAAAAAAAATAATAATAATAATATCCTATTGCTACAGTATCTGAAAATACCAGAAAGTCTAAGCACATGTACAAAGGAACTCATGACCAAGTGGAGGACAAAATTCTACATCAAAAATAAAAACTGGACGAATATCACTAACTTCATATCATATAAAAGGGGCGTCTATCAGGGTGATTCACTTAGCCCTATTCTATTTTGCATAAGTCTTTTACCGCTGTCAATAGACCTAAAAAGAAGACCGGGTTACGTACGTGCTCCCCCTTCCAATCGAAAAAATAAAATAACCCATCTATTCTACATGGATGACCTTAAGGTCTATACAAAAAACAATACAGAACTTAAAAATACTCTAGAAATCATTCTGAAATATAGCACAGATATCGGAATGGCATTTGGCATCGATAAATGTGCAATAGTCCATGTAAAACGAGGAAGAACATCACCTGAAGAAAATGATGACATAAAACTAGTCGACGGAAGTGTAATAAAATACTTGTCACCTAACGAGACGTATACTTACCTGGGCATAGAGCAAAGACACCTTCAAGACATAAATATTACAAAACAGACGGCAACAAAGAAATACCTTAAAATTCTGGAGAAAATCTGGAGTTCAGAATTAACTGCCAAAAATAAAGCTAACGCTACAAATACACTTGCACTTCCAATCCTAGTGTACACATTTGGTGTCATTTGGTGGACTGAAAAGGAAATTCAAGAATTAGATACTAAATCGAGAAGCATACTTACCAAATACCGCAGTCACCATCCACATGCATCTGTCCAGAGATTATACATTCCGAGAGCTCAGGGAGGAAGAGGTATAATTAACATAGAATATACTTACCAGAAGACCATCATTGAAACAGCAAGAAAGATCTTGAAAACTGATGACCCCCTCCTTAAAATTGTAAAAACACATGAGGAATACGGGGCCGGTGCGTTTATCCTGAAAAAAAATGAAAAATACACAAAAAAAATTAACCAAATAGACACACCATTTAAACTTACCCAGTCCACTCAGGGAGAAGTCAAAAAATGCCTCAAAAAGTTCCATACTAATGAGCTAATAACCACCCATCAACAAAAACCATTACATGGAGTATTCTTTAGGGAAATAAACAAATCAGGTCTGTCGAAAGCTCTAACATTCAACTTTTTAAAATCCCCATCATTAAAAGCTGAAACAGAGGGGTATATAATAGCATGCCAGGACGGTGTAGTAACAACCAGACACTACCAGCACCATGTCTTAAAGCTGAACCTCGATGACACTAAGTGTAGAGCATGCCACAAAAACGAGGAGACTATTATGCACATATTAACAGCATGCCCAACGTTCGCACCAACCCTGTACATCAAACGGCATGACAGAGCTCTACGAGTTCTGTACTTTTATCTCCGTAATAAATTCGGAATCGACGAAAACCCTATAATCCCATACGTTCCCAATTCAATTGACTCTGTTGTAAGTAATCTGAAATGTAAGATATACTGGAATTTTCCATTTACTACAACGAGAAAAATAAAAGCAAACAAACCGGATCTGGTAATAATAGATTACAACTTATCGACCATGACTGTAATAGAATTTTCCTCACCAGCGGATACAAACATCGAACACAAAACTAAGGAGAAAGTTGAAAAATACACCGATCTAATATTTGAATTGCAGTCTAGCTATCCGGAACTGAAAATTGTTTTATCTGTCCTTATAATCGGAGCAATGGGTAGCATCCATCCAAAATTTCTGACGGAACTTAAAAAAGTTCCACATTGCTCTGGAATGGAAAATCATCTAGCTGCGAACATGCAAAAAGAAATAATCTTGGGATCTTTGTACACATTGAGAGCGCATACCACCGTAAGAGCGTGATTGCTTACCTGTAATAGGAGTGATCAAATCCACTGCAGCTCTAGACTACTAACTAAAATCCTTGGTGATGACGACGTAATAGTCTGAAGATTAGGATCTAGTTATAAGTCTATCGAAAAAAAAAAAAAAAAAAAAAAAAATAATAATAATAATAATAGGTCGCAGCGAATCTTAAAGAAAGTGCAAAGTAGTAAGTTTATTTACGCGCGAGATACTTTCCACTTTCAACATAAAAAAAAAAAAAAAAAAAATAATAATAATAAAGTAAAGAAGGAACAACTAAAGCTACTGCTATCAAGCCACACGGCAAAACCTATGCATGGACTCTTCTACAGAAACCTGGAAAATTTAAACCTTTCTAAGGAACTATCATTCTCATTTTTACAATCCAGTAGCCTAACATCTGAAACTGAAGGTTACATCATCGCTTGTCAAGATGGCGTATTCAGCTCCTTGGAGTATAAAAGGAGAATCATAGGTCATAACATCGACTCAAGGTGTAGAGCATGCAAAATCAGTCCTGAAACTACCATGCATTTATTGTCAGCTTGCCCGAAATATGCAAAGACTCACTACATAAATCGTCACGATGCCGCCTTAAAAGAGGTTTATTTTACATTGCGAAAACTGTACGAGATAGACAGGGAACAACGTATACCATACGCAGAACCAGCAGTTGAAGCCGTAGTTGAAAACTCTAAGTGTAAAATTTTCTGGAATTTTTCATTCTCTACCACCCGCCAAATTTCAGCAAACAAACCAGATATGGTCTTAATTGATAAAAATACTTCAGTCATGTATATCCTGGAAATGTCGTGCCCTGGAGAAAAAAATGTTGTGTCAAAAGCTGAAGAAAAAATATTAAAATATAATGAACTTTTATTTGAACATAAAAACACATATGCTGAGTACAACATAATTTTCTTACCTTTAATAATTGGGGTTTTGGGAAGTATCCATTGTAACCTAGAAAAAAACCTAAAGAAAATCATTGAAGACAAAGCACTAGTGCGTTCGCTTACCTTTAAAATGCAGAAATCAGTAATATTAGGATCATTACATACCTTGCGATTTCATGAAGCCACCACGACGACCTAAGGTGGAATCTTCCGCAACCCGACGTTTGCTCATTAAGTTGAATAGCTTAAAGCAGATGTCGATGTATTAACAGATGATAAGGTATTCGCGAGCTGCCTTGTCATCGCCCTAAAAAAAAAAAAAAAAACTATTAATAATAGAAATAGGAATCACATTTGGGTTCGATAAGTGCGCAGTCTACCACCTACTTAGAGGCAGGTGCCCGGATGTGTCAGAAGATATGATTCTAGCAGATGGTAACGTAATTGCACACTTACTAGAGACAGAGACTTATACTTACCTGGGGATTAAACAAAAAAATATGAATGACATCACCGCAGTTAAAAAAGAGCTGGAAAGAAAATACATAAAAAATTTACATGAAATTTGGAAATCAGAATTAAACTCCATCAATAAGATTACAGCTACTAATACAATGGCAGTACCAGTAATAAGTCACACATTTGGTTCTTTTAAATGGAAAAGGAATGAGTTACAAGGGATAGATAGGAAAACCAGGTCTATACTTACCAAGTACCGCAGTCTACACCCAAAATCGTGGGTACAGCGAATATATCTCCCGAGAAGTGAAGGGGGAAGAGGTCTGTTAAGTCTGGAAAATTTACACGATAGATTAGTTATCGCTTTTGCCTGTCAAATACGTAACAGTCAAGATCATCTCTTATGCTTCGTGGCAGAGCATGAGACGAATAATGTAGGAGCTTTCCTTTATAAATCGGCACTAAAAGCAGCTGAAAATCTTAAAATTAAATTATTGTTGGACAAAGAAAACCATAACATCGAAAATGCGGCAAACAAAAACCTTAAAGATTTAAAGAAGCTACTACAGGACAGGCAAATTAACGATCTAAAGGAAGATCACCTTAAAAAGTCAATTCATGGGCAATACTACAATAGCATGAATGAACAAAACCTTCCAAAGAAGCACACCTTCGCCTTCCTAAGATCTGGCAACCTTAGGTCGGAAACTGAAGGATATATTGTGGCTTGTCAAGATGGAGTATTTCATTCATTAGAGTATCAAAAAGTAGTATTTGGGATTAATATAGATTCAAGATGCAGAGCATGCAAAGCTTTTCCGGAAACAACCATGCATATCCTTTCCGGATGCTCTAGGTATGCACCCAATCGCTATATTAATAGGCATGACGCCGCCTTAAAAGAGCTTTACTACGCAGTCAGACATCAATACGGAATTGACGAGAAACTTAAACTGTCTTATGCAGAAAATTTTACAGAAGCAGTTACTGAAAATGATAAAATAAAGATATTCTGGAACTTTCCTTTTTCAACAACAAGGTTAATTTCAGCAAATAAGCCAGATATGGTGCTCTTACTTAAAGATGAAAAAGTAATGCTGGTGATTGAGATGTCATGCCCTGGAGAAAGAAATATTAACAAAAAGGAACTAGAAAAAATAGAAAAATATAATGAGCTCTTATTTGAAATAAAAAAATCGTATGCGTAGTATAATATAAAATTCTTACCTTTGATAATCGGTGTCCTGGGGGGAATTCATCAAAACCTAGAAAAAAATTTAAAATTAGTGGTCAAAAATGATTATAAGGCTAGGGAAATACTTACGAAAATGCAAAAAGCTGTAATATTGAGATCCTTACATATTCTGAGAGCGCACGAGTCTAACCACGTCCAACAGGTTAGCTAATCCTCGGCTCAGGTAATCGCTCATTAGTCGAATGACTGACGCGGCTACTGCTGGAAGCACGGAGTAGTA
Organism: Stenus bimaculatus; assembly: GCA_963971135.1. Taxonomy (NCBI): domain Eukaryota; kingdom Metazoa; phylum Arthropoda; class Insecta; order Coleoptera; family Staphylinidae; genus Stenus; species Stenus bimaculatus. Next base: position 25,215,960 of record OZ020184.1, read on the forward strand.
TCCATAGGGATACGCGCGAGATACTCCCTGTACAAAAAAAAAAAAAAAAAAAAATAATAATAATAATAATGGACAAATGAAATTAACAAAAACATCATGCGTTGCTACTTTAAGGTAACTAACCTAGAAACAGACCTTACACTATACAGAAGCAAGCTCCGAGAAGAATTTTTAAGACTTTATCCTAATCTAGAGCACCTTTCAGAACAAAGAATATCAGACCAGAAAAGAGTAATTGTGCGTAACAACCTCCTACCTCAAGCATGCATTCAACAAATAAAGGCAGAAATATCAGAAGAAATGACTATTCAGACAAATGACTCAATTATGGTTGATCTCACAAATACCGCTGGTTCGCCATCTGCAGATTCCCAAAACGATCACATAAACATAGAAACGTTACCAACTTCAGATAACACCAAAAATATGGAACTAAAAGCCAAACTACGAGAAACCTTTAACACTTACATTTCTCAGTACGAGGAAATGGATCCCTCGAAACTACCACCATTAACTAAGCTACATTATAAACCAAACAGAAACCAAGTTGTCGAAGAAATGAATATTATTCTAACCGAATATCTCCAGCAAAATATGACTACCCAAACTCTACATCTTCTTATCTATTGCGCGGCAAAAACTTCGCTTTTATTCATAAACGGACCTGAGAAAAAGAAAGTGCAAACAGACCAAATTCCTCACTGGGAAAGGCGAATTATGAAAAAGATAGAGAACCTCAGAAAAGACATAGGTAGGACCCAGCATTATATCAATGGCGTACGAAACAAAAACTTATTAAAAAACCTACCGAATACACTCAAAAAAATAATTCAAGAACTAGGGTACGCACCCAAAGCTGTCGAATATCTTGACACTTTAAAACAACAACTCCTAGCTTATAGCAAACGACTTAGAAGACTACGAGAGAAGAAAGAAAGATTTCAACAAAATAGAGAATTCGAGAATGATCAAAGGAAATTCTATCGAAAATTGGAAAATGACCGTGAAGCAAAACATCAACAAGGACCAATAAAAGCAGATACCGAAAAGTTTTGGAGAAACATATGGGAAATCGACATTAAACATAACAAGAAAGCACCCTGGATTCAACAAGAAAAAGAAACTAGTAAACATATAAGACAAATGGAGGAAATAAAAATAACAACTGATGATGTTTGGAACGCACTTAAACACATACCAAACTGGAAAGCTCCAGGGCCCGAGAAACTTCAAAACTTTTGGCTTAAAAGATTTAGTAGTACGCATAAATACCTAGCTGCGAGTTTTCATAGGATAATAACACAAGAAGAAGACTTTCCTGAATTTTTAACAAAAGGAATTACCTACCTTATTCCAAAATCAAGTAATACTATTGACCCATCACAATATCGACCAATTACATGTCTACCAACTATCTATAAAACACTATCTTCGATAATTAGCAAGAAGATATCATCTCACTTAGAAGAAAACAAAATCCTAACAGATGAGCAAAAAGGAAGTAAGCAGAATGTCTTGGGATGTAAAGAACAACTCACAATTGATGCCGTGGTCCTGGGCCAAGCCAGAAACTCACATAGAAACCTTAACATGGCATATATCGATTATCAAAAGGCATTTGACTCCATACCCCATTCTTGGCTAATTAACATCCTTGAGATATACAAGATTGACCCGGGCCTCATAAACTTCCTCTCAAAATCAATGAAACATTGGGCAACTAGGCTGTGCATAAAAAATGGAACTATATCTACAGAAACAAAAGATATACGAATAAAACGAGGTATTTTCCAGGAAGATACTCTAAGTGCTTTGTGGTTCTGTGTAGCTCTAAATCCCCTCTCAAACACGCTTAAAAATACAGGGTACGGGTTTAACATCAAAACTCAGGGCTCATCACTAAAAATCTCACACTTACTATACATGGACGATTTAAAACTCTATACGTCAACAAGAAAGCAACTCGATACTGTTCTCAAAGTGGTTCACAAAATCAGCAGTGATATCAGAATGGAGTTTGGTATGAGCAAATGTAGAACTGTCGTTATAGAAAAAGGAAAACTTATCGAGTCAGAAGACCTTAAAATTAACGATGATATACAGATTCCAGACATAGGAAATGAAGCATATAAATACTTAGGAATTGCTCAAAGTTCGAACATCAAACACACAAAAATTAAAGAACAACTTAAACAAGAAGTGGAAACCAGATTAAAACGAGTATTAAAAACAAAGCTAAATTCCACCAACATAATTAAAGCAATCAACACATATGCTTTGGCAGCGCTATCTTACTCGTCTGGGATTATAGCATGGTCAAAGACAGACCTTGAAGGCATTAACCGAAGTGTTAGAGTCGCAATGACCAAACATCGTATGCACCACCCAAGAGCATCCACAGAACGAATTACCCTGCCTAGTTCATTAGGGGGTAGAGGTATTCAAGATGCTGAAATCCTATGCCAAAACCAAATTACTGAAATGCGGAAATATTTCTATGAGAAAAGAGATGCACAGTAATATCGACAATAATTGAAGCAGACAATAAAATCACGCAATTAAATCTAAAAGCTAGTGAATGCTTACCTCAAAATCCCGTTGAAATAATTCAACAAAAAACAGAGTCCTGGGCATCCAAAGAACTGCACTGCAGATTTTGGAACTGCCTAAATGCAGGTAATATTGACATCAATGCTTCAACGGGCTGGCTCAAACAAGGCAAAATTTTTCCTGAAACAGGAGGTTTTATAATAAGCATCCAAGACCAAGTGGTTGCAACGCGTAACTACAAACGATTCATACTAAAAGAAAATACTACTACCGATAAATGTAGAAAATGCAATACTTATACCGAAAATATAGAACACATCGTATCTGGTTGCCCATTTTTAGCTATAAATAAATATCTAGAAAGACATAATCAGGTTGCGAAAATTCTACACCAACAAATACTCCATAACTGTGGTATAATTGAATATGCATTAACACCTTACTACAAGTATGTACCCAAACCAGTGGAAGAAACTGAAAGATATAAAATATACTGGGACAGGGGAATAATAACTGACATTACGGTCGTCAACAACAGACCAGATATAACCCTGATTGATAAACAAAACCAAGAAACTTATTTATTTGATATATCTATTCCAAACAACTCCAATGTTGAAAGCAAATATAAGGAAAAATAGAACAAATATAGAGAGTTAAGTATCGAAATCAAGGACATGTGAAAAATGAAGAAAGTGGCAGTTGTTCCAATTATAATATCCGCTATGGGTTTAATACCAAAGAGCTTGAAAGATGAGCTAAGGAAACTGAAAGTGTCGACAGATATTTACTTACCAATGCAGAAAGCTGTCGTTCTTCAGACAGCAAGTATAGTGAGGTCTTTTCTTGATGAAGACTCCTAAGGTCGATCCTCTTGGCAGCATCATGCTCGAGATTGACTTGCACCCAGGTTTTAAACCTGAAAAAAAAAAAAAAAAAAAAAAAAAAAGAATAATAATAATACTTTAATTCCAACAGCAAGTTAGCCAGTTACAGGAAATTTACATAATATAAACACAAACAATCTAGAGGTTAATATAAACATAAAATTGTTCAAAAGACAGATTCCACCGATCTTTTAAATGCAACAATAGATGGGGCGCAAAATATGTCGATGCTTGAGCTGATATCATTATAATATCTGAACATTTTGTATAAAGGTGAATTAAGATGATAGTTTGTTCCTGGTGATCCGTAATAAAATGTAAGAGTTTGTCTCGTGTTTATGTATGGTACATTTACATTTATTAGAGAGAGCATCCCCTGATCATCCAATTGATTATTTAAAAGTTTATACAGATAGCATATCACTTGAAGTTTGTGTCTGTTATAAACCGAGACGAAGCCGAACTCATCCAATAATAATTGATATTTATAGCGAAAAACGGGAAACGCACCATGCTTTAGAAAATATAAGTACTTCAGAAATCTTTTTTGAACTCCTTCCAAAGAGTTAATATAAGTTTGATAATTTGGAAACCAAATTAGGGAGCAGTAATCAAATTTACTTAAAATAAAGGCCCGATAAAGACTGCAGAGAGTACTTATAGCTTTAAAACCCTTACTACTACGTATGATAAATCCTAGCATGCGACAACAATCACTAATTAGTTTAGTTACATGAGAGTTAAAATTCAATTGACTATCAAATATTACTCCCAAGTCTTTAAAAGTTGAGACCCTTTGGAGTTGATTTTCTTTTATTGTATAATTATAATTAATCGTTTTAACTTTACGACTAAATGACATGACACAACATTTGTTCGCATTTAAGGATAAACCATGCATCTCACACCAGTTGTAGAGTTTATTAATATCAGACTGTATAGAATCACAATTATCATTATTCTCGACTATATTGAAGATCTTCAAGTCATCCGCGTATAGTAACACACGGTTATTTATCACATCACAGACACTATTAAAGAACAATAAAAATAAAAGAGGACCGAGGTTTGATCCTTGCGGAACACCACTTGTAGCTGGGAAATTTCTGGACAGGAATCCTTTGTACTCCACTACTTGTTTACGATGAGTTAAGTAACATTCCAGGGTTCGCATGATGTTGTTGTTGATGTTAAATATGGACATGCGCTGCAATAGTTGATTGTGTGGTATACGATCAAACGCTTTTGTAAGGTCAGTGTATATTACATCTACTTGTTTTCCAGAATTCATAGCCTCACTGATAAACTGACTTATATGGAAAAGATTCGAGGAAGTAGACCTCCCCGACATGAACCCATGTTGGTATACAGAAATATTTGTGCTATTTAGGGAGTATATATGCTTGTAAAGGATACTTTCAAATGCTTTAGACAGGTTGCTTAATAGAGATATTGGCCTATAATTTTCTATATTCGATCTATCTCCGGATTTGAAGACAGGGACGACACGTACACTTTTCCATATTTTAGGAAAGTTGCCAGTTCTTAATATTAGATTGAAAATGAAAGTGACGGGCTTGGCTAAAATTCTTGATGTATCTTTTAGGAAAAATTCAGGTATCATGTCAATCCCCATAGTTTTCTTATTTTTCATCAAATGTAAGGCCTCTTCTACATCCTTCTCTTGCATGTAAAAATCCCCCAAACAATTAAAGTTATTGATATCCGAAGATTGTGATGTAGCTGGCTTAGACGAATAATTCAATTGGAAAAAATCAGCAAATGCGTTAACTATATTCTGTGGGTTATCAGTAATCACTCCTTTATAGTTCATAATACCTGGTATTCTTGATATGTTTTTGAGATTATTTACGTAGGACCAGAATTTGTTTGGATCACTTTGGAGCATATTCTCTGTATTTTGCATAAAATTTATACGAGCGGTTTTAATTTTTCTCTTTGTTTCAGATCTTATGCTCTGGAAATTTAATTTATTATAATTTGTATTACGTTTAAGATAGATTTTTCCCAGTTTATTTTTCTTTTTGATTGAATTAATAATGTCATTTGTAAACCACGGAGGACGCACCTTTGATTGATTCTGTGACTTAGTTCCAATGAACATGTTTATCAAACAAATTATACAAAATATCATACAAAAATGTACAGGCATCTTCTACATTATCAAATTTATCTATTGGCTTCCAGTCTACTGCAAGAATATCCATGTATAGTGAATTATAATCAGCTATATCAAAATTATATCTCCTAATATCACCATTGATAAAGTTCTTGCCGGTTTGGCACTTTGATTTAATGTTTATTGTTAATGATGGATGATGTGCATCTTCGGAGACTAATGGCTCCGGATCCCTTATCACAAGAGTGCTTAGATCAGCATTTGTAATAACCAGGTCCAAAGTACGTTGATTTTCATTCAAAATGTTATTTGTCTGTAGCAGATCATTGAAGCCGATAAAGTTTTTGAATTGCATGGTTAAGTTGGATATTGATTCATCTTCCATAGGAGCGTTAACATCTTTTATATTAAAGTCCCCAATAATAACCAAATTTCCATTAAAGACTAAATTGTTTTCGAACCAATCGAATAAATCTAAATATACATTGGTTGAGATATTGGGGGGTACGTAAATGCCAATAAACGTGGTCGATACACCTTTTTGAAGAACTTTAACTAGTAATATATCAATTTCTGCAATCGGAAAGTGAATTTTCATTTCAAAAGAATTAAAGCAACATTTTACGGCAATAAGTACACCTCCCCCACGTCTTTTACCATCTCTGTCCTTCCTATAGACAATTTGTCCCAAATAATTCGTTACTAAATACATTTGATTTTAACCAGGTTTCAGATATTATGTATAAATCATACTGGGTGGATAAGACGCTTGTGAAGAAATCGATGATCTTTGTGTTTAAACCTCTGACGTTTTGATAGTATATTGTCATAGAGTGATCTATATCCGAGTGATGTTTAACTTGATGTTGGGAACTGGTTAGTTTTTTTGAGAAACTGAACCGTTATCTCTAACTGCGATTTTTGGAATGTTATTGATGTATCGAATATATAAGTTACTTTCACCTTCTTCAGTTCTGTTTTTAAGTTCGTTCAATACAACTTTGAATTGATCTCTCTGATTAGTAGTAAGATCACGCTTAATTTTAACAGCTGATGGTAGGCGCTTGCTATTCTTGATGATATCTTTAGCCATATTATTGTTGTTAAAAATAATTTTAATAGGTCTACAATTTCCGTTTTTTCTGCCGATTCGAAATATGTTTTTGATATCATAATTAACATCAGTTTTTGATAGAATAGTGTTAATTTGGTTTAAATCCTGCTGTTTTCTTTCCTCAGGTATATTAGACGTTGATTCAACCAAATTATACATAATTAAATTATTTTCTCTGCGTTTTCTATCTTCTATTTCATTTATGATGGAGAAATCTGTGAATTCACAATTTTGCTTGTTGGTTGGCAACTGAGACAATTCAAGACCTTTTATTCTGGTTTCAAGTAATTGCACAGTTGTTTTCAGATCGGCGTTTTCCTGCCGTATAATTTCTACTGTTTTCACAAGATTACATATTTCCTTTAGTTCGCTTCTTTGTTGACTAAATTCATTAGCTAATGAGGCAACAGTTTGCTTTAATTCCAAAACAGTGTTCATAAGTAGATTGTCATTCTGAGTATCCAAAGAAATTGAGTTAGTTCTCATTTTCTTACCGGCATTACTGCAACAATCGAAATCCTCATCATTTATAAATGTACCATTTTTTACTCGGGAACTACAGCTTATATGATATCTGGCTTTGCAACGTATGCAATCCACCTTTGCCTTGGCTACTGGTTTAAAGCACTTATTGCACTGTATTTTATCATCATTACCCATCGTGTAAATAAATTAAAATGAGTGTAACTATAATAGTCAAAATTTAAAATTTAAATAAGGAGAATTATTTGTGTTATTAAAATATTAAACGAGTAATTAATATGAAATTAAATTATTAGGAAATATACAGGGACACTCTTCACACCGACCGGGCTGATAGTGCGGTGACTAACAAGAATAAACAACACAATAGAGGTAAGACAGCCGCGGAAGAGGTTACAAAATAACACAAAGGAAAAAACTGGAAAAAAAAAAGTATTCTCTATGGGGATCGAACTTGCAATTTCCAAGTACGAAACAAACGATGCAGGCCACTACACCGTCGAGTCAGTCCTCAGATTTGGAAGTAATTTTCATTACCAGGAATTCCCTTGTGTATTGGTGTTTACGTATGTAAATTAGATGAGTTGCTTTGTTTTCTAGTATTTCAGATTAATCAGTTACCTGATGAACAAATTTGTAGGCCGAGATCTTTACCCGAATCCTTGCAACAAGTAGCACATTTTGATAGGTTTTTACTTAATTAAATACAGTTAGAAAATGCAATTTAAACGATAAAACGATATAGCACGTCACACTTAACCTCACAATAGTAGTAATAAATTAGATGGGACATTACACAAAGACGATTCAATTGTTTCAAAAACAAGAGCATAAGATTCAACAGTTAAGCCTGGTGGAATGTAACAACATACTACGTATAAAAAATTTAATTTAAGGGCAATTTTAACAACTACCACTTCGATATCTGGTAAAAGAGCAGGTACCTTAAATTCTTCACATTTATAACAACTTTTGACAGCTATAAGGACACCTCCACCTCTTTTATTCAATCTATCAGCCCGAAAAACCAGGTAATTGTTAGAAAATAGTTCACTACTAAATATGTCCTCTTGAAGCCAAGTCTCCGTAATACAGAAAATGTCATAACTATTAATAATATTGACATTAGTAAAAAATTCATGTGTTTTTGTCCGGAGACCTCTTACGTTTTGATAGTAAATATTTAAACTGGGAAACTTGGGATGCTGTTGGGTATTATTCAGTTTTTTCCTAATGTATTACTCAGTTTTACGATTTGTGGTATGTTGTTTTTATATTTTATGGTAAGATATTGTTCACCTTCAGATTTCCGACGATTGAGTTCATTCAGAATATTCCTTAATTCATCCCTTTGAGCAGGAGTACGATCAGGGCTAATTTTAATTTTGGAGTCTTTAGGTAATTTTTTTTTGCTACTAAGAATTTTCTTAACTACAATAGAATTTTGCATAATAACTTTTATGGGTCTAGGATTTTCACCTCTTTTCCCAATTCGAAAATGAGAATTCACTACTGCCTCCTCATCCGACAGCTTATAAAGTGTAGGTAGTATAAGGTTAAGGTCATCATTTTTTTCAGTTTCGGGTTCTGAAGCGTTTGACTCATTCACATTATAAATTATTAAATTTGACTCTCTGAACTTCCTGTTTTCGAGTTCACCTAATATGGAAAAATCTCCATCATTACAATTGATTCTCGGTTGCTTCACATGATTTACTGTTTCCATAATTATTTTGTTCATATCATTAATCTTTGCTTCCAAATTTGTGGTTTTCTCATCAAGCGTGATCGTTTTTGCTTCTAACTTAGTGCATTTGCTATCCAAAGCCGATAACTTTTCACCGAAAGCCTCTAATGTTGAGTCAAGCTTTTCAGATAGCTGAGTAAAATATTTAGAAAACATTTTTTCAAAAATGGACTCAATGTCTTTTGTAGTGAATTTTGCAATATTGTCTGAAGAAACTTGCACATTGTTAAGGCAATCATGCTTACCCTTTCCAATGCCTATGCAACCAGGATGGCAGTATTTTCCACAATTCGGTGGTCAATCGTGCGACCTCCATTCCACAGCCTCCCACACATTTGGCTCATTCTAATAATAAGGGGAAAAAAAACAGGGGAAAGGAAAATTACACGGGGACACTCTTCACACCAACGGTGCCATTCGTGGTGACTAACAATAATTAACAAAACAGAGGGTAGGTTGGCAACCGGATTAGGAAAACAAAGTAAAACAAAGGTGTAAAAAAGAAAGAAAAAAAAAAAAAGAGCAACTACGAAGATTCGAATCAGGTAACAGTGGATTTGGAGTTCAGCGGTGCAAGCAACTGGACTGCGAAAGCTACGATTATCAAATTAGAAGAAGTAATATATTTTGTAGACTTGGCCCGCTTATTCAAATCACAATAATAACAGCTGGATCAATGTGTTAATATATTCGTCCTATTGTACTACACAAATTAAGAAAATAATAGTACTTAACAGCTAGTTTGTCGGCATCAGATGATATTAATCAGTTCACAAGATACTCCAGTATGAATTAGGCTAATTCTAGGAATTTAATTACACTTGCTTAACTATTTACACCGAAGAGCGATAAAAGTTCAACGACTTACGACGACTCGGTATCGGTATTTAAATAATTTTATTTTCATGAAATCTAATTAGAAATGTCATTTTAAAATTTTTTGGTCGATTAATTTTAAAATTATACAAAAAAAACGTTCTTTTTAAAAAATAAAGCGTTTTTCTAAAAAATCAAACAAAAACTGTTGTAACTTTTTTATTTCTTCATAAAGAAATGTAAATTTTGTTTAAATTATTTTTTTTTCATAAAATCTAATTAGAAATGCCGTTTTAAAAGTTTTTGGACGGTTAATTTTAAAATTATACAAAAAAATCGTTATTTTTAAAAAATAATGCGTTTTTCTTAAAAATCAAACGAAAACTGCTTTAACTTTTTTATTTCATTATTAAAAAATGTAAATTTTGTTTAAATAATTTTATTTTCATGAAATCTAATTAGAAATGTCGTTTTAAAATTTTTCGGACGATTAATTTTAAAATTATACAAAAAAAACATTTTTCTTAAAAATCACACAAAAACTGCAGAAACTTTTTTATTTCTTCATAAAACAAAGTAAATTTTGTTTAAATAATTTTATTTTCATATAATCTAATTAGAAATGCGGTTTTAAAATTTTTTGGACGATTAATTTTAAAATTATACCAAAAAAAACGATTTTCTTAAAAATCACACAAAAACTGCAGAAACTTTTTTATTTCTTCATAAAACAATTCAAATTTTGTTTAAATAATTTTATTTTCATGAAATCTAATTAGAAATGTCGTTTTAAAATTTTTTGGACGATTACTTTTAAAATTATACAAAAAAATCGTTATTTTTAAAAAATAATGCGCTTTTCTTAAAAATCAAACGAAAACTGCTGTAACTTTTTTATTTCTTTATTAAAAAATGTAAATTTTGTTTAAATAATTTTATTTTCATGAATTCTAATTAGAAATGTCGTTATAAAATTATTTGGACGATTAATTTTTAAATTAAACAAAAAAACGTTATTTTTAAGAAATAATGCGTTTTTCTTAAAAATCAAACAAAAACTGCTGTAACTTTTTTATTTCTTTATAAAAAAATGTAAATTTTGTTTAAATAATTTTATTTTCATAAAATCTAATTAGAAATGTCGTTTTAAAATTTTTCGGACGATTAATTTTAAAATTATCCAAAAAAACGTTTTTCTTAAAAATCACACAAAAACTGCTGTAACTTTTTTATTTCTTCATAAAACAATGTAAATTTTGTTTAAATAATTTTATTTTCATGAAATCTTATTAGAAATGTCGTTTTAAAATTTTTTGGACGATTAATTTTAAAATTATACCAAAAAACGTTTTTCTTAAAAATCACACAAAAACTGCAGAAACTTTTTTATTTCTTCATAAGACAATGTAAATTTTGTTTAAATAATTTTATTTTCATGAAATCTAATTAGAAATGTCGTTTCAAAATTAGTTGGACGATTAATTTTTAAATTAAACAAAAAAAACGTTATTTTTAAGAAATAATGCGTTTTTCTTAAAAATCAAACAAAAACTGCTGTAACTTTTTTATTTCTTCATAAAACAATGAATATTTTGTTTAAATAATTTTATTTTCATAAAATCTAATTAGAAATGTCGTTTTAAAATTTTTTGGACGATTAATTTTAAAATTATACAAAAAAAACATTTTTCTTAGAAATCACACAAAAACTGCAGAAACTTTTTTATTTCTTCATAAAACAAAGTAAATTTTGTTTAAATAATTTTATTTTCATAAAATCTAATTAGAAATGCGGTTTTAAAATTTTTTGGACGATTAATTTTAAAATTATACCAAAAAAAACGATTTTCTTAAAAATCACACAAAAACTGCAGAAACTTTTTTATTTCTTCATAAAACAATTCAAATTTTGTTTAAATAATTTTATTTTCATGAAATCTAATTAGAAATGTCGTTTTAAAATTTTTTGGACGATTAATTTTAAAATTATACCAAAAAACGTTTTTCTTAAAAATCACACAAAAACTGCAGAAACTTTTTTATTTCTTCATAAGACAATGTATATTTTGTTTTAATAATTTTATTTTCATGAAATCTAATTAGAAATGTCGTTTCAAAATTAGTTGGACGATTAATTTTTAAATTAAACAAAAAAAACGTTATTTTTAAGAAATAATGCGTTTTTCTTAAAAATCAAACAAAAACTGCTGTAACTTTTTTATTTCTTCATAAAACAATGTAAATTTTGTTTAAATAATTTTATTTTCATAAAATCTAATTAGAAATGTCGTTTTAAAATTTTTTGGACGATTAATTTTAAAATTATACCAAAAAAACGATTTTCTTAAAAATCACACAAAAACTGCAGAAACTTTTTTATTTCTTCATAAAACAATTCAAATTTTGTTTAAATAATTTTATTTTCATAAAATCTAATTAGAAATGTCGTTTTAAAATTTTTTGGACGATTAATTTTAAAATTATAGAAAAAAAACGTTATTTTTAAGAAATAATGCGTTTCTCTTAAAAATCAAACAAAAACTGCTGTAACTTTTTTATTTCTTTATAAAAAAATCTAAATTTTAGTTAAATAATTTAATTTTCATGAAATCTAATTAGAAATGTAGATATAAAATTTTTCGGACGATTATTTTTAAAATTATACCAAAAAAACGTTATTTTTTAGAAATAATGCGTTTTTCTAAAAATCAAACAAAAACTGCTGTACCTTTTTTATTTCTTCATAAAACAATGTAAATTTTGTTTAAATAATTTTATTTTCATGAAATCTAATTAGAAATGTCGTTTTAAAATTTTTTGGACGATTAATTTTAAAATTATACAAAAAAAACGTTATTTTTAAAAAATAAAGCGTTTTTCTAAAAAATCAAACAAAAACTGCTGTAACTTTTTTATTTCTTCATAAAAAAATGTAAATTTTGTTTAAATAATTTTTTTTTCATAAAATCTACTTAGAAATGCCGTTTTAAAAGATTTTGGACGATTAATTTTAAAATTATACAAAAAAATCGTTATTTTTAAAAAATAATTCGTTTTTCTAAAAAATCAAACGAAAACTGCTGTAACTTTTTTATTTCTTTATTAAAAAATGTAAATTTTGTTTAAATGATTTTATTTTCATGAAATCTAATTAGAAATGTCGTTTTGAAATTTTTCGGACGATTATTTTTAAAATTATACAAAAAAAACATTTTTCTTAAAAATCACACAAAAACTGCAGAAACTTTTTTATTTCTTTATAAAACAATGTAAATTTTGTTTAAATAATTTTATTTTCATAAAATTTAATTAGAAATGCCGTTTTAAAATTTTTTGGACGATTAATTTTAAAATTATAACAAAAAAACCTTTTTCTTAAAAATCACACAAAAACTGCAGAAACTTTTTTATTTCTTCATAAAACAATGTAAATTTTGTTTAATTTATTTTAGTTTCATAAAATCTAATTAGAAATGTCGTTTTAAAATTTTTCGGACGCCTAATTTTAAAATTATACAAGAAAAACGTTATTTTTAAGAAATAATGCGTTTTTCTTAAAAATCAAACAAAAACTGCTGTTACTTTTTTATTTCTTTATAAAAAAATGTAAATTTTGTTTAAATAATTTTATTTTCATAAAATCTAATTAGAAATGTCGTTTTAAAATTTTTCGGACGATTAATTTTAAAATTATACCAAAAAAACGTTATTCTTAAAAATCACACAGAAACTGCAGAAACTTTTTTATTTCTTCATAAAAAAATGTAAATTTTGTTTAAATTATTGTATTTTCATAAAATCTAATTAGAAATGCCGTCTAATATTTTTTTGGACGATTAATTTTAAAATTATACAAAAAAAACGTTATTTTTAAAAAATAATGCGTTTTTCTTAAAAATCAAACAAAAACTGCTGTTACTTTTTTATTTCTTTATAAAAAAATGTAAATTTTGTTTAAATAATTTTATTTTCATAAAATCTAATTAGAAATGTCGTTTTAAAATTTTTCGGACGATTAATTTTAAAATTATACCAAAAAAACGTTATTCTTAAAAATCACACAGAAACTGCAGAAACTTTTTTATTTCTTTATTAAAAAATGTAAATTTTGTTTAAGTAATTTTATTTTCATGAAATCTAATTAGAAAAGTCGTTTTAAAATTTTTCCGACAAATAATTTTAAAATTATACAAGAAAAACGTTTTCTTAAAAATCACACAAAAACTGCAGAAACTTTTTTATTTCTTCATAAAACAATGTAAATTTTGTTTAAATAATTTTATTTTCATGAAATCTAATTAGAAATGGCGTTTTAAAATTTATTGGACGATTAATTTTAAAATTATACAAAAAAAACGTTATTTTTAAGAAATAATGCGTTTTTCTTAAAAATCAAACAAAACCTGCTGTAACTTTTTTATTTCTTTATAAAATAATTTAAATTTTGTGTAAATTATTTTATTCTCATAAAATCTAATTAGAAATGTCGTTTTAAAATTTTTCGAACGATTAATTTTAAAATTATACAAAAAAAACATTTTTCTTAAAAATCACACAAAAACTGCAGAAACTTTTTTATTTCTTCATAAAACAATGTAAATTTTGTTTAAATAATTTTATTTTCATAAAATCTAATTAGAAATGTCATTTGAAAATTTTTTGGACGATTAATTTTAAAATTATACAAAAAAAACGTTATTATTAAGAAATAATGCGTTTTTCTTAAAAATCAAACAAAAACTGCTGTAACTTTCTTATTTCTTTATAAAAAAATGTAAATTTTGTTTAAATTATTTTATTTTCATAAAATCTAATTAGAAATGCCGTTTTAAAATTCTTCGGACGATTAATTTTAAAATTATACAAAAAAAAACGTTATTTTTAAGAAATAATGCGTTTTTCTTAAAAATCAAACGAAAACTGCTGTAACTTTTTTGATTCTTTATTAAAAAATGTAAATTTTGTTTAAATAATTTTATTTTCATGAAATCTAATTAGAAATGTCGTTTTAAAATTTTTCGGACGATTAATTTTAAAATTATACAAAAAAAACATTTTTCTTAAAAATCACACAAAAACTGCAGAAACTATTTTATTTCTACATAAAACAATGTAAATTTTCTTTAAATAATTTTATTTTCATGACATCTAATTGGAAATGTCATTTGAAAATTTTTTGGACGATTAATTTTAAAATTATACAAAAAAACGTTATTTTTAAGAAATAATGCGTTTTTCTTAAAAATCAAACAAAGACTGCTGTAACTTTCTTATTTCTTTATAAAAAAATGTAAATTTTGTTTAAATTATTTTATTTTCATAAAATCTAATTAGAAATGCCGTTTTAAAATTCTTCGGACGATTAATTTTAAAATTATACAAAAAAAAACGTTATTTTTAAGAAATAATGCGTTTTTCTTAAAAATCAAACGAAAACTGCTGTAACTTTTTTATTTCTTTATAAATAAATGTAAATTAAATTTAAATAATTTTGTTTTCATGAAATCTAATTAGAAATGTAGTTTTAAAATTTTTCGGACGATTATTTTCAAAATTATACCAAAAAAACGTTATTTTTTAGAAATAATGCGTTTTTCTTAAAAATCAAACAAAAACTGCTGTAACTTTTTTATTTCTTTATAAAAAAATGTAAATTTTTTGGACGATTAATTTTAAAATTATACCAAAAAAACGTTTTTCTTAAAAATCAAACAAAAACTGCTGTTACTTTTTTATTTCTTTATCAAAAACGTAAATTTTGGTTAAATAATTTTATTTTCATGAAATCTAATTAAAAATGTAGTTTTAAAATTTTTCGGACGATTTTTTTCAAAATTATACCAAAAAAACGTTATTTTTTAGAAAGAATGCGTTTTTCTTAAAAATCAAATAAAAACTGCTGTAACTTTTTTATTTCTTTATAAAAAAATGTAAATTTTGTTTAAGTAATTTTATTTTCATGAAATCTGATTAGAAATGTCGTTTTAAAATTTTTCGGACGCCTAATTTTAAAATTATACAAGAAAAACTTTATTTTTAAGAAATAATGCGTTTTTTCTTAAAAATCAAACAAGAACTGCTGTAACTTTTTTATTTCTTTATAAAAAAATGTAAATTTTGTTTAAATAATTTTATTTTCATGAAATCTAATTAGAAATGTCGTTTTAAAATTTTTTGGACGATTAATTTTAAAATTATACCAAAAAAACGTTATTCTTAAAAATCACACAAAAACTGCAGAAACGTTTTTATTTCTTCATAAAAAAATGTAAATTTTGTTTAAATTATTGTATTTTCATAAAATCTAATTAGAAATGCCGTTTTAAAATTTTTTGGACGATTAATTTTAACATTATACAAAAAAAACGTTATTTTTAAAAAATAATGCGTTTTTCTTAAAAATCAAACAAAAACTGCTGTAACTTTTTTATTTCTTTATTAAAAAATGTAAATTTTGTTTAAGTAATTTTATTTTCATGAAATCTAATTAGAAAAGTCGTTTTAAAATTTTTCCGACGATTAATTTTAAAATTATACAAGAAAAACGTTTTCTTAAAAATCACACAAAAACTGCAGAAACTTTTTTATTTCTTCATAAAACAATGTAAATTTTGTTTAAATAATTTTATTTTCATGAAATCTAATTAGAAATGGCGTTTTAAAATTTTTCGAACGATTAATTTTAAAATTATACAAAAAAAACATTTTTCTTAAAAATCACACAAAAACTGCAGAAACTTTTTTATTTCTTCATAAAACAATGTTAATTTTGTTTAAATAATTTTATTTTCATAAAATCTAATTAGAAATGCCGTTTTAAATTTTTTTGGACGAATAATTTTAAAATTATACCAAAAAAACATTAAAAACCACACAAAACCTGCAGAAACTTTTTTATTTCTTCATAAAACAATGTAAATTTTGTTTAAATAATTTTATTTTCATGAAAACTAATTAGAAATGTCGTTTTAAAATTTTTTGGACGATTAATTTTAAAATTATACCAAAAAAAACGTTATTTTTTAGAAATAATGCGTTTTTCTTAAAAATCAAACAAAAACTGCTGTGACTTTTTTATTTCTTTATAAAAAAATGTAAATTTTGTTTAATTTATTTTATTTTCATAAAATCTTATTAGAAATGCCGTTTTAAAGTTTTTGGGACGATTAATTTTAAAATTATACAAATAAAAACGATATTTTTAAGAAATAATAAGTTTTTCTTAAAAATCAAACAAAAACTGCAGTAACTTTTTTATTTCTTCATAAAAAAATGTAAATTTTGTTTAAATAATTTTACTTTCATGAAATCTAATTAGAAATGTAGTTTTAAAATTTTTGGACGATTAATTTTAAAATTATACCAAAAAACGTTTTTCTTAAAAATCACACAAAAACTGCAGAAACTTTTTTATTTCTTCATAAGACAATGTAAATTTTGTTTAAGTAATTTTATTTTCATGAAATCTAATTAGAAATGTCGTTTTAAAATTATTTGGACGAATAATTTTTAAATTAAACAAAAAAAAACGTTATTTTTAGGAAATAATGCGTTTTTCTTAAAAATCAAACAAAAACTGCTGTAACTTTTTTATTTCTTTATAAAAAGATGTAAATTTTAGTTAAATAATTTAATTTTCATGAAATCTAATTGGAAATGTAGATTCAAAATTTTTCGGACGATTATTTTTAAAATTATACCAAAAAAACGTTATTTCTTAGAAATAATGCGTTTTTCTTAAAAATCAAACAAAAACTGCTGTAACTTTTTTATTTCTTCATAAAACAATGTAAATTTTGTTTAATAATAATAATAATAATAATAATATCTTAATTACCCAACAGCAACTAAGCCTATTACAAGGTAACATAAATAACATTAATAACATAAGCATAAGAAACACAATATCTAAAATAGAGACATAAGAATATAAAGAAAAAAAAACAATAAGGTAAATGTACACAAGTGAAACTAAATAAAAACATTAGCAAGCGAGTTTTTCATTGAAAGTAAACTACAATTAAAAATATTGATTTCTTCTTGCACTGTATGAAAATTATGATAAATTTGATGTAAAGGAGAATACATATTATGATTTGTACAAGGTGTATTATAATAAAAAGTGTAATTAGATCTACTAGCCAAACGAGGCACATTAAATTGTACAGAGGACAAAATTAGTGAATCGTCAATGAAGCCATTAATAATTTTATGAAGAAAACTAACAGATGCATACTTATGAAGATATTCAACAGTTTTAAAATTGAATTCATTTAATAACATATCATATGTAGTTGTATAGTCAGGATATATAGAGTGTTTACGATAATATAAAGCTCTTAAAAATTTTCTTTGTACCTTTTCGAGCATATTCTTGTACTTTTTATAGCAGGGCGACCAAACACATGAACAATACAATAATTTACTATTTATATAAGAGTTGTACAACAATACTAAAGTATCAATACTAAGATCCTTACTATTACGAATAATAAAACCTAGACATTTAAAACAGCTATTAACTAGCATTTGTATTTGAACATTGAAGTTTAACTTATCATCAAAATAAATTCCTAGGTCTTTAATTTCACGCACCCTAGCTAGGTTTTCATTGTTAATCACTTAATCAAATTGAATATTTTTTATTTTTCGCGTGTAGGACATGATACAACACTTTTTCACATTTAAATTTAAACCATTATTTGAACACCAAACTATAATTGAATTAAGGTCTTCTTGGAGGTAGGTGCAGTCCTCAACAGTAGTTATAGTTCTGTATATCTTAACATCATCCGCGTACAATAAAATGCTACTTTTTACATGATTAGGCAGATCATTAATATACAACAAAAATAACAAGGGTCCCAGGTTGGAGCCTTGGGGAACCCCGCTAGTAGCTATATAAGAATTCGAAACACAGCCTTTGTATATCACAGAATGAACACGATTAGACAAATACGATGCTAAAACAGTTATCACATTACCAGCGATATTAAACCCGTTCAATTTTTTTAAAAGAATATCATGAGGCATACGATCGAATGCCTTCGAAATGTCAGTATAAATGACGTCTACTTGCTTATTGTTATCCATATTTTCCGACACAAATTCAGTTAAGTTAAACAAATTAGTTAATGTGGAACGCCTACGCACAAAACCATGCTGATGGATGGAGATTTCAGGTTCGGTCTTCCTATAAATTTCTTCCGTTAAGAGAGTTTCAAACACTTTCGATAAATTATTTAAAATTGAGATAGGGCGGTAATTGGCGATGTCATGCTTATTCCCAGCTTTAAACACTGGGGTAATCCTAACGTTTTTCCATTTACTTGGAAAAATTCCAGACCTCAAAATCAAATTACATAAAAATAATATGGGCTTGGCCAATACAGGTGCACAATCCCTTAATATTAACGAGGGAATCATGTCAAGACCCATAATGAGTGAGTTTTTTAACTGTCGTAGATGTTTCCCAACCGCTTCTTCATTAAAAGATAGATCACCCAGGTTAGTTTTTTTGGAAGAAATCAAATATTCTGTTGTCTTAGAAGGAAGAAAGGCACTGCTAAAATGCGAAGCAAATGAGTTCACTATAAGGGTAGGTTCATCAACAGAAACACCGTCAAAAGACATAACTCCTGGGATACGTGAACAGTTCTTCCTTGTAGAAAGAAAAGACCAGAATTTACTCGGTTCATTATGAATTTCATTTTCAGCATCATGTACAAAATTTTCTTTAGCTACTCTTATGTCAGATTTTAATGACCTTCTGACTTCTTTAAAGCGTTCCAGATCTCCATGCATTTTGGTTCGTTGATAACTTTTTCTGAGCTGATTTTTTAATTTAATTTTCTCTATTATGTCCCTATTAAACCACATAGGATAATGTTCTTTATTATTGACCGCACGATATTTCGGCACATGCATTTCAAATAAACCATATATAATATCGTAGAAAAAATCACAGGCCACATTAATATCTTGGTGTTCATAAAGATTATCCCAGTTAATTTCGCATATATCATGGTATAAATTTACAAAGTTAGCTTTCTTAAAGTTGAAACAATTTTCTGCGCTACCAATAAAATTGGATGTGACTTCTTCCGTAATTAACAGATCTATACAAAGTGCAGGGTGGTAGCTATCTTCTTTAACCAGAAATTCATGTTCCTTCGTGACAGCACAAGTAAGATGCTTGGAGGAAATTACAAGATCAAGTATTCTATTAGTTGCATTATTTATCATGTTGTGTTGTTCAAGATCACAATAGCCAATGAAATCATGCAGACTCAATAATTTATCATCAAGTATGCCACTAGTTATACTATGCTTATAGTTTGGCAAAGTTAAAGTCACCAGCTATAAATAATAAATTAGATGGGACATTATACAAAGACGATTCAATTGTTTCAAAAACAAGAGCATAAGATTCAACAGTTAAGCCTGGTGGAATGTAACAACATACTAAGTATAAAAAATTTGATTTTAACAACTACCACTTCGATATCTGGTAAAAGAGCAGGTACCTTAAATTCTTCACATTTATAACAACTTTTGACAGCTATAAGGACACCTCCACCTCTTTTATTCAATCTATCAGCCCGAAAAACCAGGTAATTGTTAGAAAATAGTTCACTACTAAATATGTCCTCTTAAAGCCAAGTCTCCGTAATACAGAAAATGTCATAACTATTAATAATATTGACATTAGTAAAAAATTCATGTGTTTTTGTCCGGAGACCTCTTACGTTTTGATAGTAAATATTTAAACTGGGAAACTTGGGATGATGTTGGGTATTATTCAGTTTTTTCCTAATGTATTACTCAGTTTTACGATTTGTGGTATGTTGTTTTTATATTTTATGGTAAGATATTGTTCACCTTCAGATTTCCGACGATTGAGTTCATTCAGAATATTCCTTAATTCATCCCTTTGCGCAGGAGTACGATCAGGGCTAATTTTAATTTTGGAGTCTTTAGGTAATTTTTTTTTGCTACTAAGAATTTTCTTAACTACAATAGAATTTTGCATAATAACTTTTATGGGTCTAGGATTTTCACCTCTTTTCCCAATTCGAAAATGAGAATTCACTACTGCCTCCTCATCCGACAGCTTATAAAGTGTAGGTAGTATAAGGTTAAGGTCATCATTTTTTTCAGTTTCGGGTTCTGAAGCGTTTGACTCATTCACATTATAAATTATTAAATTTGACTCTCTGAACTTCCTGTTTTCGAGTTCACCTAATATGGAAAAATCTCCATCATTACAATTGATTCTCGGTTGCTTCACATGATTTACTGTTTCCATAATTATTTTGTTCATATCATTAATCTTTGCTTCCAAATTTGTGGTTTTCTCATCAAGCGTGATCGTTTTTGCTTCTAACTTAGTGCATTTGCTATCCAAAGCCGATAACTTTTCACCGAAAGCCTCTAATGTTGAGTCAAGCTTTTCAGATAGCTGAGTAAAATATTTAGAAAACATTTTTTCAAAAATGGACTCAATGTCTTTTGTAGTGAATTTTGCAATATTGTCTGAAGAAACTTGCACATTGTTAAGGCAATCATGCTTACCCTTTCCAATGCCTATGCAACCAGGATGGCAGTATTTTCCACAATTCGGTGGTCAATCGTGCGACCTCCATTCCACAGCCTCCCACACATTTGGCTCATTCTAATAATAAGGGAAAAAAAAACAGGGGAAAGGAAAATTACACGGGGACACTCTTCACACCAACGGTGCCATTCGTGGTGACTAACAATAATTAACAAAACAGAGGGTAGGTTGGCAACCGGATTAGGAAAACAAAGTAAAACAAAGGTGTAAAAAAGAAAGAAAAAAAAAAAAAAAGAGCAACTACGAAGATTCGAACCAGGTAACAGTGGATTTGGAGTTCAGCGGTGCAAGCTACGATTATCAAATTAGCTGAAGTAATATATTTTGTAGACTTGGCCCGCTTATTCAAATCACAATAATAACAGCTGGATCAATGTGTTAATATATTCGTCCTATTGTACTACACAAATTAAGAAAATAATAGTACTTAACAGCTAGTTTGTCGGCATCAGATGATATTAATCAGTTCACAAGATACTCCAGTATGTATTAGGCTAATTCTAGGAATTTAATTACACTTGCTTAACTATTTACACCGAAGAGCGATAAAAGTTCAACGACTTACGACGACTCGGTATCGGTATTTAAATAATTTTATTTTCATGAAATCTAATTAGAAATGTCGTTTTAAAATTTTTTGGTCGATTAATTTTAAAATTATACAAAAAAAACGTTCTTTTTAAAAAATAAAGCGTTTTTCTAAAAAATCAAACAAAAACTGTTGTAACTTTTTTATTTCTTCATAAAGAAATGTAAATTTTGTTTAAATTATTTTTTTTTCATAAAATCTAATTAGAAATGCCGTTTTAAAAGTTTTTGGACGATTAATTTTAAAATTATACAAAAAAATCGTTATTTTTAAAAAATAATGCGTTTTTCTTAAAAATCAAACGAAAACTGCTGTAACTTTTTTATTTCATTATTAAAAAATGTAAATTTTGTTTAAATAATTTTATTTTCATGAAATCTAATTAGAAATGTCGTTTTAAAATTTTTCGGACGATTAATTTTAAAATTATACAAAAAAAACATTTTTCTTAAAAATCACACAAAAACTGCAGAAACTTTTTTATTTCTTCATAAAACAAAGTAAATTTTGTTTAAATAATTTTATTTTCATAAAATCTAATTAGAAATGCCGTTTTAAATTTTTTCGGACGATTAATTTTAAAATTATACCAAAAAAACGATTTTCTTAAAAATCACACAAAAACTGCAGAAACTTTTTTATTTCTTCATAAAACAATTCAAATTTTGTTTAAATAATTTTATTTTCATAAAATCTAATTAGAAATTTCGTTTTAAAATTTTTTGGACGATTAATTTTAAAATTATACAAAAAAAGCGTTATTTTTAAGAAATAATGCATTTTTCTTAAAAATCAAACAAAAACTGCTGTAACTTTTTTATTTCTTTATAAAAAGATGTAAATTTTAGTTAAATAATTTAATTTTCATGAAATCTAATTGGAAATGTAGATTCAAAATTTTTCGGACGATTATTTTTAAAATTATACAAAAAAAACATTTTTCTTAAAAATCACACAAAAACTGCAGAAACTTTTTTATTTCTTCATAAAACAAAGTAAATTTTGTTTAAATAATTTTATTTTCATAAAATCTAATTAGAAACGTCGTTTGAAAATTTTTTGGACGATTAATTTTAAAATTATACAAATAAAAACGATATTTTTAAGAAATAATAAGTTTTTCTTAAAAATCAAACAAAAACTGCAGTAACTTTTTTATTTCTTCATAAAAAAATGTAAATTTTGTTTAAATAATTTTATTTTCATGAAATCTAATTAGAAATGTCGTTTTAAAATTTTTTGGACGATTAATTTTAAAATTATACCAAAAAACGTTTTTCTTAAAAATCACACAAAAACTGCAGAAACTTTTTTATTTCTTCATAAGACAATGTAAATTTTGTTTAAATAATTTTTTTTTCATGAAATCTAATTAGAAATGTCGTTTCAAAATTAGTTGGACGATTAATTTTTAAATTAAACAAAAAAAAACGTTATTTTTAAGAAATAATGCGTTTTTCTTAAAAATCAAACAAAAACTGCTGTAACTTTTTTATTTCTTCATAAAACAATGTAAATTTTGTTTAAATAATTTTATTTTCATAAAATCTAATTAGAAATGTCGTTTTAAAATTTTTTGGACGATTAATTTTAAAATTATACCAAAAAAACGATTTTCTTAAAAATCACACAAAAACTGCAGAAACTTTTTTATTTCTTCATAAAACAATTCAAATTTTGTTTAAATAATTTTATTTTCATAAAATCTAATTAGAAATTTCGTTTTAAAATTTTTTGGACGATTAATTTTAAAATTATACAAAAAAAGCGTTATTTTTAAGAAATAATGCATTTTTCTTAAAAATCAAACAAAAACTGCTGTAACTTTTTTATTTCTTTATAAAAAAATCTAAATTTTAGTTAAATAATTTAATTTTCATGAAATCTAATTAGAAATGTAGATTTAAAATCTTTCGGACGATTATTTTTAAAATTATACCAAAAAAACGTTATTTTTTAGAAATAATGCGTTTTTCTAAAAATCAAACAAAAACTGCTGTAACTTTTTTATTTCTTCATAAAACAATGTAAATTTTGTTTAAATAATTTTATAAAAATCGCCACAAAAATGGCGGCCGACGAAGAGTGCTTGATTTGTAAAAAGAATATAGTAGATGTTAATACGCGCATCAAATGTTCTAAGTGTACAAAAGTTGTGCATAACGGATGCCTTAAAAACAATAAACGTAAGGGCATGGTCAATGAAGAACTAATGAGCAGCGATGACATGAACAAAGCTGATTTGGAGATTTTCTATTTAAAGAAAACTATAAGAGAGAAAGAAAGGGTAATTACAAATATGCAAATTTCCATTAACGTGCTAAAAGCACATAATGAAATGTTAAGTAAAACCTACAATTCTACGCCATCTATGATCGAACTAACAAAAGTCTTACCCGAAACAACTAACGCGGGAAATTTAAATCCCAAGCCACTAGCAATTCACAAAAAATTAGAAACCACCAATGCACAAGTTGAGCAGCCAACGAAGGTACCTAAACATAACTTACAAAGGAATAACAATGAAAATAAAGTACGGATAGATACTAGAAACGAAGCCGTAAACGACCACGGGCGCGTAAATTGCTCGCGAAATACTGCAGGAACATCAGCTGATCCAAAAATAAATGCATCAAACGGCATTATTCAAATCCAGCAGGATCATGTGGCCGCTACATCAAATAAAAACAAACATGACCTTGACCCTAAATCACAACACAAAGACGACTGGAAAACAGTAAATCGAAGTAAAAATCGAAATAACAACACCTCAATCCATGGGACATGTGAGAACAGCGCAATTAAAGCGGCAGCAAAATTTCGTGCAGTTCATGTATATAGATTGGACCCAAACCTAAATGTAAATCAATTAACTTCATACCTTAATACAAAAGGCTTTAATTCAATAGCATGTGAAAAACTAAATTCTAAACGACCCGAAGAATACTCGTCTTTTAAAATCTCTGTTCCTATTGACGAATTCAACAAAATTAAAGACTCATCTATTTGGCCTAGGCATGCATGCAAAAATAATTTTTTATTGAGACTAGCAAATGTGAAGCCAAAAATAACAATCAATTTTAAAAATAAAACGCTTAATATTATGCATCTAAACATAAGATCAATTAGAAACAAAACTAATGAGTTTGAATCATTTTTAATTTCCAACAATAATAAATTTGATATAATATGTCTAACGGAACACTGGCTCAATAAAAGTGAAATTAAAAGTTTAAATGTTAGTAACTTTAATGTTCTTTCATCGTTTTCAAGAAGTAAGGGATACGGAGGCTCCTTAATACTGACAAAGGTAACACACAATTCTTTTGCACAATGTCCACATGTAAATGGTTTGTCTGTTGAAAATATATGTGAAGTCGCATCGGTTAAAAGTATTGACGATAACATAACCATCATATCCATTTATAGGCCGCCCTCGGGCAATTTTGAGAATTTCCTAGAAATCCTTAATAGTGTACTCAACACCGTTGGTACGTTCACGAAGACGGTCTTAGTGGGAGATTTTAACGTAAAATTCTTCACTAATAATACGATGACATCAAAACTTTTAGATTTGTTGTACTCTTTTGGGTTTGATCTGACAATCAGAGATAACACCAGGTATAATCATTGTATTGACAATATAATAATCAGTAGTTCCTTAAAAAGTACACTGAGCTTTCGCACTT
Source organism: Stenus bimaculatus (assembly GCA_963971135.1). NCBI lineage: Eukaryota > Metazoa > Arthropoda > Insecta > Coleoptera > Staphylinidae > Stenus > Stenus bimaculatus. The sequence continues at coordinate 25,241,592 of OZ020184.1, forward strand.
ACGTCTTAAGCAACTGCTTGTCCGATCACAATTCACAAGTTCTAAGCTTAGAAATACCGTATCAAAAAAAAGATACCTCTGACCCGATCCCTATTAGGCACATAACTTCCTCTGGACTTCATAACTTATACCGCAGTCTCGAAAATACCGACTGGTCTTTTATCGCATCATGTAACAATGTAAACAATAGCTTTGAAACTTTTGTTAATATAATTTCCAATAATATTGACACACACTTACCGATTAAAATAAAGAAAAATTGTCATCTAATAAAATCTTCAGAATGGTTTAATACTGACCTTAAAAAGATTAGGGATGAACTTAATATGCTAACTGAATTTAACCAAAACTTTCCGAATCTTCAACTTCAAGATTCTATTTCTAAGATACGCTTTCATTATAAACATGAATTAAGTAAGGCAAGACTCAAATCAAATGGCAATATAATAACAAATAGTAATAACAAACAAAAAGCTATGTGGGGATTGATCAATTCTAACAGAAAACATAATGTACCTGATAGAAATCCCTTCACCGCGGATGAACTTAATTCCTATTTCGTCTCTGTTTCAGAAAAGGTGTTAAATAATTCAACTAATGGCATAAATCCCATCAATTTAATGCCAGAAGTTGATAATCCGTTTCCATTTGAGATAAAGGAGTTTTCTTTCAATGAGATCCGGGATTTAATAAAAAATTTGAAAAATAGTCACTCTTATGACTACTTCGGAATGAGTAATAATATTATTAAAAATATTGTTAATATTATAGTATGGCCACTAACTAACTTAATTAACAGCTGCCTACGCGCCTCGATATTTCCCGATTGTTTAAAAATTTCCCGAGTGGTTGCAATTCATAAAAAAGGCTGCTTCGATGATATCGGCAATTACCGTCCCATTTCGATAATTCCATTATTTGGTAAAATTTTCGAAATCGGGATTAAATCACGCCTAATTGAGTATTTTGAAGAGAATAATCTATTTGCCAGTTGTCAATTCGGCTTTCGAGCAGGTAAATCTACATCCCTAGCCATATCGGAGCTGGTTTCTTTTGTTAATAATTGCCTCGAAAATGGCTCGTACTCTGCGGCGCTAATGTGCGACTTATCGAAGGCGTTCGATTGTGTCCCGCATGACGTCTTGCTACAAAAGTTAATACACTACGGAATAAGTGAAAAAAATATTGCCTTCTTTAAGTCGTACTTTGGCAACAGGCGACAGTACGTAGAGTCCAAAAGCAAAAAATCAAAAGTTTTAAGTATCGAGCGCGGAGTATTGCAAGGTTCGGTACTCGGGCCAATATTCTTTCTCATATATATTAACGATCTTCAACATAACATTCAATCTAAACTAATTCTTTTCGCCGATGACACTACAGCCCTAGACTCTAGTCACAATCTCGAGGAACTACTATCACTTATGGATTCAACACACAGTTGCCTTAAAACGTGGTTTAACTCCAACAAACTCGCTTTGAACGGATCAAAAACCCAACAGATTATTTTTGCCAATAGAAACCTAGATCTCATATCCGGTAATGAGGCTGTAAAATTGTTAGGTCTTATGTTGGATTCTAAGCTAACGTGGTCTAGTCATGCTGAGTATCTAGCAAATAAACTAAATTCTGTAGTCTTTTTAATTCGACAGTTATATCGAATAATACCTAGGCATGTACTAATAACAGCCTATTACGGATTGTTCCATAGTATATTAAGTTACGGTATAATTGTGAGGGGGCACTCCCCATCCGCGAAACGAATATTTAGCATCCAAAGAAAAGTCGTAAGAGTGATGTTGGGAGCTAGCTACCAAGACGATACTAAACCTATCTTTAGAGAGCTTAAGATTATGACCTTACCAGCAATATATATAAAGACATGCCTAATGTACATAAAATCAAACCTAAATGATTATACAACACGCGACTCCATACACAAATATGATACTAGATATCGAAATGATATACACACTCCCTTTAGTCGCCTTCGTGGAACTACTAACGGGACCAATTATTACGCAATCAAATTTTTTAACAAATTGCCAGTTAGTATTAAGGAGCTCCCTATTAATACCTTCAAGTCAACAATAAATAATATATTAAAAGATATGGTTCCATTTTCTTTCGATGAGTTTTTAAATTATATATTTTAAATGTTCTGTTTGTACCTTATAATATTGTAATTGTAATAATATATTCAATGTAAATTTTAAATATTTGTGTATTATGTATACAATATCCTTAGTTTATTCTTCTACTTCTTATTTTTGACTACTGTAAACCTATGTATTTAACACGCTTTGAATAAATAAAATAAAATAAAAATAAATTTTCATGAAATCTAATTAGAAATGTCGTTTTAAAATTTTTTGGACAATTAATTTTAAAATTATACAAAAAAAAACGTTCTTTTTAAAAAATAAAGCGTTTTTCTAAAAAATCAAACAAAAACTGCTGTAACTTTTTTATTTCTTCATAAAAAAATGTAAATTTTGTTTAAATTATTTTTTTTCATAAAATCTACTTAGAAATGCCGTTTTAAAAGTTTTTGGACGATTAATTTTAAAATTATACAAAAAAACGTTATTTTTAAAAACTAAAGCGTTTTTCTAAAAAATCAAACAAAAACTGTTGTAACTTTTTTATTTCTTCATAAAAAAATGTAAATTTTGTTTAAATTATTTTTTTTTCATAAAATCTAATTATAAATGCCGTTTTAAAAGTTTTTGGACGATTACTTTTAAAATTATACAAAAAAATCGTTATTTTTAAAAAATAATGCGCTTTTCTTAAAAATCAAACGAAAACTGCTGTAACTTTTTTATTTCTTTATTAAAAAATGTAAATTTTGTTTAAATAATTTTATTTTCATAAAATCTAATTAGAAATGTCATTTTAAAATTTTTCGGACGATTAATTTTAAAATTATACAAAAAAACATTTTTCTTAAAAATCACACAAAAACTGCAAACTTTTCTATTTCTTCATATAACAAAGTAAATTTTGTTTAAATAATTTTATTTTCATAAAATCTAATTAGAAATGCCGTTTTAAAATTTTTTGGACGATTAGTTTTAAAATTATACCAAAAAATGTTTTTCTTAAAAATCACACAAAAACTGCAGAAACTTTTTTATTTCTTCATAAGACAATGTAAATTTTGTTTAAATAATTTTATGTTCATGAAATCTAATTAGAAATGTCGTTTTAAAATTTTTCGGACGATTAATTTTAAAATTATACAAAAAAAACATTTTTCTTAAAAGTCACACAAAAACTGCAGAAACTTTTTTATTTCTTCATAAAACAAAGTAAATTTTGTTTAAATAATTTTATTTTCATAAAATCTAATTAGAAACGTCGTTTGAAAATTTTTTGGACGATTAATTTTAAAATTATACAAAAAAAACGTTATTTTTAAGAAATAATGCGTTTTTATTAAAAATCAAACAAAAACTGCTGTAACTTTTTTATTTCTTTATAAAAAAGTGTAAATTTTAGTTAAATAATTTTATTTTTATGAAATCTAATTAGAAATGTAGTTTTAAAATTTTTCGGACGATTATTTTTAAAATTATACCAAAAAAACGTTATTTTTTAGAAATAATGCGATTTTCTTACAAATCAAACAAAAACTGCTGTAACTTTTTTATTTCTTTATAAAAAAATGTAAATTTTGTTTAAATAATTTTATTTTCATGAAATCTGATTAGAAATGTCGTTTTAAAATTTTTTGGACGAATAATTTTAAAATTATACCAAAAAAACGTTTTTCTTAAAAATCACACAAAAAATGCTGTAACTTTTTTATTTCTTTATAGAAAAATGTAAATTTTGTTTAAATAATTTTATTTTCATGAAATCTAATTAGAAATGTCGTTTTGAAATTTTTCGGACGATTAATTTTAAAATTATACAAAAAAACGTTATTTTAAAGAAATAATGCGTTTTTCTTAAAAATCAAACAAAAACTGCTGTAACTTTTTTATTTCTTCATAAAAAAATGTAAATTTTGTTTAAATATTTTTATTTTCATGAAATCTAATTAGAAATGTCGTTTTAAAATTTTTTGGACGAATAATTTTAAAATTAAACAAAAAAAACGTTATTTTTAAGAAATAATGCGTTTTTATTAAAAATCAAACAAAAACTGCTGTAACTTTTTTATTTCTTTATAAAAAAATGTAAATTTTAGTTAAATAATTTTATTTTTATGAAATCTAATTAGAAATGTAGTTTTAAAATTTTTCGGACGATTATTTTCAAAATTATACCAAAAAAACGTTATTTTTTAGAAATAATGCGTTTTTCTTAAAAATCTCACAAAAACTGCTGTAACTTTTTTATTTCTTCATAAAATAATGTAAATTTTGTTTAAATAATTTTATTTTCATGAAATCTAATTAGAAATGTCGTTTCAAAATTAGTTGGACAATTAATTTTTAAATTAAACAAAAAAAAACGTTATTTTTAAGAAATAATGCGTTTTTCTTAAAAATCAAACAAAAACTGCTTTAACTTTTTTATTTCTTCATAACACAATGTAAATTTTGTTTAAATAATTTTGTTTTCATAAAATCTAATTATAAATGTCGTTTTAAAATTTTTTGGACGATTAATTTTAAAATTATACCAAAAAAACGATTTTCTTAAAAATCACACAAAAACTGCAAAAACTTTTTTATTTCTTCATAAAACAATTCAAATTTTGTTTAAATAATTTTATTTTCATAAAATCTAATTAGAAATTTCGTTTTAAAATTTTTTGGACGATTAATTTTAAAATTATTCAAAAAAAACGTTATTTTTAAGAAATAATGCGTTTTTCTTAAAAATCAAACAAAAACTGCTGTAACTTTTTTATTTCTTTATAAAAAAATCTAAATTTTAGTTAAATAATATAATTTTCATGAAATCTAATTAGAAATGTAGATTTAAAATCTTTCGGACGATTATTTTTAAAATTATACCAAAAAAACGTTATTTTTTAGAAATAATGCGTTTTTCTAAAAATCAAACAAAAACTGCTGTAACTTTTTTATTTCTTCATAAAACAATGTAAATTTTGTTTAAATAATTTTATTTTCATGAAATCTAATTAGAAATGTCGTTTTAAAATTTTTTGGACAATTAATTTTAAAATTATACAAAAAAAACGTTCTTTTTAAAAAATAAAGCGTTTTTCTAAAAAATCAAACAAAAACTGCTGTAACTTTTTTATTTCTTCATAAAAAAAATGTAAATTTTGTTTAAATTATTTTCTTTCATAAAATCTACTTAGAAATGCCGTTTTAAAAGTTTTTGGACGATTAATTTTAAAATTATACAAAAAAACGTTATTTTTAAAAACTAAAGCGTTTTTCTAAAAAATCAAACAAAAACTGTTTTAACTTTTTTATTTCTTCATAAAAAAATGTAAATTTTGTTTAAATTATTTTTTTTTCATAAAATCTAATTATAAATGCCGTTTTAAAAGTTTTTGGACGATTACTTTTAAAATTATACAAAAAAATCGTTATTTTTAAAAAATAATGCGCTTTTCTTAAAAATCAAACGAAAACTGCTGTAACTTTTTTATTTCTTTATTAAAAAATGTAAATTTTGTTTAAATAATTTTATTTTCATGAAATCTAATTAGAAATGTCGTTTTAAAATTTTTCGGACGATTAATTTTAAAATTATACAAAAAAACATTTTTCTTAAAAATCACACAAAAACTGCAGAAACTTTTTTATTTCTTCATATAACAAAGTAAATTTTGTTTAAGTAATTTTATTTTCATAAAATCTATTTAGAAATGCCGTTTTAAAATTTTTTGGACGATTAGTTTTAAAATTATACCAAAAAATGTTTTTCTTAAAAATCACACAAAAACTGCAGAAACTTTTTTATTTCTTCATAAGACAATGTAAATTTTGTTTAAATAATTTTATGTTCATGAAATCTAATTAGAAATGTCGTTTTAAAATTTTTCGGACGATTAATTTTAAAATTATACAAAAAAAACATTTTTCTTAAAAATCACACAAAAACTGCAGAAACTTTTTTATTTCTTCATAAAACAAAGTAAATTTTGTTTAAATAATTTTATTTTCATAAAATCTAATTAGAAACGTCGTTTGAAAATTTTTTGGACGATTAATTTTAAAATTATACAAAAAAAACGTTATTTTTAAGAAATAATGCGTTTTTCTTAAAATCAAACAAAAACTGCTGTAACTTTTTTATTTTTTCATAAAAAAATGTAAATTGTTTTTAAATAATTTTATTTTCATGAAATCTAATTAGAAATGCCGTTTTAAAATTTTTTGGACGACTAATTTTAAAATTAAACAAAAAAACGTTATTTTTAAGAAATAATGCGTTTTTATTAAAAATCAAACAAAAACTGCTGTAACTTTTTTATTTCTTTATAAAAAAATGTAAATTTTAGTTAAATAATTTTACTTTTATGAAATCTAATTAGAAATGTAGTTTTAAAATTTTTCGGACGATTATTTTCAAAATTATACCAAAAAAACGTTATTTTTTAGAAATAATGCGTTTTTCTTAAAAATTTAAACCAAAACTGCTGTAACTTTTTTATTTCTTTATAAAAAAATGTAAATTTTGTTTAGATAATTTTATTTTCATGAAATCTGATTAGAAATGTCGTTTTAAAATTTTTTGGACGAATAATTTTAAAATTATACCAAAAAAACGTTTTTCTTAAAAATCACACAAAAAATGCTGTAACTTTTTTATTTCTTTATAGAAAAATGTAAATTTTGTTTAAATAATTTTATTTTCATGAAATCTAATTAGAAATGTCGTTTTGAAATTTTTTGAAAGATTAATTTTAAAATTATTCAAAAAAAACGTTTTTCTTAAAAATCACACAAAAACTGCAGAAACTTTTTTATTTCTTCATAAAAGAATGTAAATTTTGTTTAAATAATTTTATTTTCATGAAATCTAATTAGAAACGTCGTTTGAAAATTTTTGGACGATTAATTTTAAAATTATACAAAAAAAACGTTATTTTTAAGAAATAATGCGTTTTTCTTAAAAATCAAACAAAAACTGATGTAACTTTTTTAATTCATCATAAAACAATGTAAATTTTGCTTAAATAATTTTATTTTTATAAAATCTAATTAGAAATGTCGTTTTAAAATTTTTCGGACGACTAATTTTAAAATTATACAAAAAAAACGTTATTTTAAAGAAATAATGCGTTTTTCTTAAAAATCAAACAAAAACTGCTGTAACTTTTTTATTTCTTCATAAAAAAATGTAAATTTTGTTTAAATATTTTTATTTTCATGAAATCAAATTAGAAATGTCGTTTTAAAATTTTTCGGACGATTAATTTTAAAATTATTCAAAAAAAACGTTTTTCTTAACAATCACACAAAAACTGCAGAAACTTTTTTATTTCTTCATAAAACAATGTAAATTTTGTTTAAATAATTTTATTTTCATGAAATCTAATTAGAAATGTCGTTTGAAAATTTTTCGGACGATTAATTTTACAATTATACAAAAAAAAACGTTATTTTTAAGAAGTAATGCGTTTTTCTTAAAAATCAAACAAAAACTGCTGTAACTTTTTTATTTCTTTATAAAAAAATGTAAATTTTGTTTAAATTATTTTATTTTCATAAAATCTAATTAGAAATGTCGTTTTAAAATTTTTCGGACGACTAATTTTAAAATTATACAAAAAAACGTTATTTTAAAGAAATAATGCGTTTTTCTTAAAAATCAAACAAAAACTGCTGTAACTTTTTTATTTCTTCATAAAAAAATGTAAATTTTGTTTAAATATTTTTATTTTCATGAAATCTAATTAGAAATGTCGTTTTAAAATTTTTTGAACGATTAATTTTAAAATTAAACAAAAAAAACGTTATTTTTAAGAAATAATGCGTTTTTATTAAAAATCAAACAAAAACTGCTGTAACTTTTTTATTTCTTTATAAAAAAATGTAAATTTTAGTTAAATAATTTTATTTTCATGAAATCTAATTAGAAATGTAGTTTTAAAATTTTTTGGACGATTATTTTTAAAATTATACCAAAAAAACGTTATTTTTTAGAAATAATGCGTTTTTCTTAAAAATCAAACAAAAACTGCTGTAACTTTTTTATTTCTTCATAAAACAATGTAAATTTTGTTTAAATAATTTTATTTTCATAAAATCTAATTAGAAATGTCGTTTTTAAATTTTTTGGACGAATAATTTTAAAATTATACCAAAAAAAAACGTTTTTCCTAAAAATCACACAAAAACTGCAGAAACTTTTTTATTTCTTCATAAAATAATGCAAATTTTGTTTAAATAATTTTATTTTCATAAAATCTAATTAGAAATGTCGTTTTAAAATTTTTTGGACGATTAATTTTAAAATTATACAAAAAAAACATTATTTTTAAGAAATAATGCGTTTTTGTTAAAAATCAAACGAAAACTGCTGTAACTTTTTTATTTCTTTATAAAAAAATGTAAATTTTGTTTAAATAATTTAATTTTCATGAAATCTAATTAGAAATGTCGTTTTAAAATTTTTTGGACGAATAATTTTAAAATGATACCAAAAAAACGTTTTTCTTAAAAATCACACAAAAACTGCAGAAACTTTTTTATTTCTTCATAAAACAATGTAAATTTTGTTTAAATAATTTTATTTTCATGAAATCCAATTAGAAATGCTGTTTTGAAATTTATCGGACGATTAATTTTAAAATTATACAAAAAAAAAAACGTTATTCTTAAGAAATAATGCGTTTTTCTTAAAAATCAAACAAAAACTACTGTAACTTTTTTATTTCTTCATAAAAAAATGTAAATTATCTTTAAATAATTTTATTTTCATAGAATCTAATTAGAAATGCCGTTTTAAAATTTTTCGGACGATTAATTTTAAAATTATACAAAAAAAAAACGTTATTTCTTAGAAATAATGCGTTTTTCTTAAATATCAAACAAAAACTGCTGTAACTTTTTTATTTCTTTATAAAAAAATGTAAATTTTGTTTAAATAATTTTATTTTTATGAAATCTAATTAGAAATGTCGTTTTAAAATTTTTTGGACGAATAATTTTAAAATTATACAAAAAAAACGTTATTTTTAAGAAATAATGCGTTTTTCTTAAAAATCAAACAAAAACTGCTGTAACTTTTTTATTTCTTTATAAAAAAATGTAAATTTTGTTTAAATTATTTTATTTTCATAAAATCTAATTCGAAATGCCGTTTTAAAATTTTTCGGACCATTAATTTTAAAATTATACAAAAAAAACGTTATTTTTAAGAAATAATGCGTTTTTCTTAAAATCAAACAAAAACTGCTGTAACATTTTTATTTTTTCATAAAAAAATGTAAATTTTCTTTAAATAATTTTATTTTCATGAAATCTAATTAGAAATGCAGTTTTAAAGTTTTTAGGACGTTTATATTTAAAATTAAACAAAAAATCGTTTTTCTTGAAAATCACACAAAAACTACAGAAACTTTTTTATTTCTTCATAAAACAATGTAAATTTTGTTTAAATAATTTTATTTTCATGAAATCTAATTAGAAATGTCATTTTAAAATTTTTTAGACGATTAATTTTAAAATTATATAAAAAAAACCTTATTTTTAAGAAATAATGCGTTTTTCTTAAAAATCAAACAAAAACTGCTGTAACTTTTTTATTTCTTTATAAAAAAATGTAAATTTTGTTTAAATAATTTTATTTTTATGAAATCTAATTAGAAATGTCGTTTTACGATTTTTCGGACGATTAATTTTAAAATCATACCAAAAAAACTTTATTTTTTAGAAATAATGCGGTTTTCCTAAAAATCAAAAAAAACTGCTGTAACTTTTTTATTTCTTTATAAAAAAATGTAAATTTTGTTTAAATAATTTTATTTTCATGAAATCTAATTAGAAATGTCGTTTTAAAATTTTTCGGACGATTAATTTTAAAATTATACAAGAAAAACGTTATTTTAAAGAAATAATGCGTTTTTCTTAAAAATCAAACAAAAACTGCTGTAACTTTTTTATTTCTTTATAAAAAAATGTAAATTTTGTTTAAGTAATTAAATTTTCATGAAATCTAATTAGAAATGTCGTTTTAAAATTTTTTGGACGAATAATTTTAAAATTATACCAAAAAACCGTTTTTCTTAAAAATCACACAAAAACTACAGAAACTTTTTTATTTCTTCATAAAACAATGTAAATTTTGTTTAAATAATTTTATTTTCATGAAATCCAATTAGAAATGCTGTTTTGAAATTTATCGGACGATTAATTTTAAAATTATACAAAAAAAAAACGTTATTCTTAAGAAATAATGCGTTTTTCTTAAAAATCAAACAAAAACTGCTGTAACTTTTTTATTTCTTCCTAAAAAAATGTAAATTATCTTTAAATAATTTTATTTTCATGAAATCTAATTAGAAATGCCGTTTTAAAATTTTTCGGACGATTAATTTTAATATTATACAAAAAAAACGTTATTTTTAAGAAATAATGCTTTTTTCTTAAAAATCAAACAAAAACTGCTGTAACTTTTTTATTTCTTCATAAAAAAATGTAAATTTTGTTTAAATTATTTTATTTTCATAAAATCTAATTAGAAATGCCGTTTTAAAATTTTTCGGACGATTAATTTTAAAATTATACAAAAAAAAACGTTATTTTTTAGAAATAATGCGTTTTTCTTAAATATCAAACAAAAACTGCTGTAACTTTTTTATTTCTTTATAAAAAAATGTAAATTTTGTTTAAATAATTTTATTTTCATGAAATCTAATTAGAAATGTCGTTTTAAAATTTTTTGGACGAATAATTTTAAAATTATACAAAAAAACGATATTCTTAAAAATCACACAAAAACTGCAGAAACTTTTTTATTTCTTCATAAAACAATGTAAATTTTGTTTAAATAATTTTATTTTCATGAAATCTAATTAGAAATGTCGTTTTAAAATTTTTCGGACGATTAATTTTAAAACTATACAAAAAAAACGTTATTTTTAAGAAATAATGCGTTTTTTCTTAAAAATCAAACAAAAACTGCTGTAACTTTTTTATTTCTTTATAAAAAAATGTAAATTTTTTGGACGATTAATTTTAATATTATACCAAAAAAATGTTTTTCTTAAAAATCACACAAAAACTGCAGAAACTTTTTTATTTCTTCATAAAACAATGTAAATTTTGTTTAAATAATTTTATTTTCATGAAATCTAATTAGAAATGCTGTTTTAAAATTTTTCGGACGATTAATTTTAAAATTATACACAAAAAAAAACGTTATTCTTAAGAAATAATGCGTTTTTCTTAAAAATCTAACAAAAACTGCTGTAACTTTTTTATTTCTTCATAAAAAAATGTAAATTTTCTTTAAATAATTTTATTTTCATGAAATCTAATTAGAAATGCCGTTTTAAAATTTTTCGGACGAATAATTTTAATATTATACAAAAAAAACGTTATTTTTAAGAAATAATGCTTTTTTCTTAAAAATCAAACAAAAACTGCTGTAACTTTTTTATTTCTTCATAAAAAAATGTAAATTTTGTTTAAATTATTTTATTTTCATAAAATCTAATTAGAAATGCCGTTTTAAAATATTTCGGACGATTAATTTTAAAATTATACAAAAAAAAAACGATATTTTTGAGAAATAATGCGTTTTTCTTAAAATCAAACAAAAACTGCTGTAACTTTTTTATTTCTTCATAAAACAATGTAAATTTTGTTAAAATAATTTTATTTTCATGAAATCTAATTAGAACTATCGTTTTAAAAATTTTCGGACGATTAATTTTAAAATTATACAAAAAAAACGTTATTTTTAAGAAATAATGCGCTTTTCTTAAAAATCAAACAAAAACTGCTGTAACTTTTTTATTTCTTCATAAAAAAAATAAATTTTTTTTAAATACGATTAATTTTAAAATTAAACAAAAAAACGTTTTTCTTGAAAATCACACAAAAACTGCAGAAACTTTTTTATTTCTTCATAAAACAATGTAAATTTTATTTAAATAACTTTATTTTCATAAAATCTAATTAGAAATGTCGTTTTAAAATTTTTTGGACGATTAATTTTAATATTATACCAAAAAAACGTTTTTCTTAAAAATCACACAAAAACTGCAGAAACTTTTTTATTTCTTCATAAAACAATGTAAATTTTGTTTAAATAATTTTATTTTCATGAAATCTAATTAGAAATGCTGTTTTAAAATTTTTCGGACGATTAATTTTAAAATTATACACAAAAAAAACGTTATTCTTAAGAAATAATGCGTTTTTCTTAAAAATCTAACAAAAACTGCTGTAACTTTTTTATTTCTTCATAAAAAAATGTAAATTTTCTTTAAATAATTTTATTTTCATGAAATCTAATTAGAAATGCCGTTTTAAAATTTTTCGGACGATTAATTTTAATATTATACAAAAAAAACGTTATTTTTAAGAAATAATGCTTTTTTCTTAAAAATCAAACAAAAACTGCTGTAACTTTTTTATTTCTTCATAAAAAAATGTAAATTTTGTTTAAATTATTTTATTTTCATAAAATCTAATTAGAAATGCCGTTTTAAAATATTTCGGACGATTAATTTTAAAATTATACAAAAAAAAAACGTTATTTTTGAGAAATAATGCGTTTTTCTTAAAATCAAACAAAAACTGCTGTAACTTTTTTATTTCTTCATAAAACAATGTAAATTTTGTTAAAATAATTTTATTTTCATGAAATCTAATTAGAACTATCGTTTTAAAAATTTTCGGACGATTAATTTTAAAATTATACAAAAAAAAACGTTATTTTTAAGAAATAATGCGTTTTTCTTAAAAATCAAACAAAAACTGCTGTAACTTTTTTATTTCTTTATAAAACAATGTAAATTTTGTTTAAATTATTTTATTTTCATAAAATCTAATTTGAAATGCCGTTTTAAAATTTTTTGGACGATTAATTTTAAAATTATATAAAAAAAAACCTTATTTTTAAGAAATAATGCGATTTTCTTAAAAATCAAACAAAAACTGCTGTAACTTTTTTATTTCTTTATAAAAAAATGTAAATTTTGTTTAAATAATTTTATTTTCATGAAATCTAATTAGAAATGTCGTTTTAAAATTTTTCGGACGATTAGTTTTAAAATTATACAAAAAATAACGTTATTTTTAAGAAATAATGCGTTTTTCTTAAAAGTCAAACAAAAACTGCTGTAACTTTTTTATTTCCTTATAAAAAAATGTAAATTTTGTTTAAATAATTTTATTTTTATGAAATCTAATTAGAAATGTCGTTTTACAATTTTTCGGACGATTAATTTTAATATTATACAAAAAAAACGTTTTTTTTAAGAAATAATGCTTATTTCTTAAAAATCAAACAAAAACTGCTGTAACTTTTTTATTTCTTCATAAAAAAATGTAAATTTTGTTTAAATTATTTTATTTTCATAGAATGTAATTAGAAATGCCGTTTTAAAATTTTTCGGACGAATAATTTTAAAATTATACAAAAAAAAAGGTTATTTTTAAGAAATAATGCATTTTTCTTAAAAATCAAAAAAAAACTGCTGTAACTTTTTTATTTCTTCATAAAAAAATGTAAATTTTGTTTAAATTATTTTATTTTCATAAAATCTAATTAGAAATGCCGTTTTAAAATTTTTCGGACGATTAATTTTAAAATTATACCAAAAAAACGTTTTTCTTAAAAATCACACAAAAACTGCAGAAACTTTTTTATTTCTTCATAAAACAATGTAAATTTTATTTAAATAACTTTATTTTCATAAAATCTAATTAGAAATGCCGTTTTAAAATTTTTCGGACGAATAATTTTAAAATTATACAAAAAAAAAGGTTATTTTTAAGAAATAATGCATTTTTCTTAAAAATCAAAAAAAAACTGCTGTAACTTTTTTATTTCTTCATAAAAAAATGTAAATTTTGTTTAAATTATTTTATTTTCATAAAATCTAATTAGAAATGCCGTTTTAAAATTTTTCGGACGATTAATTTTAAAATTATACCAAAAAAACGTTTTTCTTAAAAATCACACAAAAACTGCAGAAACTTTTTTATTTCTTCATAAAACAATGTAAATTTTATTTAAATAATTTTATTTTCATGAAATCTAATTAGAAATGTCGTTTTAAAATTTTTCGGACGATTAATTTTAAAATTATACCAAAAAAACGTTTTTCTTAAAAATCACACAAAAACTGCAGAAACTTTTTTATTTCATCATAAAACAATGTAAATTTTATTTAAATAACTTTATTTTCATAAAATCTAATTAGAAATGTCGTTTTAAAATTTTTTGGACGATTAATTTTAAAATTATACCAAAAAAACGTTTTTCTTACAAATCACACAAAAACTGCAGAAACTTTTTTATTTCTTCATAAAACAATGTAAATTTTATTTAAATAATTTTATTTTCATGAAATCTACTTAGAAATGTCGTTTTAAAATTTTTCGGACGATTAATTTTAAAATTATACAAAAAAAAAACGTTATTTTTAAGAAATAATGCTTTTTTCTCAAAAATCAAACAAAAACTGCTGTAACTTTTTTATTTCTTTATAAAAAATTGTAAATTTTGTTTAAATTTTTTTATTTTCATAAAATCTAATTAGAAATGCTGTTTTAAAATTTTTCGGACGATTAATTTTAAAACTATACAAAAAAACGTTATTTTTAAGAAATAATGCGTTTTTTCTTAAAAATCAAACAAAAACTGCTGTAACTTTTTTATTTCTTTATAAAAAATGTAAATTTTGTTTAAATTATTTTATTATTTGATGATCTCGTTCGTCTTCAATATAAGGTATGAAAATAAAACGGCTATCAGCGAACTTGTTTGTAGAAAATTTATTCAACAAATATTGCCGACGTTTCGACTGTCGATTGCAGTCTTTTTCAAGGCTGAAATTACATAAGACTCATGAGATTACATGGAACAATTACTTTGAAATAAAACTAATGACATTAACAATTACACAGTCATATTTGGAACATACATTTTAAACTATTCAGCTCGAGTAAGTGGTGTCGCTACTCACCAACGGTTCAGGATTAAATTGACCGCTCTGCTTTACATTAAAAATTCAAGTGTTACTTACAGATTAAATTAAATTATAGATTACATCAGTCTTTATTTATTACAATTAATTAATTCCTAATACCTTTTTGTTTATCAATTTTCCTGGTCAATGTGTTCCCATCAATTGAAATAATTGCTGCTGTCATGAAAAAATACAATCCGAAAACCAATGTAAGGAATTTAAAGTAAGGATTTCCCAATTTGTTTTGACGTGAACCATAGGATTACTTACAAAATGTTGGATTATTTTTCAAATTTTATGATTTTCAATAATTTACTATAAGGCTGGTTTTAATTTCTTTCAGTTTTTTGAGGTTAAGTTGACTTTTCAATTTACTTGGCTTTACAACCGGTTACCCTGTGTTGCTCAGTCAGAGCTGCTCCAAGTCACTTAATCTGCTGTGTGTTGTACTGTGTGATCAAGACAAAAACTGCAGAAACTTTTTTATTTCTTCATAAAACAATGTAAATTTTATTTAAATAATTTTATTTTCATAAAATCTAATTAGAAATGCCGTTTCAAAATTTTTCGGACGATTAATTTTAATATTATACAAAAAAAACGTTATTTTTAAGAAATAATGCTTTTTTCTTAAAAATCAAACAAAAACTGCTGTAACTTTTTTATTTCTTCATAAAAAAATGTAAATTTTGTTTAAATTATTTTATTTTCATAAAATCTAATTAGAAATGCCGTTTTAAAATTTTTCGGACGATTAATTTTAAAATTATACAAAAAAAAAAGGTTATTTTTAAGAAATAATGCGTTTTTCTTAAAATCAAACAAAAACTGCTGTAACTTTTTTATTTCTTCATAAAAAAAAGTAAATTTTCTTTAAATAATTTTATTTTCATGAAATCTAATTAGAAATGCCGTTTTAAAGTTTTTAGGACGATTAATTTTAAAATTAAACAAAAAAACGTTATTTTTGAAAATCACACAAAAACTGCAGAAACTTTTTTATTTCTTCATAAAACAATGTAAATTTTCTTTAAATAATTTTATTTTCATGAAATCTAATTAGAAATGTCGTTTTAAAATTTTTTGGACGGTTAATTTTAAAATTATACAAAAAAAAACGTTATTTTTAAGAAATAATGCGTTTTTCTCAAAAATCAAACAGAAACTACTGTAACTTTTTTATTTCTTTATTAAAAAATGTAGATTTTGTTTAAATTTTTTTATTTTTATAAAATCTAATTAGAAATGCCGTTTTAAAACTTTTCGGACGATTAATTTTAAAATTATACAAAAAAAAACGTTATTTTTAAGAAATATTGCGTTTTTCTCAAAAATCAAACAAAAACTGCTGTAACTTTTTTATTTCTTTATAAAACAATGTAAATTTTGTTTAAATAATTTTATTTTTATGAAATCTAATTAGAAATGTCGTTTTAAAATTTTTTGGACGATTAATTTTAAAATTATACAAATAAAACGTTATTTTTAAGAAATAATGCGTTTTTCTTAAAAATCAAACAAAAACTGCTGTAACTTTTTTATTTCTTTATAAAAAAATGTAAATTTTGTTTAGATAATTTTATTTTTATGAAATCTAATTAGAAATGTCGTTTTACAATTTTTCGGACGATTAATTTTAAAATTATACCAAAAAAACGTTATTTTTTAGAAATAATACGTTTTTCTTAAAAATCAAACAAAAACTGCTGTAACTTTTTTATTTCTTTATAAACAAATGTAAATTTTGTTTAAATAATTTTATTTTCATGAAATCTAATTAGAAATGTCGTTTTAAAATTTTTCGGACGATTAATTTAAAAATTATACCAAAAAAACGTTTTTCTTAAAAATCACACAAAAACTGCAGAAACTTTTTTATTTCTTCATAAAACAATGTAAATTTTATTTAAATAATTTTATTTTCATGAAATCTAATTAGAAATGTCGTTTTAAAATTTTTCGGACGATTAATTTTAAAATTATACAAAAAAAAACGTTATTTTTAAGAAATAATGCGTTTTTCTCAAAAATCAAACAAAACTGCTGTAACATTTTTATTTCTCTATAAAAAAATGTAAATTTTATTTAAATTTTTTTATTTTCATGAAATCTAATTAAAAATGTCGTTTTAAAATTTTTCGGACGATTAATTTTAAAATTATACCAAAAAAACGTTTTTCTTAAAAATCACACAAAAACTGCAGAAACTTTTTTATTTCTTCATAAAACAATGTAAATTTTATTTAAATAATTTTATTTTCATGAAATCTAATTAGAAATGTCGTTTTAAAATTTTTCGGACGATTAATTTTAAAATTATACAAAAAAAAAACGTTATTTTTAAGAAATAATGCGTTTTTCTCAAAAATCAAACAAAAACTGCTGTAACTTTTTTATTTCTTTATAAAAAAATGTAAATTTTGTTTAAATTTTTTTATTTTCATAAAATCTAATTAGAAATGCCGTTTTAATATTTTTCGGACGATTAATTTTAAAATTATACAAAAAAAACGTTATTTTTAAAAAATAATGCGTTTTTCTCAAAAATCAAACAAAAACTGCTGTAACTTTTTTATTTCTTAATAAACAAATGTAAATTTTGTTTAAATAATTTTATTTTCATGAAATCTAATTAGAAATGTCGTTTTAAAATTTTTCGGACGATTAATTTTAAAATTATACAAGAAAAACTTTATTTTAAAGAAATAATGCGTTTTTCTTAAAAATCAAACAAAAACTGCTGTATCTTTTTTATTTCTTCATAAAAAAATGTAAATTTTGTTTAAATATTTTTATTTTTATGAAATCTAATTAGAAAAGCCGTTTTAAAGTTTTTCGGACGATTAATTTTAAAATTAAACAAAAAAACGTTTTTCTTAAAAATCACACAAAAACTGCAGAAACTTTTTTATTTCTTCATAAAACAATGTAAATTTTATTTAAATATATTTATTTTCATGAAATCTAATTAGAAATGTCGTTTTAAAATTTTTCGGACGATTAATTTTAAAATTATACAAAAAAAAACGTTATTTTTAAGAAATAATGCGTTTTTCTCAAAAATCAAACAAAAACTGCTGTAACTTTTTTATTTCTCTATAAAAAAATGTAAATTTTATTTAAATTTTGTTATTTTCATGAAATCTAATTAGAAATGTCGTTTTAAAATTTTTCGGACGATTAATTTTAAAATTATACCAAAAAAACGTTTTTCTTAAAAATCACACAAAAACTGCAGAAACTTTTTTATTTCTTCATAAAACAATGTAAATTTTATTTAAATAATTTTATTTTCATGAAATCTAATTAGAAATGTCGTTTTAAAATTTTTCGGACGATTAGTTTTAAAATTATACAAAAAAAAAACGTTATTTTTAAGAAATAATGCGTTTTTCTTAAAAATCAAACAAAAACTGCTGTTACTTTTTTCTTCTTCATAAAAAAATGTAAATTTTGTTTAAATAATTTTATTTTCATGAAATCTAATTAGAAATGCTGTTTTAAAATTTTTCGGACGATTAATTTTAAAATTATACAAAAAAACGTTATTTTTAAGAAATAATGCGTTTTTTCTTAAAAATCAAACAAAAACTGCTATAACTTTTTTATTTCTTTATAAAAAAATGTAAATTTTGTTTAAATTATTTTATTTTCATAAAATCTAATTAGAAATGCCGTTTTAAAATTTTTCGGACGATTAATTTTAATATTATACAAAAAAACGTTATTTTTAAGAAATAATGCTTTTTTCTTAAAAATCAAACAAAAACTGCTGTAACTTTTTTATTTCTTCATAAAAAAATGTAAATTTTGTTTAAATTATTTTATTTTCATAAAATCTAATTAGAAATGCCGTTTTAAAATTTTTCGGACGATTAATTTTAAAATTATACAAAAAAACGTTATTCTTGAAAATCACACAAAAACTGCAGAAACTTTTTTATTTCTTCATAAAACAATGTAAATTTTCTTTAAATAATTTTATTTTCATGAAATCTAATTAGAAATGTCGTTTCAAAATTTTTCGGACGATTAATTTTAAAATTATACAAAAAACGTTATTTTTAAGAAATAATGCGTTTTTTCTTAAAAATCAAACAAAAACTGCTATAACTTTTTTATTTCTTTATAAAAAAATGTAAATTTTGTTTAAATTATTTTATTTTCATAAAATCTAATTAGAAATGCCGTTTTAAAATTTTTCGGACGATTAATTTTAATATTATACAAAAAAACGTTATTTTTAAGAAATAATGCTTTTTTCTTAAAAATCAAACAAAAACTGCTGTAACTTTTTTATTTCTTTATAAAAAAATGTAAATTTTGTTTAAATAATTTTATTTTCATGAAATCTAATTAGAAATGCTGTTTTAAAATTTTTCGGACGATTAATTTTAAAATTATACAAAATAACGTTATTTTTTAGAAATAATGCGTTTTTCTTAAATATCAAACAAAAACTGCTGTAACTTTTTTATTTCTTCATAAAAAAATGTAAATTGTGTTTAAATAATTTTATTTTCATGAAATCTAATTAGAAATGTCGTTTTAAAATTTTTTGGACGAATAATTTTAAAATTATACAAAAAAACGTTATTTTTAAGAAATAATGCGTTTTTCTTAAAAATCAAACAAAAACTGCTGTAACTTTTTTATTTCTTTATAAAAAAATGTAAATTTTGTTTAAATTATTTTAATTTCATAAAATCTAATTAGAAATGCCGTTTTAAAATTTTTCGGACGATTAATTTTAAAATTATACAAAAAAAAACTTTATTTTTAAGAAATAATGCTTTTTCTTAAAAATCAAACAAAAACTGCTGTAACTTTTTTATTTCTTCATAAAAAAATGTAAATTTTGTTTAAATAATTTTATTTTTATGAAATCTAATTAGAAAAGCCGTTTTAAAGTTTTAAGGACGATTAATTTTAAAATTAAACAAAAAAACGTTTTTCTTAAAAATCACACAAAAACTGCAGAAACTTTTTTATTTCATCATAAAACAGTGTAAATTTTATTTAAATAACTTTATTTTCATAAAATCTAATTAGAAATGTCGTTTTAAAATTTTTTGGACGATTAATTTTAAAATTATACAAAAAAAAACGTTATTTTTAAGAAATAATGCGTTTTTTTTCAAAAATCAAACAAAAACTGCTGTAACTTTTTTATTTCTTTATAAAAAAATGTAAATTTTGTTTAGATTTTTTTATTTTCATGAAATCTAATTAGAAATGTCGTTTTAAAATTTTTCGGACGATTAATTTTAAAATTATACCAAAAAAACGTTTTTCTTAAAAATCACACAAAAACTGCAGAAACTTTTTTATTTCTTCATAAAACAATGTAAATTTTATTTAAATAATTTTATTTTCATGAAATCTAATTAGAAATGTCGTTTTAAAATTTTTCGGACGATTAATTTTAAAATTATACCAAAAAAACGTTTTTCTTAAAAATCACACAAAAACTGCAGAAACTTTTTTATTTCATCATAAAACAATGTAAATTTTATTTAAATAACTTTATTTTCATAAAATCTAATTAGAAATGTCGTTTTAAAATTTTTTGGACGATTAATTTTAAAATTATACCAAAAAAACGTTCTTCTTACAAATCACACAAAAACTGCAGAAACTTTTTTATTTCTTCATAAAACAATGTAAATTTTATTTAAATAACTTTATTTTCATAAAATCTAATTAGAAATGCCGTTTTAAAATTTTTCGGACGATTAATTTTAATATTATACAAAAAAAACGTTATTTTTAAGAAATAATGCTTTTTTCTTAAAAATCAAACAAAAACTGCTGTAACTTTTTTATTTCTTTATAAAAAAATGTAAATTTTATTTAAATAATTTTATTTTCATGAAATCTAATTAGAAATGTCGTTTTAAAATTTTTCGGACGATTAATTTTAAAATTATACAAAAAAAAAACGTTATTTTTAAGAAATAATGCTTTTTTCTCAAAAATCAAACAAAAACTGCTGTAACTTTTTTATTTCTTTATAAAAAATTGTAAATTTTGTTTAAATTTTTTTATTTTCATAAAATCTAATTAGAAATGCTGTTTTAAAATTTTTCGGACGATTAATTTTAAAACTATACAAAAAAACGTTATTTTTAAGAAATTATGCGTTTTTTCTTAAAAATCAAACAAAAACTGCTGTAACTTTTTTATTTCTTTATAAAAAATGTAAATTTTGTTTAAATTATTTTATTTTCATAAAATCTAATTAGAAATGCCGTTTCAAAATTTTTCGGACGATTAATTTTAATATTATACAAAAAAAACGTTATTTTTAAGAAATAATGCTTTTTTCTTAAAAATCAAACAAAAACTGCTGTAACTTTTTTATTTCTTCATAAAAAAATGTAAATTTTGTTTAAATAATTTTATTTTTATGAAATCTAATTAGAAAAGCCGTTTTAAAGTTTTAAGGACGATTAATTTTAAAATTAAACAAAAAAACGTTTTTCTTAAAAATCACACAAAAACTGCAGAAACTTTTTTATTTCATCATAAAACAATGTAAATTTTACTTAAATAACTTTATTTTCATAAAATCTAATTAGAAATGTCGTTTTAAAATTTTTTGGACGATTAATTTTAAAATTATACCAAAAAAACGTTTTTCTTACAAATCACACAAAAACTGCAGAAACTTTTTTATTTCTTCATAAAACAATGTAAATTTTATTTAAATAACTTTATTTTCATAAAATCTAATTAGAAATGCCGTTTTAAAATTTTTCGGACGATTAATTTTAATATTATACAAAAAAAACGTTATTTTTAAGAAATAATGCTTTTTTCTTAAAAATCAAACAAAAACTGCTGTAACTTTTTTATTTCTTTATAAAAAAATGTAAATTTTATTTAAATAATTTTATTTTCATGAAATCTAATTAGAAATGTCGTTTTAAAATTTTTCGGACGATTAATTTTAAAATTATACAAAAAAAAAACGTTATTTTTAAGAAATAATGCTTTTTTCTCAAAAATCAAACAAAAACTGCTGTAACTTTTTTATTTCTTTATAAAAAATTGTAAATTTTGTTTAAATTTTTTTATTTTCATAAAATCTAATTAGAAATGCTGTTTTAAAATTTTTCGGACGATTAATTTTAAAACTATACAAAAAAACGTTATTTTTAAGAAATAATGCGTTTTTTCTTAAAAATCAAACAAAAACTGCTGTAACTTTTTTATTTCTTTATAAAAAATGTAAATTTTGTTTAAATTATTTTATTTTCATAAAATCTAATTAGAAATGCCGTTTCAAAATTTTTCGGACGATTAATTTTAATATTATACAAAAAAAACGTTATTTTTAAGAAATAATGCTTTTTTCTTAAAAATCAAACAAAAACTGCTGTAACTTTTTTATTTCTTCATAAAAAAATGTAAATTTTGTTTAAATTATTTTATTTTCATAAAATCTAATTAGAAATGCCGTTTTAAAATTTTTCGGACGATTAATTTTAAAATTATACAAAAAAAAAGGTTATTTTTAAGAAATAATGCGTTTTTCTTAAAATCAAACAAAAACTGCTGTAACTTTTTTATTTCTTCATAAAAAAAAGTAAATTTTCTTTAAATAATTTTATTTTCATGAAATCTAATTATAAAT
The DNA here is from genome assembly GCA_963971135.1 of Stenus bimaculatus. Taxonomy (NCBI): domain Eukaryota; kingdom Metazoa; phylum Arthropoda; class Insecta; order Coleoptera; family Staphylinidae; genus Stenus; species Stenus bimaculatus. The sequence goes on from OZ020184.1 coordinate 25,264,316, forward strand.
GCCGTTTTAAAGTTTGTAGGACGATTAATTTTAAAATTAAACAAAAAAACGTTATTCTTGTAAATCACACAAAAACTGCAGAAACTTTTTTATTTCTTCATAAAACAATGTAAATTTTCTTTAAATAATTTTATTTTCATGAAATCTAATTAGAAATTTCGTTTTAAAATTTTTCGGACGATTAATTTAAAAATTATACCAAAAAAACGTTTTTCTTAAAAATCACACAAAAACTGCAGAAACTTTTTTATTTCTTCATAAAACAATGTAAATTTTATTTAAATAATTTTATTTTCATGAAATCTAATTAGAAATGTCGTTTTAAAATTTTTCGGACGATTAATTTTAAAATTATACAAAAAAAAACGTTATTTTTAAGAAATAATGCGTTTTTCTCAAAAATCAACCAAAAACTGCTGTAACTTTTTTATTTCTCTATAAAAAAATGTAAATTTTATTTAAATTTTTTTATTTTCATGAAATCTAATTAAAAATGTCGTTTTAAAATTTTTCGGACGATTAATTTTAAAATTATACCAAAAAAACGTTTTTCTTAAAAATCACACAAAAACTGCAGAAACTTTTTTATTTCTTCATAAAACAATGTAAATTTTATTTAAATAATTTTATTTTAATGAAATCTAATTAGAAATGTCGTTTTAAAATTTTTCGGACGATTAATTTTAAAATTATACAAAAAAAACGTTATTTTTAAGAAATAATGCGTTTTTCTCAAAAATCAAACAAAAACTGCTGTAACTTTTTTATTTCTCTATAAAAAAATGTAAATTTTATTTAAATTTTTTTATTTTCAAGAAATCTAATTAAAAATGTCGTTTTAAAATTTTTCGGACGATTAATTTTAAAATTATACCAAAAAAACGTTTTTCTTAAAAATCACACAAAAACTGCAGAAACTTTTTTATTTCTTCATAAAACAATGTAGATTTTATTTAAATAATTTTATTTTCATGAAATCTAATTAGAAATGTCGTTTTAAAATTTTTCGGACGATTAATTTTAAAATTATACAAAAAAAAAACGTTATTTTTAAGAAATAATGCGTTTTTCTTAAAAAACAAACAAAAACTGCTGTAACTTTTTTATTTCTTTATAAAAAAATGTAAATTTTGTTTAAATTTTTTTATTTTCATAAAATCTAATTAGAAATGCCGTTTTAATATTTTTCGGACGATTAATTTTAAAATTATACAAAAAAAACGTTATTTTTAAAAAATAATGCGTTTTTCTCAAAAATCAAACAAAAACTGCTGTAACTTTTTTATTTCTTTATAAACAAATGTAAATTTTGTTTAAATAATTTTATTTTCATGAAATCTAATTAGAAATGTCGTTTTAAAATTTTTCGGACGATTAATTTTAAAATTATATAAGAAAAACTTTATTTTAAAGAAATAATGCGTTTTTCTTAAAAATCAAACAAAAACTGCTGTAACTTTTTTATTTCTTCATAAAAAAATGTAAATTTTGTTTAAATATTTTTATTTTTATGAAATCTAATTAGAAAAGCCGTTTTAAAGTTTTTAGGACGATTAATTTTAAAATTAAACAAAAAAACGTTTTTCTTAAAAATCACACAAAAACTGCAGAAACTTTTTTATTTCTTCATAAAACAATGTAAATTTTATTTAAATATATTTGTTTTCATGAAATCTAATTAGAAATGTCGTTTTAGAATTTTTCGGACGATTAATTTTAAAATTATACAAAAAAAAACGTTATTTTTAAGAAATAATGCGTTTTTCTCAAAAATCAAACAAAAACTGCTGTAACTTTTTTATTTCTCTATAAAAAAATGTAAATTTTATTTAAATTTTGTTATTTTCATGAAATCTAATTAGAAATGTCGTTTTAAAATTTTTCGGACGATTAATTTTAAAATTATACCAAAAAAACGTTTTTCTTAAAAATCACACAAAAACTGCAGAAACTTTTTTATTTCTTCATAAAACAATGTAAATTTTATTTAAATAATTTTATTTTCATGAAATCTAATTAGAAATGTCGTTTTAAAATTTTTCGGACGATTAGTTTTAAAATTATACAAAAAAAAACGTTATTTTTAAGAAATAATGCGTTTTTCTTAAAAATCAAACAAAAACTGCTGTTACTTTTTTCTTCTTCATAAAAAAATGTAAATTTTGTTTAAATAATTTTATTTTCATGAAATCTAATTAGAAATGCTGTTTTAAAATTTTTCGGACGATTAATTTTAAAATTATACAAAAAAACGTTATTTTTAAGAAATAATGCGTTTTTTCTTAAAAATCAAACAAAAACTGCTATAACTTTTTTATTTCTTTATAAAAAAATGTAAATTTTGTTTAAATTATTTTATTTTCATAAAATCTAATTAGAAATGCCGTTTTAAAATTTTTCGGACGATTAATTTTAATATTATACAAAAAAACGTTATTTTTAAGAAATAATGCTTTTTTCTTAAAAATCAAACAAAAACTGCTGTAACTTTTTTATTTCTTCATAAAAAAATGTAAATTTTGTTTAAATTATTTTATTTTCATAAAATCTAATTAGAAATGCCGTTTTAAAATTTTTCGGACGATTAATTTTAAAATTATACAAAAAAACGTTATTCTTGAAAATCACACAAAAACTGCAGAAACTTTTTTATTTCTTCATAAAACAATGTAAATTTTCTTTAAATAATTTTATTTTCATGAAATCTAATTAGAAATGTCGTTTCAAAATTTTTCGGACGATTAATTTTAAAATTATACAAAAAACGTTATTTTTAAGAAATAATGCGTTTTTCTTAAAAATCAAACAAAAACTGCTGTAACTTTTTTATTTTTTCATAAAAAAATGTAAATTTTCTTTAAATAATTTTATTTTCATGAAATCTAATTAGAAATGTCATTTTAAAATTTTTTGGACGATTAATTTTAAAATTATATAAAAAAAACGTTATTTTTAAGAAATAATGAGTTTTTCTTAAAAATCAAACAAAAACTGCTGTAACTTTTTAATTTCTTTATAAAACTATGTAAATTTTGTTTAAATTATTTTATTTTTATAAAATATAATTTGAAATGCCGTCCAAAAATTTTTTGGACGATTAATTTTAAAATTATATAAAAAAAACCTTATTTTTAAGAAATAATGCGATTTTCTTAAAAATCAAACAAAAACTGCTGTAACTTTTTTATTTCTTTATAAAAAAATGTAAATTTTGTTTAAATTATTTTATTTTTATAAAATCTAATTAGAAATGCCGTTTTAAAATTTTTCGGACGATTAATTTTAAAATTATACAAAAAATAACGTTATTTTTAAGAAATAATGCGTTTTTCTTAAAAATCAAACAAAAACTGCTGTAACTTTGTTATTTCCTTATAAAAAAATGTAAATTTTATTTAAATAATTTTATTTTTATGAAATCTAATTAGAAATGTCATTTTACAATTTTTCGGACGATTAATTTTAAAATTATACCAAAAAAACGTTATTTTTTAGAAATAATGCGTTTTTCTTAAAAATCAAACAAAAACTGCTGTAACTTTTTTATTTCTTTATAAACAAATGTAAATTTTGATTAAATTATTTTATTTTCATGAAATCTAATTAGAAATGTCGTTTTAAAATTTTTCGGACGATTAATTTTAAAATTATACAAGAAAAACTTTATTTTAAAGAAATAATGCGTTTTTCTTAAAAATCAAACAAAAACTGCTGTAACTTTTTTATTTCTTCATAAAAAAATGTAAATTTTGTTTAAATATTTTTATTTTTATGAAATCTAATTAGAAAAGCCGTTTTAAAGTTTTAAGGACGATTAATTTTAAAATTAAACAAAAAAAACTTTTTTCTTAAAAATCACACAATAACTGCAGAAACTTTTTTATTTCTTCATAAAACAATGTAAATTTTGTTTAAATAATTTTATTTTCATGAAATCTAATTAGAAATGTCGTTTTAAAATTTTTTGGACGATTAATTTTAAAATTATCCAAAAAAAAACGTTATTTTTAAGAAATAATGCGTTTTTCTCAAAAATCAAACAAAAACTGCTGTAACTTTTTTATTTCTTTATAAAAAAATGTAAATTTTGTTTAAATTTTTTTATTTTCATAAAATCTAATTAGAAATGCCATTTTAAAATTTTTCGGACGATTAATTTTAAAATTATACAAAAAAAACTTTATTTTTAAGAAATAATGCGTTTTTCTCAAAAATCAAACAAAAACTGCTGTAACTTTTTTATTTCTTTATAAAAAAATGTAAATTTTGTTTAAATTATTTTATTTTATGAAATCTAATTAGAAATGTCGTTTTAAAATTTTTCGGACGATTAATTTTAAAATTATACCAAAAAAACGTTTTTCTTAAGAATCACACAAAAACTGCAGAAACTTTTTTATTTCTTCATAAAACAATGTAAATTTTATTTAAATAACTTTACTTTCATAAAATCTAATTAGAAATGTCGTTTTAAAATTTAGTGGACGATTAATTTTAAAATTATACCAAAAAAACGTTATTTTTTAGAAATAATGCGTTTTTCTTAAAAATCAAACAAAAACTGCTGTAACTTTTTTATTTCTTTATAAAAAAATGTAAATTTTGTTTAAATAATTTTAATTTCATGAAATCTAATTAGAAATGTCGTTTTACAATTTTTTGGATCATTAATTTTAAAATTATACCAAAAAAACGTTTTTCTTAAAAATCTTACAAATACTGCAGAAACTTTTTTATTTCTTCATAAAACAATGTAAATTTTATTTAAATAATTTTATTTTCATGAAATCTAATTAGAAATGTCGTTTTAAAATTTTTCGGATGATTAATTTTAAAATTATACCAAAAAAACGTTTTTCTTAAAAATCACACAAAAACTGCTGTAACTTTTTTATTTCTTTATAGAAAAATGTAAATTTTGTTTAAATAATTTTATTTTCATGAAATCTATTTAGGGAATGTAGTTTTAAAATTTTTCGGGCGATTATTTTCAAAATTATACCAAAAAAACGTTATTTTTTAGAAATAATGCGTTTTTCTCAAAAATCAAACAAAAACTGCTGTAACTTTTTTATTTCTTTATAAAAAAATGTAAATTTTGTTTAAATTATTTTATTTTCATGAAATCTAATTAGAAATGTCGTTTTAAAATTTTTCGGACGATTAATTTTAAAATTATACCAAAAAACGTTTTTCTTAAAAATCACACAAAAACTGCAGAAACTTTTTTATTTCTTCATAAAACAATGTAAATTTTATTTAAATAATTTTATTTTCATGAAATCTAATTAGAAATGTCGTTTTAAAATTTTTCGGACGATTAATTTTAAAATTATACAAAAAAAAAACGTTATTTTTAAGAAATAATGCGTTTTTCTCAAAAATCAAACAAAAACTGCTGTAACTTTTTTATTTCTTTTTAAAAAAATGTAAATTTTGTTTAAGTTTTTTTATTTTCATAAAATCTAATTAGAAATGCCGTTTTAAAATTTTTGGGACCATTAATTTTAAAATTATACAAAAAAAACGTTATTTTTGAGAAATAATGCGTTTTTCTCAAAAATCAAACAAAAACTGCTGTAACTTTTTTATTTCTTTATAAAAAAATGTAAATTTTGTTTAAATAATTTTATTTTCATGAAATCTAATTAGAAATGTCGTTTTAAAATTTTTCGGACGATCAAATTTAAAAATTATACCAAAAAACCGTTTTTCTTAAAAATCACACAAAAACTGCAGAAACTTTTTTATTTCTTCATAAAACAATGTAAATTTTATTTAAATAACTTTATTTTCATAAAATCTAATTAGAAATGTCGTTTTAAAATTTTTTGGACGATTAATTTTAAAATTATACCAAAAAAACGTTTTTCTTAGAAATCACACAAAAACTGCAGAAACTTTTTTATTTCTTCATAAAACAATGTAAATTTTATTTAAATAACTTTATTTTCATAAAATATAATTAGAAATGTCGTTTTAAAATTTATTGGACGATTAATTTTAAAATTATACCAAAAAAACGTTATTTTTTAGAAATAATGCGTTTTTCTTAAAAATCAAACAAAAACTGCTGTAACTTTTTTATTTCTTTATAAAAAAATGTAAATTTTGTTTAAATAATTTTATTTTTATGAAATCTAATTAGAAATGTCGTTTCAAAATTTTTCGGACGATTAATTTTTAAATTATACCAAAAAAACCTTATTTTTAAGAAATAATGCGTTTTTCTTAAAAATCAAACAAAAACTGCTGTAACTTTTTTATTTCTTCATAAAAAAATGTAAATTTTGTTTAAATAATTTTATTTTCATCAAATCTAATTAGAAATGTCGTTTTAAAATTTTTGGGACAATTAAATTTAAAATTATACAAGAAAAACGTTATTTTAAAGAAATAATGCGTTTTTCTTAAAAATCAAACAAAAACTGCTGTAACTTTTTTATTTCTTCATAAAAAAATGTAAATTTTGTTTAAATATTTTTATTTTTATGAAATCTAATTAGAAAAGCCGTTTTAAAGTTTTTAGGACGATTAATTTTAAAATTAAACAAAAAAACGTTTTTCTTAAAAATCACACAACAACTGCAGAAACTTTTTTATTTCTTCATAAAACAGTGTAAATTTTATTTAAATAATTTTATTTTCATGAAATCTAATTAGAAATGTCGTTTTAAAATTTTTTGGACGATTAATTTTAAAATTATTCAAAAAAAAACCGTTTTTTTTAAGAAATAATGCGTTTTTCTTAAAAATCAAACAAAAACTGCTGTAACTTTTTTATTTCTTCATAAAAAAATGTAAATTTTGTTTAAATTATTTTATTTTCATAAAATCTAATTAGAAATGTCGTTTTAAAATTTTTCGGACGAATAATTTTAAAATTATACAAAAAAAACGTTTTTCTTAAAAATCACACAAAAACTGCAGAAACTTTTTTATTTCTTCATAAAACAATGTAAATTTTGTTCAAATAATTTTATTTTCATGAAATCTAATTAGAAATGTCGTTTTAAACTTTTTTGGACGATTAAATTTAAAATTATACAAAAAAAAACGTAATTTTTAAGAAATAATGCGTTTTTCTCAAAAATCAACAAAAACTGCTGTTACTTTTTTATTTCTTTATAAAAAAATGTAAATTTTGTTTAATTTTTTTTATTTTTATAAAATCTAATTAGAAATGCCGTTTTTTAATTTTTCGGACGATTAATTTTAAGATTATACAAAAAAAAACGTTGTTTTTAAGAAATAATGCGTTTTTCTCAAAAATCAAACAAAAACTGCTGTAACTTTTTTATTTCTTTAAAAAAAATGTAAATTTTGTTTAAATAATTTTATTTTCATGAAATCTAATTAGAAATGTCGTTTCAAAATTTTTCGGACGATTAATTTTAAAATTATACCAAAAAAACGTTTTTCTTAAAAATCACACAAAAACTGCTGTAACTTTTTTATTTCTTTATAAAAAAATGCAAATTTTGTTTAATTTATTTTATTTTCATAAAATCTAATTAGAAATGCCGTTTTAAAATTTTTCTGACGATTAATTTTAAAATTATACAAAAAAAACGTTATTTTTAAGAAATAATGCGCTTTTCTTAAAAATCAAACGAAAACTGCTGTAACTTTTTTATTTCTTTAAAAAAATGTAAATTTTGTTTAAATAATTTTATTTTCATGAAATCTAATTAGAAATGTCGTTTCAAAATTTTTCGGACGATTAATTTTAAAATTATACCAAAAAAACGTTTTTCTTAAAAATCACACATAAACTGCTGTAACTTTTTTATTTCTTTATAAAAAAATGTAAATTTTGTTTAAATTATTTTATTTTCATAAAATCCAATTAAAAATGCCGTCTTAAAATTTTTCGGACGATTAATTTTAAAATTATAAAAAAAAAACGTTATTTTTAAGAAATAATGCGTTTTTCTTAAAAATCAAACGAAAACTGCAGTAACTTTTTTATTTCTTAATAAAAAAATGTAAATTTTGTTTAAATAATTTTATTTTCATGAAATCTAATTAGAAATGTCGTTTTAAAATTTTTCGGACGAATAATTTTAAAATTATACGAAAAAAACGTTATTCTTAAAAATCACACAAAAACTGCAGAAACTTTTTTATTTCTTCATAAAACAATGTAAATTTTGTTTAAGTTTTTTTATTTTCATAAAATCTAATTAGAAATGCCGTTTTAAAATTTTTAGGACCATTAATTTTAAAATTATACAAAAAAAACGTTATTTTTGAGAAATAATGCGTTTTTCTCAAAAATCAAACAAAAACTGCTGTAACTTTTTTATTTCTTTATAAAAAAATGTAAATTTTGTTTAAATAATTTTATTTTCATGAAATCTAATTAGAAATGTCGTTTTAAAATTTTTCGGACGATCAAATTTAAAAATTATACCAAAAAACCGTTTTTCTTAAAAATCACACAAAAACTGCAGAAACTTTTTTATTTCTTCATAAAACAATGTAAATTTTATTTAAATAACTTTATTTTCATAAAATCTAATTAGAAATGCTGTTTTAAAATTTTTCGGACGATTAATTTTAAAACTATACAAAAAAACGTTATTTTTAAGAAATTATGCGTTTTTTCTTAAAAATCAAACAAAAACTGCTGTAACTTTTTTATTTCTTTATAAAAAATGTAAATTTTGTTTAAATTATTTTATTTTCATAAAATCTAATTAGAAATGCCGTTTCAAAATTTTTCGGACGATTAATTTTAATATTATACAAAAAAAACGTTATTTTTAAGAAATAATGCTTTTTTCTTAAAAATCAAACAAAAACTGCTGTAACTTTTTTATTTCTTCATAAAAAAATGTAAATTTTGTTTAAATAATTTTATTTTTATGAAATCTAATTAGAAAAGCCGTTTTAAAGTTTTAAGGACGATTAATTTTAAAATTAAACAAAAAAACGTTTTTCTTAAAATCACACAAAAACTGCAGAAACTTTTTTATTTCATCATAAAACAATGTAAATTTTACTTAAATAACTTTATTTTCATAAAATCTAATTAGAAATGTCGTTTTAAAATTTTTTGGACGATTAATTTTAAAATTATACCAAAAAAACGTTTTTCTTACAAATCACACAAAAACTGCAGAAACTTTTTTATTTCTTCATAAAACAATGTAAATTTTATTTAAATAACTTTATTTTCATAAAATCTAATTAGAAATGCCGTTTTAAAATTTTTCGGACGATTAATTTTAATATTATACAAAAAAAACGTTATTTTTAAGAAATAATGCTTTTTTCTTAAAAATCAAACAAAAACTGCTGTAACTTTTTTATTTCTTTATAAAAAAATGTAAATTTTATTTAAATAATTTTATTTTCATGAAATCTAATTAGAAATGTCGTTTTAAAATTTTTCGGACGATTAATTTTAAAATTATACAAAAAAAAAACGTTATTTTTAAGAAATAATGCTTTTTTCTCAAAAATCAAACAAAAACTGCTGTAACTTTTTTATTTCTTTATAAAAAATTGTAAATTTTGTTTAAATTCTTTTATTTTCATAAAATCTAATTAGAAATGCTGTTTTAAAATTTTTCGGACGATTAATTTTAAAACTATACAAAAAAACGTTATTTTTAAGAAATAATGCGTTTTTTCTTAAAAATCAAACAAAAACTGCTGTAACTTTTTTATTTCTTTATAAAAAATGTAAATTTTGTTTAAATTATTTTATTTTCATAAAATCTAATTAGAAATGCCGTTTCAAAATTTTTCGGACGATTAATTTTAATATTATACAAAAAAAACGTTATTTTTAAGAAATAATGCTTTTTTCTTAAAAATCAAACAAAAACTGCTGTAACTTTTTTATTTCTTCATAAAAAAATGTAAATTTTGTTTAAATTATTTTATTTTCATAAAATCTAATTAGAAATGCCGTTTTAAAATTTTTCGGACGATTAATTTTAAAATTATACAAAAAAAAAGGTTATTTTTAAGAAATAATGCGTTTTTCTTAAAATCAAACAAAAACTGCTGTAACTTTTTTATTTCTTCATAAAAAAAAGTAAATTTTCTTTAAATAATTTTATTTTCATGAAATCTAATTAGAAATGCCGTTTTAAAGTTTGTAGGACGATTAATTTTAAAATTAAACAAAAAAACGTTATTCTTGTAAATCACACAAAAACTGCAGAAACTTTTTTATTTCTTCATAAAACAATGTAAATTTTCTTTAAATAATTTTATTTTCATGAAATCTAATTAGAAATTTCGTTTTAAAATTTTTCGGACGATTAATTTAAAAATTATACCAAAAAAACGTTTTTCTTAAAAATCACACAAAAACTGCAGAAACTTTTTTATTTCTTCATAAAACAATGTAAATTTTATTTAAATAATTTTATTTTCATGAAATCTAATTAGAAATGTCGTTTTAAAATTTTTCGGACGATTAATTTTAAAATTATACAAAAAAAAACGTTATTTTTAAGAAATAATGCGTTTTTCTCAAAAATCAACCAAAAACTGCTGTAACTTTTTTATTTCTCTATAAAAAAATGTAAATTTTATTTAAATTTTTTTATTTTCATGAAATCTAATTAAAAATGTCGTTTTAAAATTTTTCGGACGATTAATTTTAAAATTATACCAAAAAAACGTTTTTCTTAAAAATCACACAAAAACTGCAGAAACTTTTTTATTTCTTCATAAAACAATGTAAATTTTATTTAAATAATTTTATTTTAATGAAATCTAATTAGAAATGTCGTTTTAAAATTTTTCGGACGATTAATTTTAAAATTATACAAAAAAAACGTTATTTTTAAGAAATAATGCGTTTTTCTCAAAAATCAAACAAAAACTGCTGTAACTTTTTTATTTCTCTATAAAAAAATGTAAATTTTATTTAAATTTTTTTATTTTCAAGAAATCTAATTAAAAATGTCGTTTTAAAATTTTTCGGACGATTAATTTTAAAATTATACCAAAAAAACGTTTTTCTTAAAAATCACACAAAAACTGCAGAAACTTTTTTATTTCTTCATAAAACAATGTAGATTTTATTTAAATAATTTTATTTTCATGAAATCTAATTAGAAATGTCGTTTTAAAATTTTTCGGACGATTAATTTTAAAATTATACAAAAAAAAAACGTTATTTTTAAGAAATAATGCGTTTTTCTTAAAAAACAAACAAAAACTGCTGTAACTTTTTTATTTCTTTATAAAAAAATGTAAATTTTGTTTAAATTTTTTTATTTTCATAAAATCTAATTAGAAATGCCGTTTTAATATTTTTCGGACGATTAATTTTAAAATTATACAAAAAAAACGTTATTTTTAAAAAATAATGCGTTTTTCTCAAAAATCAAACAAAAACTGCTGTAACTTTTTTATTTCTTTATAAACAAATGTAAATTTTGTTTAAATAATTTTATTTTCATGAAATCTAATTAGAAATGTCGTTTTAAAATTTTTCGGACGATTAATTTTAAAATTATATAAGAAAAACTTTATTTTAAAGAAATAATGCGTTTTTCTTAAAAATCAAACAAAAACTGCTGTAACTTTTTTATTTCTTCATAAAAAAATGTAAATTTTGTTTAAATATTTTTATTTTTATGAAATCTAATTAGAAAAGCCGTTTTAAAGTTTTTAGGACGATTAATTTTAAAATTAAACAAAAAAACGTTTTTCTTAAAAATCACACAAAAACTGCAGAAACTTTTTTATTTCTTCATAAAACAATGTAAATTTTATTTAAATATATTTGTTTTCATGAAATCTAATTAGAAATGTCGTTTTAGAATTTTTCGGACGATTAATTTTAAAATTATACAAAAAAAAACGTTATTTTTAAGAAATAATGCGTTTTTCTCAAAAATCAAACAAAAACTGCTGTAACTTTTTTATTTCTCTATAAAAAAATGTAAATTTTATTTAAATTTTGTTATTTTCATGAAATCTAATTAGAAATGTCGTTTTAAAATTTTTCGGACGATTAATTTTAAAATTATACCAAAAAAACGTTTTTCTTAAAAATCACACAAAAACTGCAGAAACTTTTTTATTTCTTCATAAAACAATGTAAATTTTATTTAAATAATTTTATTTTCATGAAATCTAATTAGAAATGTCGTTTTAAAATTTTTCGGACGATTAGTTTTAAAATTATACAAAAAAAAACGTTATTTTTAAGAAATAATGCGTTTTTCTTAAAAATCAAACAAAAACTGCTGTTACTTTTTTCTTCTTCATAAAAAAATGTAAATTTTGTTTAAATAATTTTATTTTCATGAAATCTAATTAGAAATGCTGTTTTAAAATTTTTCGGACGATTAATTTTAAAATTATACAAAAAAACGTTATTTTTAAGAAATAATGCGTTTTTTCTTAAAAATCAAACAAAAACTGCTATAACTTTTTTATTTCTTTATAAAAAAATGTAAATTTTGTTTAAATTATTTTATTTTCATAAAATCTAATTAGAAATGCCGTTTTAAAATTTTTCGGACGATTAATTTTAATATTATACAAAAAAACGTTATTTTTAAGAAATAATGCTTTTTTCTTAAAAATCAAACAAAAACTGCTGTAACTTTTTTATTTCTTCATAAAAAAATGTAAATTTTGTTTAAATTATTTTATTTTCATAAAATCTAATTAGAAATGCCGTTTTAAAATTTTTCGGACGATTAATTTTAAAATTATACAAAAAAACGTTATTCTTGAAAATCACACAAAAACTGCAGAAACTTTTTTATTTCTTCATAAAACAATGTAAATTTTCTTTAAATAATTTTATTTTCATGAAATCTAATTAGAAATGTCGTTTCAAAATTTTTCGGACGATTAATTTTAAAATTATACAAAAAACGTTATTTTTAAGAAATAATGCGTTTTTCTTAAAAATCAAACAAAAACTGCTGTAACTTTTTTATTTTTTCATAAAAAAATGTAAATTTTCTTTAAATAATTTTATTTTCATGAAATCTAATTAGAAATGTCATTTTAAAATTTTTTGGACGATTAATTTTAAAATTATATAAAAAAAACGTTATTTTTAAGAAATAATGAGTTTTTCTTAAAAATCAAACAAAAACTGCTGTAACTTTTTAATTTCTTTATAAAACTATGTAAATTTTGTTTAAATTATTTTATTTTCATAAAATATAATTTGAAATGCCGTCCAAAAATTTTTTGGACGATTAATTTTAAAATTATATAAAAAAAACCTTATTTTTAAGAAATAATGCGATTTTCTTAAAAATCAAACAAAAACTGCTGTAACTTTTTTATTTCTTTATAAAAAAATGTAAATTTTGTTTAAATTATTTTATTTTTATAAAATCTAATTAGAAATGCCGTTTTAAAATTTTTCGGACGATTAATTTTAAAATTATACAAAAAATAACGTTATTTTTAAGAAATAATGCGTTTTTCTTAAAAATCAAACAAAAACTGCTGTAACTTTGTTATTTCCTTATAAAAAAATGTAAATTTTATTTAAATAATTTTATTTTTATGAAATCTAATTAGAAATGTCATTTTACAATTTTTCGGACGATTAATTTTAAAATTATACCAAAAAAACGTTATTTTTTAGAAATAATGCGTTTTTCTTAAAAATCAAACAAAAACTGCTGTAACTTTTTTATTTCTTTATAAACAAATGTAAATTTTGATTAAATTATTTTATTTTCATGAAATCTAATTAGAAATGTCGTTTTAAAATTTTTCGGACGATTAATTTTAAAATTATACAAGAAAAACTTTATTTTAAAGAAATAATGCGTTTTTCTTAAAAATCAAACAAAAACTGCTGTAACTTTTTTATTTCTTCATAAAAAAATGTAAATTTTGTTTAAATATTTTTATTTTTATGAAATCTAATTAGAAAAGCCGTTTTAAAGTTTTAAGGACGATTAATTTTAAAATTAAACAAAAAAACGTTTTTCTTAAAAATCACACAAAAACTGCAGAAACTTTTTTATTTCTTCATAAAACAATGTAAATTTTATTTAAATAATTTTATTTTCATGAAATCTAATTAGAAATGTCGTTTTAAAATTTTTCGGACGATTAATTTTAAAATTATACAAAAAAAACTTTTTTCTTAAAAATCACACAATAACTGCAGAAACTTTTTTATTTCTTCATAAAACAATGTAAATTTTGTTTAAATAATTTTATTTTCATGAAATCTAATTATAAATGTCGTTTTAAAATTTTTTGGACGATTAATTTTAAAATTATCCAAAAAAAAACGTTATTTTTAAGAAATAATGCGTTTTTCTCAAAAATCAAACAAAAACTGCTGTAACTTTTTTATTTCTTTATAAAAAAATGTAAATTTTGTTTAAATTTTTTTATTTTCATAAAATCTAATTAGAAATGCCATTTTAAAATTTTTCGGACGATTAATTTTAAAATTATACAAAAAAAACTTTATTTTTAAGAAATAATGCGTTTTTCTCAAAAATCAAACAAAAACTGCTGTAACTTTTTTATTTCTTTATAAAAAAATGTAAATTTTGTTTAAATTATTTTATTTTTATGAAATCTAATTAGAAATGTCGTTTTAAAATTTTTCGGACGATTAATTTTAAAATTATACCAAAAAAACGTTTTTCTTAAAAATCACACAAAAACTGCAGAAACTTTTTTATTTCTTCATAAAACAATGTAAATTTTATTTAAATAACTTTACTTTCATAAAATCTAATTAGAAATGTCGTTTTAAAATTTAGTGGACGATTAATTTTAAAATTATACCAAAAAAACGTTATTTTTTAGAAATAATGCGTTTTTCTTAAAAATCAAACAAAAACTGCTGTAACTTTTTTATTTCTTTATAAAAAAATGTAAATTTTGTTTAAATAATTTTAATTTCATGAAATCTAATTAGAAATGTCGTTTTACAATTTTTTGGATCATTAATTTTAAAATTATACCAAAAAAACGTTTTTCTTAAAAATCTTACAAATACTGCAGAAACTTTTTTATTTCTTCATAAAACAATGTAAATTTTATTTAAATAATTTTATTTTCATGAAATCTAATTAGAAATGTCGTTTTAAAATTTTTCGGACGATTAATTTTAAAATTATACCAAAAAAACGTTTTTCTTAAAAATCACACAAAAACTGCTGTAACTTTTTTATTTCTTTATAGAAAAATGTAAATTTTGTTTAAATAATTTTATTTTCATGAAATCTATTTAGGAATGTAGTTTTAAAATTTTTCGGGCGATTATTTTCAAAATTATACCAAAAAAACGTTATTTTTTAGAAATAATGCGTTTTTCTCAAAAATCAAACAAAAACTGCTGTAACTTTTTTATTTCTTTATAAAAAAATGTAAATTTTGTTTAAATAATTTTAATTTCATGAAATCTAATTAGAAATGTCGTTTTACAATTTTTTGGATCATTAATTTTAAAATTATACCAAAAAAACGTTTTTCTTAAAAATCTTACAAATACTGCAGAAACTTTTTTATTTCTTTATAAAAAAATGTAAATTTTGTTTAAATTTTTTTATTTTCATAAAATCTAATTAGAAATGCCATTTTAAAATTTTTCGGACGATTAATTTTAAAATTATACAAAAAAAACTTTATTTTTAAGAAATAATGCGTTTTTCTCAAAAATCAAACAAAAACTGCTGTAACTTTTTTATTTCTTTATAAAAAAATGTAAATTTTGTTTAAATTATTTTATTTTTATGAAATCTAATTAGAAATGTCGTTTTAAAATTTTTCGGACGATTAATTTTAAAATTATACCAAAAAAACCTTTTTCTTAAAAATCACACAAAAACTGCAGAAACTTTTTTATTTCTTCATAAAACAATGTAAATTTTATTTAAATAACTTTACTTTCATAAAATCTAATTAGAAATGTCGTTTTAAAATTTAGTGGACGATTAATTTTAAAATTATACCAAAAAAACGTTATTTTTTAGAAATAATGCGTTTTTCTTAAAAATCAAACAAAAACTGCTGTAACTTTTTTATTTCTTTATAAAAAAATGTAAATTTTGTTTAAATAATTTTAATTTCATGAAATCTAATTAGAAATGTCGTTTTACAATTTTTTGGATCATTAATTTTAAAATTATACCAAAAAAACGTTTTTCTTAAAAATCTTACAAATACTGCAGAAACTTTTTTATTTCTTCATAAAACAATGTAAATTTTATTTAAATAATTTTATTTTCATGAAATCTAATTAGAAATGTCGTTTTAAAATTTTTCGGACGATTAATTTTAAAATTATACCAAAAAAACGTTTTTCTTAAAAATCACACAAAAACTGCTGTAACTTTTTTATTTCTTTATAGAAAAATGTAAATTTTGTTTAAATAATTTTATTTTCATGAAATCCATTTAGGAATGTAGTTTTAAAATTTTTCGGGCGATTATTTTCAAAATTATACCAAAAAAACGTTATTTTTTAGAAATAATGCGTTTTTCTCAAAAATCAAACAAAAACTGCTGTAACTTTTTTATTTCTTTATAAAAAAATGTAAATTTTGTTTAAATTATTTTATTTTCATGAAATCTAATTAGAAATGTCGTTTTAAAATTTTTCGGACGATTAATTTTAAAATTATACCAAAAAAACGTTTTTCTTAAAAATCACACAAAAACTGCAGAAACTTTTTTATTTCTTCATAAAACAATGTAAATTTTATTTAAATAATTTTATTTTCATGAAATCTAATTAGAAATGTCGTTTTAAAATTTTTCGGACGATTAATTTTAAAATTATACAAAAAAAAAACGTTATTTTTAAGAAATAATGCGTTTTTCTCAAAAATCAAACAAAAACTGCTGTAACTTTTTTATTTCTTTTTAAAAAAATGTAAATTTTGTTTAAGTTTTTTTATTTTCATAAAATCTAATTAGAAATGCCGTTTTAAAATTTTTAGGACCATTAATTTTAAAATTATACAAAAAAAACGTTATTTTTGAGAAATAATGCGTTTTTCTCAAAAATCAAACAAAAACTGCTGTAACTTTTTTATTTCTTTATAAAAAAATGTAAATTTTGTTTAAATAATTTTATTTTCATGAAATCTAATTAGAAATGTCGTTTTAAAATTTTTCGGACGATCAAATTTAAAAATTATACCAAAAAACCGTTTTTCTTAAAAATCACACAAAAACTGCAGAAACTTTTTTATTTCTTCATAAAACAATGTAAATTTTATTTAAATAACTTTATTTTCATAAAATCTAATTAGAAATGTCGTTTTAAAATTTTTTGGACGATTAATTTTAAAATTATACCAAAAAAACGTTATTCTTAAAAATCACACAAAAACTGCAGAAACTTTTTTATTTCTTCATAAAACAATGTAAATTTTATTTAAGTAACTTTATTTTCATAAAATATAATTAGAAATGTCGTTTTAAAATTTATTGGACGATTAATTTTAAAATTATACCAAAAAAACGTTATTTTTTAGAAATAATGCGTTTTTCTTAAAAATCAAACAAAAACTGCTGTAACTTTTTTATTTCTTTATAAAAAAATGTAAATTTTGTTTAAATAATTTTATTTTTATGAAATCTAATTAGAAATGTCGTTTCAAAATTTTTCGGACGATTAATTTTTAAATTATACCAAAAAAACCTTATTTTTAAGAAATAATGCGTTTTTCTTAAAAATCAAACAAAAACTGCTGTAACTTTTTTATTTCTTCATAAAAAAATTTAAATTTTGTTTAAATAATTTTATTTTCATCAAATCTAATTAGAAATGTCATTTTAAAATTTTTCGGACAATTAAATTTAAAATTATACAAGAAAAACGTTATTTTAAAGAAATAATGCGTTTTTCTTAAAAATCAAACAAAAACTGCTGTAACTTTTTTATTTCTTCATAAAAAAATGTAAATTTTGTTTAAATATTTTTATTTTTATGAAATCTAATTAGAAAAGCCGTTTTAAAGTTTTTAGGACGATTAATTTTAAAATTAAACAAAAAAACGTTTTTCTTAAAAATCACACAACAACTGCAGAAACTTTTTTATTTCTTCATAAAACAGTGTAAATTTTATTTAAATAATTTTATTTTCATGAAATCTAATTAGAAATGTCGTTTTAAAATTTTTTGGACGATTAATTTTAAAATTATTCAAAAAAAAACCGTTTTTTTTAAGAAATAATGCGTTTTTCTTAAAAATCAAACAAAAACTGCTGTAACTTTCTTATTTCTTCATAAAAAAATGTAAATTTTGTTTAAATTATTTTATTTTCATAAAATCTAATTAGAAATGTCGTTTTAAAATTTTTCGGACGAATAATTTTAAAATTATACAAAAAAAACGTTTTTCTTAAAAATCACACAAAAACTGCAGAAACTTTTTTATTTCTTCATAAAACAATGTAAATTTTGTTCAAATAATTTTATTTTCATGAAATCTAATTAGAAATGTCGTTTTAAACTTTTTTGGACGATTAAATTTAAAATTATACAAAAAAAAACGTAATTTTTAAGAAATAATGCGTTTTTCTCAAAAATCAACAAAAACTGCTGTTACTTTTTTATTTCTTTATAAAAAAATGTAAATTTTGTTTAATTTTTTTTATTTTTATAAAATCTAATTAGAAATGCCGTTTTTAAATTTTTCGGACGATTGATTTTAAGATTATACAAAAAAAAACGTTGTTTTTAAGAAATAATGCGTTTTTCTCAAAAATCAAACAAAAACTGCTGTAACTTTTTTATTTCTTTAAAAAAAATGTAAATTTTGTTTAAATAATTTTATTTTCATGAAATCTAATTAGAAATGTCGTTTCAAAATTTTTCGGACGATTAATTTTAAAATTATACCAAAAAAACGTTTTTCTTAAAAATCACACAAAAACTGCTGTAACTTTTTTATTTCTTTATAAAAAAATGCAAATTTTGTTTAATTTATTTTATTTTCATAAAATCTAATTAGAAATGCCGTTTTAAAATTTTTCTGACGATTAATTTTAAAATTATACAAAAAAAACGTTATTTTTAAGAAATAATGCGCTTTTCTTAAAAATCAAACGAAAACTGCTGTAACTTTTTTATTTCTTTAAAAAAAATGTAAATTTTGTTTAAATAATTTTATTTTCATGAAATCTAATTAGAAATGTCGTTTCAAAATTTTTCGGACGATTAATTTTAAAATTATACCAAAAAAACGTTTTTCTTAAAAATCACACAAAAACTGCTGTAACTTTTTTATTTCTTTATAAAAAAATGTAAATTTTGTTTAAATTATTTTATTTTCATAAAATCCAATTAAAAATGCCGTCTTAAAATTTTTCGGACGATTAATTTTAAAATTATAAAAAAAAAACGTTATTTTTAAGAAATAATGCGTTTTTCTTAAAAATCAAACGAAAACTGCTGTAACTTTTTTATTTCTTAATAAAAAAATGTAGATTTTGTTTAAATAATTTTATTTTCATGAAATCTAATTAGAAATGTCGTTTTAAAATTTTTCGGACGAATAATTTTAAAATTATACGAAAAAAACGTTATTCTTAAAAATCACACAAAAACTGCAGAAACTTTTTTATTTCTTCATAAAACAATGTAAATTTTGTTTAAATAATTTTATTTTCATGAAATCTAATTAGAAATGTCGTTTTAAAATTTTTTGGACTATTAATTTTAAAATTATACAAATAAAACGTTATGTTTAAGAAATAATGCGTTTTTCTTAAAAATCAAACAAAAACTGCTGTCACTTTTTTATTTCTTTATAAAAAAATGTAAATTTTGTTTAAATAATTTTATTTTCATGAAATCTGATTAGAAATGTCGTTTTAAAATTTTTTGGACGATTAATTTTAAAATTATACAAAAAAAAACGTTATTTTTAAGAAATAATGCGTTTTTCTTAAAAATCAAACGAAAACTGCTGTAACTTTTTTATTTCTTAATAAAAAAATGTAAATTTTGTTTAAATAATTTTATTTTCATGAAATCTAATTAGAAATGTCGTTTTAAAATTTTTCGGACGATTAATTTTAAAATTATACGAAAAAAACGTTATTCTTAAAAATCACACAAAAACTGCAGAAACTTTTTTATTTCTTCATAAAACAATGTAAATTTTGTTTAAATAATTTTATTTTCATGAAATCTAATTAGAAATGTCGTTTTAAAATTTTTTGGACGATTAATTTTAAAATTATACAAATAAAACGTTATTTTTAAGAAATAATGCGTTTTTCTTAAAAATCAAATAAAAACTGCTGTAACTTTTTTATTTCTTTATAAAAAAATGTAAATTTTATTTAAATTTTTTTATTTTCATAAAATCTAATTAGAAATGCCGTTTTAAAATTTTTCGGACGATTCATTTTAAAATTTTACAAAAAAAAACGTTATTTTTAAGAAATATTGCGTTTTTCTTAAAAATCAAACAAAAACTGCTGTAACTTTTTTATTTCTTTATAAAAAAATGTAAATTTTATTTAAATAATTTTATTTTCATGAATTCTGATTAGAAATGTCGTTTTAAAATTTTTTGGACGATTAATTTTAAAATTATACCAAAAAAACGTTTTTCTTAAAAATCACACAAAAACTGCTGTAACTTTTTTATTTCTTTATAGAAAAATGTAAATTTTGTTTAAATAATTTTATTTTCATGAAATCTATTTAGGAATGTAGTTTTAAAATTTTTCGGACGATTATTTTCAAAATTATACCAACTAAACGTTATTTTTTAGAAATAATGCGTTTTTCTCAAAAATCAAACAAAAACTGCTGTAACTTTTTTATTTCTTTATAAAAAAATGTAAATTTTGTTTAAATAATTTTATTTTCATGAAATCTGATTAGAAATGTCATTTTAAAATTTTTTGGACGATTAATTTTAAAATTATACCAAAAAAACGTTTTTCTTAAAAATCACACAAAATCTGCTGTAACTTTTTTATTTCTTTATAGAAAAATGTAAATTTTGTTTAAATAATTTTATTTTCATAAAATCTAATTAGAAATGTAGTTTTAAAATTTTTTGGACGATTAATTTTAAAATTATACAAATAAAACGTTATTTTTAAGAAATAATGCGTTTTTCTTAAAAATCAAACAAAAACTGCTGTAACTTTTTTATTTCCTTATAAAAAAATGTAAATTTTATTTAAATTATTTTATTTTCATAAAATCTAATTGGAAATGCCGTTTCAAAATTTTTTGGACGAATAATTTTAAAATTATACAAAAAAAACGTTATTTTTAAGAAATAATGCGTTTTTCTTAAAAATCAAACAAAAACTGCTGTAACTTTTTTATTTCTTTATAAAAAAATGTAAATTTTGTTTAATTTATTTTATTTTCATAAAATCTAATTAGAAATGCCGTTTTAAAATTTTTCGGACGATTAATTTTAAAATTATACAAAAAAAACGTTATTTTTAAGAAATAATGCGTTTTTCATAAAAATAAAACAAAAACTGCTGTAACTTTTTTATTTCTTTATAAAAAAATGTAAATTTTGTTTAAATTAATTTATTTTCATAAAATCTAATTAGAAATGTCGTTTTAAATTTTTTTGGACGATTAATTTTAAAATTATACCAAAAAAACGTTATTTTTTAGAAATAATGCGTTTTTCCTAAAAATCAAACAAAAACTGCTGTTACTTTTTTATTTCTTTATAAAAAAATGTATATTTTGTTAAAATAATTTTATTTTCATAAAATCTAATTAGAAATGTCGTTTTAAAATTTTTTGGACGATTAATTTTAAAATTAAACAAAAAAAACGTTATTTTTAAGAAATAATGCGTTTTTCATAAAAATAAAACAAAAACTGCTGTAACTTTTTTATTTCTTTATAAAAAAATGTAAATTTTGTTTAAATAATTTTATTTTCATGAAATCTAATTAGAAATGTCGTTTTACAATTTTTTGGACTATTAATTTTAAAATTATACCAAAAAAACGTTTTTCTTAAAAATCACACAAATACTGCAGAAACTTTTTTATTTCTTCATAAAACAATGTAAATTTTATTTAAATAATTTTATTTTCATGAAATCTAATTAGAAATGTCGTTTTAAAATTTTTTGGACGATTAATTTTAAAATTAAACAAAAAAAACGTTATTTTTAAGAAATAATGCGTTTTTCATAAAAATAAAACAAAAACTGCTGTAACTTTTTTATTTCTTTATAAAAAAATGTAAATTTTGTTTAAATTAATTTATTTTCATAAAATCTAATTAGAAATGTCGTTTTAAATTTTTTTGGACGATTAATTTTAAAATTATACCAAAAAAACGTTATTTTTTAGAAATAATGCGTTTTTCCTAAAAATCAAACAAAAACTGCTGTTACTTTTTTATTTCTTTATAAAAAAATGTATATTTTGTTAAAATAATTTTATTTTCATAAAATCTAATTAGAAATGCCGTTTCAAAATTTTTTGGTCGATTAATTTTAAAATTGTACCAAAAAAACGTTTTTCTTAAAAATCACACAAAAACTGTTGTAACTTTTTTATTTCTTTATAGAAATATGTAAATTTTGTTTAAATAATTTTATTTTCATGAAATCTAATTAGAAATGTTGTTTTAAAATTTTTTGGACGATTAATTTTAAAATTATACCAAAAAAACGTTTTTCTTAAAAATCACACAAAAACTGCTGTAACTTTTTTATTTCTTTATAGAAAAATGTAAATTTTGTTTAAATAATTTTATTTTCATGAAATCTAATTAGAAATGTCGTTTTACAATTTTTTGGACAATTCATTTTAAAATTAAACAAAAAAAACTTTATTTTTAAGAAATAATGCTTTTTTCTTAAAAATCAAACAAAAACTGCTGTTACTTTTTTATTTCTTTATAAAAAAATGTATATTTTGATAAAATAATTTTATTTTCATAAAATCTAATTAGAAATGCCGTTTCAAAATTTTTTGGTCGATTAATTTTAAAATTGTACCAAAAAAACGTTTTTCTTAAAAATCACACAAAAACTGTTGTAACTTTTTTATTTCTTTATAGAAATATGTAAATTTTGTTTAAATTATTTTATTTTCATAAAATCTAATTAGAAATGCCGTTTTAAAATTTTTCGGTTGATTAATTTTAAAATTATACAAAAAAAACTTTATTTTTAAGAAATAATGCTTTTTTCTTAAATATCAAACAAAAACTGCTGTAACTTTTTTATTTCTTTATAAAACAATGTAAATTTTGTTTAAATAATTTTATTTTCATGAAATCTAATTAGAAATGTCGTTTTAAAATTTTTTGGACAATTAATTTTAAAATTAAACAAAAAAAACTTTATTTTTAAGAAATAATGCTTTTTTCTTAAAAATCAAACAAAAACTGCTGTAACTTTTTTATTTCTTCATAAAACAATGTAAATTTTGTTAAAATAATTTTATTTTCATGAAATCTAATTAGAACTATCGTTTTAAAAATTTTCGGACGATTAATTTTAAAATTATACAAAAAAACCTTATTTTTAAGAAATAATGCGTTTTTCTTAAAAATCAAACAAAAATTGCTGTAACTTTTTTATTTCTTTATAAAAAAATGTAAATTTTGTTTAAATTATTTTATTTTCATAAAATCTAATTAGAAATGCTGTTTTAAAAATTTTCGGACTATTAATTTTAATATTATACAAAAAAAACGTTATATTTAAGAAATAATGCTTTTTTCTTAAAAATTAAACAAAAACTGCTGTAACTTTTTTATTTCTTCATAAAACAATGTAAATTTTGTTAAAATAATTTTATTTTCCTGAAAT
Organism: Stenus bimaculatus; assembly: GCA_963971135.1. NCBI lineage: Eukaryota > Metazoa > Arthropoda > Insecta > Coleoptera > Staphylinidae > Stenus > Stenus bimaculatus. The sequence continues at coordinate 25,288,075 of OZ020184.1, forward strand.
CTAATTAGAACTATCGTTTTAAAAATTTTCGGACGATTAATTTTAAAATTATACCAAAAAAACGTAATTTTTTAGAAATAATGCGATTTTCTTAAAAATCAAACAAAAACTGCTGTAACTTTTTTATTTCTTCATAAAACAATGTAAATTTTGTTAAAATAATTTTATTTTCCTGAAATCTAATTAGAACTATCGTTTTAAAAATTTTCGGACGATTAATTTTAAAATTATACCAAAAAAACGTAATTTTTTAGAAATAATGCGTTTTTCATAAAAATAAAACAAAAACTGCTGTAACTTTTTCATTTCTTTATAAAAAAATGTAAATTTTGTTTAAATTAATTTATTTTCATAAAATCTAATTAGAAATGTCGTTTTAAATTTTTTTGGACGAATAATTTTAAAATTATACCAAAAAAACGATTTTCTTAAAAATCACACAAAAACTGCAGAAACTTTTTTATTTCTTAATAAAACAATATAAATTTTATTTAAATAATTTTATTTTCATGAAATCTAATTAGAAATGTCGTTTTAAAATTTTTTGGACGAATAATTTTTAAATTAAACAAAAAAAACGTTATTTTTAAGAAATAATGCGTTTTTCTTAAAAATTAAACAAAAACTGCTGTAACTTTTTTATTTCTTTATAAAAAAATGTAAATTTTAGTTAAATAATTTTATTTTCATGAAATCTAATTAAAAATGTAGTTTTAAAATTTTTCGGACGATTATTTTTAAAATTATACCAAAAAAACGTTATTTTTTAGAAATAATGCGTTTTTCTTAAAAATCAAACAAAAACTGCTGTAACTTTTTTATTTCTTTATAGAAAAATGTAAATTTTGTTTAAATAATTTTATTTTCATGAAATCTAATTAGAAATGTCATTTTAAAATTTTTTGGACAATTAATTTTAAAATTATATAAAAAAAAACCTTCTTTTTAAGAAATAATGCGATTTTCTTAAAAATCAAACAAAAACTGCTGTAACTTTTTTATTTTTTCATAAAAAAATGTAAATTTTCTTTAAATAATTTTATTTTCATGTAATCTAATTAGAAATGTCGTTTCAAAATTTTTCGGACGATTAATTTTAAAATTATACAAAAAAAACGTTTTTCTTAAAAATCACACAAAAACTGCCGAAACTTTTTTATTTCTTCATAAAACAATGAAAATTTTATTTAAATATCTTTATTTTTATAAAATGTAATTAGAAATGTCGTTTTAAAATTTATTGGACGATTAATTTTAAAATTATACAAAAAAAACGTTATTTTTAAGAAATAATGCGTTTTTCTTAAAAATCAAACAAAAACTGCTGTTACTTTTTTATTTCTTTATAAAAAAATGTAAATTTTGTTTAATTTATTTTATTTTCATAAAATCTATTTAGAAATGCCGTTTTAAAAATTTTCGGACGATTAATTTTAAAATTATAAAAAAAAAAACGTTATTTTTAAGAAATATTGCGTTTTTCTTAAAAATCAAACGAAAACTGCTGTAACTTTTTTATTTCTTAATAAAAAAATGTAAATTTTGTTTAAATAATTTTATTTTCATGAAATCTAATTAGAAATGTCGTTTTAAAATTTTTCGGACGAATAATTTTAAAATTATACGAAAAAAAAGTTATTCTTAAAAATCACACAAAAACTGCAGAAACTTTTTTATTTCTTCATAAAACAATGTAAATTTTGTTTAAATAATTTTATTTTCATGAAATCTAATTAGAAATGTCGTTTTAAAATTTTTTGGACGATTAATTTTAAAATTATACAAATAAAACGTTATTTTTAAGAAATAATGCGTTTTTCTTAAAAATCAAACAAAAACTGCTGTAACTTTTTTATTTCTTTATAAAAAAATGCAAATTTTGTTTAAATAATTTTATTTTAATGAAATCTGATTAGAAATGTCGTTTTAAAATTTTTTGGACGATTAATTTTAAAATTATACCAAAAAAACGTTTTTCTTAAAAATCACACAAAATCTGCTGTAACTTTTTTATTTCTTTATAGAAAAATTTAAATTTTGTTTAAATAATTTTATTTTCATAAAATCTGATTAGAAATGTCGTTTTAAAATTTTTTGGACGATTAATTTTAAAATTATACAAAAAAAACGTTATTTTTAAGAAATAATGCGTTTTTCTTAAAAATCAAACGAAAACTGCTGTAACTTTTTTATTTCTTAATAAAAAAATGTAAATTTTGTTTAAATAATTTTATTTTCATGAAATCTAATTAGAAATGTCGTTTTAAAATTTTTCGGACGAATAATTTTAAAATTATACGAAAAAAACGTTATTCTTAAAAATCACACAAAAACTGCAGAAACTTTTTTATTTCTTCATAAAACAATGTAAATTTTGTTTAAATAATTTTATTTTCATGAAATCTAATTAGAAATGTCGTTTTAAAATTTTTTGGACGATTAATTTTAAAATTATACGAAAAAAACGTTATTCTTAAAAATCACACAAAAACTGCAGAAACTTTTTTATTTCTTCATAAAACAATGTAAACTTTGTTTAAATAATTTTATTTTCATGAAATCTAATTAGAAATGTCGTTTTAAATTTTTTTGGACTATTAATTTTAAAATTAAACAAAAAAAACGTTATTTTTAAGAAAAAATGCGTTTTTCTTAAAAATCAAACAGAAACTGCTGTAACTTTTTTATTTCTTTAAAAAAAAATGTAAATTTTAAATAAATAATTTTATTTTCATGAAATCTAATTAGAAATGTAGTTTTAAAATTTTTCGGACAATTATTTTTAAAATTATACCAAAAAAACGTTATTTTTTTGAAATAATGCGTTTTTCTTAAAAATCAAACAAAAACTGCTGTTACTTTTTTATTTCTTTATAAAAAAATGTATATTTTGTTAAAATAATTTTATTTTTATAAAATCTAATTAGAAATGCCGTTTCAAAATTTTTTGGTCGATTAATTTTAAAATTGTACCAAAAAAACGTTTTTCTTAAAAATCACACAAAAACTGCTGTAACTTTTTTATTTCTTTATAGAAATATGTAAATTTTGTTTAAATAATTTTATTTTCATGAAATCTAATTAGAAATGTCGTTTTAAAATTTTTTGGACGATTAATTTTAAAATTATACAAATAAAACGTTATTTTTAAGAAATAATGCGTTTTTCTTAAAAATCATTCAAAAACTGCTGTAACTTTTTTATTTCTTTTTAAAAAAATGTAAATTTTGTTTAATTTATTTTATTTTCATAAAATCTAATTGGAAATGTCGTTTTAAAAATTTTCGGACGATTAATTTTAAAATTATACAAAAAAAACTTTATTTTTAAGAAATAATGCGTTTTTCTTAAAAATCAAACAAAAACTGCTGTAACTTTTTTATTTCTTTATAAAAAAATGTAAATTTTGTTTAAATAATTTTATTTGCATGAAATCTAATTAGAATGTCGTTTTACAATTTCTTGGACTATTAACTTTAAAATTATACCAAAAAAAACGTTTTTCATAAAAATCACACAAATACTGCAGAAACTTTTTTATTTCTTCATAAAACAATGTAAATTTTATTTAAATAATTTTATTTTTATAAAATCTAATTAGAAATGCCGTTTTAAAATTTTTCGGACGATTAATTTTAAAATTATACAAAAAAAACGTTATTTTTAAGAAATAATGCGTTTTTCTTAAAAATCAAACGAAAACTGCTGTAACTTTTTTATTTCTTTATAAAAAAATGTAAATTTTGTTTAAATTAATTTATTTTCATAAAATCTAATTAGAAATGTCGTTTTAAATTTTTTTGGACGATTAATTTTAAAATTATACCAAAAAAACGATTTTCTTAAAAATCACACAAAAACTGCAGAAACTTTTTTATTTCTTCATAAAACAATATAAATTTTATATAAATAATTTTATTTTCATGAAATCTAATTAGAAATGTCGTTTTAAAATTTTTTGGACGAATAATTTTTAAATTAAACAAAAAAAAACGTTATTTTTAATAAATAATGCGTTTTTCATAAAAATAAAACAAAAACTGCTGTAACTTTTTTATTTCTTTATAAACAAATGTAAATTTTGTTTAAATTATTCTATTTTCATAAAATACAATTAGAAATGCCGTCTTAAAATTTTTCGGACGAATAATTTTAAAATTATACAAAAAAAAACGTTATTTTTAAGAAATAATGCGTTTTTCTTAAAAATCAAACGAAAACTGCTGTAACTTTTTTATTTCTTTATAAAAAAATGTAAATTTTGTTTAAATAATTTTATTTTCATGAAATCTAATTAGAAATGTCGTTTTAAAATTTTTTGGACGAATAATTTTAAAATTATACAAAAAAAACGTTATTTTTAAGAAATAATGCGTTTTTCTTAAAAATCAAACAAAAACTGCTGTAACTTTTTTATTTCTTTATAAACAAATGTAAATTTTGTTTAAATTATTTTATTTTCATAAAATACAATTAGAAATGCCGTTTTAAAATTTTTCGGACGATTAATTTTAAAATTATACGAAAAAAACGTTATTCTTAAAAATCACACAAAAACTGCAGAAACTTTTTTATTTCTTCATAAAACAATGTAAACTTTGTTTAAATAATTTTATTTTTATGAAATCTAATTAGAAATGTCGTTTTAAATTTTTTTGGACTATTAATTTTAAAATTAAACCAAAAAAACGTTATTTTTAGGAAAAAATGCGTTTTTCTTAAAAATCAAACAAAAACTGCTGTAACTTTTTTATTTCTTTAAAAAAAAATGTAAATTTTAAATAAATAATTTTATTTTCATGAAATCTAATTAGAAATGTAGTTTTAAAATTTTTCGGACGATTATTTTTAAAATTATACCAAAAAAACGTTAATTTTAAATATAAAGTTATTTTTAAGAAATAATGCGTTTTTCTTAAAAATCAAACAAAAACTGCTGTAACTTTTTTATTTCTTTATAAAAAAATGTAAATTTTATTTAAATTATTTTATTTTCATAAAATCTAATTGGAAATGCCGTTTCAAAATTTTTTGGACGATTAATTTTAAAATTATACCAAAAAAACATTTTTCTTAAAAATCACACAAAAACTGCAGAAACTTTTTTATTTCTTCATAAAACAATGTAAACTTTGTTTAAATAATTTTATTTTCATGAAATCTAATTAGAAATGTCGTTTTAAATTTTTCTGGACTATTAATTTTAAAATTAAACAAAAAAACGTTATTTTTAAGAAAAAAAAGCGTTTTTCTTAAAATTCAAACAAAAACTGCTGTAACTTTTTTATTTCTTTAAAAAAAAATGTAAATTTTAAATAAATAATTTTATTTTCATGAAATCTAATTAGAAATGTAGTTTTAAAATTTTTCGGACGATTATTTTTAAAATTATACCAAAAAAACGTTATTTTTTAGAAATAATGCGCTTTTCTTAAAAATCAAACAAAAACTGCTGTTACTTTTTTATTTCTTTATAAAAAAATGTAAATTTTGTTAAAATAATTTTATTTTCATAAAATCCAATTAGAAATGCCGTTTCAAAATTTCTTGGACGATTAATTTTAAAATTATACCAAAAAAACGTTTTTCTTAAAAATCACACAAAAACTGCTGTAACGTTTTTATTTCTTTATAGAAATATGTAAATTTTGTTTAAATAATTTTATTTTCATGAAATCTAATTAGAAATGTCGTTTTAAAATTTTTTGGACGATTAATTTTAAAATTATACAAATAAAACGTTATTTTTAAGAAATAATGCGTTTTTCTTAAAAATCATACAAAAACTGCTGTGACTTTTTTATTTCTTTTTAAAAAAATGTAAATTTTGTTTAAATTATTTTATTTTCATAAAATCTAATTAGAAATGCCGTTTTAAAGTTTTTAGGACGATTAATTTTAAAATTAAACAAAAAAACGTTTCTCTTGAAAATCACACAAAAACTGCAGAAACTTTTTTATTTCTTCATAAAACAATGTAAATTTTCTTTAAATAATTTTATTTTCATGAAATCTAATTGGAAATGTCGTTTCAAAATTATTCGGACGATTAATTTTAAAATTATACAAAAAAAAACGTTATTTTTTTAGAAATAATGCGTTTTTTTTAAATATCAAACAAAAACTGCTGTAACTTTTTTATTTCTTTATAAAAAAATGTAAATTTTGTTTAAATTATTTTATTTTCATAAAATCTAATTAGAAATGCTGTTTTAAAATTTTTCGGACGATTAATTTTAATATTATACAAACAAAACGTTATATTTAAGAAATAATGCTTTTTTCTTAAAAATCAAACAAAAACTGCTGTAACCTTTTTATTTCCTCATAAAAAAATGTAAATTTTGTTTAAATTATTTTATTTTCATAAAATCTAATTAGAAATGCCGTTTTAAAATTTTTCGGACGATTAATTTTAAAATTATTCAAAAAAAAACGTTATTTTTAAGAAATAATGCGTTTTTCTTAAAAATCAAACGAAAACTGCTGTAACTTTTTTATTTCTTAATAAAAAAATGTAAATTTTGTTTAAATTATTTTATTTTCATGAAATCTAATTAGAAATGCCGTTTTAAAGTTTTTAGGACGATTAATTTTAAAATTAAACAAGAAAATGTTTTTCATGAAAATTACACAAAAACTGCAGAAACTTTTTTATTTCTTCATAAAACAATGTAAATTTTCTTTAAATAATTTTATTTTCATGAAATCTAATTGGAAATGTTTTAAAATTTTTCGGACGATTAATTTTAAAATTATACAAAAAAAAACGTTAATTTTTAGAAATAAAGCGTTTTTCTTAAATATCAAACAAAAACTGCTGCAACTTTTTTATTTCTTTATAAAAAAAAGTAAATTTTGTTTAAATAATTTTATTTTCATGAAATCTAATTAGAAATGTCGTTTTAAAATTTTTTGGACGAATAATTTTAAAATTATACAAAAAAACGTTATTTTTAAGAAATAATGCGTTTTTCTTAAAAATCAAACAAAAACTGCTGTAACTTTTTTATTTCTTTATAAAAAAATGTAAATTTTGTTTAAATTATTTTATTTTCATAAAATCTAATTAGAAATGCCGTTTTAAAATTTTTCGGACGATTAATTTTAAAATTATACAAAAAAAAACCTTATTTTTAAAAAATAATGCTTTTTTCTTAAAAATCGAACAAAAACTGCTGTAACTTTTTTATTTCTTCATAAAAAAAAATAAATTTTGTTTAAATAATTTTATTTTCACGAAATCTAAGTAGAAATGTCGTTTTAAAATTTTACGGACGATTAATTTTAAAATTATACAAAGAAAACGTTCTTTTTAAGAAATAATGCGTTATTCTTAAAATCAAACAAAAACTGCAGAAACTTTTTTATTTCTTCATAAAACAATGTAAATTTTGTTTAAATAATTTTATTTTTATGAAATCTAATTAGAAATGTCATTTTAAAATTTTTTGGACGATTAATTTTAAAATTATACAAAAAATAACGTTATTTTTAAGAAATAATGCGTTTTTCTTAAAAATCAAACAAAAACTGCTGTAACTTTTTTATTTCTTTATAAAAGAATGTAAATTTTGTTTAAATAATTTTATTTTTATGAAATCTAATTAGAAAAGCCGTTTTAAAGTTTTTAGGACTATTAATTTTAAAATTATACCAAAAAAACGTTTTTCTTAAAAATCACACAAAAACTGCAGAAACTTTTTTATTTCTTCATAAAACAATGTAAATTTTATTTAAATAACTTTATTTTCATAAAATCTAATTAGAAATGTCGTTTTAAAATTTATTGGACGATTAATTTTAAAATTATACCAAAAAAACGTTATTTGTTAGAAATAATGCGTTTTTCTTAAAAATCAAACAAAAACTGCCGTAACTTTTTTATTTCATTATAAAAAAATGTAAATTTTGTTTAAATAATTTTATTTTTATGAAATCTAATTAGAAATGTCGTTTCAAAATCTTTCGGACGATTAATTTTAAAATTATACCAAAAAAACGTTATTTTTAAGAAATAATGCGTTTTTCTTAAAAATCACACAAAAACTGCAGAAACTTTTTTATTTCTTCATAAAACAATGTAAACTTTATTTAAATAATTTTATTTTCATGAAATCTAATTAGAAATGTCGTTTTAAAATTTTTCGCACGATTAATTTTAAAATTATACAAAAAAAAACGTTATTTTTAAGAAATAATGCGTTTTTCTCAAAAATCAAACAAAAACTGCTGTAACTTTTTTATTTCTTTATAAAAAAATGTAAATTTTATTTAAATAATTTTATTTTCATGAAATCTAATTAGAAATGTCGTTTTAAACTTTTTCGGACGATTAATTTTAAAATTATACCAAAAAAACGTTTTTCTTAAAAATCACACAAAAACTGCAGAAACTTTTTTATTTCTTTATAAAAAAATGTAAATTTTGTTTAAATTATTTTATTTTCATAAAATCTAATTAGAAATGCCGTTTTAAAGTTTTTAGGACGATTAATTTTAAAATTAAACAAAAAAACGTTTCTCTTGAAAATCACACAAAAACTGCAGAAACTTTTTTATTTCTTCATAAAACAATGTAAATTTTCTTTAAATAATTTTATTTTCATGAAATCTAATTGGAAATGTCATTTCAAAATTATTCGGACGATTAATTTTAAAATTATACAAAAAAAAACGTTATTTTTTAGAAATAATGCGTTTTTCTTAAATATCAAACATAAACTGCTGTAACTTTTTTATTTCTTTATAAAAAAATGTAAATTTTGTTTAAATTATTTTATTTTCATAAAATCTAATTAGAAATGCCGTTTTAAAATTTTTCGGACGATTAATTTTAATATTATACAAAAAAAACGTTATTTTTAAGAAATAATGCTTTTTTCTTAAAAATCAAACAAAAACTGCTGTAACTTTTTTATTTCTTTATAAAAAAATAAAAATTTTTTTTAAATAATTTTATTTTTATGAAATCTAATGTCGTTTTAAACTTTTTCGGACGATTAATTTTAAAATTATACCAAAAGAACGTTTTTCTTAAAAATCACACAAAAACTGCAGAAAATTTTTTATTTCATCATAAAACAATGTAAATTTTATTTAAATAACTTTATTTTCATAAAATCTAATTAGAAATGTCGTTTTAAAATTTATTGGACGATTAATTTTAAAATTATACCAAAAAACGTTATTTTTAAGAAATAATGCGTTTTTCTTAAAAATCAAACGAAAACTGCTGTAACTTTTTTATTTCTTCATAAAAAAATGTAAATTTTGCTTAAATATTTTTATTTTTATGAAATCTAATTAGAAAAGCCGTTTTAAAGTTTTTAGGACGAATAATTTTAAAATTAAACAAAAAAACGTTTTTCTTTAAAATCACACAAAAACTGCAGAAAATTTTTTATTTCTTCATAAAACAATGTAAATTTTATTTAAATAATTTTATTTTCATGAAATCTAATTAGAAATGTCGTTTTAAAATTTTTTGGACGATTAATTTTAAAATTATTAAAAAAAAAACGTTTTTTTTAAGAAATAATGCGTTTTTCTTAAAAATCAAACAAAAACTGCTGTAACTTTTTTATTTCTTTATAAAAAAATGTAAATTTTGTTTAAATTATTTTATTTTCATAAAATCTAATTAGAAATGCCGTTTTAAATTTTTTCGGACGATTAATTTTAATATTATACAAAAAAAACGTTATTTTTAAGAAATAATGCTTTTTTTTTAAAAATCAAACAAAAACTGCTGTAACTTTTTTATTTCTTCATAAAAAAATGTAAAATTTGTTTAAATTATTTAATTTTCATAAAATCTAATTAGAAATGCCGTTTTAAAATTTTTCGGACGATTAAGTTTAAAATTATACAAAAAAAACGTTATTTTTAAGAAATAATGCGTTTTTCTTAAAATCAAACAAAAACTGCTGTAACTTTTTTATTTCTTCATAAAAAAATGTAAATTTTCTTTAAATAATTTTATTTTCATATAAATCTAATTATAAATGCCGTTTTAAAGTTTTTAGGACGATTAATTTTAAAATTAAACAAAAAAACGTTTCTCTTGAAAATCACACAAAAACTGCAGAAACTTTTTTATTTCTTCATAAAACAATGTAAATTTTCTTTAAATAATTTTATTTTCATGAAATCTAATTGGAAATGTCGTTTCAAAATTATTCGGACGATTAATTTTAAAATTATACAAAAAAAAACGTTATTTTTTAGAAATAATGCGTTTTTTTTAAATATCAAACAAAAACTGCTGTAACTTTTTTATTTCTTTATAAAAAAATGTAAATTTTGTTTAAATAATTTTATTTTCATAAAATCTAATTAGAAATGTCGTTTTAAAATTTTTTGGACGAATAATTTTAAAATTATACAAAAAAACGTTATTTTTAAGAAATAATGCGTTTTTCTTAAAAATCAAACAAAAACTGCTGTAACTTTTTTATTTCTTTATAAAAAAATGTAAATTTTGTTTAAATTATTTTATTTTCATAAAATCTAATTAGAAATGCCATTTTAAAATTTTTCGGATGATTAATTTTAAAATTATACAAAAAAAAACTTTATTTTTAAGAAATAATGCTTTTTTCTTAAAAATCAAACAAAAACTGCTGTAACTTTTTTATTTCTTCATAAAAAAAACTAAATTTTGTTTAAATAATTTTCTTTTCACGAAATCTAATTAGAAATGTCGTTTTAAAATTTTTCGGACGATTAATTTTAAAATAATACAAGAAAAACGTTATTTTAAAGAAATAATGCGTTTTTCTTAAAAATCAAACAAAAACTGCTGTAACTTTTTTATTTCTTCATAAAAAAATGTAAATTTTATTTAAATATTTTTATTTTTATGAAATCTAATTAGAAAAGCCGTTTTAAAGTTTTTAGGACGATTAATTTTAAAATTAAACAAAAAAACGTTTTTCTTAAAAATCACACAAAAACTGCAGAAACTTTTTTATTTCTTCATAAAACAATGTAAATTTTATTTAAATAATTTTAATTTCATAAAATCTAATTAGAAATGTCGTTTTAAAATTTTTTGGACGAATAATTTTAAAATTATACATAAAAAACGTTATTTTTAAGAAATAATGCTTTTTTTTTAAAAATCAAACAAAAACTGCTGTAACTTTTTTATTTCTTCATAAAAAAATGTAAAATTTGTTTAAATTATTTTATTTTCATAAAATCTAATTAGAAATGCCGTTTTAAAATTTTTCGGACGATTAATTTTAAAATTATACAAAAAAAACGTTATTTTTAAGAAATAATGCGTTTTTCTTAAAATCAAACAAAAACTGCTGTAACTTTTTTATTTCTTCATAAAAAAATGTAAATCTTCTTTAAATAATTTTATTTTCATATAAATCTAATTATAAATGCCGTTTTAAAGTTTTTAGGACGAATAATTTTAAAATTAAACAAAAAAACGTTTCTCTTGAAAATCACACAAAAACTGCAGAAACTTTTTTATTTCTTCATAAAACAATGTAAATTTTCTTTAAATAATTTTATTTTCATGAAATCTAATTGGAAATGTCGTTTCAAAATTATTCGGACGATTAATTTTAAAATTATACAAAAAAAAACGTTATTTTTTTAGAAATAATGCGTTTTTTTTAAATATCAAACAAAAACTGCTGTAACTTTTTTATTTCTTTATAAAAAAATGTAAATTTTGTTTAAATAATTTTATTTTCATAAAATCTAATTAGAAATGTCGTTTTAAAATTTTTTGGACGAATAATTTTAAAATTATACAAAAAAACGTTATTTTTAAGAAATAATGCTTTTTTCTTAAAAATCAAACAAAAACTGCTGTAACTTTTTTATTTCTTCATAAAAAAAAGTAAATTTTGTTTAAATAATTTTCTTTTCACGAAATCTAATTAGAAATGTCGTTTTAAAATTTTTCGGACGATTAATTTTAAAATTATACAAAAAAAACGTTATTTTTAAGAAATAATGCGTTTTTCTTAAAATCAAACAAAAACTGCTGTAACTTTTTTATTTTTTCATAAAAAAATGTAAATTTTCTTTAAATAATTTTATTTTCATGAAATCTAATTAGAAATGTCGTTTTAAAATTTTTAGGACGATTAATTTTAAAATTAAACAAAAAAACGTTTTTCTTAAAAATCACACAAAAACTGCAGAAACTTTTTTATTTCTTCATAAAACAATGTAAATTTTATTTAAATAATTTTAATTTCATAAAATCTAATTGTAAATGTCGTTTCAAAATTATACAAAAAAAAACGTTATTTTTTAGAAATAATGCGTTTTTTTTAAATATCAAACAAAAACTGCTGTAACTTTTTTATTTCTTTATAAAAAAATGTAAATTTTGTTTAAATAATTTTATTTTCATGAAATCTAATTAGAAATGTCGTTTTAAAATTTTTCGGACGATTAATTTTAAAATTATACGAAAAAAACGTTATTCTTAAAAATCACACAAAAACTGCAGAAACTTTTTTATTTCTTCATAAAACAATGTAAACTTTGTTTAAATAATTTTATTTTCATGAAATCTAATTAGAAATGTCGTTTTAAAATTTTTTGGACGATTAATTTTAAAATTATACGAAAAAAACGTTATTCTTAAAAATCACACAAAAACTGCAGAAACTTTTTTATTTCTTCATAAAACAATGTAAACTTTGTTTAAATAATTTTATTTTCATGAAATCTAATTAGAAATGTCGTTTTAAATTTTTTTGGACTATTAATTTTAAAATTAAACAAAAAAAACGTTATTTTTAAGAAAAATTGCGTTTTTCTTAAAAATCAAACAGAAACTGCTGTAACTTTTTTATTTCTTTAAAAAAAAATGTAAATTTTAAATAAATAATTTTATTTTCATGAAATCTAATTAGAAATGTAGTTTTAAAATTTTTCGGACGATTATTTTCAAAATTATACCAAAAAAACGTTATTTTTTAGAAATAATGCGTTTTTCTTAAAAATCAAACAAAAACTGCTGTTACTTTTTTATTTCTTTATAAAAAAATGTATATTTTGTTAAAATAATTTTATTTTTATAAAATCTAATTAGAAATGCCGTTTCAAAATTTTTTGGTCGATTAATTTTAAAATTGTACCAAAAAAACGTTTTTCTTAAAAATCACACAAAAACTGCTGTAACTTTTTTATTTCTTTATAGAAATATGTAAATTTTGTTTAAATAATTTTATTTTCATGAAATCTAATTAGAAATGTTGTTTTAAAATTTTTTGGACGAATAATTTTAAAATTATACAAATAAAACGTTATTTTTAAGAAATAATGCGTTTTTCTTAAAAATCATACAAAAACTGCTGTAACTTTTTTATTTCTTTTTAAAAAAATGTAAATTTTGTTTAATTTATTTTATTTTCATAAAATCTAATTGGAAATGCCGTTTTAAAAATTTTCGGACGATTAATTTTAAAATTATACAAAAAAAACGTTATTTTTTAGAAATAATGCGTTTTTCTTAAAAATCAAACAAAAACTGCTGTAACTTTTTTATTTCTTTATAAAAAAATGTATATTTTGTTTAAATAATTTTATTTTCATGAAATCTAATTAGAATGTCGTTTTACAATTTCTTGGACTATTAACTTTAAAATTATACCAAAAAAACGTTTTTCATAAAAATCACACAAATACTGCAGAAACTTTTTTATTTCTTCATAAAACAATGTAAATTTTATTTAAATAATTTTATTTTCATAAAATCTAATTAGAAATGCCGTTTTAAAATTTTTCGGACGATTAATTTTAAAATTATACAAAAAAAACGTTATTTTTAAGAAATAATGTGTTTTTCTTAAAAATCAAACGAAAACTGCTGTAACTTTTTTATTTCTTTATAAAAAAATGTAAATGGTGTTTAAATAATTTTATTTTCATGAAATCTAATTAGAATGTCGTTTTACAATTTCTTGGACTATTAACTTTAAAATTATACCAAAAAAACGTTTTTCTTAAAAATCACACAAATACTGCAGAAACTTTTTTATTTCTTCATAAAACAATGTAAATTTTATTTAAATAATTTTATTTTCATGAAATCTAATTAGAAATGTCGTTTTAAAATTTTTTGGACGATTAATTTTAAAATTAAACAAAAAAAACGTTATTTTTAAGAAATAATGCGTTTTTCATAAAAATAAAACAAAAACTGCTGTAACTTTTTCATTTCTTTATAAAAAAATGTAAATTTTGTTTAAATTAATTTATTTTCATAAAATCTAATTAGAAATGTCGTTTTAAATTTTTTTGGACGAATAATTTTAAAATTATACCAAAAAAACGATTTTCTTAAAAATCACACAAAAACTGCAGAAACTTTTTTATTTCTTAATAAAACAATATAAATTTTATTTAAATAATTTTATTTTCATGAAATCTAATTAGAAATGTCGTTTTAAAATTTTTTGGACGAATAATTTTTAAATTAAACAAAAAAAACGTTATTTTTAAGAAATAATGCGTTTTTCTTAAAAATTAAACAAAAACTGCTGTAACTTTTTTATTTCTTTATAAAAAAATGTAAATTTTAGTTAAATAATTTTATTTTCATGAAATCTAATTAAAAATGTAGTTTTAAAATTTTTCGGACGATTATTTTTAAAATTATACCAAAAAAACGTTATTTTTTAGAAATAATGCGTTTTTCTTAAAAATCAAACAAAAACTGCTGTAACTTTTTTATTTCTTTATAAACAAATGTAAATTTTGTTTAAATTATTTTATTTTCATAAAATACAATTAGAAATGCCGTCTTAAAATTTTTCGGACGAATAATTTTAAAATTATACAAAAAAAAACGTTATTTTTAAGAAATAATGCGTTTTTCTTAAAAATCAAACGAAAACTACTGTAACTTTTTTATTTCTTAATAAAAAAATGTAAATTTTGTTTAAATAATTTTATTTTCATGAAATCTAATTAGAAATGTCGTTTTAAAATTTCTCGGACGATTATTTTTAAAATTATACCAAAAAAACGTTATTTTTTAGAAATAATGCGTTTTTCATAAAAATAAAACAAAAACTGCTGTAACTTTTTTATTTCTTTATAAAAAAATGTAAATTTTGTTTAAATTAATTTATTTTCATAAAATCTAATTAGAAATGTCGTTTTAAATTTTTTTGGACGATTAATTTTAAAATTATACCAAAAAAACGTTTTTCTTAAAAATCACACAAAAACTTCAGAAACTTTTTTATTTCTTCATAAAACAATGTAAATTTTGTTTAAATAATTTTATTTTCATGAAATCTAATTAGAAATGTCGTTTTAAAATTTTTCGGACGATTATTTTTAAAATTATACCAAAAAAACGTTATTTTTTAGAAATAATGCGTTTTTCATAAAAATAAAACAAAAACTGCTGTAACTTTTTTATTTCTTTATAAAAAAATGTAAATTTTGTTTAAATTAATTTATTTTCATAAAATCTAATTAGAAATGTCGTTTTAAATTTTTTTGGACGATTAATTTTAAAATTATACGAAAAAAACGTTATTCTTAAAAATCACACAAAAACTGCAGAAACTTTTTTATTTCTACATAAAACAATGTAAACTTTGTTTAAATAATTTTATTTTCATGAAATCTAATTAGAAATGTCGTTTTAAATTTTTTTGGACTATTAATTTTAAAATTAAACCAAAAAAACGTTATTTTTAGGAAAAAATGCGTTTTTCTTAAAAATCAAACAAAAACTGCTGTAACTTTTTTATTTCTTTAAAAAAAAATGTAAATTTTAAATAAATAATTTTATTTTCATGAAATCTAATTAGAAATGTAGTTTTAAAATTTTTCGGACGATTATTTTTAAAATTATACCAAAAAAACGTTATTTTTTAGAAATAATGCGTTTTTCATAAAAATAAAACAAAAACTGCTGTAACTTTTTTATTTCTTCATAAAAAAATGTAAATTTTGTTTAAATTAATTTATTTTCATAAAATCTAATTAGAAATGTCGTTTTAAATTTTTTTGGACGATTAATTTTAAAATTATACCAAAAAAACGTTTTTCTTAAAAATCACACAAAAACTTCAGAAACTTTTTTATTTCTTCATAAAACAATGTAAATTTTGTTTAAATAATTTTATTTTCATGAAATCTAATTAGAAATGTAGTTTTAAAATTTTTTGGACGAATAATTTTAAAATTATACAAAAAAAAACGTTATTTTTAAGAAATAATGCGTTTTTCTTAAAAATCAAACAAAAACTGCTGTAACTGTTTTATTTCTTTATAAAAAAATGTAAATTTTGTTTAAATTATTTTATTTTCATAAAATCCAATTAGAAATGCCGTCTAAAAATTTTTCGGACGATTAATTTTAAAATTATACAAAAAAAAACGTTATTTTTAAGAAATAATGCGTTTTTCTTAAAAATCAAACGAAAACTGCTGTAACTTTTTTATTTCTTAATAAAAAAATGTAAATTTTGTTTAAATAATTTTATTTTCATGAAATCTAATTAGAAATGTCGTTTTAAAATTTTTCGAACGATTAATTTTAAAATTATACGAAAAAAACGTTATTCTTAAAAATCACACAAAAACTGCAGAAACTTTTTTATTTCTTCATAAAACAATGTAAATTTTGTTTAAATAATTTTATTTTCATGAAATCTAATTAGAAATGTCGTTTTAAAATTTTTTGGACGATTAATTTTAAAATTATACAAATAAAAAGTTATTTTTAAGAAATAATGCGTATTTCTTAAAAATCAAACAAAAACTGCTGTAACTTTTTTATTTCTTTATAAAAAAATGTAAATTTTATTTAAATTATTTTATTTTCATAAAATCTAATTGGAAATGCCGTTTCAAAATTTTTTGGACGATTAATTTTAAAATTATACCAAAAAAACATTTTTCTTAAAAATCACACAAAAACTGCAGAAACTTTTTTATTTCTTCATAAAAGAATGTAAACTTTGTTTAAATAATTTTATTTTCATGAAATCTAATTAGAAATGTCGTTTTAAATTTTTTTGGACTATTAATTTTAAAATTAAACAAAAAAACGTTATTTTTAAGAAAAAATGCGTTTTTCTTAAAAATCAAACAAAAACTGCTGTAACTTTTTTATTTCTTTAAAAAAAAATGTAAATTTTAAATAAATAATTTTATTTTCATGAAATCTAATTAGAAATGTAGTTTTAAAATTTTTCGGACGATTATTTTTAAAATTATACCAAAAAAACGTTATTTTTTAGAAATAATGCGTTTTTCTTAAAAATCAAACAAAAACTGCTGTTACTTTTTTATTTCTTTATAAAAAAATGTAAATTTTGTTAAAATAATTTTATTTTCATAAAATCTAATTAGAAATGCCGTTTCAAAATTTCTTGGACGATTAATTTTAAAATTATACCAAAAAAACGTTTTTCTTAAAAATCACACAAAAACTGCTGTAACGTTTTTATTTCTTTATAGAAATATGTAAATTTTGTTTAAATAATTTTATTTTCATGAAATCTAATTAGAAATGTCGTTTTAAAATTTTTTGGACGATTAATTTTAAAATTATACAAATAAAACGTTATTTTTAAGAAATAATGCGTTTTTCTTAAAAATCATACAAAAACTGCTGTGACTTTTTTATTTCTTTTTAAAAAAATGTAAAGTTTGTTTAAATTATTTTATTTTCATAAAATCTAATTAGAAATGCCGATTCAAAATTTTTTGGACGATTAATTTTAAAATTATACCAAAAAAACCTTTTTCTTAAAAATCACACAAAAACTGCTGCAACTTTTTTATTTCATTATAGAAAAATGTAAATTTTATTTAAATAATTTTATTTTCATGAAATCTAATTAGAAATGCTGTTTTAAAATTTTTCGGACGATTAATTTTAAAATTATACAAAAAAACGTTATTTTTAAGAAATAATGCGTTTTTCTTAAAAATCAAACAAAAACTGCTGTAACTTTTTTATTTCTTTATAAAAAAATGTAAATTTTGTTTAAATTATTTTATTTTCATAAAATCTAATTAGAAATGCTGTTTTAAAATTTTTCGGACGATTAATTTTAATATTATACAAACAAAACGTTATATTTAAGAAAAAATGCTTTTTTCTTAAAAATCAAACAAAAACTGCTGTAACCTTTTTATTTCCTCATAAAAAATGTAAATTTTGTTTAAATTATTTTATTTTCATAAAATCTAATTAGAAATGCCGTTTTAAAATTTTTCGGACGATTAATTTTAAAATTATTCAAAAAAAAACGTTATTTTTAAGAAATAATGCGTTTTTCTTACAAATCAAACGAAAACTGCTGTAACTTTTTTATCTCTTAATAAAAAAATGTAAATTTTGTTTAAATTATTTTATTTTCATGAAATCTAATTAGAAATGTCGTTTTAAATTTTTTTGGACGAATAATTTTAAAATTATACCAAAAAAACGATTTTCTTAAAAATCACACAAAAACTGCAGAAACTTTTTTATTTCTTAATAAAACAATATAAATTTTATTTAAATAATTTTATTTTCATGAAATCTAATTAGAAATGTCGTTTTAAAATTTTTTGGACGAATAATTTTTAAATTAAACAAAAAAAACGTTATTTTTAAGAAATAATGCGTTTTTCTTAAAAATTAAACAAAAACTGCTGTAACTTTTTTATTTCTTCATAAAAAAATGTAAAATTTGTTTAAATTATTTTATTTTCATAAAATCTAATTAGAAATGCCGTTTTAAAATTTTTCGGACGATTAATTTTAAAATTATACAAAAAAAACGTTATTTTTAAGAAATAATGCGTTTTTCTTAAAATCAAACAAAAACTGCTGTAACTTTTTTATTTCTTCATAAAAAAATGTAAATTTTCTTTAAATAATTTTATTTTCATATAAATCTAATTATAAATGCCGTTTTAAAGTTTTTAGGACGATTAATTTTAAAATTAAACAAAAAAACGTTTCTCTTGAAAATCACACAAAAACTGCAGAAACTTTTTTATTTCTTCATAAAACAATGTAAATTTTCTTTAAATAATTTTATTTTCATGAAATCTAATTGGAAATGTCGTTTCAAAATTATTCGGACGATTAATTTTAAAATTATACAAAAAAAAACGTTATTTTTTAGAAATAATGCGTTTTTTTTAAATATCAAACAAAAACTGCTGTAACTTTTTTATTTCTTTATAAAAAAATGTAAATTTTGTTTAAATAATTTTATTTTCATAAAATCTAATTAGAAATGTCGTTTTAAAATTTTTTGGACGAATAATTTTAAAATTATACAAAAAAACGTTATTTTTAAGAAATAATGCGTTTTTCTTAAAAATCAAACAAAAACTGCTGTAACTTTTTTATTTCTTTATAAAAAAATGTAAATTTTGTTTAAATTATTTTATTTTCATAAAATCTAATTAGAAATGCCATTTTAAAATTTTTCGGATGATTAATTTTAAAATTATACAAAAAAAAACTTTATTTTTAAGAAATAATGCTTTTTTCTTAAAAATCAAACAAAAACTGCTGTAACTTTTTTATTTCTTCATAAAAAAAACTAAATTTTGTTTAAATAATTTTCTTTTCACGAAATCTAATTAGAAATGTCGTTTTAAAATTTTTCGGACGATTAATTTTAAAATAATACAAGAAAAACGTTATTTTAAAGAAATAATGCGTTTTTCTTAAAAATCAAACAAAAACTGCTGTAACTTTTTTATTTCTTCATAAAAAAATGTAAATTTTATTTAAATATTTTTATTTTTATGAAATCTAATTAGAAAAGCCGTTTTAAAGTTTTTAGGACGATTAATTTTAAAATTAAACAAAAAAACGTTTTTCTTAAAAATCACACAAAAACTGCAGAAACTTTTTTATTTCTTCATAAAACAATGTAAATTTTATTTAAATAATTTTAATTTCATAAAATCTAATTAGAAATGTCGTTTTAAAATTTTTTGGACGAATAATTTTAAAATTATACATAAAAAACGTTATTTTTAAGAAATAATGCTTTTTTTTTAAAAATCAAACAAAAACTGCTGTAACTTTTTTATTTCTTCATAAAAAAATGTAAAATTTGTTTAAATTATTTTATTTTCATAAAATCTAATTAGAAATGCCGTTTTAAAATTTTTCGGACGATTAATTTTAAAATTATACAAAAAAAACGTTATTTTTAAGAAATAATGCGTTTTTCTTAAAATCAAACAAAAACTGCTGTAACTTTTTTATTTCTTCATAAAAAAATGTAAATCTTCTTTAAATAATTTTATTTTCATATAAATCTAATTATAAATGCCGTTTTAAAGTTTTTAGGACGATTAATTTTAAAATTAAACAAAAAAACGTTTCTCTTGAAAATCACACAAAAACTGCAGAAACTTTTTTATTTCTTCATAAAACAATGTAAATTTTCTTTAAATAATTTTATTTTCATGAAATCTAATTGGAAATGTCGTTTCAAAATTATTCGGACGATTAATTTTAAAATTATACAAAAAAAAACGTTATTTTTTTAGAAATAATGCGTTTTTTTTAAATATCAAACAAAAACTGCTGTAACTTTTTTATTTCTTTATAAAAAAATGTAAATTTTGTTTAAATAATTTTATTTTCATAAAATCTAATTAGAAATGTCGTTTTAAAATTTTTTGGACGAATAATTTTAAAATTATACAAAAAAACGTTATTTTTAAGAAATAATGCTTTTTTCTTAAAAATCAAACAAAAACTGCTGTAACTTTTTTATTTCTTCATAAAAAAAAGTAAATTTTGTTTAAATAATTTTCTTTTCACGAAATCTAATTAGAAATGTCGTTTTAAAATTTTTCGGACGATTAATTTTAAAATTATACAAAAAAAACGTTATTTTTAAGAAATAATGCGTTTTTCTTAAAATCAAACAAAAACTGCTGTAACTTTTTTATTTTTTCATAAAAAAATGTAAATTTTCTTTAAATAATTTTATTTTCATGAAATCTAATTAGAAATGTCGTTTTAAAATTTTTCGGACGATTAATTTTAAAATTATACAAGAAAAACGTTATTTTAAAGAAATAATGCGTTTTTCTTAAAAATCAAACAAAAACTGCTGTAACTTTTTTATTTCTTCATAAAAAAATGTAAATTTTGTTTAAATATTTTTATTTTTATGAAATCTAATTAGAAAAGCCGTTTTAAAGTTTTTAGGACGATTAATTTTAAAATTAAACAAAAAAACGTTTTTCTTAAAAATCACACAAAAACTGCAGAAACTTTTTTATTTCTTCATAAAACAATGTAAATTTTATTTAAATAATTTTAATTTCATAAAATCTAATTGTAAATGTCGTTTCAAAATTATACAAAAAAAAACGTTATTTTTTAGAAATAATGCGTTTTTTTTAAATATCAAACAAAAACTGCTGTAACTTTTTTATTTCTTTATAAAAAAATGTAAATTTTGTTTAAATAATTTTATTTTCATGAAATCTAATTAGAAATGTCGTTTTAAAATTTTTCGGACGATTAATTTTAAAATTATACGAAAAAAACGTTATTCTTAAAAATCACACAAAAACTGCAGAAACTTTTTTATTTCTTCATAAAACAATGTAAACTTTGTTTAAATAATTTTATTTTCATGAAATCTAATTAGAAATGTCGTTTTAAAATTTTTTGGACGATTAATTTAAAAATTATACGAAAAAAACGTTATTCTTAAAAATCACACAAAAACTGCAGAAACTTTTTTATTTCTTCATAAAACAATGTAAACTTTGTTTAAATAATTTTATTTTCATAAAATCTAATTAGAAATGTCGTTTTAAATTTTTTTGGACTATTAATTTTAAAATTAAACAAAAAAAACGTTATTTTTAAGAAAAATTGCGTTTTTCTTAAAAATCAAACAGAAACTGCTGTAACTTTTTTATTTCTTTAAAAAAAAATGTAAATTTTAAATAAATAATTTTATTTTCATGAAATCTAATTAGAAATGTAGTTTTAAAATTTTTCGGACGATTATTTTCAAAATTATACCAAAAAAACGTTATTTTTTAGAAATAATGCGTTTTTCTTAAAAATCAAACAAAAACTGCTGTTACTTTTTTATTTCTTTATAAAAAAATGTATATTTTGTTAAAATAATTTTATTTTTATAAAATCTAATTAGAAATGCCGTTTCAAAATTTTTTGGTCGATTAATTTTAAAATTGTACCAAAAAAACGTTTTTCTTAAAAATCACACAAAAACTGCTGTAACTTTTTTATTTCTTTATAGAAATATGTAAATTTTGTTTAAATAATTTTATTTTCATGAAATCTAATTAGAAATGTTGTTTTAAAATTTTTTGGACGAATAATTTTAAAATTATACAAATAAAACGTTATTTTTAAGAAATAATGCGTTTTTCTTAAAAATCATACAAAAACTGCTGTAACTTTTTTATTTCTTTTTAAAAAAATGTAAATTTTGTTTAATTTATTTTATTTTCATAAAATCTAATTGGAAATGCCGTTTTAAAAATTTTCGGACGATTAATTTTAAAATTATACAAAAAAAACGTTATTTTTTAGAAATAATGCGTTTTTCTTAAAAATCAAACAAAAACTGCTGTAACTTTTTTATTTCTTTATAAAAAAATGTAAATTTTGTTTAAATAATTTTATTTTCATGAAATCTAATTAGAATGTCGTTTTACAATTTCTTGGACTATTAACTTTAAAATTATACCAAAAAAACGTTTTTCATAAAAATCACACAAATACTGCAGAAACTTTTTTATTTCTTCATAAAACAATGTAAATTTTATTTAAATAATTTTATTTTCATAAAATCTAATTAGAAATGCCGTTTTAAAATTTTTCGGACGATTAATTTTAAAATTATACAAAAAAAACGTTATTTTTAAGAAATAATGTGTTTTTCTTAAAAATCAAACGAAAACTGCTGTAACTTTTTTATTTCTTTATAAAAAAATGTAAATGGTGTTTAAATAGTTTTATTTTCATGAAATCTAATTAGAATGTCGTTTTACAATTTCTTGGACTATTAACTTTAAAATTATACCAAAAAAACGTTTTTCTTAAAAATCACACAAATACTGCAGAAACTTTTTTATTTCTTCATAAAACAATGTAAATTTTATTTAAATAATTTTATTTTCATGAAATCTAATTAGAAATGTCGTTTTAAAATTTTTTGGACGATTAATTTTAAAATTAAACAAAAAAAACGTTATTTTTAAGAAATAATGCGTTTTTCATAAAAATAAAACAAAAACTGCTGTAACTTTTTCATTTCTTTATAAAAAAATGTAAATTTTGTTTAAATTAATTTATTTTCATAAAATCTAATTAGAAATGTCGTTTTAAATTTTTTTGGACGAATAATTTTAAAATTATACCAAAAAAACGATTTTCTTAAAAATCACACAAAAACTGCAGAAACTTTTTTATTTCTTAATAAAACAATATAAATTTTATTTAAATAATTTTATTTTCATGAAATCTAATTAGAAATGTCGTTTTAAAATTTTTTGGACGAATAATTTTTAAATTAAACAAAAAAAACGTTATTTTTAAGAAATAATGCGTTTTTCTTAAAAATTAAACAAAAACTGCTGTAACTTTTTTATTTCTTTATAAAAAAATGTAAATTTTAGTTAAATAATTTTATTTTCATGAAATCTAATTAAAAATGTAGTTTTAAAATTTTTCGGACGATTATTTTTAAAATTATACCAAAAAAACGTTATTTTTTAGAAATAATGCGTTTTTCTTAAAAATCAAACAAAAACTGCTGTAACTTTTTTATTTCTTTATAAACAAATGTAAATTTTGTTTAAATTATTTTATTTTCATAAAATACAATTAGAAATGCCGTCTTAAAATTTTTCGGACGAATAATTTTAAAATTATACAAAAAAAAACGTTATTTTTAAGAAATAATGCGTTTTTCTTAAAAATCAAACGAAAACTACTGTAACTTTTTTATTTCTTAATAAAAAAATGTAAATTTTGTTTAAATAATTTTATTTTCATGAAATCTAATTAGAAATGTCGTTTTAAAATTTCTCGGACGATTATTTTTAAAATTATACCAAAAAAACGTTATTTTTTAGAAATAATGCGTTTTTCATAAAAATAAAACAAAAACTGCTGTAACTTTTTTATTTCTTTATAAAAAAATGTAAATTTTGTTTAAATTAATTTATTTTCATAAAATCTAATTAGAAATGTCGTTTTAAATTTTTTTGGACGATTAATTTTAAAATTATACCAAAAAAACGTTTTTCTTAAAAATCACACAAAAACTTCAGAAACTTTTTTATTTCTTCATAAAACAATGTAAATTTTGTTTAAATAATTTTATTTTCATGAAATCTAATTAGAAATGTCGTTTTAAAATTTTTCGGACGATTATTTTTAAAATTATACCAAAAAAACGTTATTTTTTAGAAATAATGCGTTTTTCATAAAAATAAAACAAAAACTGCTGTAACTTTTTTATTTCTTTATAAAAAAATGTAAATTTTGTTTAAATTAATTTATTTTCATAAAATCTAATTAGAAATGTCGTTTTAAATTTTTTTGGACGATTAATTTTAAAATTATACGAAAAAAACGTTATTCTTAAAAATCACACAAAAACTGCAGAAACTTTTTTATTTCTACATAAAACAATGTAAACTTTGTTTAAATAATTTTATTTTCATGAAATCTAATTAGAAATGTCGTTTTAAATTTTTTTGGACTATTAATTTTAAAATTAAACCAAAAAAACGTTATTTTTAGGAAAAAATGCGTTTTTCTTAAAAATCAAACAAAAACTGCTGTAACTTTTTTATTTCTTTAAAAAAAAATGTAAATTTTAAATAAATAATTTTATTTTCATGAAATCTAATTAGAAATGTAGTTTTAAAATTTTTCGGACGATTATTTTTAAAATTATACCAAAAAAACGTTATTTTTTAGAAATAATGCGTTTTTCATAAAAATAAAACAAAAACTGCTGTAACTTTTTTATTTCTTCATAAAAAAATGTAAATTTTGTTTAAATTAATTTATTTTCATAAAATCTAATTAGAAATGTCGTTTTAAATTTTTTTGGACGATTAATTTTAAAATTATACCAAAAAAACGTTTTTCTTAAAAATCACACAAAAACTTCAGAAACTTTTTTATTTCTTCATAAAACAATGTAAATTTTGTTTAAATAATTTTATTTTCATGAAATCTAATTAGAAATGTCGTTTTAAAATTTTTTGGACGAATAATTTTAAAATTATACAAAAAAAAACGTTATTTTTAAGAAATAATGCGTTTTTCTTAAAAATCAAACAAAAACTGCTGTAACTGTTTTATTTCTTTATAAAAAAATGTAAATTTTGTTTAAATTATTTTATTTTCATAAAATCCAATTAGAAATGCCGTCTAAAAATTTTTCGGACGATTAATTTTAAAATTATACAAAAAAAAACGTTATTTTTAAGAAATAATGCGTTTTTCTTAAAAATCAAACGAAAACTGCTGTAACTTTTTTATTTCTTAATAAAAAAATGTAAATTTTGTTTAAATAATTTTATTTTCATGAAATCTAATTAGAAATGTCGTTTTAAAATTTTTCGAACGATTAATTTTAAAATTATACGAAAAAAACGTTATTCTTAAAAATCACACAAAAACTGCAGAAACTTTTTTATTTCTTCATAAAACAATGTAAATTTTGTTTAAATAATTTTATTTTCATGAAATCTAATTAGAAATGTCGTTTTAAAATTTTTTGGACGATTAATTTTAAAATTATACAAATAAAAAGTTATTTTTAAGAAATAATGCGTATTTCTTAAAAATCAAACAAAAACTGCTGTAACTTTTTTATTTCTTTATAAAAAAATGTAAATTTTATTTAAATTATTTTATTTTCATAAAATCTAATTGGAAATGCCGTTTCAAAATTTTTTGGACGATTAATTTTAAAATTATACCAAAAAAACATTTTTCTTAAAAATCACACAAAAACTGCAGAAACTTTTTTATTTCTTCATAAAAGAATGTAAACTTTGTTTAAATAATTTTATTTTCATGAAATCTAATTAGAAATGTCGTTTTAAATTTTTTTGGACTATTAATTTTAAAATTAAACAAAAAAACGTTATTTTTAAGAAAAAATGCGTTTTTCTTAAAAATCAAACAAAAACTGCTGTAACTTTTTTATTTCTTTAAAAAAAAATGTAAATTTTAAATAAATAATTTTATTTTCATGAAATCTAATTAGAAATGTAGTTTTAAAATTTTTCGGACGATTATTTTTAAAATTATACCAAAAAAACGTTATTTTTTAGAAATAATGCGTTTTTCTTAAAAATCAAACAAAAACTGCTGTTACTTTTTTATTTCTTTATAAAAAAATGTAAATTTTGTTAAAATAATTTTATTTTCATAAAATCTAATTAGAAATGCCGTTTCAAAATTTCTTGGACGATTAATTTTAAAATTATACCAAAAAAACGTTTTTCTTAAAAATCACACAAAAACTGCTGTAACGTTTTTATTTCTTTATAGAAATATGTAAATTTTGTTTAAATAATTTTATTTTCATGAAATCTAATTAGAAATGTCGTTTTAAAATTTTTTGGACGATTAATTTTAAAATTATACAAATAAAACGTTATTTTTAAGAAATAATGCGTTTTTCTTAAAAATCATACAAAAACTGCTGTGACATTTTTATTTCTTTTTAAAAAAATGTAAAGTTTGTTTAAATTATTTTATTTTCATAAAATCTAATTAGAAATGCCGATTCAAAATTTTTTGGACGATTAATTTTAAAATTATACCAAAAAAACCTTTTTCTTAAAAATCACACAAAAACTGCTGCAACTTTTTTATTTCATTATAGAAAAATGTAAATTTTATTTAAATAATTTTATTTTCATGAAATCTAATTAGAAATGCTGTTTTAAAATTTTTCGGACGATTAATTTTAAAATTATACAAAAAAACGTTATTTTTAAGAAATAATGCGTTTTTCTTAAAAATCAAACAAAAACTGCTGTAACTTTTTTATTTCTTTATAAAAAAATGTAAATTTTGTTTAAATTATTTTATTTTCATAAAATCTAATTAGAAATGCTGTTTTAAAATTTTTCGGACGATTAATTTTAATATTATACAAACAAAACGTTATATTTAAGAAAAAATGCTTTTTTCTTAAAAATCAAACAAAAACTGCTGTAACCTTTTTATTTCCTCATAAAAAATGTAAATTTTGTTTAAATTATTTTATTTTCATAAAATCTAATTAGAAATGCCGTTTTAAAATTTTTCGGACGATTAATTTTAAAATTATTCAAAAAAAAACGTTATTTTTAAGAAATAATGCGTTTTTCTTACAAATCAAACGAAAACTGCTGTAACTTTTTTATCTCTTAATAAAAAAATGTAAATTTTGTTTAAATTATTTTATTTTCATGAAATCTAATTAGAAATGTCGTTTTAAATTTTTTTGGACGAATAATTTTAAAATTATACCAAAAAAACGATTTTCTTAAAAATCACACAAAAACTGCAGAAACTTTTTTATTTCTTAATAAAACAATATAAATTTTATTTAAATAATTTTATTTTCATGAAATCTAATTAGAAATGTCGTTTTAAAATTTTTTGGACGAATAATTTTTAAATTAAACAAAAAAAACGTTATTTTTAAGAAATAATGCGTTTTTCTTAAAAATTAAACAAAAACTGCTGTAACTTTTTTATTTCTTTATAAAAAAATGTAAATTTTAGTTAAATAATTTTATTTTCATGAAATCTAATTAAAAATGTAGTTTTAAAATTTTTCGGACGATTATTTTTAAAATTATACCAAAAAAACGTTATTTTTTAGAAATAATGCGTTTTTCTTAAAAATCAAACAAAAACTGCTGTAACTTTTTTATTTCTTTATAAACAAATGTAAATTTTGTTTAAATTATTTTATTTTCATAAAATACAATTAGAAATGCCGTCTTAAAATTTTTCGGACGAATAATTTTAAAATTATACAAAAAAAAACGTTATTTTTAAGAAATAATGCGTTTTTCTTAAAAATCAAACGAAAACTACTGTAACTTTTTTATTTCTTAATAAAAAAATGTAAATTTTGTTTAAATAATTTTATTTTCATGAAATCTAATTAGAAATGTCGTTTTAAAATTTCTCGGACGATTATTTTTAAAATTATACCAAAAAAACGTTATTTTTTAGAAATAATGCGTTTTTCATAAAAATAAAACAAAAACTGCTGTAACTTTTTTATTTCTTTATAAAAAAATGTAAATTTTGTTTAAATTAATTTATTTTCATAAAATCTAATTAGAAATGTCGTTTTAAATTTTTTTGGACGATTAATTTTAAAATTATACCAAAAAAACGTTTTTCTTAAAAATCACACAAAAACTTCAGAAACTTTTTTATTTCTTCATAAAACAATGTAAATTTTGTTTAAATAATTTTATTTTCATGAAATCTAATTAGAAATGTCGTTTTAAAATTTTTCGGACGATTATTTTTAAAATTATACCAAAAAAACGTTATTTTTTAGAAATAATGCGTTTTTCATAAAAATAATACAAAAACTGCTGTAACTTTTTTATTTCTTTATAAAAAAATGTAAATTTTGTTTAAATTAATTTATTTTCATAAAATCTAATTAGAAATGTCGTTTTAAATTTTTTTGGACGATTAATTTTAAAATTATACGAAAAAAACGTTATTCTTAAAAATCACACAAAAACTGCAGAAACTTTTTTATTTCTACATAAAACAATGTAAACTTTGTTTAAATAATTTTATTTTCATGAAATCTAATTAGAAATGTCGTTTTAAATTTTTTTGGACTATTAATTTTAAAATTAAACCAAAAAAACGTTATTTTTAGGAAAAAATGCGTTTTTCTTAAAAATCAAACAAAAACTGCTGTAACTTTTTTATTTCTTTAAAAAAAATGTAAATTTTAAATAAATAATTTTATTTTCATGAAATCTAATTAGAAATGTAGTTTTAAAATTTTTCGGACGATTATTTTTAAAATTATACCAAAAAAACGTTATTTTTTAGAAATAATGCGTTTTTCATAAAAATAAAACAAAAACTGCTGTAACTTTTTTATTTCTTCATAAAAAAATGTAAATTTTGTTTAAATAAATTTATTTTCATAAAATCTAATTAGAAATGTCGTTTTAAATTTTTTTGGACGATTAATTTTAAAATTATACCAAAAAAACGTTTTTCTTAAAAATCACACAAAAACTTCAGAAACTTTTTTATTTCTTCATAAAACAATGTAAATTTTGTTTAAATAATTTTATTTTCATGAAATCTAATTAGAAATGTCGTTTTAAATTTTTTTGGACTATTAATTTTAAAATTAAACAAAAAAACGTTATTTTTAAGAAAAAATGCGTTTTTCTTAAAAATCAAACAAAAACTGCTGTAACTTTTTTATTTCTTTAAAAAAAAATGTAAATTTTAAATAAATAATTTTATTTTCATGAAATCTAATTAGAAATGTAGTTTTAAAATTTTTCGGACGATTATTTTTAAAATTATACCAAAAAAACGTTATTTTTTAGAAATAATGCGTTTTTCTTAAAAATCAAACAAAAACTGCTGTTACTTTTTTATTTCTTTATAAAAAAATGTAAATTTTGTTAAAATAATTTTATTTTCATAAAATCTAATTAGAAATGCCGTTTCAAAATTTCTTGGACGATTAATTTTAAAATTATACCAAAAAAACGTTTTTCTTAAAAATCACACAAAAACTGCTGTAACGTTTTTATTTCTTTATAGAAATATGTAAATTTTGTTTAAATAATTTTATTTTCATGAAATCTAATTAGAAATGTCGTTTTAAAATTTTTTGGACGATTAATTTTAAAATTATACAAATAAAACGTTATTTTTAAGATAAATGCGTTTTTCTTAAAAATCATACAAAAACTGCTGTGACTTTTTTATTTCTTTTTAAAAAAATGTAAAGTTTGTTTAAATTATTTTATTTTCATAAAATCTAATTAGAAATGCCGATTCAAAATTTTTTGGACGATTAATTTTAAAATTATACCAAAAAAACCTTTTTCTTAAAAATCACACAAAAACTGCTGCAACTTTTTTATTTCATTATAGAAAAATGTAAATTTTATTTAAATAATTTTATTTTCATGAAATCTAATTAGAAATGCTGTTTTAAAATTTTTCGGACGATTAATTTTAAAATTATACAAAAAAACGTTATTTTTAAGAAATAATGCGTTTTTCTTAAAAATCAAACAAAAACTGCTGTAACTTTTTTATTTCTTTATAAAAAAATGTAAATTTTGTTTAAATTATTTTATTTTCATAAAATCTAATTAGAAATGCTGTTTTAAAATTTTTCGGACGATTAATTTTAATATTATACAAACAAAACGTTATATTTAAGAAAAAATGCTTTTTTCTTAAAAATCAAACAAAAACTGCTGTAACCTTTTTATTTCCTCATAAAAAATGTAAATTTTGTTTAAATTATTTTATTTTCATAAAATCTAATTAGAAATGCCGTTTTAAAATTTTTCGGACGATTAATTTTAAAATTATTCAAAAAAAAACGTTATTTTTAAGAAATAATGCGTTTTTCTTACAAATCAAACGAAAACTGCTGTAACTTTTTTATCTCTTAATAAAAAAATGTAAATTTTGTTTAAATTATTTTATTTTCATGAAATCTAATTAGAAATGTCGTTTTAAATTTTTTTGGACGAATAATTTTAAAATTATACCAAAAAAACGATTTTCTTAAAAATCACACAAAAACTGCAGAAACTTTTTTATTTCTTAATAAAACAATATAAATTTTATTTAAATAATTTTATTTTCATGAAATCTAATTAGAAATGTCGTTTTAAAATTTTTTGGACGAATAATTTTTAAATTAAACAAAAAAAACGTTATTTTTAAGAAATAATGCGTTTTTCTTAAAAATTAAACAAAAACTGCTGTAACTTTTTTATTTCTTTATAAAAAAATGTAAATTTTAGTTAAATAATTTTATTTTCATGAAATCTAATTAAAAATGTAGTTTTAAAATTTTTCGGACGATTATTTTTAAAATTATACCAAAAAAACGTTATTTTTTAGAAATAATGCGTTTTTCTTAAAAATCAAACAAAAACTGCTGTAACTTTTTTATTTCTTTATAAACAAATGTAAATTTTGTTTAAATTATTTTATTTTCATAAAATACAATTAGAAATGCCGTCTTAAAATTTTTCGGACGAATAATTTTAAAATTATACAAAAAAAAACGTTATTTTTAAGAAATAATGCGTTTTTCTTAAAAATCAAACGAAAACTACTGTAACTTTTTTATTTCTTAATAAAAAAATGTAAATTTTGTTTAAATAATTTTATTTTCATGAAATCTAATTAGAAATGTCGTTTTAAAATTTCTCGGACGATTATTTTTAAAATTATACCAAAAAAACGTTATTTTTTAGAAATAATGCGTTTTTCATAAAAATAAAACAAAAACTGCTGTAACTTTTTTATTTCTTTATAAAAAAATGTAAATTTTGTTTAAATTAATTTATTTTCATAAAATCTAATTAGAAATGTCGTTTTAAATTTTTTTGGACGATTAATTTTAAAATTATACCAAAAAAACGTTTTTCTTAAAAATCACACAAAAACTTCAGAAACTTTTTTATTTCTTCATAAAACAATGTAAATTTTGTTTAAATAATTTTATTTTCATGAAATCTAATTAGAAATGTCGTTTTAAAATTTTTCGGACGATTATTTTTAAAATTATACCAAAAAAACGTTATTTTTTAGAAATAATGCGTTTTTCATAAAAATAATACAAAAACTGCTGTAACTTTTTTATTTCTTTATAAAAAAATGTAAATTTTGTTTAAATTAATTTATTTTCATAAAATCTAATTAGAAATGTCGTTTTAAATTTTTTTGGACGATTAATTTTAAAATTATACGAAAAAAACGTTATTCTTAAAAATCACACAAAAACTGCAGAAACTTTTTTATTTCTACATAAAACAATGTAAACTTTGTTTAAATAATTTTATTTTCATGAAATCTAATTAGAAATGTCGTTTTAAATTTTTTTGGACTATTAATTTTAAAATTAAACCAAAAAAACGTTATTTTTAGGAAAAAATGCGTTTTTCTTAAAAATCAAACAAAAACTGCTGTAACTTTTTTATTTCTTTAAAAAAAATGTAAATTTTAAATAAATAATTTTATTTTCATGAAATCTAATTAGAAATGTAGTTTTAAAATTTTTCGGACGATTATTTTTAAAATTATACCAAAAAAACGTTATTTTTTAGAAATAATGCGTTTTTCATAAAAATAAAACAAAAACTGCTGTAACTTTTTTATTTCTTCATAAAAAAATGTAAATTTTGTTTAAATAAATTTATTTTCATAAAATCTAATTAGAAATGTCGTTTTAAATTTTTTTGGACGATTAATTTTAAAATTATACCAAAAAAACGTTTTTCTTAAAAATCACACAAAAACTTCAGAAACTTTTTTATTTCTTCATAAAACAATGTAAATTTTGTTTAAATAATTTTATTTTCATGAAATCTAATTAGAAATGTCGTTTTAAAATTTTTTGGACGAATAATTTTAAAATTATACAAAAAAAAACGTTATTTTTAAGAAATAATGCGTTTTTCTTAAAAATCAAACAAAAACTGCTGTAACTGTTTTATTTCTTTATAAAAAAATGTAAATTTTGTTTAAATTATTTTATTTTCATAAAATCCAATTAGAAATGCCGTCTAAAAATTTTTCGGACGATTAATTTTAAAATTATACAAAAAAAAACGTTATTTTTAAGAAATAATGCGTTTTTCTTAAAAATCAAACGAAAACTGCTGTAACTTTTTTATTTCTTAATAAAAAAATGTAAATTTTGTTTAAATAATTTTATTTTCATGAAATCTAATTAGAAATGTCGTTTTAAAATTTTTCGAACGATTAATTTTAAAATTATACGAAAAAAACGTTATTCTTAAAAATCACACAAAAACTGCAGAAACTTTTTTATTTCTTCATAAAACAATGTAAATTTTGTTTAAATTAATTTATTTTCATAAAATCTAATTAGAAATGTCGTTTTAAATTTTTTTGGACGATTAATTTTAAAATTATACGAAAAAAACGTTATTCTTAAAAATCACACAAAAACTGCAGAAACTTTTTTATTTCTACATAAAACAATGTAAACTTTGTTTAAATAATTTTATTTTCATGAAATCTAATTAGAAATGTCGTTTTAAATTTTTTTGGACTATTAATTTTAAAATTAAACAAAAAAACGTTATTTTTAAGAAATAATGCGTTTTTCTTAAAAATCAAACAAAAACTGCTGTAACTGTTTTATTTCTTTATAAAAAAATGTAAATTTTGTTTAAATTAATTTATTTTCATAAAATCTAATTAGAAATGTCGTTTTAAATTTTTTTGGACGATTAATTTTAAAATTATACGAAAAAAACGTTATTCTTAAAAATCACACAAAAACTGCAGAAACTTTTTTATTTCTTCATAAAACAATGTAAATTTTGTTTAAATTAATTTATTTTCATAAAATCTAATTAGAAATGTCGTTTTAAATTTTTTTGGACGATTAATTTTAAAATTATACGAAAAAAACGTTATTCTTAAAAATCACACAAAAACTGCAGAAACTTTTTTATTTCTTCATAAAACAATGTAAATTTTGTTTAAATAATTTTATTTTCATGAAATCTAATTAGAAATGTCGTTTTAAAATTTTTTGGACGATTAATTTTAAAATTATACAAATAAAAAGTTATTTTTAAGAAATAATGCGTATTTCTTAAAAATCAAACAAAAACTGCTGTAACTTTTTTATTTCTTTATAAAAAAATGTAAATTTTATTTAAATTATTTTATTTTCATAAAATCTAATTGGAAATGCCGTTTCAAAATTTTTTGGACGATTAATTTTAAAATTATACCAAAAAAACATTTTTCTTAAAAATCACACAAAAACTGCAGAAACTTTTTTATTTCTTCATAAAAGAATGTAAACTTTGTTTAAATAATTTTATTTTCATGAAATCTAATTAGAAATGTCGTTTTAAATTTTTTTGGACTATTAATTTTAAAATTAAACAAAAAAACGTTATTTTTAAGAAAAAATGCGTTTTTCTTAAAAATCAAACAAAAACTGCTGTAACTTTTTTATTTCTTTAAAAAAAAATGTAAATTTTAAATAAATAATTTTATTTTCATGAAATCTAATTAGAAATGTAGTTTTAAAATTTTTCGGACGATTATTTTTAAAATTATACCAAAAAAACGTTATTTTTTAGAAATAATGCGTTTTTCTTAAAAATCAAACAAAAACTGCTGTTACTTTTTTATTTCTTTATAAAAAAATGTAAATTTTGTTAAAATAATTTTATTTTCATAAAATCTAATTAGAAATGCCGTTTCAAAATTTCTTGGACGATTAATTTTAAAATTATACCAAAAAAACGTTTTTCTTAAAAATCACACAAAAACTGCTGTAACGTTTTTATTTCTTTATAGAAATATGTAAATTTTGTTTAAATAATTTTATTTTCATGAAATCTAATTAGAAATGTCGTTTTAAAATTTTTTGGACGATTAATTTTAAAATTATGCTGCTGTGACTTTTTTATTTCTTTTTAAAAAAATGTAAAGTTTGTTTAAATTATTTTATTTTCATAAAATCTAATTAGAAATGCCGATTCAAAATTTTTTGGACGATTAATTTTAAAATTATACCAAAAAAACCTTTTTCTTAAAAATCACACAAAAACTGCTGCAACTTTTTTATTTCATTATAGAAAAATGTAAATTTTATTTAAATAATTTTATTTTCATGAAATCTAATTAGAAATGCTGTTTTAAAATTTTTCGGACGATTAATTTTAAAATTATACAAAAAAACGTTATTTTTAAGAAATAATGCGTTTTTCTTAAAAATCAAACAAAAACTGCTGTAACTTTTTTATTTCTTTATAAAAAAATGTAAATTTTGTTTAAATTATTTTATTTTCATAAAATCTAATTAGAAATGCTGTTTTAAAATTTTTCGGACGATTAATTTTAATATTATACAAACAAAACGTTATATTTAAGAAAAAATGCTTTTTTCTTAAAAATCAAACAAAAACTGCTGTAACCTTTTTATTTCCTCATAAAAAATGTAAATTTTGTTTAAATTATTTTATTTTCATAAAATCTAATTAGAAATGCCGTTTTAAAATTTTTCGGACGATTAATTTTAAAATTATTCAAAAAAAACGTTTTTCTTAAAAATCACACAAAAACTGCTGTAACGTTTTTATTTCTTTATAGAAATATGTAAATTTTGTTTAAATAATTTTATTTTCATGAAATCTAATTAGAAATGTCGTTTTAAAATTTTTTGGACGATTAATTTTAAAATTATACAAATAAAACGTTATTTTTAAGAAATAATGCGTTTTTCTTAAAAATCATACAAAAACTGCTGTGACTTTTTTATTTCTTTTTAAAAAAATGTAAAGTTTGTTTAAATTATTTTATTTTCATAAAATCTAATTAGAAATGCCGATTCAAAATTTTTTGGACGATTAATTTTAAAATTATACCAAAAAAACCTTTTTCTTAAAAATCACACAAAAACTGCTGCAACTTTTTTATTTCATTATAGAAAAATGTAAATTTTATTTAAATAATTTTATTTTCATGAAATCTAATTAGAAATGCTGTTTTAAAATTTTTCGGACGATTAATTTTAAAATTATACAAAAAAACGTTATTTTTAAGAAATAATGCGTTTTTCTTAAAAATCAAACAAAAACTGCTGTAACTTTTTTATTTCTTTATAAAAAAATGTAAATTTTGTTTAAATTATTTTATTTTCATAAAATCTAATTAGAAATGCTGTTTTAAAATTTTTCGGACGATTAATTTTAATATTATACAAACAAAACGTTATATTTAAGAAAAAATGCTTTTTTCTTAAAAATCAAACAAAAACTGCTGTAACCTTTTTATTTCCTCATAAAAAATGTAAATTTTGTTTAAATTATTTTATTTTCATAAAATCTAATTAGAAATGCCGTTTTAAAATTTTTCGGACGATTAATTTTAAAATTATTCAAAAAAAACGTTATTTTTAAGAAATAATGCGTTTTTCTTACAAATCAAACGAAAACTGCTGTAACTTTTTTATCTCTTAATAAAAAAATGTAAATTTTGTTTAAATTATTTTATTTTCATGAAATCTAATTAGAAATGCCGTTTTAAAGTTTTTAGGACGATTAATTTTAAAATTAAACAAGAAAACGTTTTTCTTGAAAATTACACAAAAACTGCAGAAACTTTTTTATTTCTTCATAAAACAATGTAAATTTTCTTTAAATAATTTTATTTTCATGAAATCTAATTGGAAATGTTTCAAAATTTTTCGGACGATTAATTTTAAAATTATACAAAAAAAAACGTTAATTTTTAGAAATAAAGCGTTTTTCTTAAATATCAAACAAAAACTGCTGCAACTTTTTTATTTCTTTATAAAAAAAAGTAAATTTTGTTTAAATAATTTTATTTTCATGAAATCTAATTAGAAATGTCGTTTTAAAATTTTTTGGACGAATAATTTTAAAATTATACAAAAAAACGTTATTTTTAAGAAATAATGCGTTTTTCTTAAAAATCAAACAAAAACTGCTGTAACTTTTTTATTTCTTTATAAAAAAATGTAAATTTTGTTTAAATTATTTTATTTTCATAAAATCTAATTAGAAATGCCGTTTTAAAATTTTTCGGACGATTAATTTTAAAATTATACAAAAAAAAACTTTATTTTTAAGAAATAATGCTTTTTTCTTAAAAATCAAACAAAAACTGCTGTAACTTTTTTATTTCTTCATAAAAAAAAAAAAATTTTGTTTAAATAATTTTATTTTCACGAAATCTAAGTAGAAATGTCGTTTTAAAATTTTACGGACGATTAATTTTAAAATTATACAAAGAAAAAGTTATTTTTAAGAAATAATAATAATAATAATAATAATAATATCCGATTATTAGCTGAAGCTATTATTCAAAGAAACAGGAATATTTTTAATAATACCATAAACGACGTTCTCGATCACCTGAAACAAAAACTTGGTGTTAAAGCGCATCGCTTGAAAAGATACCTAGAAAGTCATAAGAGAAAAACTGAAAACCGTTTGTTTAATACTAGCCAAAAAAACTTTTACAGATATCTGAAAGCAAAGGAAGATATTACGCCAATTACACCAAATATACCAACTACAACCAATATCAGAAATTTCTGGGAAGATATCTGGTCAAAGCCAACTGAACATAGGTATCAAGCTACGTGGATTAGCGAAGAAAAGAAAAAGTTTAATAAATGTGATTTTATGATAATGGAAGGTATCAAAACTGAAGACGTTAAAAATGCAATAACCAAAACCCAAAACTGGAAAGGTCCAGGACCAGAAAAAATTCAAAACTACTGGCTTAAAAACTTTATATCAACTCACCAACACCTGGCTAAATGTTTTACATGGTTATTGAAACATCCTGAGGACACTCCGACATTTTTCACTAAAGGCGTAACATATCTGCTCCCAAAAACTAACCCAAGCGAAGACGATCCTGCTAAATATCGGCCAATTACATGCCTGCCGACCATATATAAAATTTTTACATCAATAATTACTAATAAAATATATGAACACCTCACAAGTAATAAGATTTTATCAGAGGAGCAAAATGCATGTCGTAAAGGTAGTCAAGGATGTAAGGAACTCCTTATCATAGATGAAGTCATCACAGGAGACGCGAAGAAAAATAAAAAAGAACTCCATACAGCGTATATAGACTACCAGAAGGCATTTGATAGCGTCCCACACACATGGCTGCTCGATGTACTATCTATATACAAAATAAATCCAATAATCCGCAATGTTCTAGAATCGTTAATGAAACAATGGAAAACATGCATTATTCTAAATCAACCCAACACTAAAAAAGTAATAATAGACAATGTTAAAATTAATCGCGGCATGTTTCAAGGAGATTCTTTAAGTGCACTGTGATTTTGCCTCGCAATAAACCCTTTATCAACCATGCTACGTAGAATAAAAAAAGGATACAATATTAATAGCTCATACCAACTTAATCACTTGATATACATGGATGATATAAAACTTATTGCCACTACAAAGGAAGAACTAGAAAAGCTAATAAAACAGGTACAAACTTTTTCTACCGACATAAAAATGAATTTTGGAATTGACAAATGTAGAATAAATTCAATGAAACGAGGAAAGTGGGAACTAAACACAGGATACGATATTGCCAACACAGAAAATCAAACAACAATCACAGGAATGGATGAAGAGGAAACATATAAATACCTAGGATTTGAACAGTCTAGAGGAATCGAACAAAAAAACTCTAAGGCAACGCTCACCAATAAATTTATCTCGAGAACAAAAGATATACTAAAGTCACAACTGTCTGGCATTAACAAATCCAAAGCAATAAATACCTATGCAATTCCGGTGATAAGTTATAGCTTCGGAATATTAAAATGGACTCAAACGGATTTAGAAAACCTTAACAGAATGATAAGGGTACAATATACCAAATACCGTTCACATCACCCAAGAAGTTCCATTGAAAGATTTCACCTACCAAGATGGAAAGGGGGAAGAGGAATTCAAGACCTTGTTACATGCCATCATAAACAAGTGGAAAATCTAAGAGAGTACTTTAAAAATAAAAGCTTGAACAGTGATCTCCACAAAGCTATAATACAATCGGATAAAGGACTAACACCTCTTAAATTGTCCAACCTTGAATATAATCCGATGCGCAATGTAACATCCGATGAGGACAAAATACAGAAGTGGGCTAGTAAAGAGCTTCATGGTAGACATGTGGCAAACATCCGCCAAAACTTTATAGACACTACTGCATCATACAAATGGCTATGCAAAGGTAACATATTCTCTGAGACCGAGGGATTTGTACTGGCAATCCAGGATCAAGTAATAGCAACGCGTAACTATAGAAAACACATAGTAAAAGACAAAACAGCTACGAACGACAAATGCCGCATATGTCATGAACAGACCGAGAATATAGACCACATCATAGGAGGCTGTAAAATCTTAGCACCTAAAGAATATACAAATAGACACAATAATGTGGCAAAATTAATACACCAGAGAATAGCTACACAAATTGAAGCCCAAAATACCCCAACACCCTACTACAAATATGAACCTGAAGCTACTATAGAGACAGAAAAAGGTCGACTATATTGGGACAGACCAATCTTAACCGACCATAAAATTCAATCAAATAGACCCGATATTGTATACGTAGATAAAACATAAAAGACTACTTACCTCATCGATATTGCAATACCACTAGCGAGCAACCTGAAACAGAAATATGATGAAAAAATTAATAAATACTTACCTCTATGCTACGAACTAAAGGAACTCTGGAAACAGGAAAAAGTTACTGTTGTGCCAATTATAATAGGAGCAACTGGAGAAATAATGAAGAAACTGCATGAGAACATACAAACACTGCAACTGCCAACAAATATCTACATCGAAATGCAGAAATGTGTAATACTAGACACCTGCAACATAGCTAGAAAAGTTTTATCCGTCGACAACTAACAAATTAACGAACACCAACACTTAAACACCGTCACTATACTTGTGCTTGCACCGTTTAGTGATGTAGAAAACCGAGACAACTCGTGAAAAGAAGGAATATAATAATAATAATATCTTTATTACCCAACAGCAACTAAGCCTATTACAAGGTAACATAAATAACATTAATAACACAAGCATAAGAAACACAATATCTAAAATAGAGACATAAGAATATAAATATAAAAATAAACAGATTTGAGTACAAAACATGAAAAAGAAAACAATAAGGTAAATGTACACGAGTGAAACTAAATAAAAACATTAGCAAGTGAGTTTTTCATTGAAAGTAAACTACAATTAAAAATATTGATTTCTTCTTGCACCGTATGAAAATTATGATAAATTTGATGTAAAGGAGAATACATATTATGATTTGTACAAGGTGTATTATAATAAAAAGTGTAACTAGATCTACTAGCCAAACGAGGCACATTAAATTGTACAGAGGACAAAATTAGTGAATCGTCAATGAAGCCATTAATAATTTTATGAAGAAAACTAACAGATGCACATTTATGAAGATATTCAACAGTTTTAAAATTGAATTCATTTAATAACATATCATATGTAGTTGTATAGTCAGGATATATAGAGTGTTTACGATAATATAAAGCTCTTAAAAATTTTCTTTGTACCTTTTCGAGCATATTCTTGTACTTTTTATAGCAGGGCGACCAAACACATGAACAATACAATAATTTACTAATTATATAAGAGTTGTACAACAATACTAAAGTATCAATACTAAGATCCTTACTATTACGAATAATAAAACCTAGACATTTAAAACAGCTATTAACTAGCATTTGTATTTGAACATTGAAATTTAACTTATCATCAAAATAAATTCCTAGGTCTTTAATTTCACGTACCCTAGCTAGGTTTTCATTGTTAATCACATAATCAAATTGAATATTTTTTATTTTTCGCGTGTAGGACATGATACAACACTTTTTCACATTTAAATTTAAACCATTATTTGAACACCACACTAGAATTGAATTAAGGTCTTCTTGGAGGTAGGTGCAGTCCTCAACAGTAGTTATAGTTCTGTATATCTTAACATCATCCGCGTACAATAAAATGCTACTTTTTACATGATTAGGCAGATCATTAATATACAACAAAAATAACAAGGGTCCCAGGTTGGAGCCTTGGGGAACCCCGCTAGTAGCTATATAAGAATTCGAAACACAGCCTTTGTATATCACAGATTGAACACGGTTAGACAAATACGATGCTAAAACAGTTATCACATTACCAGCGATATTAAACCCGTTCAATTTTTTTAAAAGAATATTATGAGGCATCGATCGAAAGCCTTCGAAATGTCAGTATAAATGACGTCTACTTGCTTATTGTTATCCATATTTTCCGATACAAATTCAGTTAAGTTAAACAAATTAGTTAATGTGGAACGCTTACGCACAAAACCATGCTGATGGATGGAGATTTCAGGTTCGGTCTTCCTATAAATTTCTTCCGTTAAAAGAGTTTCAAACACTTTCGATAAATTACTCAAAATTGAGATAGGGCGGTAATTGGCGATGTCATGCTTATTCCCAGCTTTAAACACTGGGGTAATCCTAACGTTTTTCCATTTACTTGGAAAAATTCCAGACCTCAAAATCAAATTACATAAAAATAATATGGGCTTGGCCAATACAGGTGCACAATCCCTTAATATTAACGAGGGAATCATGTCAAGACCCATAATGAGTGAGTTTTTTAACTGTCGTAGATGTTTCCCAACCGCTTCTTCATTAAAAGATAGATCACCCAGGTTAGTTTTTTTGGAAGAAGTCAAATTTTCTGTTGTCTTAGAAGGAAGAAAGGCACTGCTAAAATGCGAAGCAAATGAGTTCACTATAAGGGTAGGTTCATCAACAGAATCACCGTCAAAAGACATAACTCCTGGGATACGTGAACAGTTCTTCATTGTAGAAACAAAAGACCAGAATTTACTCGGTTCATTATGAATTTCATTTTCAGCATCATGTACAAAATTTTCTTTAGCTACTCTTAT
Organism: Stenus bimaculatus; assembly: GCA_963971135.1. Classification (NCBI taxonomy): domain Eukaryota; kingdom Metazoa; phylum Arthropoda; class Insecta; order Coleoptera; family Staphylinidae; genus Stenus; species Stenus bimaculatus. The sequence continues at coordinate 25,329,884 of OZ020184.1, forward strand.
GTCAGATTTTAATGACCTTCTGACTTCTTTAAAGCGTTCCAGATCTCCATGCATTTTGGTTCGTTGATAACTTTTTCTGAGCTGATTTTTTAATTTAATTTTCTCTATTATGTCCCTATTAAACCACATAGGATAATGTTCTTTATTATTGACCGCACGATATTTCGGCACATGCATTTCAAATAAACCATATATAATATCATAGAAAAAATCACAGGCCACATTAATATCTTGGTGTTCATAAAGATTATCCCAGTTAATTTCGCATATATCATGGTATAAATTTACAAAGTTAGCTTTCTTAAAGTTGAAACAATTTTCTGCGCTACCAATAAAATTGGATGTGACTTCTTCCGTAATTAACAGATCTATACAAAGTGCAGGGTGGTAGCTATCTTCTTTAACCAGAAATTCATGTTCCTTCGTGACAGCACAAGTAAGATACTTGGAGGAAATTACAAGATCAAGTATTCTATCAGTTGCATTATTTATCATGTTGTGTTGTTCAAGATCACAATAGCCAATGAAATCATGCAGACTTAATAATTTATCATCAAGTATGCCACTAGTTATACTATGCTTATAGTTTGGCAAGTTAAAGTCGCCAGCTATAAATAATAAGTTAGATGGGACATTATACAAAGACGATTCAATTGTTTCAAAAACAAGAGCATAAGATTCAACAGTTAAGCCTGGTGGAATGTAACAACATACTAAGTATAAAAAATTTGATTTAAGGGCAATTTTAACAACTACCACTTCGATATCTGGTAAAAGAGCAGGTAGCTTAAATTCTTCACATTTATAACAACTTTTGACAGCTATAAGGACACCTCCACCTCTTTTATTCAATCTATCAGCCCGAAAAACCAGGTAATTGTTAGAAAATAGTTCACTACTAAATATGTCCTCTTGAAGCCAAGTCTCCGTAATACAGAAAATGTCATAACTATTAATAATATTGACATTAGTAAAAAATTCATGTGTTTTTGTCCGGAGACCTCTTACGTTTTGATAGTAAATATTTAAACTGGGAAACTTGGGATGCTGTTGGGTATTATTCAGTTTTTTCCTAATGTATTATTCAGTTTTACGATTTGTGGTATGTTGTTTTTATATTTTATGGTAAGATATTGTTCACCTTCAGATTTCCGACGATTGAGTTCATTCAGAATATTCCTTAATTCATCCCTTTGCGCAGGAGTACGATCAGGGCTAATTTTAATTTTGGAGTCTTTAGGTAATTTTTTTTTGTTACTAAGAATTTTCTTAACTACAATAGAATTTTGCATAATAACTTTTATGGGTCTAGGATTTTCACCTCTTTTCCCAATTCGAAAATGAGAATTCACTACTGCCTCCTCATCCGACAGCTTATAAAGTGTAGGTAGTATAAGGTTAAGGTCATCATTTTTTTCAGTTTCGGGTTCTGAAGCGTTTGACTCATTCACATTATAAATTATTAAATTTGACTCTCTGAACTTCCTGTTTTCGAGTTCACCTAATATGGAAAAATCTCCATCATTACATTTGATTCTCGGTTGCTTCACATTATTTACTGTTTCCATAATTATTTTGTTCATATCATTAATCTTTGCTTCCAAATTTGTGGTTTTCTCATCAAGCGTGATCGTTTTTGCTTCTAACTTAGTGCATTTGCTATCCAAAGCCGATAACTTTTCACCAAAAGCCTCTAATGTTGAGTCAAGTTTTTCAGACAGCTGAGTAAAATATTTAGAAAACGTTTTTTCAAAAATGGACTCAATGTCTTTTGTAGTGAATTTTGCAATATTGTCCGAAGAAACTTGCACATTGTTAAGGCAATCATGCTTACCCTTTCCAATGCCTATGCAACCAGGATGGCAGTATTTTCCACAATTCGGACAAGTGGTCAATCGTGCGACCTCCATTCCACAGCCTCCCACACATTTGGCTGATTGACTCATTCTAATAATAAGGGAAAAAAAACATGGGGAAAGGAAAATTACACGGGGACACTCTTCACACCAACGGTGCCATTCGTGGTGACTAACAATAATTAACAAAACAGAGGCTAGGTTGGCAACCGGATTAGGAAAACAAAGTAAAACAAAGGTGAAAAAAAAAAGAGCAACTAACTACGAAGATTCGAACCATGTAACAGTGGATTTTGAGTTCAGCGGTGCAAGCAACTGGACTGCGAAATCTACGATTATCAATTTAGCTGAAGTAATATATTTTGTAGACTTGGCCCGCTTATTCAAATCACAATAATAACAGCTGGATCAATGTGTTAATATATTCGTCCTATTGTACTACACAAATTAAGAAAATAATAGTACTTAACAGCTAGTTTGTCGGCATCAGATGATATTAATCTGTTCACAAGATACTCCAGTATGTATTAGGCTAATTCTAGGAATTTAATTACACTTGCTTAACTATTTACACCGAAGAGCGATAAAAGTTAACGATTTTAACTACTACAAGGAAACTGCAATCAGATCTGATCAGAAATAATGCGTTATTCTTAAAATCAAACAAAAACTGCTGTAACTTTTTTATTTCTTTATAAAAAAATGTAAATTTTATTTAAATAATTTTATTTTCATGAAATCTAATTAGAAATGTCGATTTAAACTTTTTCGGACGATTAATTTTAAAATTATACCAAAAAAACGTTTTTCTTAAAAATCACACAAAAACTGCAGAAACTTTTTTATTTCTTTATAAAAAAATGTAAATTTTGTTTAAATTATTTTATTTTCATAAAATCTAATTAGAAATGCCGTTTTAAAGTTTTTAGGACGATTAATTTTTAAATTAAACAAAAAAACGTTTCTCTTGAAAATCACACAAAAACTGCAGAAACTTTTTTATTTCTTCATAAAACAATGTAAATTTTCTTTAAATAATTTTATTTTCATGAAATCTAATTGGAAATGTCATTTCAAAATTATTCGGACGATTAATTTTAAAATTATACAAAAAAAACGTTATTTTTTAGAAATAATGCGTTTTTCTTAAATATCAAACAAAAACTGCTGTAACTTTTTTATTTCTTTATAAAAAAATGTAAATTTTGTTTAAATTATTTTATTTTCATAAAATCTAATTAGAAATGCCGTTTTAAAATTTTTCGGACGATTAATTTTAATATTATACAAAAAAAACGTTATTTTTAAGAAATAATGCTTTTTTCTTAAAAATCAAACAAAAACTGCTGTAACTTATTTATTTCTTTATAAAAAAATAAAAATTTTTTTTAAATAATTTTATTTTTATGAAATCTAATGTCGTTTTAAACTTTTTCGGACGATTAATTTTAAAATTATACCAAAAGAACGTTTTTCTTAAAAATCACACAAAAACTGCAGAAACTTTTTTATTTCATCATAAAACAATGTAAATTTTATTTAAATAACTTTATTTTCATAAAATCTAATTAGAAATGTCGTTTTAAAATTTATTGGACGATTAATTTTAAAATTATACCAAAAAACGTTATTTTTAAGAAATAATGCGTTTTTCTTAAAAATCAAACAAAAACTGCTGTAACTTTTTTATTTCTTTATAAAAAAATGTAAATTTTGTTTAAATAATTTTATTTTTATGAAATCTAATTAGAAATGTCGTTTCAAAATTTTTCGGACGATTAATTTTAAAATTATACCAAAAAAACGTTATTTTAAAGAAATAATGCGTTTTTCTTAAAAATCAAACGAAAACTGCTGTAACTTTTTTATTTCTTCATAAAAAAATGTAAATTTTGCTTAAATATTTTTATTTTTATGAAATCTAATTAGAAAAGCCGTTTTAAAGTTTTTAGGACGATTAATTTTAAAATTAAACAAAAAAACGTTTTTCTTTAAAATCACACAAAAACTGCAGAAACTTTTTTATTTCTTCATAAAACAATGTAAATTTTATTTAAATAATTTTATTTTCATGAAATCTAATTAGAAATGTCGTTTTAAAATTTTTTGGACGATTAATTTTAAAATTATTAAAAAAAAAAACGTTTTTTTTAAGAAATAATGCGTTTTTCTTAAAAATCAAACAAAAACTGCTGTAACTTTTTTATTTCTTTATAAAAAAATGTAAATTTTGTTTAAATTATTTTATTTTCATAAAATCTAATTAGAAATGCCGTTTTAAATTTTTTCGGACGATTAATTTTAATATTATACAAAAAAAACGTTATTTTTAAGAAATAATGCTTTTTTTTTTAAAATCAAACAAAAACTGCTGTAACTTTTTTATTTCTTCATAAAAAAATGTAAAATTTGTTTAAATTATTTTATTTTCATAAAATCTAATTAGAAATGCCGTTTTAAAATTTTTCGGACGATTAATTTTAAAATTATACAAAAAAAACGTTATTTTTAAGAAATAATGCGTTTTTCTTAAAATCAAACAAAAACTGCTGTAACTTTTTTATTTCTTCATAAAAAAATGTAAATTTTCTTTAAATAATTTTATTTTCATATAAATCTAATTATAAATGCCGTTTTAAAGTTTTTAGGACGATTAATTTTAAAATTAAACAAAAAAACGTTTCTTTTGAAAATCACACAAAAACTGCAGAAACTTTTTTATTTCTTCATAAGACAATGTAAATTTTCTTTAAATAATTTTATTTTCATGAAATCTAATTGGAAATGTCGTTTCAAAATTATTCAGACGATTAATTTTAAAATTATACAAAAAAAAACGTTATTTTTAAGAAATAATGCGTTTTTCTTAAATATCAAACAAAAACTGCTGTAACTTTTTTATTTCTTTATAAAAAAATGTAAATTTTGTTTAAATAATTTTATTTTCATAAAATCTAATTAGAAATGTCGTTTTAAAATTTTTTGGACGAATAATTTTAAAATTATACAAAAAAACGTTATTTTTAAGAAATAATGCGTTTTTCTTAAAAATCAAACAAAAACTGCTGTAACTTTTTTATTTCTTTATAAAAAAATGTAAATTTTGTTTAAATTATTTTATTTTCATAAAATCTAATTAGAAATGCCATTTTAAAATTTTTCGGATGATTAATTTTAAAATTATACAAAAAAAAACGTTATTTTTAAGAAATAATGCGTTTTTCTTAAAATCAAACAAAAACTGCTGTAACTTTTTTATTTCTTCATAAAAAAATGTAAATTTTGTTTAAATATTTTTATTTTTATGAAATCTAATTAGAAAAGCCGTTTTAAAGTTTTTAGGGCGATTAATTTTAAAATTAAACAAAAAAACGTTTTTCTTAAAAATCACACAAAAACTGCAGAAACTTTTTTATTTCTTCATAAAACAATGTAAATTTTGTTTAAATAATTTTCTTTTCACGAAATCTAATTAGAAATGTCGTTTTAAAATTTTTCGGACGATTAATTTTAAAATTATAACAAAAAAACGTTATTTTTAAGAAATAATGCGTTTTTCTTAAAATCAAACAAAAACTGCTGTAACTTTTTTATTTCTTCATAAAAAAATGTAAATTTTGTTTAAATATTTTTATTTTTATGAAATCTAATTAGAAAAGGCGTTTTAATGTTTTTAGGACGATTAATTTTAAAATTAAACAAAAAAACGTTTTTCTTAAAATCACACAAAAACTGCAGAAACTTTTTTATTTCTTCATAAAACAATGTAAATTTTATTTAAATAATTTTAATTTCATAAAATCTAATTAGAAATGTCGTTTTAAAATTTTTCGGACGATTAATTATAAAATTATACAAAAAAAAAACGTTATTTTTAAGAAATAATGAGTTTTTCTCAAAAATCAAACAAAAACTGCTGTAACTTTTTTATTTCTTTATAAAAAAAAGTAAATTTTGTTTAAATTTTTTTAATTTCATAAAATCTAATTAGAAATGCCGTTTAAAAATTTTTCGGACGAATAATTTTAAAATTAAACAAAAAAAAAAGTTATTTTTAAGAAATAATGCGTTTTACTCAAAAATCAAACAAAAACTGCTGTAACTTTTTTATTTCTTTATAAAAAAATGTAAATTTTGGTTAAATAGTTTCATTTTCATGAAATCTAATTAGAAATGTCGTTTTAAAATTTTTCGGACGATTAATTTTAAAATTATACAAGAAAAACGTTATTTTAAAGAAATAATGCGTTTTTCTTAAAATCAAACAAAAACTGCTGTAACTTTTTTATTTTTTCATAAAAAAATGTAAATTTTCTTTAAATAATTTTACTTTTATGAAATCTAATTAGAAAAGCCGTTTTAAAGTTTTTAGGGCGATTAATTTTAAAATTAAACAAAAAAACGTTTTTCTTTAAAATCACACAAAAACTGCAGAAACTTTTTTATTTCTTCATAAAACAATGTAAATTTTATTTAAATAACATTACTTTCATAAAATCTAATTAGAAATGTCGTTTTAAAATTTATTGGACGATTAATTTTAAAATTATACCAAAAAAACGTTATTTTTTAGAAATAATGCGTTTTTCTTAAAAATCAAACAAAAACTGCTGTAACTTTTTTATTTCTTTATAAAAAAATGTAAATTTTGTTTAAATAATTTTATTTTTATGAAATCTAATTAGAAATGTCGTCTCAAAATTTTTCGGACGATTAATTTTAAAATTATACCAAAAAAACTTTATTTTTAAGAAATAATTCGTTTTTCTTAAAAATCAAACAAAAACTGCTGTAACTTTTTTATTTCTTCATAAAAAAATGTAAATTTTATTTAAATAATTTTATTTTCATGAAATCTAATTAGAAATGTCGGTTTCAAATTTTTTGGACGATTAATTTTAAAATTAAACAAATAAAACGTTATTTTTAAGAAATAATGCGTTTTTATTAAAAATCAAACAAAAACTGCGGTAACTTTTTTATTTCTTTATAAATAAATGAAAATTTTGTTTAAATAATTTTATTTTCATGAAATCTAATTAGAAATGCCGTTTTAAAATTCTTCGGACGATTAATTTTAAAATTATACAAAAAAAAAACGTTATTTTTAAGAAATAATGCGTTTTTCTTAAAAATCAAACGAAAACTGCTGTAACTTTTTTATTTCTTTATAAATAAATGTAAATTTTTTTTAAATAATTTTATTTTCATGAAATCTAATTAGAAATGTCGTTTTAAAATCTTTTGGACGATTAATTTTAAAATTATACCAAAAAAACTTTATTCTTAAAATTCACACAAAAACTGCAGAAACTTTCTTATTTCTTCATAAAACAATGTAAATTTTGTTTAAATAATTTTATTTTCATGAAATCTAATTAGAAATGTCGGTTTCAACGTTTTTGGACGATTAATTTTAAAATTAAACAAGAAAAACGTTATTTTTAAGAAATATAGCGTTTTTCTTAAAAATCAAACAAAAACTGCTGTAACTTTTTTATTTCTTTATAAAACAATGTAAATTTTGTTTAAATAATTTTATTTTCATGAAATCTAATTAGAAATGTCGTTTTAAAATTTTTTAGTCGATTAATTTTAAAATTAAACAAAAAAAATGTTATTTTTAAGAAATAATGCGTTTTTATTAAAAATCAAACGAAAACTGCTGTAACTTTTTTATTTCTTTATAAATAAATGTAAATTTTGTTTAAATAATTTTATTTTCATGAAATCTAATTAGAAATGTCGTTTTAAAATTTTTTGGACGATTATTTTCAAAATTATACCAAAAAAACGTTATTTTTTAGAAATAATGCGTTTTTCTTAAAAATCAAACAAAAACTGCTGTTACTTTTTTATTTCTTTATAAAAAAATGTAAATTTTGTTTAAATAATTTTATTTTCATGAAATCTGATTAGAAATGTCGTTTTGAAATTATTTGGACGATTAATTTTAAAATTATACCAAAAAAACGTTTTTCTTAAAAATCACACAAAAACTGCTGTAACTTTTTTAATTCTTTATAGAAAAATGTAAATTTTGTTTAAATAATTTTATTTTAATGAAATCTAATTAGAAATGTCGTTTTGAAATTATTTGGACGATTAATTTTAAAATTATACCAAAAAAAAGTTTTTCTTAAAAATCACACAAATACTGCAGAAACTTTTTTATTTCTTCATAAAACAATGTAAATTTTATTTAAATAATTTTATTTTCATGAAATCTAATTAGAAATGTCGTTTTAAAATTTTTTGGACGATTAATTTTAAAATTAAACAAAAAAAAACGATATTTTTAAATAATAATGCGTTTTTCATAAAAATAAAACAAAAACTGCTGTAATTTTTTTAGTTCTTTTTAAAAAAATGTAAATTTTGTTTAAAATAATTTATTTTCATAAAATCTAATTAGAAATGTCGTTTTAAATTTTTTTGAACGATTAATTTTAAAATTATACCAAAAAAACGATTTTCTTAAGAATCACACAAAAACTGCAGAAACTTTTTTATTTTTTCATAAAAAAATGTAAATTTTGTTTAAATAATTTTATTTTCATGAAATCTAATTAGAAATGTCGTTTAAAAATTTTTTGGACGAATAATTTTTAAATTAAACAAAAAAAAAACGTTATTTTTAAGAAATAATGCGTTTTTCTTAAAAATCAAACAAAAACTGCTGTAACTTTTTTATTTCTTTACAAAACAATGTAAATTTTAGTTAAATAATTTTATTTTCATTAAATCTAATTAAAAATGTAGTTTTAAAATTTTTCGGACGAATATTTTTAAAATTATACCAATAAAACTTTATTTTATAGAAATAATGCGTTTTTCTTAAAAATCAAACAAAAACTGCTGTAACTTTTTTATTTCTTTATAAAAAAATGTAAATTTTATTTAAATAATTTTAGTTTCATAAAATCTAATTAGAAATGTCGTTTCAAAATTTTTTGGACGAATAATTTTAAAATTATACCAAAAAAACGTTTTTCTTAAAAATCACACAAAAACTGCAGAAACTTTTATATTTCTTCATAAAACAATGTAAATTTTGTTTAAGTAATTTCATTTTCATGAAATCTAATTAGAAATGTCGTTTTAAAATTTTTTGGACGAATAATTTTAAAATTATACAAAAAAAAACGTTATTTTTAAGAAATAATGCGTTTTTCTTAAAAATCAAACAAAAACTGCTGTAACTTTTTTATTTCTTTATAAAAAAATGTAAATTTTGTTTAAATTATTTTATTTTCATAAAATCCAATTAGAAATGCCGTCTTAAAATTTTTCGGACGATTAATTTTAAAATTATACAAAAAAAAACGTTATTTTTAAGAAATAATGCATTTTTCTTAAAAATCAAACGAAAACTGCTGTAACTTTTTTATTTCTTAATAAAAAAATGTAAATTTTGTTTAAATAATTTTATTTTCATGAAATCTAATTAGAAATGTCGATTTAAAATTTTTCGGACGATTAATTTTAAAATTATACGAAAAAAACGTTATTCTTAAAAATCACACAAAAACTGCAGATACTTTTTTATTTCTTCATAAAACAATGTAAATTTTGTTTAAATAATTTTATTTTCATGAAATCTAATTAGAAATGTCGTTTTAAAATTTTTTGGACGATTAATTTTAAAATTATACAAATAAAACTTTATTTTTAAGAAATAATGCGTTTTTCTTAAAAATCAAACAAAAACTGCTGTAACTTTTTTATTTCTTTATAAAAAAATGTAAATTTTATTTAAATTATTTTATTTTCATAAAATCTAATAGGAAATGCCGTTTCAAAATTTTTTGGACGATTAATTTTAAAATTATACCAAAAAAACATTTTTCTTAAAAATCACACAAAAACTGCAGAAACTTTTTTATTTCTTCATAAAACAATGTAAACTTTGTTTAAATAATTTTATTTTCATGAAATCTAATTAGAAATGTCGTTTTAAATTTTTTTGGACTATTAATTTTAAAATTAAACAAAAAAAACGTTATTTTTAAGAAAAAATGCGTTTTTCTTAAAAATCAAACAAAAACTGCTGTAACTTTTTTATTTCTTTAAAAAAAAATGTAAATTTTAAATAAATAATTTTATTTTCATGAAATCTAATTAGAAATGTAGTTTTAAAATTTTTCGGACGATTATTTTTAAAATTATACCAAAAAAACGATATTTTTTATAAATAATGCGTTTTTCTTAAAAATCAAACAAAACCTGCTGTTACTTTTTTATTTCTTTATAAAAAAATGTAGATTTTGTTAAAATAATTTTATTTTCATAAAATCTAATTAGAAATGCCGTTTCAACATTTCTTGGACGATTAATTTTAAAATTATACCAAAAAAACGTTTTTCTTAAAAATCACACAAAAACTGCTGTTACTTTTTTATTTCTTTATAGAAATATGTAAATTTTGTTTAAATAATTTTATTTTCATGAAATCTAATTAGAAATGTCGTTTTAAAATTTTTTTGGACGATTAATTTTAAAATTATACAAATAAAACGTTATTTTTAAGAAATAATGCGTTTTTCTTAAAAATCATACAAAAACCGCTGTAACTTTTTTATTTTTTTTTAAAAAAATGTAAATTTTGTTTAAATTATTTTATTTTTATAAAATCTAATTAGAAATGCCGATTCAAAATTTTTTGGACGATTAATTTTAAAATTATACCAAAAAAACGTTTTTCTTAAAAATCACACAAAAACTGCTGTAACTTTTTTATTTCTTTATAGAAAAATGTAAATTTTGTTTAAATAATTTTATTTTCATGAAATCTAATTAGAAATGTTGTTTTAAAATTTTTTGGACGATTAATTTTAAAATTAAACAAAAAAAACGTTATTTTTAAGAAATATAGCGTTTTTCTTAAAAATCAAACAAAAACTGCTGTAACTTTTTTATTTCTTTATCAAAAAATGTAAATTTTAGTTAAATAATTTTATTTTCATGAAATCTAATTAGAAATGTCGTTTTAAATTTTTTTGGACTATTAATTTTAAAATTATACAAATAAAACGTTATTTTTAAGAAATAATGCGTTTTTCTTAAAAATCATACAAAAACCGCTGTAACTTTTTTATTTTTTTTTTAAAAAATGTAAATTTTGTTTAAATTATTTTATTTTCATAAAATCTAATTAGAAATGCCGATTCAAAATTTTTTGGACGATTAATTTTAAAATTATACCAAAAAAACGTTTTTCTTAAAAATCACACAAAAACTGCTGTAACTTTTTTATTTCTTTATAGAAAAATGTAAATTTTGTTTAAATAATTTTATTTTCATGAAATCTAATTAGAAATGTCGATTTAAAATTTTTCGGACGATTAATTTTAAAATTATACGAAAAAAACGTTATTCTTAAAAATCACACAAAAACTGCAGATACTTTTTTATTTCTTCATAAAACAATGTAAATTTTGTTTAAATAATTTTATTTTCATGAAATCTAATTAGAAATGTCGTTTTAAAATTTTTTGGACGATTAATTTTAAAATTATACAAATAAAACTTTATTTTTAAGAAATAATGCGTTTTTCTTAAAAATCAAACAAAAACTGCTGTAACTTTTTTATTTCTTTAAAAAAAAATGTAAATTTTAAATAAATAATTTTATTTTCATGAAATCTAATTAGAAATGTAGTTTTAAAATTTTTCGGACGATTATTTTTAAAATTATACCAAAAAAACGTTATTTTTTATAAATAATGCGTTTTTCTTAAAAATCAAACAAAACCTGCTGTTACTTTTTTATTTCTTTATAAAAAAATGTAGATTTTGTTAAAATAATTTTATTTTCATAAAATCTAATTAGAAATGCCGTTTCAACATTTCTTGGACGATTAATTTTAAAATTATACCAAAAAAACGTTTTTCTTAAAAATCACACAAAAACTGCTGTAACTTTTTTATTTCTTTATAGAAATATGTAAATTTTGTTTATATAATTTTATTTTCATGAAATCTAATTAGAAATGTCGTTTTAAAATTTTTTTGGACGATTAATTTTAAAATTATACAAATAAAACGTTATTTTTAAGAAATAATGCGTTTTTCTTAAAAATCATACAAAAACCGCTGTAACTTTTTTATTTTTTTTTTAAAAAATGTAAATTTTGTTTAAATTATTTTATTTTCATAAAATCTAATTAGAAATGCCGTTTCAACATTTCTTGGACGATTAATTTTAAAATTAAACCAAAAAAACGTTTTTCTTAAAAATCACACAAAAACTGCTGTAACTTTTTTATTTCTTTATAGAAATATGTAAATTTTGTTTAAATAATTTTATTTTCATGAAATCTAATTAGAAGTGTCGTTTTAAAATTTTTTTGGACGATTAATTTTAAAATTATACAAATAAAACGTTATTTTTAAGAAATAATGCGTTTTTCTTAAAAATCATACAAAAACCGCTGTAACTTTTTTATTTTTTTTAAAAAAAATGTAAATTTTGTTTAAATTATTTTATTTTCATAAAATCTAATTAGAAATGCCGATTCAAAATTTTTTGGACGATTAATTTTATAATTATACCAAAAAAACGATTTTCTTAAAAATCACACAAAAACTGCTGTAACTTTTTTATTTCTTTATAGAAAAATGTAAATTTTGTTTAAATAATTTTATTTTCATGAAATCTAATTAGAAATGTCGTTTTAAAATTTTTTGGACAATTAATTTTAAAATTAAACAAAAAAAACTTTATTTTTAAGAAATAATGCTTTTTTCTTAAAAATCAAACAGAAACTGCTGTAACTTTTTTATTTCTTCATAAAACAATGTAAATTTTGTTAAAATAATTTTATTTTCATGAAATCTAATTAGAACTATCGTTTTAAAAATTTTCGGACGATTAATTTTAAAATTATACCAAAAAAACGTTTTTCTTAAAAATCACATAAAAACTGCAGAAACTTTTTTATTTCTTCATAAAACAATGTATATTTTATTTAAATAACTTTATTTTCATAAAATGTAATTAGAAATGTCGTTTTAAAATTTATTGGACGATTAATTTTAAAATTATACAAAAAAAACGTTATTTTTAAGAAATAATGCGTTTTTCTTAAAAATCAAACAAAAACTGCTGTTACTTTTTTATTTCTTTATAAAAAAATGTAAATTTTGTTTAATTTATTTTATTTTCATAAAATCTAATTAGAAATGCCGTTTTAAAATTTTTCGGACAATTAATTTTAAAATTATACAAAAAAAACGTTATTTTTAAGAAATAATGCGTTTTTCTTAAAAATCAAACGAAAACTGCTGTAACTTTTTTATTTCTTTATAAAAAAATGTAAATTTTGTTTAAATATTTTTATTTTCATGAAATCTAATTAGAATGTCGTTTTGCAATTTCTTGGACTATTAATTTGAAAATTATACCAAAAAAACGTTTTTCTTAAAAATCACACAAATACTGCAGAAACTTTTTTATTTCTTCATAAAACAATGTAAATTTTATTTAAATAATTTTATTTTCATGAAATCTAATTAGAAATGTCGTTTTAAAATTTTTTGGACGATTAATTTTAAAATTAAACAAAAAAAACTTTATTTTTAAGAAATAATGCGTTTTTCATAAAAATAAAACAAAAAGTGCTGTAACTTTTTTATTTCTTTATAAAAATATGTAAATTTTATTTAAATAATTTTAGTTTCATAAAATCTAATTAGAAATGTCGTTTTAAAATTTTTTGGACGAATAATTTTAAAATTATACCAAAAAAACGTTTTTCTTAAAAATCACACAAAAACTGCAGAAACTTTTTTATTTCTTCATAAAACAATGTAACTTTTGTTTAAGTAATTTTATTTTCATGAAATCTAATTAGAAATGTCGTTTTAAAATTTTTTGGACGAATAATTTAAAAATTATACAAAAAAAACGTTATTTTTTAAGAAATAATGCGTGTTACTTAAAAATCAAACAAAAACTGCTGTAACTTTTTTATTTCTTTATAAAAAAATGTAAATTTTGTTTAAATTATTTTATTTTCATAAAATCCATTTAGAAATGCCGTCTTAAAATTTTTTGGACGAATAATTTAAAAATTATACAAAAAAAACGTTATTTTTTAAGAAATAATGCGTTTTTCTTAAAAATCAAACGAAAACTGCTGTAACTTTTTTATTTCTTAATAAAAAAATGTAAATTTTGTTTAAATAATTTTATTTTCATGAAATCTAATTAGAAATGTCGTTTTAAAATTTTTCGGACGATTAATTTTAAAATTATACGAAAAAAACGTTATTCTTAAAAATCACACAAAAACTGCAGAAACTTTTTTATTTCTTCATAAAACAATGTAAATTTTATTTAAATTATTTTATTTTCATAAAATCTAATTGGAAATGCCGTTTCAAAATTTTTTGGACGATTAATTTTAAAATTATACCAAAAAAACATTTTTCTTATAAATCACACAAAAACTGCAGAAACTTTTTTATTTCTTCATAAAACAATGTAAACTTTGTTTAAATAATTTTATTTTCATGAAATCTAATTAGAAATGCCGTTTTAAAGTTTTTAGGACGATTAATTTTAAAATTAAACAAGAAAACGTTTTTCTTGAAAATTACACAAAAACTGCAGAAACTTTTTTATTTCTTCATAAAACAAGGTAAATTTTCTTTAAATAATTTTATTTTCATGAAATCTAATTGGAAATGTCGTTTCAAAATTTTTCGGACGATTAATTTTAAAATTATACAAGAAAAAACGTTATTTTTTAGAAATAATGCGTTTTTCTTAAATATCAAACAAAAACTGCTGTAACTTTTTTATTTCTTTATAAAAAAATGTAAATTTTGTTTAAATAAATTTATTTTCATGAAATCTAATTAGAAATTTCGTTTTAAAATTTTTTGGACGAATAATTTTAAAATTATACAAAAAAACGTTATTTTTAAGAAATAATGAGTTTTTCTTAAAAATCAAACAAAAACTGCTGTAACTTTTTTATTTCTTTATAAAAAAATGTAAATTTTGTTTAAATTATTTTATTTTCATAAAATCTAATTAGAAATGCCATTTTAAAATTTTTCGGACGATTAATTTTAAAATTATACAAAAAAAAACTTTATTTTTAAGAAATAATGCTTTTTTCTTAAAAATCAAACAAAAACTGCTGTAACTTTTTTATTTCTTCATAAAAAAAAATAAATTTTGTTTAAATAATTTTATTATCACGAAATCTAAGTAGAAATGTCGTTTTAAACTTTTACGGACGATTAATTTTAAAATTATACAAAAAAAACGTTATTTTTAAGAAATAATGCGTTTTTCTTAAAATCAAACAAAAACTGCTGTAACTTTTTCATTTTTTCATAAAAAAATGTAAATTTTCTTTAAATAATTTTATTTTCATGAAATCTAATTAGAGAAGCCGTTTTAAAGTATTTAGGACGATTAATTTTAAAATTAAACAAAAAAACGTTTTTCTTAAAAATCACACAAAAACTGCAGAAACTTTTTTATTTCTTCATAAAACAATGTAAATTTTATTTAAATAATTTTATTTTCATAAAATCTAATTAGAAATGTCGTTTTAAAATTTTTCGGACGATTAATTTTAAAATTATACAAAAAAAAAACGTTATTTTTAAGAAATAATGAGTTTTTCTCAAAAATCAAACAAAAACTGCTGTAACTTTTTTATTTCTTTATAAAAAAATGTAAATTTTATTTAAATAATTTTATTTTCATGAAATCTAATTAGAAATGTCATTTTAAAATTTTTCGGACGATTAATTTTAAAATTATACCAAAAAAACTTTTTTCTTAAAAATCACACAAAAACTGCAGAAACTTTTTTATTTCTTCATAAAACAATGTAAATTTTATTTAAATAACTTTACTTTAATAAAATCTAATTAGAAATGTCGTTCTTAAATTTATTGGACGATTAATTTTAAAATTATACCAAAAAAACGTTATTTTTTAGAAATAATGCGTTTTTCTTAAAAATCAATCAAAAACTGCTGTAACTTTTTTATTTCTTTATAAAAAAATGTAAATTTTGTTTAAATAATTTTATTTTTATGAAATCTAATTCGAAATGCCGTTTTAAAATTTTTCGGACGATTAATTTTAAAATTATACCAAAAAAACGTTATTTTTAAGAAATAATTCGTTTTTCTTAAAAATCAAACAAAAACTGCTGTAACTTTTTTATTTCTTCATAAAAAAATGTAAATTTTATTTAAATAATTTTATTTTCATGAAATCTAATTAAAAATGTAGTTTTAAAATTTTTCGGACGATTATTTTTAAAATTATACCAAAAAACCGTTATTTTTTAGAAATAATGCGTTTTTCTTAAAAATCAAACAAAAACTGCTGTAACTTTTTTATTTCTTTATAAAAAAATGTAAATTTTATTTAAATAATTTTAGTTTCATAAAATCTAATTAGAAATGTCGTTTTAAAATTTTTTGGACGAATAATTTTAAAATTATACCAAAAAAACGTTTTTCTTACAAATCACACAAAAACTGCAGAAACTTTTTTATTTCTTCATAAAACAATGTAACTTTTGTTTAAGTAATTTTATTTTCATGAAATCTAATTAGAAATGTCGTTTTAAAATTTTTTGGACGAATAATTTTAAAATTATACAAAAAAAAACGTTATTTTTAAGAAATAATGCGTTTTTCTTAAAAATCAAACAAAAACTGCTGTAACTTTTTTATTTCTTTAAAAAAAAATGTAAATTTTAAATAAATAATTTTATTTTCATGAAATCTAATTAGAAATGTAGTTTTAAAATTTTTCGGACGATTATTTTTAAAATTATACCAAAAAAACGTTATTTTTTAGAAATAATGCGTTTTTCTTAAAAATCAAACAAAAACTGCTGTAACTTTTTTATTTCTTTATAAAAAAATGTAAATTTTATTTAAATTATTTTATTTTCATAAAATCTAATTAGAAATGCCGTTTCAAAATTTCTTGGACGATTAATTTTAAAATTATACCAAAAAAACGTTTTTCTTAAAAATCACACAAAAACTGCTGTAACTTTTTTATTTCTTTATAGAAATATGTAAATTTTGTTTAAATAATTTTATTTTCATGAAATCTAATTAGAAATGTCGTTTTAAAATTTTTTGGACGATTAATTTTAAAATTATACAAATAAAACGTTATTTTTAAGAAATAATGCGTTTTTCTTAAAAATCATACAAAAACTGCTGTAACTTTTTTATTTCTTTTTAAAAAAATGTAAATTTTGTTTAAATTATTTTATTTTCATAAAATCTAATTAGAAATGCCGTTTCAAAATTTCTTGGACGATTAATTTTAAAATTATTCCAAAAAAACGTTTTTCTTAAAAATCACACAAAAACTGCTGTAACTTTTTTATTTCTTTATAGAAATATGTAAATTTTGTTTAAATAATTTTATTTTCATGAAATCTAATTAGAAATGTTGTTTTAAAATTTTTTGGACGATTAATTTTAAAATTAAACAAAAAAAACGTTATTTTTAAGAAATATAGCGTTTTTCTTACAAAATCAAACAAAAACTGCTGTAACTTTTTTATTTCTTTATCAAAAAATGTAAATTTTAGTTAAATAATTTTATTTTCATGAAATCTAATTAGAAATGTAGTTCTAAAATTTTTCGGACGATTATTTTCAAAATTATACCAAAAAAACGTAATTTTTTAGAAATAATGCGTTTTTCTTAAAAATCAAACAAAAACTGCTGTAACTTTTTTATTTCTTTATAAAAAAATGTAAATTTTGTTTAAATAATTTTATTTTCATGAAATCTGATTAGAAATGTCGTTTTAAAATTTTTTGGCCGATTAATTTTATAATTATACCAAAAAAACGTTTTTCTTAAAAATCACACAAAAACTGCTGTAACTTTTTTATTTCTTTATAGAAAAATGTAAATTTTGTTTAAATAATTTTATTTTCATGAAATCTAATTAGAAATGTCGTTTTAAAGTTTTTTGGATAATTAATTTTAAAATTAAACAAAAAAAACTTTATTTTTAAGAAATAATGCTTTTTTCTTAAAAATCAAACAAAAACTGCTGTAACTTTTTTCTTCTTCATAAAAAAATGTTAATTTTATTTAAATAATTTTATTTTCATGAAATCTAATTAGAAATGCTGTTTTAAAATTTTTCGGACGATTACTTTTAAAATTATACAAAAAAACGTTATTTTTAAGAAATAATGCGTTTTTCTTAAAAATCAAACAAAAACTGCTGTAACATTTTTATTTCTTTTTAAAAAAATGTAAATTTTGTTTAAATTATTTTATTTTCATAAAATCTAATTAGAAATGCCGTTTCAAAATTTCTTGGACGATTAATTTTAAAATTATTCCAAAAAAACGTTTTTCTTAAAAATCACACAAAAACTGCTGTAACTTTTTTATTTCTTTATAGAAATATGTAAATTTTGTTTAAATAATTTTATTTTCATGAAATCTAACTAGAAATGTTGTTTTAAAATTTTTTGGACGATTAATTTTAAAATTAAACAAAAAAAACGTTATTTTTAAGAAATATAGCGTTTTTCTTACAAAATCAAACAAAAACTGCTGTAACTTTTTTATTTCTTTATCAAAAAATGTAAATTTTAGTTAAATAATTTTATTTTCATGAAATCTAATTAGAAATGTAGTTTTAAAATTTTTCGGACGATTATTTTCAAAATTATACCAAAAAAACGTAATTTTTTAGAAATAATGCGTTTTTCTTAAAAATCAAACAAAAACTGCTGTAACTTTTTTATTTCTTTATAAAAAAATGTAAATTTTGTTTAAATAATTTTATTTTCATGAAATCTGATTAGAAATGTCGTTTTAAAATTTTTTGGCCGATTAATTTTATAATTATACCAAAAAAACGTTTTTCTTAAAAATCACACAAAAACTGCTGTAACTTTTTTATTTCTTTATAGAAAAATGTAAATTTTGTTTAAATAATTTTATTTTCATGAAATCTAATTAGAAATGTCGTTTTAAAGTTTTTTGGATAATTAATTTTAAAATTAAACAAAAAAAACTTTATTTTTAAGAAATAATGCTTTTTTCTTAAAAATCAAACAAAAACTGCTGTAACTTTTTTCTTCTTCATAAAAAAATGTTAATTTTATTTAAATAATTTTATTTTCATGAAATCTAATTAGAAATGCTGTTTTAAAATTTTTCGGACGATTACTTTTAAAATTATACAAAAAAACGTTATTTTTAAGAAATAATGCGTTTTTCTTAAAAATCAAACAAAAACTGCTGTAACATTTTTATTTCTTTATAAAAAAATGTAAATTTTGTTTAAATTATTTTATTTTCATAAAATCTAATTAGAAATGCTGTTTTAAAATTTTTCGGAAGATTAATTTTAATATTATACAAAAAAAAACGTTATATTTAAGAAATAATGCTTCTTTCTTAAAAATCAAACAAAAACTGCTGTAACTTTTTTATTTCCTCATAAAAAAATGTAAATTTTGTTTAAATTATTTTATTTTCATAAAATCTAATTAGAAATGCCGATTCAAAATTTTTTGGACGATTAATTTTAAAATTATACCAAAAAAACGTTTTTCTTAAAAATCACACAAAAACTGCTGTAACTTTTTTATTTCTTTATAGAAAAATGTAAATTTTGTTTAAATAATTTTATTTTCATAAAATCTAATTAGAAATGCTGTTTTAAAATTTTTCGGACGATTAATTTTAATATTATACAAAAAAAACGTTATATTTAAGAAATAATGCTTTTTTCTTAAAAATCAAACAAAAACTGCTGTAACTTTTTTATTTCCTCATAAAAAAATGTAAATTTTGTTTAAATTATTTTATTTTCATGAAATCTAATTAGAAATGCTGTTTTTAAATTTTTCGGACGATTACTTTTAAAATTATACAAAAAAACGTTATTTTTAAGAAATAATGCGTTTTTCTTAAAAATCAAACAAAAACTGCTGTAACTTTTTTATTTCTTTATAAAAAAATGTAAATTTTGTTTAAATAATTTTATTTTCATGAAATCTGATTAGAAATGTCGTTTTAAAATTTTTTGGCCGATTAATTTTATAATTATACCAAAAAAACGTTTTTCTTAAAAATCACACAAAAACTGCTGTAACTTTTTTATTTCTTTATAGAAAAATGTAAATTTTGTTTAAATAATTTTATTTTCATGAAATCTAATTAGAAATGTCGTTTTAAAGTTTTTTGGATAATTAATTTTAAAATTAAACAAAAAAAACTTTATTTTTAAGAAATAATGCTTTTTTCTTAAAAATCAAACAAAAACTGCTGTAACTTTTTTCTTCTTCATAAAAAAATGTTAATTTTATTTAAATAATTTTATTTTCATGAAATCTAATTAGAAATGCTGTTTTAAAATTTTTCGGACGATTACTTTTAAAATTATACAAAAAAACGTTATTTTTAAGAAATAATGCGTTTTTCTTAAAAATCAAACAAAAACTGCTGTAACATTTTTATTTCTTTATAAAAAAATGTAAATTTTGTTTAAATTATTTTATTTTCATAAAATCTAATTAGAAATGCTGTTTTAAAATTTTTCGGACGATTAATTTTAATATTATACAAAAAAAAACGTTATTTTTAAGAAATAATGCGTTTTTCTTAAAAATCAAACGAAAACTGCTGTAACTTTTTTATTTCTTTATAAAAAAATGTAAATTTTGTTTAAATATTTTTATTTTCATGAAATCTAATTAGAATGTCGTTTTGCAATTTCTTGGACTATTAATTTGAAAATTATACCAAAAAAACGTTTTTCTTAAAAATCACACAAATACTGCAGAAACTTTTTTATTTCTTCATAAAACAATGTAAATTTTATTTAAATAATTTTATTTTCATGAAATCTAATTAGAAATGTCGTTTTAAAATTTTTTGGACGATTAATTTTAAAATTAAACAAAAAAAACTTTATTTTTAAGAAATAATGCGTTTTTCATAAAAATAAAACAAAAAGTGCTGTAACTTTTTTATTTCTTTATAAAAATATGTAAATTTTATTTAAATAATTTTAGTTTCATAAAATCTAATTAGAAATGTCGTTTTAAAATTTTTTGGACGAATAATTTTAAAATTATATCAAAAAAACGTTTTTCTTAAAAATCACACAAAAACTGCAGAAACTTTTTTATTTCTTCATAAAACAATGTAACTTTTGTTTAAGTAATTTTATTTTCATGAAATCTAATTAGAAATGTCGTTTTAAAATTTTTTGGACGAATAATTTAAAAATTATACAAAAAAAACGTTATTTTTTAAGAAATAATGCGTGTTACTTAAAAATCAAACAAAAACTGCTGTAACTTTTTTATTTCTTTATAAAAAAATGTAAATTTTGTTTAAATTATTTTATTTTCATAAAATCTAATTAGAAATGCCGTTTTAAAGTTTTTAGGACGATTAATTTTAAAATTAAACAAGAAAACGTTTTTCTTGAAAATTACACAAAAACTGCAGAAACTTTTTTATTTCTTCATAAAACAAGGTAAATTTTCTTTAAATAATTTTATTTTCATGAAATCTAATTGGAAATGTCGTTTCAAAATTTTTCGGACGATTAATTTTAAAATTATACAAGAAAAAACGTTATTTTTTAGAAATAATGCGTTTTTCTTAAATATCAAACAAAAACTGCTGTAACTTTTTTATTTCTTTATAAAAAAATGTAAATTTTGTTTAAATAAATTTATTTTCATGAAATCTAATTAGAAATTTCGTTTTAAAATTTTTTGGACGAATAATTTTAAAATTATACAAAAAAACGTTATTTTTAAGAAATAATGAGTTTTTCTTAAAAATCAAACAAAAACTGCTGTAACTTTTTTATTTCTTTATAAAAAAATGTAAATTTTGTTTAAATTATTTTATTTTCATAAAATCTAATTAGAAATGCCGTTTTAAAATTTTTCGGACGATTAATTTTAAAATTATACAAAAAAAAACTTTATTTTTAAGAAATAATGCTTTTTTCTTAAAAATCAAACAAAAACTGCTGTAACTTTTTTATTTCTTCATAAAAAAAAATAAATTTTGTTTAAATAATTTTATTATCACGAAATCTAAGTAGAAATGTCGTTTTAAACTTTTACGGACGATTAATTTTAAAATTATACAAAAAAAACGTTATTTTTAAGAAATAATGCGTTTTTCTTAAAATCAAACAAAAACTGCTGTAACTTTTTCATTTTTTCATAAAAAAATGTAAATTTTCTTTAAATAATTTTATTTTCATGAAATCTAATTAGAGAAGCCGTTTTAAAGTATTTAGGACGATTAATTTTAAAATTAAACAAAAAAACGTTTTTCTTAAAAATCACACAAAAACTGCAGAAACTTTTTTATTTCTTCATAAAACAATGTAAATTTTATTTAAATAATTTTATTTTCATAAAATCTAATTAGAAATGTCGTTTTAAAATTTTTCGGACGATTAATTTTAAAATTATACAAAAAAAAAAACGTTATTTTTAAGAAATAATGAGGTTTTTCTCAAAAATCAAACAAAAACTGCTGTAACTTTTTTATTTCTTTATAAAAAAATGTAAATTTTATTAAATAATTTTATTTTCATGAAATCTAATTAGAAATGTCATTTTAAAATTTTTCGGACGATTAATTTTAAAATTATACCAAAAAAACTTTTTTCTTAAAAATCACACAAAAACTGCAGAAACTTTTTTATTTCTTCATAAAACAATGTAAATTTTATTTAAATAACTTTACTTTAATAAAATCTAATTAGAAATGTCGTTCTTAAATTTATTGGACGATTAATTTTAAAATTATACCAAAAAAACGTTATTTTTTAGAAATAATGCGTTTTTCTTAAAAATCAATCAAAAACTGCTGTAACTTTTTTATTTCTTTATAAAAAAATGTAAATTTTGTTTAAATAATTTTATTTTTATGAAATCTAATTCGTAATGCCGTTTTAAAATTTTTTGGACGATTAATTTTAAAATTATACAAAAAATAATGTTATTTTTAAGAAATAATGCGTTTTTCTTAAAAATCAAACAAAAACTGCTGTAACTTTTTTATTTCTTTATAAAAAAATGTAAATTTTTTTTAAATAATTTTATTTTTATGAAATCTAATTAGAAATGTCGTCTCAAAATTTTTCGGACGATTAATTTTAAAATTATACCAAAAAAACGTTATTTTTAAGAAATAATTCGTTTTTCTTAAAAATCAAACAAAAACTGCTGTAACTTTTTTATTTCTTCATAAAAAAATGTAAATTTTATTTAAATAATTTTATTTTCATGAAATCTAATTAAAAATGTAGTTTTAAATTTTTTCGGACGATTATTTTTAAAATTATACCAAAAAACCGTTATTTTTTAGAAATAATGCGTTTTTCTTAAAAATCAAACAAAAACTGCTGTAACTTTTTTATTTCTTTATAAAAAAATGTAAATTTTATTTAAATAATTTTAGTTTCATAAAATCTAATTAGAAATGTCGTTTTAAAATTTTTTGGACGAATAATTTTAAAATTATACCAAAAAAACGTTTTTCTTACAAATCACACAAAAACTGCAGAAACTTTTTTATTTCTTCATAAAACAATGTAACTTTTGTTTAAGTAATTTTATTTTCATGAAATCTAATTAGAAATGTCGTTTTAAAATTTTTTGGACGAATAATTTTAAAATTATACAAAAAAAAACGTTATTTTTAAGAAATAATGCGTTTTTCTTAAAAATCAAACAAAAACTGCTGTAACTTTTTTATTTCTTTATAAAAAAATGTAAATTTTGTTTAAATTATTTTATTTTCATAAAATCCAATTAGAAATGCCGTCTTAAAATTTTTCGGACGATTAATTTTAAAATTATACAAAAAAAAACGTTATTTTTAAGAAATAATGCGTTTTTCTTAAAAATCAAACAAAAACTGCTGTATCTTTTTTATTTCTTTATAAAAAAATGTAAATTTTATTTAAATTATTTTATATTCATAAAAGCTAATTGGAAATGCCGTTTCAAAATTTATTGGACGATAAATTTTAAAATGATACCAAAAAAACATTTTTCTTAAAAATCACACAAAAACTGCAGAAACTTTTTTATTTCTTCATAAAACAATGTAAACTTTGTGTAAATAATTTTATTTTCATGAAATCTAATTAGAAATGTCGTTTTAAATTTTTTTGGACTATTAATTTTAAAATTAAACAAAAAAAACGTTATTTTTAAGAAAAAATGCGTTTTTCTTAAAAATCAAACAAAAACTGCTGTAACTTTTTTATTTCTTTAAAAAAAAATGTAAATTTTAAATAAATAATTTTATTTTCATGAAATCTAATTAGAAATGTAGTTTTAAAATTTTTCGGACGATTATTTTTAAAATTATACCAAAAAAACGTTATTTTTTAGAAATAATGCGTTTTTCTTAAAAATCAAACAAAAACTGCTGTAACTTTTTTATTTCTTTATAAAAAAATGTAAATTTTATTTAAATTATTTTATTTTCATAAAATCTAATTAGAAATGCCGTTTCAAAATTTCTTGGACGATTAATTTTAAAATTATACCAAAAAAACGTTTTTCTTAAAAATCACACAAAAACTGCTGTAACTTTTTTATTTCTTTATAGAAATATGTAAATTTTGTTTAAATAATTTTATTTTCATGAAATCTAATTAGAAATGTCGTTTTAAAATTTTTTGGACGATTAATTTTAAAATTATACAAATAAAACGTTATTTTTAAGAAATAATGCGTTTTTCTTAAAAATCATACAAAAACTGCTGTAACTTTTTTATTTCTTTTTAAAAAAATGTAAATTTTGTTTAAATTATTTTATTTTCATAAAATCTAATTAGAAATGCCGTTTCAAAATTTCTTGGACGCTTAATTTTAAAATTATTCCAAAAAAACGTTTTTCTTAAAAATCACACAAAAACTGCTGTAACTTTTTTATTTCTTTATAGAAATATGTAAATTTTGTTTAAATAATTTTATTTTCATGAAATCTAATTAGAAATGTTGTTTTAAAATTTTTTGGACGATTAATTTTAAAATTAAACAAAAAAAACGTTATTTTTAAGAAATATAGCGTTTTTCTTACAAAATCAAACAAAAACTGCTGTAACTTTTTTATTTCTTTATCAAAAAATGTAAATTTTAGTTAAATAATTTTATTTTCATGAAATCTAATTAGAAATGTAGTTTTAAAATTTTTCGGACGATTATTTTCAAAATTATACCAAAAAAACGTAATTTTTTAGAAATAATGCGTTTTTCTTAAAAATCAAACAAAAACTGCTGTAACTTTTTTATTTCTTTATAAAAAAATGTAAATTTTGTTTAAATAATTTTATTTTCATGAAATCTGATTAGAAATGTCGTTTTAAAATTTTTTGGCCGATTAATTTTATAATTATACCAAAAAAACGTTTTTCTTAAAAATCACACAAAAACTGCTGTAACTTTTTTATTTCTTTATAGAAAAATGTAAATTTTGTTTAAATAATTTTATTTTCATGAAATCTAATTAGAAATGTCGTTTTAAAGTTTTTTGGATAATTAATTTTAAAATTAAACAAAAAAAACTTTATTTTTAAGAAATAATGCTTTTTTCTTAAAAATCAAACAAAAACTGCTGTAACTTTTTTATTTCCTCATAAAAAAATGTAAATTTTGTTTAAATTATTTTATTTTCATAAAATCTAATTAGAAATGCCGTTTTAAAATTTTTCGGACGATTAATTTTAAAATTATTCAAAAAAAAACTTTATTTTTAAGAAATAATGCGTTTTTCTTAAAATCAAACAAAAACTGCTGTAACTTTTTTATTTCTTTATAAAAAAATGTAAATTTTGTTTAAATAATTTTATTTTCATGAAATCTAATTAGAAATGTCGTTTTAAAATTTTTTGGACAAATAATTTTAAAATTATACAAAAAAACGTTATTTTTAAGAAATAATGCGTTTTTCTTAAAAATCAAACAAAAACTGCTGTAACTTTTTTATTTCTTTATAAAAAAATGTAAATTTTGCTTAACTTATTTTATTTTCATAAAATCTAATTAGAAATGCCGTTTTAAAATTTTTCGGACGATTAATTTTAAAATTATACAAAAAAAAACTTTATTTTTAAGAAATAATGCTTTTTTCTTAAAAATCAAACAAAAACTGCTGTAACTTTTTTATTTCTTCATAAAAAAAAATAATTTTTTTTTAAATAATTTTATTTTCACGAAATCTAAGTAGAAATGTCGTTTTAAAATTTTACGGACGATTAATTTTAAAATTATACAAAAAAAACGTTATTTTTAAGAAATAATGCGTTTTTCTTAAAATCAAACAAAAACTGCTGTAACTTTTTTATTTTTTCATAAAAAAATGTAAATTTTCTTTAAATAATTTTATTTTCATGAAATCTAATTAGAAATGCCGTTTTAAAGTTTTTAGGACGATTAATTTTAAAGTTAAACAAAAAAACGTTTTTCTTGAAAATCACACAAAAACTGCAGAAACTTTTTTATTTCTTCATAAAACAATTTAAATTTTGTTTAAATAATTTTATTTTCATGAAATCTAATTAGAAATGTCATTTTAAAATTTTTTGGACGATTAATTTTAAAATTATATAAAAAAAACTTTATTTTTAAGAAATAATGCGTTTTTTCTTAAAAATCAAACAAAAACTGCTGTAACTTTTTTATTTCTTTATAAAAAAATGAAAATTTTGTTTAAATAATTTTATTTTTATGAAATCTAATTAGAAATGTCGTTTTAAAATTTTTCGGCCGATTAATTTTAAAATTATACCAAAAAAACGTTATTTTAAAGAAATAATGCGTTTTTCTTAAAAATCAAACGAAAACTGCTGTAACTTTTTTATTTCTTCATAAAAAAATGTAAATTTTGCTTAAATATTTTTATTTTTATGAAATCTAATTAGAAAAGCTGTTTTAAAGTTTTTAGGACGATTAATTTTAAAATTAAACAAAAAAACGTTTTTCTTAAAAATCACACAAAAACTGCAGAAACTTTTTTATTTCTTCATAAAACAATGTAAATTTTATTTAAATAATTTTATTTTCATGAAATCTAATTAGAAATGTCGTTTTAAAATTTTTTGGACGATTAATTTTAAAATTATTAAAAAAAAAAACGTTTTTTTTAAGAAATAATGCGTTTTTCTTAAAAATCAAACAAAAACTGCTGTAACTTTTTTATTTCTTTATAAAAAAATGTAAATTTTATTTAAATTATTTTATTTTCATTAAATCTAATTAGAAATGCCGTTTTAAAATTTTTCGGACGATTAATTTTAATATTATACAAAAAAAACGTTATTTTTAAGAAATAATGCTTTTTTCTTAAAAATCAAACAAAAACTGCTGTAACTTTTTTATTTCTTCATAAAAAAATGTAAATTTTGTTTAAATTATTTTATTTTCATAAAATCTAATTAGAAATGCCGTTTTAAAATTTTTCGGACGATTAATTTTAAAATAATAGAAAAAAAAACGTTATTTTTAAGAAATAATGCGTTTTTCTTAAAAATCAAACAAAAACTGCAGTAACTTTTTTATTTCTTCATAAAAAAAATGTAAATTCTGTTAAAATAATTTTATTTTCATGAAATCTAATTAGAAATGCCGTTTTAAAGTTTTAAGGACGATTAATTTTAAAATTAAACAAAAAAACGTTTTTCTTAAAAATCAAACAAAAACTGCTGTAACTTTTTTATTTCTTTATAAAAAAATGTAAATTTTGTTTAAATAATTTTATTTTCATGAAATCTAATTAGAAATGTCGTTTTAAAATTTTTTGGACGAATAATTTTAAAATTATACAAAAAAACGTTATTTTTAAGAAATAATGCGTTTTTCTTAAAAATCAAACAAAAACTGCTGTAACTTTTTTATTTCTTTATAAAAAAATGTAAATTTTGTTTAAATAATTTTATTTTCATGAAATCTGATTAGAAATGTCGTTTTAAAATTTTTTGGCCGATTAATTTTATAATTATACCAAAAAAACGTTTTTCTTAAAAATCACACAAAAACTGCTGTAACTTTTTTATTTCTTTATAGAAAAATGTAAATTTTGTTTAAATAATTTTAGTTTCATGAAATCTAATTAGAAATGTCGTTTTAAAATTTTTTGGACAATTAATTTTAAAATTAAACAAAAAAAACTTTATTTTTAAGAAATAATGCTTTTTTCTTAAAAATCAAACAAAAACTGCTGTAACTTTTTTCTTCTTCATAAAAAAATGTTAATTTTATTTAAATAATTTTATTTTCATGAATTTTAATTAGAAATGCTGTTTTAAAATTTTTCGGACGATTACTTTTAAAATTATACAAAAAAAAACTTTATTTTTAAGAAATAATGCTTTTTTCTTAAAAATCAAACAAAAACTGCTGTAACTTTTTTATTTCTTTATCAAAAAATGTAAATTTTAGTTAAATAATTTTATTTTCATGAAATCTAATTAGAAATGTAGTTTTAAAATTTTTCGGACGATTATTTTCAAAATTATACCAAAAAAACGTAATTTTTTAGAAATAATGCGTTTTTCTTAAAAATCAAACAAAAACTGCTGTAACTTTTTTATTTCTTTATAAAAAAATGTAAATTTTGTTTAAATAATTTTATTTTCATGAAATCTGATTAGAAATGTCGTTTTAAAATTTTTTGGCCGATTAATTTTATAATTATACCAAAAAAACGTTTTTCTTAAAAATCACACAAAAACTGCTGTAACTTTTTTATTTCTTTATAGAAAAATGTAAATTTTGTTTAAATAATTTTATTTTCATGAAATCTAATTAGAAATGTCGTTTTAAAGTTTTTTGGATAATTAATTTTAAAATTAAACAAAAAAAACTTTATTTTTAAGAAATAATGCTTTTTTCTTAAAAATCAAACAAAAACTGCGGTAACTTTTTTCTTCTTCATAAAAAAATGTTAATTTTATTTAAATAATTTTATTTTCATGAAATCTAATTAGAAATGCTGTTTTAAAATTTTTCGGACGATTACTTTTAAAATTATACAAAAAAACGTTATTTTTAAGAAATAATGCGTTTTTCTTAAAAATCAAACAAAAACTGCTGTAACATTTTTATTTCTTTATAAAAAAATGTAAATTTTGTTTAAATTATTTTATTTTCATAAAATCTAATTAGAAATGCTGTTTTAAAATTTTTCGGAAGATTAATTTTAATATTATACAAAAAAAAACGTTATATTTAAGAAATAATGCTTCTTTCTTAAAAATCAAACAAAAACTGCTGTAACTTTTTTATTTCCTCATAAAAAAATGTAAATTTTGTTTAAATTATTTTATTTTCATAAAATCTAATTAGAAATGCCGATTCAAAATTTTTTGGACGATTAATTTTAAAATTATACCAAAAAAAACGTTTTTCTTAAAAATCACACAAAAAGTGCTGTAACTTTTTTATTTCTTTATAGAAAAATGTAAATTTTGTTTAAATAATTTTATTTTCATAAAATCTAATTAGAAATGCTGTTTTAAAATTTTTCGGACGATTAATTTTAATATTATACAAAAAAAACGTTATATTTAAGAAATAATGCTTTTTTCTTAAAAATCAAACAAAAACTGCTGTAACTTTTTTATTTCCTCATAAAAAAATGTAAATTTTGTTTAAATTATTTTATTTTCATGAAATCTAATTAGAAATGCTGTTTTTAAATTTTTCGGACGATTACTTTTAAAATTATACAAAAAAACGTTATTTTTAAGAAATAATGCGTTTTTCTTAAAAATCAAACAAAAACTGCTGTAACTTTTTTATTTCTTTATAAAAAAATGTAAATTTTGTTTAAATAATTTTATTTTCATGAAATCTGATTAGAAATGTCGTTTTAAAATTTTTTGGCCGATTAATTTTATAATTATACCAAAAAAACGTTTTTCTTAAAAATCACACAAAAACTGCTGTAACTTTTTTATTTCTTTATAGAAAAATGTAAATTTTGTTTAAATAATTTTATTTTCATGAAATCTAATTAGAAATGTCGTTTTAAAGTTTTTTGGATAATTAATTTTAAAATTAAACAAAAAAAACTTTATTTTTAAGAAATAATGCTTTTTTCTTAAAAATCAAACAAAAACTGCTGTAACTTTTTTCTTCTTCATAAAAAAATGTTAATTTTATTTAAATAATTTTATTTTCATGAAATCTAATTAGAAATGCTGTTTTAAAATTTTTCGGACGATTACTTTTAAAATTATACAAAAAAACGTTATTTTTAAGAAATAATGCGTTTTTCTTAAAAATCAAACAAAAACTGCTGTAACATTTTTATTTCTTTATAAAAAAATGTAAATTTTGTTTAAATTATTTTATTTTCATAAAATCTAATTAGAAATGCTGTTTTAAAATTTTTCGGACGATTAATTTTAATATTATACAAAAAAAAACGTTATTTTTAAGAAATAATGCGTTTTTCTTAAAAATCAAACGAAAACTGCTGTAACTTTTTTATTTCTTTATAAAAAAATGTAAATTTTGTTTAAATATTTTTATTTTCATGAAATCTAATTAGAATGTCGTTTTGCAATTTCTTGGACTATTAATTTGAAAATTATACCAAAAAAACGTTTTTCTTAAAAATCACACAAATACTGCAGAAACTTTTTTATTTCTTCATAAAACAATGTAAATTTTATTTAAATAATTTTATTTTCATGAAATCTAATTAGAAATGTCGTTTTAAAATTTTTTGGACGATTAATTTTAAAATTAAACAAAAAAAACTTTATTTTTAAGAAATAATGCGTTTTTCATAAAAATAAAACAAAAAGTGCTGTAACTTTTTTATTTCTTTATAAAAATATGTAAATTTTATTTAAATAATTTTAGTTTCATAAAATCTAATTAGAAATGTCGTTTTAAAATTTTTTGGACGAATAATTTTAAAATTATACCAAAAAAACGTTTTTCTTAAAAATCACACAAAAACTGCAGAAACTTTTTTATTTCTTCATAAAACAATGTAACTTTTGTTTAAGTAATTTTATTTTCATGAAATCTAATTAGAAATGTCGTTTTAAAATTTTTTGGACGAATAATTTAAAAATTATACAAAAAAAAACGTTATTTTTTAAGAAATAATGCGTGTTACTTAAAAATCAAACAAAAACTGCTGTAACTTTTTTATTTCTTTATAAAAAAATGTAAATTTTGTTTAAATTATTTTATTTTCATAAAATCCATTTAGAAATGCCGTCTTAAAATTTTTTGGACGAATAATTTAAAAATTATACAAAAAAAACGTTATTTTTTAAGAAATAATGCGTTTTTCTTAAAAATCAAACGAAAACTGCTGTAACTTTTTTATTTCTTAATAAAAAAATGTAAATTTTGTTTAAATAATTTTATTTTCATGAAATCTAATTAGAAATGTCGTTTTAAAATTTTTCGGACGATTAATTTTAAAATTATACGAAAAAAACGTTATTCTTAAAAATCACACAAAAACTGCAGAAACTTTTTTATTTCTTCATAAAACAATGTAAATTTTATTTAAATTATTTTATTTTCATGAAATCTAATTAGAAATGTCGTTTTAAAATTTTTTGGACGATTAATTTTAAAATTAAACAAAAAAAACTTTATTTTTAAGAAATAATGCGTTTTTCATAAAAATAAAACAAAAAGTGCTGTAACTTTTTTATTTCTTTATAAAAATATGTAAATTTTATTTAAATAATTTTAGTTTCATAAAATCTAATTAGAAATGTCGTTTTAAAATTTTTTGGACGATTAATTTTAAAATTATACCAAAAAAACATTTTTCTTATAAATCACACAAAAACTGCAGAAACTTTTTTATTT
Source organism: Stenus bimaculatus (assembly GCA_963971135.1). Taxonomy (NCBI): domain Eukaryota; kingdom Metazoa; phylum Arthropoda; class Insecta; order Coleoptera; family Staphylinidae; genus Stenus; species Stenus bimaculatus. The sequence goes on from OZ020184.1 coordinate 25,361,623, forward strand.
CTTCATAAAACAATGTAAACTTTGTTTAAATAATTTTATTTTCATGAAATCTAATTAGAAATGCCGTTTTAAAGTTTTTAGGACGATTAATTTTAAAATTAAACAAGAAAACGTTTTTCTTGAAAATTACACAAAAACTGCAGAAACTGTTTTATTTCTTCATAAAACAAGGTAAATTTTCTTTAAATAATTTTATTTTCATGAAATCTAATTGGAAATGTCGTTTCAAAATTTTTCGGACGATTAATTTTAAAATTATACAAGAAAAAACGTTATTTTTTAGAAATAATGCGTTTTTCTTAAATATCAAACAAAAACTGCTGTAACTTTTTTATTTCTTTATAAAAAAATGTAAATTTTGTTTAAATAAATTTATTTTCATGAAATCTAATTAGAAATTTCGTTTTAAAATTTTTTGGACGAATAATTTTAAAATTATACAAAAAAACGTTATTTTTAAGAAATAATGAGTTTTTCTTAAAAATCAAACAAAAACTGCTGTAACTTTTTTATTTCTTTATAAAAAAATGTAAATTTTGTTTAAATTATTTTATTTTCATAAAATCTAATTAGAAATGCCGTTTTAAAATTTTTCGGACGATTAATTTTAAAATTATACAAAAAAAAACTTTATTTTTAAGAAATAATGCTTTTTTCTTAAAAATCAAACAAAAACTGCTGTAACTTTTTTATTTCTTCATAAAAAAAAATAAATTTTGTTTAAATAATTTTATTATCACGAAATCTAAGTAGAAATGTCGTTTTAAACTTTTACGGACGATTAATTTTAAAATTATACAAAAAAAACGTTATTTTTAAGAAATAATGCGTTTTTCTTAAAATCAAACAAAAACTGCTGTAACTTTTTCATTTTTTCATAAAAAAATGTAAATTTTCTTTAAATAATTTTATTTTCATGAAATCTAATTAGAGAAGCCGTTTTAAAGTATTTAGGACGATTAATTTTAAAATTAAACAAAAAAACGTTTTTCTTAAAAATCACACAAAAACTGCAGAAACTTTTTTATTTCTTCATAAAACAATGTAAATTTTATTTAAATAATTTTATTTTCATAAAATCTAATTAGAAATGTCGTTTTAAAATTTTTCGGACGATTAATTTTAAAATTATACAAAAAAAAAACGTTATTTTTAAGAAATAATGAGTTTTTCTCAAAAATCAAACAAAAACTGCTGTAACTTTTTTATTTCTTTATAAAAAAATGTAAATTTTATTTAAATAATTTTATTTTCATGAAATCTAATTAGAAATGTCATTTTAAAATTTTTCGGACGATTAATTTTAAAATTATACCAAAAAAACTTTTTTCTTAAAAATCACACAAAAACTGCAGAAACTTTTTTATTTCTTCATAAAACAATGTAAATTTTATTTAAATAACTTTACTTTAATAAAATCTAATTAGAAATGTCGTTCTTAAATTTATTGGACGATTAATTTTAAAATTATACCAAAAAAACGTTATTTTTTAGAAATAATGCGTTTTTCTTAAAAATCAATCAAAAACTGCTGTAACTTTTTTATTTCTTTATAAAAAAATGTAAATTTTGTTTAAATAATTTTATTTTTATGAAATCTAATTAGAAATGTCGTCTCAAAATTTTTCGGACGATTAATTTTAAAATTATACCAAAAAAACGTTATTTTTAAGAAATAATTCGTTTTTCTTAAAAATCAAACAAAAACTGCTGTAACTTTTTTATTTCTTCATAAAAAAATGTAAATTTTATTTAAATAATTTTATTTTCATGAAATCTAATTAAAAATGTAGTTTTAAAATTTTTCGGACGATTATTTTTAAAATTATACCAAAAAACCGTTATTTTTTAGAAATAATGCGTTTTTCTTAAAAATCAAACAAAAACTGCTGTAACTTTTTTATTTCTTTATAAAAAAATGTAAATTTTATTTAAATAATTTTAGTTTCATAAAATCTAATTAGAAATGTCGTTTTAAAATTTTTTGGACGAATAATTTTAAAATTATACCAAAAAAACGTTTTTCTTACAAATCACACAAAAACTGCAGAAACTTTTTTATTTCTTCATAAAACAATGTAACTTTTGTTTAAGTAATTTTATTTTCATGAAATCTAATTAGAAATGTCGTTTTAAAATTTTTTGGACGAATAATTTTAAAATTATACAAAAAAAAACGTTATTTTTAAGAAATAATGCGTTTTTCTTAAAAATCAAACAAAAACTGCTGTAACTTTTTTATTTCTTTATAAAAAAATGTAAATTTTGTTTAAATTATTTTATTTTCATAAAATCCAATTAGAAATGCCGTCTTAAAATTTTTCGGACGATTAATTTTAAAATTATACAAAAAAAAACGTTATTTTTAAGAAATAATGCGTTTTTCTTAAAAATCAAACAAAAACTGCTGTATCTTTTTTATTTCTTTATAAAAAAATGTAAATTTTATTTAAATTATTTTATTTTCATAAAATCTAATTGGAAATGCCGTTTCAAAATTTATTGGACGATAAATTTTGAAATGATACCAAAAAAACATTTTTCTTAAAAATCACACAAAAACTGCAGAAACTTTTTTATTTCTTCATAAAACAATGTAAACTTTGTGTAAATAATTTTATTTTCATGAAATCTAATTAGAAATGTCGTTTTAAATTTTTTTGGACTATTAATTTTAAAATTAAACAAAAAAACGTTATTTTTAAGAAAAAATGCGTTTTTCTTAAAAATCGAACAAAAACTGCTGTAACTTTTTTATTTCTTTAAAAAAAAATGTAAATTTTAAATAAATAATTTTATTTTCATGAAATCTAATTAGAAATGTAGTTTTAAAATTTTTCGGACGATTATTTTTAAAATTATACCAAAAAAACGTTATTTTTTAGAAATAATGCGTTTTTCTTAAAAATCAAACAAAAACTGCTGTAACTTTTTTATTTCTTTATAAAAAAATGTAAATTTTATTTAAATTATTTTATTTTCATAAAATCTAATTAGAAATGCCGTTTCAAAATTTCTTGGACGATTAATTTTAAAATTATACCAAAAAAACGTTTTTCTTAAAAATCACACAAAAACTGCTGTAACTTTTTTATTTCTTTATAGAAATATGTAAATTTTGTTTAAATAATTTTATTTTCATGAAATCCAATTAGAAATGTCGTTTTAAAATTTTTTGGACGATTAATTTTAAAATTATACAAATAAAACGTTATTTTTAAGAAATAATGCGTTTTTCTTAAAAATCATACAAAAACTGCTGTAACTTTTTTATTTCTTTTTAAAAAAATGTAAATTTTGTTTAAATTATTTTATTTTCATAAAATCTAATTAGAAATGCCGTTTCAAAATTTCTTGGACGATTAATTTTAAAATTATTCCAAAAAAACATTTTTCTTAAAAATCACACAAAAACTGCTGTAACTTTTTTATTTCTTTATAGAAATATGTAAATTTTGTTTAAATAATTTTATTTTCATGAAATCTAATTAGAAATGTTGTTTTAAAATTTTTTGGACGATTAATTTTAAAATTAAACAAAAAAAACGTTATTTTTAAGAAATATAGCGTTTTTCTTACAAAATCAAACAAAAACTGCTGTAACTTTTTTATTTCTTTATCAAAAAATGTAAATTTTAGTTAAATAATTTTATTTTCATGAAATCTAATTAGAAATGTAGTTTTAAAATTTTTCGGACGATTATTTTCAAAATTATACCAAAAAAACGTAATTTTTTAGAAATAATGCGTTTTTCTTAAAAATCAAACAAAAACTGCTGTAACTTTTTTATTTCTTTATAAAAAAATGTAAATTTTGTTTAAATAATTTTATTTTCATGAAATCTGATTAGAAATGTCGTTTTAAAATTTTTTGGCCGATTAATTTTATAATTATACCAAAAAAACGTTTTTCTTAAAAATCACACAAAAACTGCTGTAACTTTTTTATTTCTTTATAGAGAAATGTAAATTTTGTTTAAATAATTTTATTTTCATGAAATCTAATTAGAAATGTCGTTTTAAAGTTTTTTGGATAATTAATTTTAAAATTAAACAAAAAAAACTTTATTTTTAAGAAATAATGCTTTTTTCTTAAAAATCAAACAAAAACTGCTGTAACGTTTTTATTTCCTCATAAAAAAATGTAAATTTTGTTTAAATTATTTTATTTTCATAAAATCTAATTAGAAATGCCGTTTTAAAATTTTTCGGACGATTAATTTTAAAATTATTCAAAAAAAAACTTTATTTTTAAGAAATAATGCGTTTTTCTTAAAATCAAACAAAAACTGCTGTAACTTTTTTATTTCTTTATAAAAAAATGTAAATTTTGTTTAAATAATTTTATTTTCATGAAATCTAATTAGAAATGTCGTTTTAAAATTTTTTGGACAAATAATTTTAAAATTATACAAAAAAACGTTATTTTTAAGAAATAATGCGTTTTTCTTAAAAATCAAACAAAAACTGCTGTAACTTTTTTATTTCTTTATAAAAAAATGTAAATTTTGCTTAACTTATTTTATTTTCATAAAATCTAATTAGAAATGCCGTTTTAAAATTTTTCGGACGATTAATTTTAAAATTATACAAAAAAAAACTTTATTTTTAAGAAATAATGCTTTTTTCTTAAAAATCAAACAAAAACTGCTGTAACTTTTTTATTTCTTCATAAAAAAAAATAATTTTTTTTTAAATAATTTTATTTTCACGAAATCTAAGTAGAAATGTCGTTTTAAAATTTTACGGACGATTAATTTTAAAATTATACAAAAAAAACGTTATTTTTAAGAAATAATGCGTTTTTCTTAAAATCAAACAAAAACTGCTGTAACTTTTTTATTTTTTCATAAAAAAATGTAAATTTTCTTTAAATAATTTTATTTTCATGAAATCTAATTAGAAATGCCGTTTTAAAGTTTTTAGGACGATTAATTTTAAAGTTAAACAAAAAAACGTTTTTCTTGAAAATCACACAAAAACTGCAGAAACTTTTTTATTTCTTCATAAAACAATTTAAATTTTGTTTAAATAATTTTATTTTCATGAAATCTAATTAGAAATGTCATTTTAAAATTTTTTGGACGATTAATTTTAAAATTATATAAAAAAAACTTTATTTTTAAGAAATAATGCGTTTTTTCTTAAAAATCAAACAAAAACTGCTGTAACTTTTTTATTTCTTTATAAAAAAATGAAAATTTTGTTTAAATAATTTTATTTTTATGAAATCTAATTAGAAATGTCGTTTTAAAATTTTTCGGCCGATTAATTTTAAAATTATACCAAAAAAACGTTATTTTAAAGAAATAATGCGTTTTTCTTAAAAATCAAACGAAAACTGCTGTAACTTTTTTATTTCTTCATAAAAAAATGTAAATTTTGCTTAAATATTTTTATTTTTATGAAATCTAATTAGAAAAGCTGTTTTAAAGTTTTTAGGACGATTAATTTTAAAATTAAACAAAAAAACGTTTTTCTTAAAAATCACACAAAAACTGCAGAAACTTTTTTATTTCTTCATAAAACAATGTAAATTTTATTTAAATAATTTTATTTTCATGAAATCTAATTAGAAATGTCGTTTTAAAATTTTTTGGACGATTAATTTTAAAATTATTAAAAAAAAAACGTTTTTTTTAAGAAATAATGCGTTTTTCTTAAAAATCAAACAAAAACTGCTGTAACTTTTTTATTTCTTTATAAAAAAATGTAAATTTTATTTAAATTATTTTATTTTCATTAAATCTAATTAGAAATGCCGTTTTAAAATTTTTCGGACGATTAATTTTAATATTATACAAAAAAAACGTTATTTTTAAGAAATAATGCTTTTTTCTTAAAAATCAAACAAAAACTGCTGTAACTTTTTTATTTCTTCATAAAAAAATGTAAATTTTGTTTAAATTATTTTATTTTCATAAAATCTAATTAGAAATGCCGTTTTAAAATTTTTCGGACGATTAATTTTAAAATAATAGAAAAAAAAACGTTATTTTTAAGAAATAATGCGTTTTTCTTAAAAATCAAACAAAAACTGCTGTAACTTTTTTATTTCTTTATAAAAAAATGTAAATTTTATTTAAATAATTTTATTTTCATGAAATCTAATTAGAAATGTCGTTTTAAAATTTTTTGGACGAATAATTTTAAAATTATACAAAAAAACGTTATTTTTAAGAAATAATGCGTTTTTCTTAAAAATCAAACAAAAACTGCTGTAACTTTTTTATTTCTTTATAAAAAAATGTAAATTTTGTTTAAATAATTTTATTTTCATGAAATCTGATTAGAAATGTCGTTTTAAAATTTTTTGGCCGATTAATTTTATAATTATACCAAAAAAACGTTTTTCTTAAAAATCACACAAAAACTGCTGTAACTTTTTTATTTCTTTATAGAAAAATGTAAATTTTGTTTAAATAATTTTAGTTTCATGAAATCTAATTAGAAATGTCGTTTTAAAATTTTTTGGACAATTAATTTTAAAATTAAACAAAAAAAACTTTATTTTTAAGAAATAATGCTTTTTTCTTAAAAATCAAACAAAAACTGCTGTAACTTTTTTCTTCTTCATAAAAAAATGTTAATTTTATTTAAATAATTTTATTTTCATGAATTTTAATTAGAAATGCTGTTTTAAAATTTTTCGGACGATTACTTTTAAAATTATACAAAAAAAAACTTTATTTTTAAGAAATAATGCTTTTTTCTTAAAAATCAAACAAAAACTGCTGTAACTTTTTTATTTCTTCATAAAAAAAAATAAATTTTTTTAAATAATTTTATTTTCACGAAATCTAAGTAGAAATGTCGTTTTAAAATTTTACGGACGATTAATTTTAAAATTATACAAAAAAAACGTTATTTTTAAGAAATAATGCTTTTTTCTTAAAATCAAACAAAAACTGCTGTAACTTTTTTATTTTTTCATAAAAAAATGTAAATTTTCTTTAAATAATTTTATTTTCATGAAATCTAATTAGAAATGCCGTTTTAAAGTTTTTAGGACGATTAATTTTAAAGTTAAACAAAAAAACGTTTTTCTTGAAAATCACACAAAAACTGCAGAAACTTTTTTATTTCTTCATAAAACAATTTAAATTTTGTTTAAATAATTTTATTTTCATGAAATCTAATTAGAAATGTCATTTTAAAATTTTTTGGACGATTAATTTTAAAATTATATAAAAAAAACTTTATTTTTAAGAAATAATTTGTTTTTTCTTAAAAATCAAACAAAAACTGCTGTAACTTTTTTATTTCTTTATAAAAAAATGTAAATTTTGTTTAAATAATTTTATTTTTATGAAATCTAATTAGAAATGTCGTTTCAAAATTTTTCGGACGATTAATTTTAAAATTATACCAAAAAAACGTTATTTTAAAGAAATAATGCGTTTTTCTTAAAAATCAAACGAAAACTGCTGTAACTTTTTTATTTCTTCATAAAAAAATGTAAATTTTGCTTAAATATTTTTATTTTTATGAAATCTAATTTGAAAAGCCGTTTTAAAGTTTTTAGGACGATTAATTTTAAAATTAAACAAAAAAACGTTTTTCTTAAAAATCACACAAAAACTGCAGAAACTTTTTTATTTCTTCATAAAACAATGTAAATTTTATTTAAATAATTTTATTTTCATTAAATCTAATTAGAAATGCCGTTTTAAAATTTTTCGGACGATTAATTTTAATATTATACAAAAAAAACGTTATTTTTAAGAAATAATGCTTTTTTCTTAAAAATCAAACAAAAACTGCTGTAACTTTTTTATTTCTTCATAAAAAAATGTAAATTTTGTTTAAATTATTTTATTTTCATAAAATCTAATTAGAAATGCCGTATTAAAATTTTTCGGACGATTAATTTTAAAATAATACAAAAAAAAAACGTTATTTTTAAGAAATAATGCGTTTTTCTTAAAAATCAAACAAAAACTGCAGTAACTTTTTTATTTCTTCATAAAAAAAATGTAAATTCTGTTAAAATAATCTTATTTTCATGAAATCTAATTAGAAATGCCGTTTTAAAGTTTTAAGGACGATTAATTTTAAAATTAAACAAAAAAACGTTTTTCTTAAAAATCACACAAAAACTGCAGAAACTTTTTTATTTCTTCATAAAACAATGTAAACTTTATTTAAATAATTTTATATTCATGAAATCTAATTAGAAATGTCGTTTTAAAATTTTTCGGACTATTAATTTTAAAATTATACAAAAAAAAAAACGTTATTTTTAAGAAATAATGCGTTTTTCTCAAAAATCAAACAAAAACTGCTGTAACTTTTTTATTTCTTTATAAAAAAATGTAAATTTTGTTTAAATTTTTTTATTTTCATAAAATCTAATTTGAAATGTTTTAAAATTTTTCGGACGATTAATTTTAAAATAATACAAAAAAAAAACGTTATTTTTAAAAAATAATGCGTTTTTCTTAAAATCAAACAAAAACTGCTGTAACTTTTTTATTTCTTCATAAAAAAATGTATATTTTCTTTAAATAATTTTATTTTCATGAAATCTAATTATAAATGCCGTTTTAAAGTTTTTAGGACGATTAATTTTAAATTAAACAAAAAAAACGGTTTTCTTGAAAATCACACAAAAACTGCAGAAACTTTTTTATTTCTTCATAAAACAATGTAAATTTTCTTTAAATAATTTTATTTTCATGAAATCTAATTGGAAATGTCGTTTCAAAATTATTCGGACGATTAATTTTAAAATTATACAAAAAAAAACGTTATTTTTTAGAAATAATGCGTTTTTTTTAAATATCAAACAAAAACTGCTGTAACTTTTTTATTTCCTCATAAAAAAATGTAAATTTTGTTTAAATTATTTTATTTTCATAAAATCTAATTAGAAATGCCGTTTTAAAATTTTTCGGACGATTAATTTTAAAATTATTCAAAAAAAAACTTTATTTTTAAGAAATAATGCGTTTTTCTTAAAATCAAACAAAAACTGCTGTAACTTTTTTATTTCTTTATAAAAAATGTAAATTTTGTTTAAATAATTTTATTTTCATGAAATCTAATTAGAAATGCTGTTTTAAATTTTTCGGACGATTAATTTTAATATTATACAAAAAAAACGTTATATTTAAGAAATAATGCTTTTTTCTTAAAAATCAAACAAAAACTGCTGTAACTTTTTTATTTCCTCATAAAAAAATGTAAATTTTGTTTAAATTATTTTATTTTCATAAAATCTAATTAGAAATGCCGTTTTAAAATTTTTCGGACGATTAATTTTAAAATTATTCAAAAAAAAACTTTATTTTTAAGAAATAATGCGTTTTTCTTAAAATCAAACAAAAACTGCTGTAACTTTTTTATTTCTTTATAAAAAAATGTAAATTTTGTTTAAATAATTTTATTTTCATGAAATCTAATTAGAAATGTCATTTTAAAATTGTTTGGACAAATAATTTTAAAATTATACAAAAAAACGTTATTTTTAAGAAATAATGCGTTTTTGTTAAAAATCAAACAAAAACTGCTGTAACATTTTTATTTCTTTATAAAAAAATGTAAATTTTGTTTAAATTATTTTATTTTCATAAAATCTAATTAGAAATGTTGTTTTAAAATTTTTTGGACGATTAATTTTAAAATTATACCAAAAAAACGTTTTTCTTAAAAATCACACAAAAACTGCTGTAACTTTTTTATTTCTTTATAGAAAAATGTAAATTTTGTTTAAATAATTTTATTTTCATAAAATCTAATTAGAAATGTTGTTTTAAAATTTTTTGGACGATTAATTTTAAAATTATACCAAAAAAACGTTTTTCTTAAAAATCACACAAAAACTGCTGTAACTTTTTTATTTCTTTATAAAAAAATGTAAATTTTATTTAAATTATTTTATTTTCATTAAATCTAATTAGAAATGCCGTTTTAAAATTTTTCGGACGATTAATTTTAATATTATACAAAAAAAACGTTATTTTTAAGAAATAATGCTTTTTTCTTAAAAATCAAACAAAAACTGCTGTAACTTTTTTATTTCTTTATAAAAAAATGAAAATTTTGTTTAAATAATTTTATTTTTATGAAATCTAATTAGAAATGTCGTTTTAAAATTTTTCGGCCGATTAATTTTAAAATTATACCAAAAAAACGTTATTTTAAAGAAATAATGCGTTTTTCTTAAAAATCAAACGAAAACTGCTGTAACTTTTTTATTTCTTCATAAAAAAATGTAAATTTTGCTTAAATATTTTTATTTTTATGAAATCTAATTAGAAAAGCTGTTTTAAAGTTTTTAGGACGATTAATTTTAAAATTAAACAAAAAAACGTTTTTCTTAAAAATCACACAAAAACTGCAGAAACTTTTTTATTTCTTCATAAAACAATGTAAATTTTATTTAAATAATTTTATTTTCATGAAATCTAATTAGAAATGTCGTTTTAAAATTTTTTGGACGATTAATTTTAAAATTATTAAAAAAAAAACGTTTTTTTTTAAGAAATAATGCGTTTTTCTTAAAAATCAAACAAAAACTGCTGTAACTTTTTTATTTCTTTATAAAAAAATGTAAATTTTATTTAAATTATTTTATTTTCATTAAATCTAATTAGAAATGCCGTTTTAAAATTTTTCGGACGATTAATTTTAATATTATACAAAAAAAACGTTATTTTTAAGAAATAATGCTTTTTTCTTAAAAATCAAACAAAAACTGCTGTAACTTTTTTATTTCTTCATAAAAAAATGTAAATTTTGTTTAAATTATTTTATTTTCATAAAATCTAATTAGAAATGCCGTTTTAAAATTTTTCGGACGATTAATTTTAAAATAATAGAAAAAAAAACGTTATTTTTAAGAAATAATGCGTTTTTCTTAAAAATCAAACAAAAACTGCAGTAACTTTTTTATTTCTTCATAAAAAAAATGTAAATTCTGTTAAAATAATTTTATTTTCATGAAATCTAATTAGAAATGCCGTTTTAAAGTTTTAAGGACGATTAATTTTAAAATTAAACAAAAAAACGTTTTTCTTAAAAATCAAACAAAAACTGCTGTAACTTTTTTATTTCTTTATAAAAAAATGTAAATTTTATTTAAATAATTTTATTTTCATGAAATCTAATTAGAAATGTCGTTTTAAAATTTTTTGGACGAATAATTTTAAAATTATACAAAAAAACGTTATTTTTAAGAAATAATGCGTTTTTCTTAAAAATCAAACAAAAACTGCTGTAACTTTTTTATTTCTTTATAAAAAAATGTAAATTTTGTTTAAATAATTTTATTTTCATGAAATCTGATTAGAAATGTCGTTTTAAAATTTTTTGGCCGATTAATTTTATAATTATACCAAAAAAACGTTTTTCTTAAAAATCACACAAAAACTGCTGTAACTTTTTTATTTCTTTATAGAAAAATGTAAATTTTGTTTAAATAATTTTAGTTTCATGAAATCTAATTAGAAATGTCGTTTTAAAATTTTTTGGACAATTAATTTTAAAATTAAACAAAAAAAACTTTATTTTTAAGAAATAATGCTTTTTTCTTAAAAATCAAACAAAAACTGCTGTAACTTTTTTCTTCTTCATAAAAAAATGTTAATTTTATTTAAATAATTTTATTTTCATGAATTTTAATTAGAAATGCTGTTTTAAAATTTTTCGGACGATTACTTTTAAAATTATACAAAAAAAAACTTTATTTTTAAGAAATAATGCTTTTTTCTTAAAAATCAAACAAAAACTGCTGTAACTTTTTTATTTCTTCATAAAAAAAAATAAATTTTTTTTAAATAATTTTATTTTCACGAAATCTAAGTAGAAATGTCGTTTTAAAATTTTACGGACGATTAATTTTAAAATTATACAAAAAAAACGTTATTTTTAAGAAATAATGCTTTTTTCTTAAAATCAAACAAAAACTGCTGTAACTTTTTTATTTTTTCATAAAAAAATGTAAATTTTCTTTAAATAATTTTATTTTCATGAAATCTAATTAGAAATGCCGTTTTAAAGTTTTTAGGACGATTAATTTTAAAGTTAAACAAAAAAACGTTTTTCTTGAAAATCACACAAAAACTGCAGAAACTTTTTTATTTCTTCATAAAACAATTTAAATTTTGTTTAAATAATTTTATTTTCATGAAATCTAATTAGAAATGTCATTTTAAAATTTTTTGGACGATTAATTTTAAAATTATATAAAAAAAACTTTATTTTTAAGAAATAATTTGTTTTTTCTTAAAAATCAAACAAAAACTGCTGTAACTTTTTTATTTCTTTATAAAAAAATGTAAATTTTGTTTAAATAATTTTATTTTTATGAAATCTAATTAGAAATGTCGTTTCAAAATTTTTCGGACGATTAATTTTAAAATTATACCAAAAAAACGTTATTTTAAAGAAATAATGCGTTTTTCTTAAAAATCAAACGAAAACTGCTGTAACTTTTTTATTTCTTCATAAAAAAATGTAAATTTTGCTTAAATATTTTTATTTTTATGAAATCTAATTTGATAAGCCGTTTTAAAGTTTTTAGGACGATTAATTTTAAAATTAAACAAAAAAACGTTTTTCTTAAAAATCACACAAAAACTGCAGAAACTTTTTTATTTCTTCATAAAACAATGTAAATTTTATTTAAATAATTTTATTTTCATTAAATCTAATTAGAAATGCCGTTTTAAAATTTTTCGGACGATTAATTTTAATATTATACAAAAAAAACGTTATTTTTAAGAAATAATGCTTTTTTCTTAAAAATCAAACAAAAACTGCTGTAACTTTTTTATTTCTTCATAAAAAAATGTAAATTTTGTTTAAATTATTTTATTTTCATAAAATCTAATTAGAAATGCCGTATTAAAATTTTTCGGACGATTAATTTTAAAATAATACAAAAAAAAACGTTATTTTTAAGAAATAATGCGTTTTTCTTAAAAATCAAACAAAAACTGCAGTAACTTTTTTATTTCTTCATAAAAAAAATGTAAATTCTGTTAAAATAATTTTATTTTCATGAAATCTAATTAGAAATGCCGTTTTAAAGTTTTAAGGACGATTAATTTTAAAATTAAACAAAAAAACGTTTTTCTTAAAAATCACACAAAAACTGCAGAAACTTTTTTATTTCTTCATAAAACAATGTAAACTTTATTTAAATAATTTTATATTCATGAAATCTAATTAGAAATGTCGTTTTAAAATTTTTCGGACTATTAATTTTAAAATTATACAAAAAAAAAACGTTATTTTTAAGAAATAATGCGTTTTTCTCAAAAATCAAACAAAAACTGCTGTAACTTTTTTATTTCTTTATAAAAAAATGTAAATTTTGTTTAAATTTTTTTATTTTCATAAAATCTAATTTGAAATGTTTTAAAATTTTTCGGACGATTAATTTTAAAATAATACAAAAAAAAACGTTATTTTTAAAAAATAATGCGTTTTTCTTAAAATCAAACAAAAACTGCTGTAACTTTTTTATTTCTTCATAAAAAAATGTATATTTTCTTTAAATAATTTTATTTTCATGAAATCTAATTATAAATGCCGTTTTAAAGTTTTTAGGACGATTAATTTTAAAGTTAAACAAAAAAACGGTTTTCTTGAAAATCACACAAAAACTGCAGAAACTTTTTTATTTCTTCATAAAACAATGTAAATTTTCTTTAAATAATTTTATTTTCATGAAATCTAATTGGAAATGTCGTTTCAAAATTATTCGGACGATTAATTTTAAAATTATACAAAAAAAAACGTTATTTTTTAGAAATAATGCGTTTTTTTTAAATATCAAACAAAAACTGCTGTAACTTTTTTATTTCCTCATAAAAAAATGTAAATTTTGTTTAAATTATTTTATTTTCATAAAATCTAATTAGAAATGCCGTTTTAAAATTTTTCGGACGATTAATTTTAAAATTATTCAAAAAAAAACTTTATTTTTAAGAAATAATGCGTTTTTCTTAAAATCAAACAAAAACTGCTGTAACTTTTTTATTTCTTTATAAAAAAATGTAAATTTTATTTAAATAATTTTATTTTCATGAAATCTAATTAGAAATGCTGTTTTAAAATTTTTCGGACGATTAATTTTAATATTATACAAAAAAAACGTTATATTTAAGAAATAATGCTTTTTTCTTAAAAATCAAACAAAAACTGCTGTAACTTTTTTATTTCCTCATAAAAAAATGTAAATTTTGTTTAAATTATTTTATTTTCATAAAATCTAATTAGAAATGCCGTTTTAAAATTTTTCGGACGATTAATTTTAAAATTATTCAAAAAAAAACTTTATTTTTAAGAAATAATGCGTTTTTCTTAAAATCAAACAAAAACTGCTGTAACTTTTTTATTTCTTTATAAAAAAATGTAAATTTTGTTTAAATAATTTTATTTTCATGAAATCTAATTAGAAATGTCATTTTAAAATTTTTTGGACAAATAATTTTAAAATTATACAAAAAAACGTTATTTTTAAGAAATAATGCGTTTTTGTTAAAAATCAAACAAAAACTGCTGTAACATTTTTATTTCTTTATAAAAAAATGTAAATTTTGTTTAAATTATTTTATTTTCATAAAATCTAATTAGAAATGCTGTTTTAAAATTTTTCGGACGATTAATTTTAATATTATACAAAAAAAACGTTATATTTAAGAAATAATGCGTTTTTCTTAAAAATCATACAAAAACTGCTGTAACTTTTTTATTTCTTTTTAAAAAAATGTAAATTTTGTTTAAATTATTTTATTTTCATAAAATCTAATTAGAAATGCCGATTCAAAATTTTTTGGACGATTAATTTTAAAATTATACCAAAAAAACGTTTTTCTTAAAAATCACACAAAAACTGCTGTAACTTTTTTATTTCTTTATAGAAAAATGTAAATTTTGTTTAAATAATTTTATTTTCATAAAATCTAATTAGAAATGTTGTTTTAAAATTTTTTGGACGATTAATTTTAAAATTAAACAAAAAAAACGTTATTTTTAAGAAATATAGCGTTTTTCTTAAAAATCAAACAAAAACTGCTGTAACTTTTTTATTTCTTTATAAAAAAATGTAAATTTTGTTTAAATAATTTTATTTTCATGAAATCTAATTAGAAATGCTGTTTTTAAATTTTTCGGACGATTACTTTTAAAATTATACAAAAAAACGTTATTTTTAAGAAATAATGCGTTTTTCTTAAAAATCAAACAAAAACTGCTGTAACATTTTTATTTCTTTTTAAAAAAATGTAAATTTTGTTTAAATTATTTTATTTTCATAAAATCTAATTAGAAATGCTGTTTTAAAATTTTTCGGACGATTAATTTTAATATTATACAAAAAAAACTTTATATTTAAGAAATAATGCTTTTTTCTTAAAAATCAAACAAAAACTGCTGTAACTTTTTTATTTCCTCATAAAAAAATGTAAATTTTGTTTAAATTATTTTATTTTCATAAAATCTAATTAGAAATGCCGTTTTAAAATTTTTCGGACGATTAATTTTAAAATTATTCAAAAAAAAACTTTATTTTTAAGAAATAATGCGTTTTTCTTAAAATCAAACAAAAACTGCTGTAACTTTTTTATTTCTTTATAAAAAAATGTAAATTTTGTTTAAATAATTTTATTTTCATGAAATCTAATTAGAAATGTCATTTTAAAATTTTTTGGACAAATAATTTTAAAATTATACAAAAAAACGTTATTTTTAAGAAATAATGCGTTTTTCTTAAAAATCAAACAAAAACTGCTGTAACTTTTTTATTTCTTTATAAAAAAATGTAAATTTTGTTTAACTTATTTTATTTTCATAAAATCTAATTAGAAATGCCGTTTTAAAATTTTTCGGACGATTAATTTTAAAATTATACAAAAAAAAACTTTATTTTTAAGAAATAATGCTTTTTTCTTAAAAATCAAACAAAAACTGCTGTAACTTTTATATTTCTTCATAAAAAAAAATAAATTTTTTTTAAATAATTTTATTTTCACGAAATCTAAGTAGAAATGTCGTTTTAAAATTTTACGGACGATTAATTTTAAAATTATACAAAAAAAACGTTATTTTTAAGAAATAATGCGTTTTTCTTAAAATCAAACAAAAACTGCTGTAACTTTTTTATTTTTTCATAAAAAAATGTAAATTTTCTTTAAATAATTTTATTTTCATGAAATCTAATTAGAAATGCCGTTTTAAAGTTTTTAGGACGATTAATTTTAAAGTTAAACAAAAAAACGTTTTTCTTGAAAATCACACAAAAACTGCAGAAACTTTTTTATTTCTTCATAAAACAATTTAAATTTTGTTTAAATAATTTTATTTTCATGAAATCTAATTAGAAATGTCATTTTAAAATTTTTTGGACGATTAATTTTAAAATTATATAAAAAAAACTTTATTTTTAAGAAATAATGCGTTTTTTCTTAAAAATCAAACAAAAACTGCTGTAACTTTTTTATTTCTTTATAAAAAAATGTAAATTTTGTTTAAATAATTTTATTTTTATGAAATCTAATTAGAAATGTCGTTTCAAAATTTTTCGGACGATTAATTTTAAAATTATACCAAAAAAACGTTATTTTAAAGAAATAATGCGTTTTTCTTAAAAATCAAACGAAAACTGCTGTAACTTTTTTATTTCTTCATAAAAAAATGTAAATTTTGCTTAAATATTTTTATTTTTATGAAATCTAATTAGAAAAGCCGTTTTAAAGTTTTTAGGACGATTAATTTTATAATTAAACAAAAAAACGTTTTTCTTAAAAATCACACAAAAACTGCAGAAACTTTTTTATTTCTTCATAAAACAATGTAAATTTTATTTAAATAATTTTATTTTCATTAAATCTAATTAGAAATGCCGTTTTAAAATTTTTCGGACGATTAATTTTAATATTATACAAAAAAAACGTTATTTTTAAGAAATAATGCTTTTTTCTTAAAAATCAAACAAAAACTGCTGTAACTTTTTTATTTCTTCATAAAAAAATGTAAATTTTGTTTAAATTATTTTATTTTCATAAAATCTAATTAGAAATGCCGTATTAAAATTTTTCGGACGATTAATTTTAAAATAATACAAAAAAAAACGTTATTTTTAAGAAATAATGCGTTTTTCTTAAAAATCAAACAAAAACTGCAGTAACTTTTTTATTTCTTCATAAAAAAAATGTAAATTCTGTTAAAATAATTTTATTTTCATGAAATCTAATTAGAAATGCCGTTTTAAAGTTTTAAGGACGATTAATTTTAAAATTAAACAAAAAAACGTTTTTCTTAAAAATCACACAAAAACTGCAGAAACTTTTTTATTTCTTCATAAAACAATGTAAACTTTATTTAAATAATTTTATATTCATGAAATCTAATTAGAAATGTCGTTTTAAAATTTTTCGGACGATTAATTTTAAAATTATACAAAAAAAAAAAACGTTATTTTTAAGAAATAATGCGTTTTTCTCAAAAATCAAACAAAAACTGCTGTAACTTTTTTATTTCTTTATAAAAAAATGTAAATTTTGTTTAAATTTTTTTATTTTCATAAAATCTAATTTGAAATGTTTTAAATATTTTCGGACGATTAATTTTAAAATAATACAAAAAAAAACGTTATTTTTAAAAAATAATGCGTTTTTCTTAAAATCAAACAAAAACTGCTGTAACTTTTTTATTTCTTCATAAAAAAAAGTATATTTTCTTTAAATAATTTTATTTTCATGAAATCTAATTATAAATGCCGTTTTAAAGTTTTTAGGACGATTAATTTTAAAGTTAAACAAAAAAACGGTTTTCTTGAAAATCACACAAAAACTGCAGAAACTTTTTTATTTCTTCATAAAACAATGTAAATTTTCTTTAAATAATTTTATTTTCATGAAATCTAATTGGAAATGTCGTTTCAAAATTATTCGGACGATTAATTTTAAAATTATACAAAAAAAAACGTTATTTTTTAGAAATAATGCGTTTTTTTTAAATATCAAACAAAAACTGCTGTAACTTTTTTATTTCTTTATAAAAAAATGTAAATTTTGTTTAAATAATTTTATTTTCATGAAATCTAATTAGAAATGTCGTTTTAAAATTTTTTGGACGAATAATTTTAAAATTATACAAAAAAACGTTATTTTTAAGAAATAATGCGTTTTTCTTAAAAATCAAACAAAAACTGCTGTAACTTTTTTATTTCTTTATAAAAAAATGTAAATTTTGTTTAAATAATTTTATTTTCATGAAATCTGATTAGAAATGTCGTTTTAAAATTTTTTGGCCGATTAATTTTATAATTATACCAAAAAAACGTTTTTCTTAAAAATCACACAAAAACTGCTGTAACTTTTTTATTTCTTTATAGAAAAATGTAAATTTTGTTTAAATAATTTTATTTTCATGAAATCTAATTAGAAATGTCGTTTTAAAATTTTTTGGACAATTAATTTTAAAATTAAACAAAAAAACTTTATTTTTAAGAAATAATGCTTTTTTCTTAAAAATCACACAAAAACTGCTGTAACTTTTTTATTTCTTTATAGAAAAATGTAAATTTTGTTTAAATAATTTTATTTTCATAAAATCTAATTAGAAATGTTGTTTTAAAATTTTTTGGACGATTAATTTTAAAATTATACAAAAAAACGTTATTTTTAAGAAATAATGCGTTTTTCTTAAAAATCAAACAAAAACTGCTGTAACATTTTTATTTCTTTATAAAAAAATGTAAATTTTGTTTAAATTATTTTATTTTCATAAAATCTAATTAGAAATGCTGTTTTAAAATTTTTCGGACGATTAATTTTAATATTATACAAAAAAAACGTTATATTTAAGAAATAATGCTTTTTTCTTAAAAATCAAACAAAAACTGCTGTAACTTTTTTATTTCCTCATAAAAAAATGTAAATTTTGTTTAAATTATTTTATTTTCATAAAGTCTAATTAGAAATGCCGTTTTAGAATTTTTCGGACGATTAATTTTAAAATAATACAAAAAAAAACGTTATTTTTAAGAAATAATGCGTTTTTCTTAAAAATCAAACAAAAACTGCAGTAACTTTTTTATTTCTTCATAAAAAAAATGTAAATTCTGTTAAAATAATTTTATTTTCATGAAATCTAATTAGAAATGCCGTTTTAAAGTTTTAAGGACGATTAATTTTAAAATTAAACAAAAAAACGTTTTTCTTAAAAATCACACAAAAACTGCAGAAACTTTTTTATTTCTTCATAAAACAATGTAAACTTTATTTAAATAATTTTATTTTCATGAAATCTAATTAGAAATGTCGTTTTAAAATTTTTCGGACGATTAATTTTAAAATTATACAAAAAAAAAAACGTTATTTTTAAGAAATAATGCGTTTTTCTCAAAAATCAAACAAAAACTGCTGTAACTTTTTTATTTCTTTATAAAAAAATGTAAATTTTGTTTAAATTTTTTTATTTTCATGAAATCTAATTATAAATGCCGTTTTAAAGTTTTTAGGACGATTAATTTTAAAGTTAAACAAAAAAACGGTTTTCTTGAAAATCACACAAAAACTGCAGAAACTTTTTTATTTCTTCATAAAACAATGTAAATTTTCTTTAAATAATTTTATTTTCATGAAATCTAATTGGAAATGTCGTTTCAAAATTATTCGGACGATTAATTTTAAAATTATACAAAAAAAAACGTTATTTTTAAGAAATAATGCGTTTTACTCAAAAATCAAACAAAAACTGCTGTAACTTTTTTATTTCTTTATAAAAAAATGTAAATTTTGTTTAAATAATTTTATTTTCATGAAATCTAATTAGAAATGTCGTTTTAAAATTTTTCGGACGATTAATTTTAAAATTATACCAAAAAAACATTTTTCTTAAAAATCACACAAAAACTGCAGAAACTTTTTTATTTCTTCATAAAACAATGTAAATTTTATTTAAATAACTTAACTTTCATAAAATCTAATTAGAAATGTCGTTTTAAAATTTATTGGACGATTAATTTTAAAATTATACCAAAAAAACGTTATTTTTTAGAAATAATGCGTTTTTCTTAAAAATCAAACAAAAACTGCTGTAACTTTTTTATTTCTTTATAAAAAAATGTAAATTTTGTTTAAATAATTTTATTTTTATTAAATCTAATTAAAAATGCCGTTTTAAAGTTTTTCGGACGAATAATTTTAAAATTATACAAAAAATAATGTTATTTTTAAGAAATAATGCGTTTTTCTTAAAAATCAAACAAAAACTGCTGTAACTTTTTTATTTCTTTATAAAAAAATGTAAATTTTGTTTAAATAATTTTATTTTTATGAAATCTAATTAGAAATGTCGTCTCAAAATTTTTCGGACGATTAATTTTAAAATTATACCAAAAAAACGATATTTTTAAGAAATAATTCGTTTTTCTTAAAAATCAAACAAAAACTACTGTAACTTTTTTATTTCTTCATAAAAAAATGTAAATTTTATTTAAATAATTTTATTTTCATGAAATCTAATTAGAAATGTCGTTTTAAAATTTTTCGGACGATTAATTTTAAAATTATACAAGAAAAACGTTATTTTAAAGAAATAATGCGTTTTTCTTAAAAATCAAACAAAAACTGCTGTAACTTTTTTATTTCTTCATAAAAAAATGTAAATTTTGTTTAAATATTTTTATTTTTATGAAATCTAATTAGAAAAGCCGTTTTAAAGTTTTTAGGACGATTAATTTTAAAATTAAACAAAAAAACGTTTTTCTTAAAAATCACACATAAACTGCAGAAACTTTTTTATTTCTTCATAAAACAATGTAAATTTTATTTAAATAATTTTATTTTCATGAAATCTTATTAGAAATGTCGTTTTAAAATTTTTTGGACGATTAATTTTAAAATTATTCAAAAAAAAACGTTTTTTTTTAAGAAATAATGCGTTTTTCTTAAAAATCAAACAAAAACTGCTGTAACTTTTTTATTTCTTCATAAAACAATGTAAATTTTGTTTAAATAATTTAATTTTCATGAAATCCAATTAGAAATATCGTTTTAAAATATTTTGGACGATTAATTTTAAAATTAAACAAAAAAAAACGTTATTTTTAAGAAATAATCCGTTTTTCTTAAAAATCAAACAAAAACTGCTGTAACTTTTTTATTTCTTTATCAAAAAATGTAAATTTTGTTTAAATAATTTTATTTTCATAAAATCTAATTAGAAATGTCGTTTTAAAATTTATTGGACGATTAATTTTAAAATTATACCAAAAAAACGTTATTTTTTAGAAATAATGCGTTTTTCTTAAAAATCAAACAAAAACTGCTGTAACTTTTTTATTTCTTTATAAAAAAATGTAAATTTTGTTTAAATAATTTTATTTTCATGAAATCTAATTAGAAATGTCGTTTTAAAATTTTTCGGACGATTAATTTTAAAATTATACAAGAAAAACGTTATTTTAAAGAAATAATGCGTTTTTCTTAAAAATCAAACAAAAACTGCTGTAACTTTTTTATTTCTTCATAAAAAAATGTAAATTTTGTTTACATATTTTTATTTTTATGAAATCTAATTAGAAAAGCCATTTTAAAGTTTTTAGGACGATTAATTTTAAAATTAAACAAAAAACGTTTTTCTTAAAAATCACACAAAAACTGCAGAAACTTTTTTATTTCTTCATAAAACAATGTAAATTTTATTTAAATAATTTTATTTTCATAAAATCTAATTAGAAATGTCGTTTTAAAATTTTTCGGACGATTAATTTTAAAATTATACAAAAAAAAAACGTTATTTTTAAGAAATAATGAGTTTTTCTCAAAAATCGAACAAAAACTGCTGTAACTTTTTTATTTCTTTATAAAAAAATGTAAATTTTGTTTAAATTTTTTTAATTTCATAAAATCTAATTAGAAATGCCGTTTTAAAATTTTTCGGACGATTAATTTTAAAATTATACAAAAAAAAAACGTTATTTTTAAGAAATAATGCGTTTTACTCAAAAATCAAACAAAAACTGCTGTAACTTTTTTATTTCTTTATAAAAAAATGTAAATTTTGTTTAAATAATTTTATTTTCATGAAATCTAATTAGAAATGTCGTTTTAAAATTTTTCGGACGATTAATTTTAAAATTATACCAAAAAAACATTTTTCTTAAAAATCACACAAAAACTGCAGAAACTTTTTTATTTCTTCATAAAACAATGTAAATTTTATTTAAATAACTTAACTTTCATAAAATCTAATTAGAAATGTCGTTTTAAAATTTATTGGACGATTAATTTTAAAATTATACCAAAAAAACGTTATTTTTTAGAAATAATGCGTTTTTCTTAAAAATCAAACAAAAACTGCTGTAACTTTTTTATTTCTTTATAAAAAAATGTAAATTTTGTTTAAATAATTTTATTTTTATTAAATCTAATTAGAAATGCCGTTTTAAAATTTTTCGGACGAATAATTTTAAAATTATACAAAAAATAATGTTATTTTTAAGAAATAATGCGTTTTTCTTAAAAATCAAACAAAAACTGCTGTAACATTTTTATTTCTTTATAAAAAAATGTAAATTTTGTTTAAATAATTTTATTTTTATGAAATCTAATTAGAAATGTCGTCTCAAAATTTTTCGGACGATTAATTTTAAAATTATACCAAAAAAACGATATTTTTAAGAAATAATTCGTTTTTCTTAAAAATCAAACAAAAACTACTGTAACTTTTTTATTTCTTCATAAAAAAATGTAAATTTTATTTAAATAATTTTATTTTCATGAAATCTAATTAGAAATGTCGTTTTAAAATTTTTCGGACGATTAATTTTAAAATTATTAAAAAAAAAACGTTTTTTTTAAGAAATAATGCGTTTTTCTTAAAAATCAAACAAAAACTGCTGTAACTTTTTTATTTCTTCATAAAAAAATGTAAATTTTGCTTAAATATTTTTATTTTTATGAAATCTAATTAGAAAAGCCGTTTTAAAGTTTTTAGGACGATTAATTTTAAAATTAAACAAAAAAACGTTTTTCTTAAAAATCACACAAAAACTGCAGAAACTTTTTTATTTCTTCATAAAACAATGTAAATTTTATTTAAATAATTTTATTTTCATGAAATCTAATTAAAAATGTCGTTTTAAAATTTTTTGGACGATTAATTTTAAAATTATTAAAAAAAAAACGTTTTTTTTAAGAAATAATGCGTTTTTCTTAAAAATCAAACAAAAACTGCTGTAACTTTTTTATTTCTTTATAAAAAAATGTAAATTTTGTTTAAATTATTTAATTTTCATTAAATCTAATTAGAAATGCCGTTTTAAAATTTTTCGGACGATTAATTTTAATATTATACAAAAAAAACGTTATTTTTAAGAAATAATGCTTTTTTCTTAAAAATCAAACAAAAACTGCTGTAACTTTTTTATTTCTTCATAAAAAAATGTAAATTTTGTTTAAATTATTTTATTTTCATAAAATCTAATTAGAAATGCCGTTTTAAAATTTTTCGGACGATTAATTTTAAAATAATACAAAAAAAAACGTTATTTTTAAGAAATAATGCGTTTTTCTTAAAAATCAAACAAAAACTGCAGTAACTTTTTTATTTCTTCATAAAAAAAATGTAAATTCTGTTAAAATAATTTTATTTTCATGAAATCTAATTAGAAATGCCGTTTTAAAGTTTTAAGGACGATTAATTTTAAAATTAAACAAAAAAAAACGTTATTTTTAAGAAATAATGCGTTTTTCTTAAAAATCACACAAAAACTGCAGAAACTTTTTTATTTCTTCATAAAACAATGTAAACTTTATTTAAATAATTTTATTTTCATGAAATCTAATTAGAAATGTCGTTTTAAAATTTTTCGGACGATTAATTTTAATATTATACAAAAAAAACGTTATTTTTAAGAAATAATGCTTTTTTCTTAAAAATCAAACAAAAACTGCTGTAACTTTTTTATTTCTTCATAAAAAAATGTAAATTTTGTTTAAATTATTTTATTTTCATAAAATCTAATTAGAAATGCCGTTTTAAAATTTTTCGGACGATTACTTTTAAAATTATACAAAAAAACGTTATTTTTAAGAAATAATGCGTTTTTCTTAAAAATCAAACAAAAACTGCTGTAACATTTTTATTTCTTTATAAAAAAATGTAAATTTTGTTTAAATTATTTTATTTTCATAAAATCTAATTAGAAATGCTGTTTTAAAATTTTTCGGACGATTAATTTTAATATTATACAAAAAAAACGTTATATTTAAGAAATAATGCGTTTTTCTTAAAAATCATACAAAAACTGCTGTAACTTTTTTATTTCTTTTTAAAAAAATGTAAATTTTGTTTAAATTATTTTATTTTCATAAAATCTAATTAGAAATGCCGATTCAAAATTTTTTGGACGATTAATTTTAAAATTATACCAAAAAAACGTTTTTCTTAAAAATCACACAAAAACTGCTGTAACTTTTTTATTTCTTTATAGAAAAATGTAAATTTTGTTTAAATAATTTTATTTTCATAAAATCTAATTAGAAATGTTGTTTTAAAATTTTTTGGACGATTAATTTTAAAATTAAACAAAAAAAACGTTATTTTTAAGAAATATAGCGTTTTTCTTAAAAATCAAACAAAAACTGCTGTAACTTTTTTATTTCTTTATAAAAAAATGTAAATTTTGTTTAAATAATTTTATTTTCATGAAATCTAATTAGAAATGCTGTTTTTAAATTTTTCGGACGATTACTTTTAAAATTATACAAAAAAACGTTATTTTTAAGAAATAATGCGTTTTTCTTAAAAATCAAACAAAAACTGCTGTAACATTTTTATTTCTTTATAAAAAAATGTAAATTTTGTTTAAATTATTTTATTTTCATAAAATCTAATTAGAAATGCTGTTTTAAAATTTTTCGGACGATTAATTTTAATATTATACAAAAAAAAAACGTTATATTTAAGAAATAATGCTTTTTTCTTAAAAATCAAACAAAAACTGCTGTAACTTTTTTATTTCCTCATAAAAAAATGTAAATTTTGTTTAAATTATTTTATTTTCATAAAATCTAATTAGAAATGCCGTTTTAAAATTTTTCGGACGATTAATTTTAAAATTATTCAAAAAAAAACTTTATTTTTAAGAAATAATGCGTTTTTCTTAAAATCAAACAAAAACTGCTGTAACTTTTTTATTTCTTTATAAAAAAATGTAAATTTTGTTTAAATAATTTTATTTTCATGAAATCTAATTAGAAATGTCATTTTAAAATTTTTTGGACAAATAATTTTAAAATTATACAAAAAAACGTTATTTTTAAGAAATAATGCGTTTTTCTTAAAAATCAAACAAAAACTGCTGTAACTTTTTTATTTCTTTATAAAAAAATGTAAATTTTGTTGAACTTATTTTATTTTCATAAAATCTAATTAGAAATGCCGTTTTAAAATTTTTCGGACGATTAATTTTAAAATTATACAAAAAAAAACTTTATTTTTAAGAAATAATGCTTTTTTCTTAAAAATCAAACAAAAACTGCTGTAACTTTTATATTTCTTCATAAAAAAAAATAAATTTTTTTTAAATAATTTTATTTTCACGAAATCTAAGTAGAAATGTCGTTTTAAAATTTTACGGACGATTAATTTTAAAATTATACAAAAAAAACGTTATTTTTAAGAAATAATGCGTTTTTCTTAAAATCAAACAAAAACTGCTGTAACTTTTTTATTTTTTCATAAAAAAATGTATATTTTCTTTAAATAATTTTATTTTCATGAAATCTAATTATAAATGCCGTTTTAAAGTTTTTAGGACGATTAATTTTAAAGTTAAACAAAAAAACGATTTCTTGAAAATCACACAAAAACTGCAGAAACTTTTTTATTTCTTCATAAAACAATGTAAATTTTCTTTAAATAATTTTATTTTCATGAAATCTAATTGGAAATGTCGTTTCAAAATTATTCGGACGATTAATTTTAAAATTATACAAAAAAAAACGTTATTTTTTAGAAATAATGCGTTTTTTTTAAATATCAAACAAAAACTGCTGTAACTTTTTTATTTCTTTATAAAAAAATGTAAATTTTGTTTAAATAATTTTATTTTCATGAAATCTAATTAGAAATGTCGTTTTAAAATTTTTTGGACGAATAATTTTAAAATTATACAAAAAAACGTTATTTTTAAGAAATAATGCGTTTTTCTTAAAAATCAAACAAAAACTGCTGTAACTTTTTTATTTCTTTATAAAAAAATGTAAATTTTGTTTAAATAATTTTATTTTCATGAAATCTGATTAGAAATGTCGTTTTAAAATTTTTTGGCCTATTAATTTTATAATTATACCAAAAAAACGTTTTTCTTAAAAATCACACAAAAACTGCTGTAACTTTTTTATTTCTTTATAGAAAAATGTAAATTTTGTTTAAATAATTTTATTTTCATGAAATCTAATTAGAAATGTCGTTTTAAAATTTTTTGGACAATTAATTTTAAAATTAAACAAAAAAAACTTTATTTTTAAGAAATAATGCTTTTTTCTTAAAAATCAAACAAAAACTGCTGTAACTTTTTTCTTCTTCATAAAAAAATGTTAATTTTATTTAAATAATTTTATTTTCATGAAATCTAATTAGAAATGCTGTTTTAAAATTTTTCGGACGATTACTTTTAAAATTATACAAAAAAACGTTATTTTTAAGAAATAATGCGTTTTTCTTAAAAATCAAACAAAAACTGCTGTAACATTTTTATTTCTTTATAAAAAAATGTAAATTTTGTTTAAATTATTTTATTTTCATAAAAACTAATTAGAAATGCTGTTTTAAAATTTTTCGGACGATTAATTTTAATATTATACAAAAAAAACGTTATATTTAAGAAATAATGCTTTTTTCTTAAAAATCAAACAAAAACTGCTGTAACTTTTTTATTTCCTCATAAAAAAATGTAAATTTTGTTTAAATTATTTTATTTTCATAAAATCTAATTAGAAATGCCGTTTTAAAATTTTTCGGACGATTAATTTTAAAATTATACAAATAAAACGTTATTTTTAAGAAATAATGCGTTTTTCTTAAAAATCATACGAAAACTGCTGTAACTTTTTTATTTCTTTTTAAAAAAATGTAAATTTTGTTTAAATTATTTTATTTTCATAAAATCTAATTAGAAATGCCGATTCAAAATTTTTTGGACGATTAATTTTAAAATTATACCAAAAAAACGTTTTTCTTAAAAATCACACAAAAACTGCTGTAACTTTTTTATTTCTTTATAGAAAAATGTAAATTTTGTTTAAATAATTTTATTTTCATAAAATCTAATTAGAAATGTTGTTTTAAAATTTTTTGGACGATTAATTTTAAAATTATACAAAAAAACGTTATTTTTAAGAAATAATGCGTTTTTCTTAAAAATCAAACAAAAACTGCTGTAACATTTTTATTTCTTTATAAAAAATTGTAAATTTTGTTTAAATTATTTTATTTTCATAAAATCTAATTAGAAAAGGTGTTTTAAAATTTTTCGGACGATTAATTTTAATATTATACAAAAAAAACGTTATATTTAAGAAATAATGCTTTTTTCTTAAAAATCAAACAAAAACTGCTGTAACTTTTTTATTTCCTCATAAAAAAATGTAAATTTTGTTTAAATTATTTTATTTTCATAAAGTCTAATTAGAAATGCCGTTTTAAAATTTTTCGGACGATTAATTTTAAAATAATACAAAAAAAAACGTTATTTTTAAGAAATAATGCGTTTTTCTTAAAAATCAAACAAAAACTGCAGTAACTTTTTTATTTCTTCATAAAAAAAATGTAAATTCTGTTAAAATAATTTTATTTTCATGAAATCTAATTAGAAATGCCGTTTTAAAGTTTTAAGGACGATTAATTTTAAAATTAAACAAAAAAACGTTTTTCTTAAAAATCACACAAAAACTGCAGAAACTTTTTTATTTCTTCATAAAACAATGTAAACTTTATTTAAATAATTTTATTTTCATGAAATCTAATTAGAAATGTCGTTTTAAAATTTTTTGGACGATTAATTTTAAAATTATACAAAAAAAAAACGTTATTTTTAAGAAATAATGCGTTTTTCTCAAAAATCAAACAAAAACTGCTGTAACTTATTTATTTCTTTATAAAAAAATGTAAATTTTGTTTAAATAATTTTATTTTCATGAAATCTAATTAGAAATGTCGTTTTAAAATTTTTTGGACGAATAATTTTAAAATTATACAAAAAAACGTTATTTTTAAGAAATAATGCGTTTTTCTTAAAAATCAAACAAAAACTGCTGTAACATTTTTATTTCTTTATAAAAAAATGTAAATTTTGTTTAAATTATTTTATTTTCATAAAATCTAATTAGAAATGCTGTTTTAAAATTTTTCGGACGATTAATTTTAATATTATACAAAAAAAACGTTATATTTAAGAAATAATGCTTTTTTCTTAAAAATCAAACAAAAACTGCTGTAACTTTTTTATTTCCTCATAAAAAAATGTAAATTTTGTTTAAATTATTTTATTTTCATAAAATCTAATTAGAAATGCTGTTTTAAAATTTTTCGGACGATTAATTTTAATATTATACAAAAAAAACGTTATATTTAAGAAATAATGCTTTTTTCTTAAAAATCAAACAAAAACTGCTGTAACTTTTTTATTTCCTCATAAAAAAATGTAAATTTTGTTTAAATTATTTTATTTTCATAAAATCTAATTAGAAATGCCGTTTTAAAATTTTTCGGACGATTAATTTTAAAATTATACAAATAAAACGTTATTTTTAAGAAATAATGCGTTTTTCTTAAAAATCATACAAAAACTGCTGTAACTTTTTTATTTCTTTTTAAAAAAATGTAAATTTTGTTTAAATTATTTTATTTTCATGAAATCTGATTAGAAATGTCGTTTTAAAATTTTTTGGCCGATTAATTTTATAATTATACCAAAAAAACGTTTTTCTTAAAAATCACACAAAAACTGCTGTAACTTTTTTATTTCTTTATAGAAAAATGTAAATTTTGTTTAAATAATTTTATTTTCATGAAATCTAATTAGAAATGTCGTTTTAAAATTTTTTGGACAATTAATTTTAAAATTAAACAAAAAAAACTTTATTTTTAAGAAATAATGCTTTTTTCTTAAAAATCAAACAAAAACTGCTGTAACTTTTTTCTTCTTCATAAAAAAATGTTAATTTTATTTAAATAATTTTATTTTTATGAAATCTAATTAGAAATGCTGTTTTAAAATTTTTCGGACGATTACTTTTAAAATTATACAAAAAAACGTTATTTTTAAGAAATAATGCGTTTTTCTTAAAAATCAAACAAAAACTGCTGTAACATTTTTATTTCTTTATAAAAAAATGTAAATTTTGTTTAAATTATTTTATTTTCATAAAATCTAATTAGAAATGCTGTTTTAAAATTTTTCGGACGATTAATTTTAATATTATACAAAAAAAACGTTATATTTAAGAAATAATGCTTTTTTCTTAAAAATCAAACAAAAACTGCTGTAACTTTTTTATTTCCTCATAAAAAAATGTAAATTTTGTTTAAATTATTTTATTTTCATAAAATCTAATTAGAAATGCCGTTTTAAAATTTTTCGGACGATTAATTTTAAAATTATACAAATAAAACGTTATTTTTAAGAAATAATGCGTTTTTCTTAAAAATCATACAAAAACTGCTGTAACTTTTTTATTTCTTTTTAAAAAAATGTAAATTTTGTTTAAATTATTTTATTTTCATAAAATCTAATTAGAAATGCCGATTCAAAATTTTTTGGACGATTAATTTTAAAATTATACAAAAAAAAAACTTTATTTTTAAGAAATAATGCTTTTTTCTTAAAAATCAAACAAAAACTGCTGTAACTTTTTTATTTCTTCATAAAAAAAAGTAAATTTTGTTTAAATAATTTTATTTTCACGAAATCCAATTAGAAATGTCGTTTTAAAATTTTTCGGACGATTAATTTTAAAATTAAACAAAAAAACGTTTTTCTTGAAAATCACACAAAAACTGCAGAAACTTTTTTATTTCTTTATAAAAAAATGTAAATTTTGTTTAACTTATTTTATTTCCATAAAATCTAATTAGAAATGCCGTTTTAAAATTTTTCGGACGATTAATTTTAAAATTATACAAAAAAAAACTTTATTTTTAAGAAATAATGCTTTTTTCTTAAAAATCAAACAAAAACTGCTGTAACTTTTATATTTCTTCATAAAAAAAAATAATTTTTTTTTAAATAATTTTATTTTCACGAAATCTAAGTAGAAATGTCGTTTTAAAATTTTACGGACGATTAATTTTAAAATTGTACAAAAAAAACGTTATTTTTAAGAAATAATGCGTTTTTCTTAAAATCAAACAAAAACTGCTGTAACTTTTTTATTTTTTCATAAAAAAATGTATATTTTCTTTAAATAATTTTATTTTCATAATATCTAATTATAAATGCCGTTTTAAAGTTTTTAGGACGATTAATTTTAAAGTTAAACAAAAAAACGGTTTTCTTGAAAATCACACAAAAACTGCAGAAACTTTTTTATTTCTTCATAAAACAATGTAAATTTTCTTTAAATAATTTTATTTTCATGAAATCTAATTGGAAATGTCGTTTCAAAATTATTCGGACGATTAATTTTAAAATTATACAAAAAAAAACGTTATTTTTTAGAAATAATGCGTTTTTTTTAAATATCAAACAAAAACTGCTGTAACTTTTTTATTTCTTTATAAAAAAATGTAAATTTTGTTTAAATAATTTTATTTTCATGAAATCTAATTAGAAATGTCGTTTTAAAATTTTTTGGACGAATAATTTTAAAATTATACAAAAAAACGTTATTTTTAAGAAATAATGCGTTTTTCTTAAAAATCAAACAAAAACTGCTGTAACTTTTTTATTTCTTTATAAAAAAATGTAAATTTTGTTTAAATAATTTTATTTTCATGAAATCTGATTAGAAATGTCGTTTTAAAATTTTTTGGCCTATTAATTTTATAATTATACCAAAAAAACGTTTTTCTTAAAAATCACACAAAAACTGCTGTAACTTTTTTATTTCTTTATAGAAAAATGTAAATTTTGTTTAAATAATTTTATTTTCATGAAATCTAATTAGAAATGTCGTTTTAAAATTTTTTGGACAATTAATTTTAAAATTAAACAAAAAAAACTTTATTTTTAAGAAATAATGCTTTTTTCTTAAAAATCAAACAAAAACTGCTGTAACTTTTTTCTTCTTCATAAAAAAATGTTAATTTTATTTAAATAATTTTATTTTCATGAAATCTAATTAGAAATGCTGTTTTAAAATTTTTCGGACGATTACTTTTAAAATTATACAAAAAAACGTTATTTTTAAGAAATAATGCGTTTTTCTTAAAAATCAAACAAAAACTGCTGTAACATTTTTATTTCTTTATAAAAAAATGTAAATTTTGTTTAAATTATTTTATTTTCATAAAAACTAATTAGAAATGCTGTTTTAAAATTTTTCGGACGATTAATTTTAATATTATACAAAAAAAACGTTATATTTAAGAAATAATGCTTTTTTCTTAAAAATCAAACAAAAACTGCTGTAACTTTTTTATTTCCTCATAAAAAAATGTAAATTTTGTTTAAATTATTTTATTTTCATAAAATCTAATTAGAAATGCCGTTTTAAAATTTTTCGGACGATTAATTTTAAAATTATACAAATTAAACGTTATTTTTAAGAAATAATGCGTTTTTCTTAAAAATCATACGAAAACTGCTGTAACTTTTTTATTTCTTTTTAAAAAAATGTAAATTTTGTTTAAATTATTTTATTTTCATAAAATCTAATTAGAAATGCCGATTCAAAATTTTTTGGACGATTAATTTTAAAATTATACCAAAAAAACGTTTTTCTTAAAAATCACACAAAAACTGCTGTAACTTTTTTATTTCTTTATAGAAAAATGTAAATTTTGTTTAAATAATTTTATTTTCATAAAATCTAATTAGAAATGTTGTTTTAAAATTTTTTGGACGATTAATTTTAAAATTATACAAAAAAACGTTATTTTTAAGAAATAATGCGTTTTTCTTAAAAATCAAACAAAAACTGCTGTAACATTTTTATTTCTTTATAAAAAAATGTAAATTTTGTTTAAATTATTTTATTTTCATAAAATCTAATTAGAAAAGGTGTTTTAAAATTTTTCGGACGATTAATTTTAATATTATACAAAAAAAACGTTATATTTAAGAAATAATGCTTTTTTCTTAAAAATCAAACAAAAACTGCTGTAACTTTTTTATTTCCTCATAAAAAAATGTAAATTTTGTTTAAATTATTTTATTTTCATAAAGTCTAATTAGAAATGCCGTTTTAAAATTTTTCGGACGATTAATTTTAAAATAATACAAAAAAAAACGTTATTTTTAAGAAATAATGCGTTTTTCTTAAAAATCAAACAAAAACTGCAGTAACTTTTTTATTTCTTCATAAAAAAAATGTAAATTCTGTTAAAATAATTTTATTTTCATGAAATCTAATTAGAAATGCCGTTTTAAAGTTTTAAGGACGATTAATTTTAAAATTAAACAAAAAAACGTTTTTCTTAAAAATCACACAAAAACTGCAGAAACTTTTTTTTTTCTTCATAAAACAATGTAAACTTTATTTAAATAATTTTATTTTCATGAAATCTAATTAGAAATGTCGTTTTAAAATTTTTTGGACGATTAATTTTAAAATTATACAAAAAAAAAAACGTTATTTTTAAGAAATAATGCGTTTTTCTCAAAAATAAAACAAAAACTGCTGTAACTTTTTTATTTCTTTATAAAAAAATGTAAATTTTGTTTAAATAATTTTATTTTCATGAAATCTAATTAGAAATGTCGTTTTAAAATTTTTTGGACGAATAATTTTAAAATTATACAAAAAAACGTTATTTTTAAGAAATAATGCGTTTTTCTTAAAAATCAAACAAAAACTGCTGTAACTTTTTTATTTCTTTATAAAAAAATGTAAATTTTGTTTAAATAATTTTATTTTCATGAAATCTGATTAGAAATGTCGTTTTAAAATTTTTTGGCCGATTAATTTTATAATTATACCAAAAAAACGTTTTTCTTAAAAATCACACAAAAACTGCTGTAACTTTTTTATTTCTTTATAGAAAAATGTAAATTTTGTTTAAATAATTTTATTTTCATGAAATCTAATTAGAAATGTCGTTTTAAAATTTTTTGGACAATTAATTTTAAAATTAAACAAAAAAAACTTTATTTTTAAGAAATAATGCTTTTTTCTTAAAAATCAAACAAAAACTGCTGTAACTTTTTTCTTCTTCATAAAAAAATGTTAATTTTATTTAAATAATTTTATTTTCATGAAATCTAATTAGAAATGCTGTTTTAAAATTTTTCGGACGATTACTTTTAAAATTATACAAATAAACGTTATTTTTAAGAAATAATGCGTTTTTCTTAAAAATCAAACAAAAACTGCTGTAACATTTTTATTTCTTTATAAAAAAATGTAAATTTTGTTTAAATTATTTTATTTTCATAAAATCTAATTAGAAATGCTGTTTTAAAATTTTTCGGACGATTAATTTTAATATTATACAAAAAAAACGTTATATTTAAGAAATAATGCTTTTTTCTTAAAAATCAAACAAAAACTGCTGTAACTTTTTTATTTCCTCATAAAAAAATGTAAATTTTGTTTAAATTATTTTATTTTCATAAAATCTAATTAGAAATGCCGTTTTAAAATTTTTCGGACGATTAATTTTAAAATTATACAAATAAAACGTTATTTTTAAGAAATAATGCGTTTTTCTTAAAAATCATACAAAAACTGCTGTAACTTTTTTATTTCTTTTTAAAAAAATGTAAATTTTGTTTAAATTATTTTATTTTCATAAAATCTAATTAGAAATGCCGATTCAAAATTTTTTGGACGATTAATTTTAAAATTATACAAAAAAAAACTTTATTTTTAAGAAATAATGCTTTTTTCTTAAAAATCAAACAAAAACTGCTGTAACTTTTTTATTTCTTCATAAAAAAAAGTAAATTTTGTTTAAATAATTTTATTTTCACGAAATCCAATTATAAATGTCGTTTTAAAATTTTTCGGACGATTAATTTTAAAATTATACAAAAAAAACGTTATTTTTAATAAATAATGCGTTTTTCTTAAAATCAAACAAAAACTGATGTAACTTTTTTATTTTTTCATAAAAAAATGTAAATTTTCTTTAAATGATTTTATTTTCATGAAATCTAATTAGAAATGTCATTTTAAAGTTTTTGGGACGATTAATTTTAAAATTAAACAAAAAAACGTTTTTCTTGAAAATCACACAAAAACTGCAGAAACTTTTTTATTTCTTCATAAAACAATGTAAATTTTGTTTAAATAATTTTATTTTCATGAAATCTAATTAGAAATGTCATTTTAAAATTTTTTGGACGATTAATTTTAAAATTATATAAAAAAAACGTTATTTTTAAGAAATAATGCGTTTTTCTTAAAAATCAAACAAAAACTGCTGTAACTTTTTTATTTCTTTATAAAACAATGTAAATTTTGTTTAAATTATTTTATTTTCATAAAATCTAATTTAAAATGCCGTTTTAAAATTTTTTAGACGATTAATTTTAAAATTATACAAAAAATAACGTTATTTTTAAGAAATAATCCGTTTTTCTTAAAAATCAAACAAAAACTGCTGTAACTTTTTTATTTCTTTATCAAAAAATGTAAATTTTGTTT
The DNA here is from genome assembly GCA_963971135.1 of Stenus bimaculatus. Lineage (NCBI taxonomy): Eukaryota > Metazoa > Arthropoda > Insecta > Coleoptera > Staphylinidae > Stenus > Stenus bimaculatus. Next base: position 25,396,398 of record OZ020184.1, read on the forward strand.
AAATAATTTTATTTTCATAAAATCTAATTAGAAATGTCGTTTTAAAATTTATTGGACGATTAATTTTAAAATTATACCAAAAAAACGTTATTTTTTAGAAATAATGCGTTTTTCTTAAAAATCAAACAAAAACTGCTGTAACTTTTTTATTTCTTTATAAAAAAATGTAAATTTTGTTTAAATAATTTTATTTTCATGAAATCTAATTAGAAATGTCGTTTTAAAATTTTTCGGACGATTAATTTTAAAATTATACCAAAAAAACATTTTTCTTAAAAATCACACAAAAACTGCAGAAACTTTTTTATTTCTTCATAAAACAATGTAAATTTTATTTAAATAACTTAACTTTCATAAAATCTAATTAGAAATGTCGTTTTAAAATTTATTGGACGATTAATTTTAAAATTATACCAAAAAAACGTTATTTTTTAGAAATAATGCGTTTTTCTTAAAAATCAAACAAAAACTGCTGTAAATTTTGTTTAAATATTTTTATTTTTATGAAATCTAATTAGAAAAGCCGTTTTAAAGTTTTTAGGACGATTAATTTTAAAATTAAACAAAAAAACGTTTTTCTTAAAAATCACACATAAACTGCAGAAACTTTTTTATTTCTTCATAAAACAATGTAAATTTTATTTAAATAATTTTATTTTCATGAAATCTTATTAGAAATGTCGTTTTAAAATTTTTTGGACGATTAATTTTAAAATTATTCAAAAAAAAACGTTTTTTTTTAAGAAATAATGCGTTTTTCTTAAAAATCAAACAAAAACTGCTGTAACTTTTTTATTTCTTCATAAAACAATGTAAATTTTGTTTAAATAATTTTATTTTCATGAAATCCAATTAGAAATATCGTTTTAAATTATTTTTGACGATTAATTTTAAAATTAAACAAAAAAAAACGTTATTTTTAAGAAATAATCCGTTTTTCTTAAAAATCAAACAAAAACTGCTGTAACTTTTTTATTTCTTTATCAAAAAATGTAAATTTTGTTTAAATAATTTTATTTTCATAAAATCTAATTAGAAATGTCGTTTTAAAATTTATTGGACGATTAATTTTAAAATTATACCAAAAAAACGTTATTTTTTAGAAATAATGCGTTTTTCTTAAAAATCAAACAAAAACTGCTGTAACTTTTTTATTTCTTTATAAAAAAATGTAAATTTTGTTTAAATAATTTTATTTTCATGAAATCTAATTAGAAATGTCGTTTTAAAATTTTTCGGACGATTAATTTTAAAATTATACAAGAAAAACGTTATTTTAAAGAAATAATGCGTTTTTCTTAAAAATCAAACAAAAACGGCTGTAACTTTTTTATTTCTTCATAAAAAAATGTAAATTTTGTTTACATATTTTTATTTTTATGAAATCTAATTAGAAAAGCCATTTTAAAGTTTTTAGGACGATTAATTTTAAAATTAAACAAAAAAACGTTTTTCTTAAAAATCACACAAAAACTGCAGAAACTTTTTTATTTCTTCATAAAACAATGTAAACTTTATTTAAATAATTTTATTTTCATAAAATCTAATTAGAAATGTCGTTTTAAAATTTTTCGGACGATTAATTTTAAAATTATACAAAAAAAAAACGTTATTTTTAAGAAATAATGAGTTTTTCTCAAAAATCAAACAAAAACTGCTGTAACTTTTTTATTTCTTTATAAAAAAATGTAAATTTTGTTTAAATTTTTTTAATTTCATAAAATCTAATTAGAAATGCCGTTTTAAAATTTTTCGGACGATTAATTTTAAAATTATACAAAAAAAACGTTATTTTTAAGAAATAATGCGTTTTACTCAAAAATCAAACAAAAACTGCTGTAACTTTTTTATTTCTTTATAAAAAAATGTAAATTTTGTTTAAATAATTTTATTTTCATGAAATCTAATTAGAAATGTCGTTTTAAAATTTTTCGGACGATTAATTTTAAAATTATACCAAAAAAACATTTTTCTTAAAAATCACACAAAAACTGCAGAAACTTTTTTATTTCTTCATAAAACAATGTAAATTTTACTTAAATAACTTAACTTTCATAAAATCTAATTAGAAATGTCGTTTTAAAATTTATTGGACGATTAATTTTAAAATTATACCAAAAAAACGTTATTTTTTAGAAATAATGCGTTTTTCTTAAAAATCAAACAAAAACTGCTGTAACTTTTTTATTTCTTTATAAAAAAATGTAAATTTTGTTTAAATAATTTTATTTTTATTAAATCTAATTAGAAATGCCGTTTTAAAATTTTTCGGACGAATAATTTTAAAATTATACAAAAAATAATGTTATTTTTAAGAAATAATGCGTTTTTCTTAAAAATCAAACAAAAACTGCTGTAACTTTTTTATTTCTTTATAAAAAAATGTAAATTTTGTTTAAATAATTTTATTTTTATGAAATCTAATTAGAAATGTCGTCTCAAAATTTTTCGGACGATTAATTTTAAAATTATACCAAAAAAACGATATTTTTAAGAAATAATTCGTTTTTCCTAAAAATCAAACAAAAACTACTGTAACTTTTTTATTTCTTCATAAAAAAATGTAAATTTTATTTAAATAATTTTATTTTCATGAAATCTAATTAGAAATGTCATTTTAAAATTTTTCAGACGATTAATTTTAAAATTATACAAGAAAAACGTTATTTTAAAGAAATAATGCGTTTTTCTTAAAAATCAAACAAAAACTGCTGTAACTTTTTTATTTCTTCATAAAAAAATGTAAATTTTGTTTAAATATTTTTATTTTTATGAAATCTAATTAGAAAAGCCGTTTTAAAGTTTTTAGGACGATTAATTTTAAAATTAAACAAAAAAACGTTTTTCTTAAAAATCACACATAAACTGCAGAAACTTTTTTATTTCTTCATAAAACAATGTAAATTTTATTTAAATAATTTTATTTTCATGAAATCTTATTAGAAATGTCGTTTTAAAATTTTTTGGACGAATAATTTTAAAATTATTCAAATAAAAACGTTTTTTTTTAAGAAATAATGCGTTTTTCTTAAAAATCAAACAAAAACTGCTGTAACTTTTTTATTTCTTCATAAAACAATGTAAATTTTGTTTAAATAATTTTATTTTCATGAAATCCAATTAGAAATATCGTTTTAAAATATTTTGGACGATTAATTTTAAAATTAAACAAAAAAAAACGTTATTTTTAAGAAAAAATGCGTTTTACTCAAAAATCAAACAAAAACTGCTGTAACTTTTTTATTTCTTTATAAAAAATGGTAAATTTTGTTTAAATAATTTTATTTTCATGAAATCTAATTAGAAATGTCGTTTTAAAATTTTTCGGACGATTAATTTTAAAATTATACAAGAAAAACGTTATTTTAAAGAAATAATGCGTTTTTCTCAAAAATCAAACAAAAACTGCTGTAATTTTTTTATTTCTTCATAAAACAATGTAAATTTTATTTAAATAACTTTACTTTCATAAAATCTAATTAGAAATGTCGTTTTAAAATTTATTGGACGATTAATTCTAAAATTATACCAAAAAAACTTTATTTTTTAGAAATAATGCGTTTTTCTTAAAAATCAAACAAAAACTACTGTAACTTTTTTATTTCTTCATAAAAAAATGTAAATTTTATTTAAATAATTTTATTTTCATGAAATCTAATTAGAAATGTCGTTCTAAAATTTTTCGGACGATTAATTTTAAAATTATACAAGAAAAACGTTATTTTAAAGAAATAATGCGTTTTTCTCAAAAATCAAACAAAAACTGCTGTAACTTTTTTATTTCTTTATAAAAAAATGTAAATTTTGTTTAAATAATTTTATTTTTATGAAATCTAATTAGAAATGTCGTTTTAAAATTTTTCGGACGATTAATTTTAAAATTATACCAAAAAAACGTTTTTCTTATTATTGGACGATTAATTCTAAAATTATACCAAAAAAACTTTATTTTTTAGAAATAATGCGTTTTTCTTAAAAATCAAACAAAAACTGCTGTAACTTTTTTATTTCTTCATAAAAAAATGTAAATTTTGTTTAAATATTTTTATTTTTATGAAATCTAATTAGAAAAGCCGTTTTAAAGTTTTTAGGACGATTAATTATAAAATTAAACAAAAAAACGTTTTTCTTAAAAATTACACAAAAACTGCAGAAACTTTTTTATTTCTTCATAAAACAATGTAAATTTTATTTAAATAATTTTATTTTCATGAAATCTAATTAGAAATGTTGTTTTAAAATTTTTTGGACGATTAATTTTAAAATTATTAAAAAAAAAACGTTTTTTTTAAGAAATAATGCGTTTTTCTTAAAAATCAAACAAAAACTGCTGTAACTTTTTTATTTCTTCATAAAAAAATGTAAATTTTTTTTTAAATTATTTTATTTTCATAAAATCTAATTAGAAATGTCGTTTTAAAATTTTTCGGGCGATTAATTTTAAAATTATACAAAAAAAAACGTTATTTTTAAGAAATAATGCGATTTTCTCAAAAATCAAACAAAAACTGCTGTTACTTTTTTATTTCTTTATAAAAAAATGTAAATTTTGTTTAAATTTTTTTATTTTCATAAAATCTAATTAGAAATGCCGTTTTAAAAATTTTCGGACGATTAATTTTAAAATTATACAAAAAAAACGTTATTTTTAAGAAATAATGCGTTTTTCTCAAAAATCAAACAAAAACTGCTGTAACTTTTTTATTTCTTTATAAAAAAATGTAAATTTTGTTTAAATAATTTTATTTTTATGAAATCTAATTAGAAATGTCGTTTTAAAATTTTTCGGACGATTAATTTTAAAATTATACCAAAAAAACGTTTTTCTTAAAAATCACACAAAAACTGTAGAAACTTTTTTATTTCTTCATAAAACAATGTAAATTTTATTTAAATAACTTTATTTTCATAAAATCTAATTAGAAATGTCGTTTTAGAATTTTTTGGTCGATTAATTTTAAAATTATACCAAAAAATCGTTTTTCTTAAAAATCACACAAAAACTGCAGAATCTTTTTTATTTCTTCATAAAACAATGTAAATTTTATTTAAATAACTTTACTTTCATAAAATCTAATTAGAAATGTCGTTTTAAAATTTATTGGACGATTAATTCTAAAATTATACCAAAAAAACTTTATTTTTTAGAAATAATGCGTTTTTCTTAAAAATCAAACAAAAACTACTGTAACTTTTTTATTTCTTCATAAAAAAATGTAAATTTTATTTAAATAATTTTATTTTCATGAAATCTAATTAGAAATGTCGTTCTAAAATTTTTCGGACGATTAATTTTAAAATTATACAAGAAAAACGTTATTTTAAAGAAATAATGCGTTTTTCTCAAAAATCAAACAAAAACTGCTGTAACTTTTTTATTTCTTTATAAAAAAATGTAAATTTTGTTTAAATAATTTTATTTTTATGAAATCTAATTAGAAATGTCGTTTTAAAATTTTTCGGACGATTAATTTTAAAATTATACCAAAAAAACGTTTTTCTTATTATTGGACGATTAATTCTAAAATTATACCAAAAAAACTTTATTTTTTAGAAATAATGCGTTTTTCTTAAAAATCAAACAAAAACTGCTGTAACTTTTTTATTTCTTCATAAAAAAATGTAAATTTTGTTTAAATATTTTTATTTTTATGAAATCTAATTAGAAAAGCCGTTTTAAAGTTTTTAGGACGATTAATTATAAAATTAAACAAAAAAACGTTTTTCTTAAAAATTACACAAAAACTGCAGAAACTTTTTTATTTCTTCATAAAACAATGTAAATTTTATTTAAATAATTTTATTTTCATGAAATCTAATTAGAAATGTTGTTTTAAAATTTTTTGGACGATTAATTTTAAAATTATTAAAAAAAAAACGTTTTTTTTAAGAAATAATGCGTTTTTCTTAAAAATCAAACAAAAACTGCTGTAACTTTTTTATTTCTTCATAAAAAAATGTAAATTTTTTTTTAAATTATTTTATTTTCATAAAATCTAATTAGAAATGTCGTTTTAAAATTTTTCGGGCGATTAATTTTAAAATTATACAAAAAAAAACGTTATTTTTAAGAAATAATGCGATTTTCTCAAAAATCAAACAAAAACTGCTGTTACTTTTTTATTTCTTTATAAAAAAATGTAAATTTTGTTTAAATTTTTTTATTTTCATAAAATCTAATTAGAAATGCCGTTTTAAAAATTTTCGGACGATTAATTTTAAAATTATACAAAAAAAACGTTATTTTTAAGAAATAATGCGTTTTTCTCAAAAATCAAACAAAAACTGCTGTAACTTTTTTATTTCTTTATAAAAAAATGTAAATTTTGTTTAAATAATTTTATTTTTATGAAATCTAATTAGAAATGTCGTTTTAAAATTTTTCGGACGATTAATTTTAAAATTATACCAAAAAAACGTTTTTCTTAAAAATCACACAAAAACTGTAGAAACTTTTTTATTTCTTCATAAAACAATGTAAATTTTATTTAAATAACTTTATTTTCATAAAATCTAATTAGAAATGTCGTTTTAGAATTTTTTGGTCGATTAATTTTAAAATTATACCAAAAAATCGTTTTTCTTAAAAATCACACAAAAACTGCAGAATCTTTTTTATTTCTTCATAAAACAATGTAAATTTTATTTAAATAACTTTATTTTCATAAAATCTAATTAGAAATGTCGTTTTAAAATTTATTGCACGATTGATTTTAAAATTATACAAAAAAAACGTTATTTTTAAGAAATAATGCGTTTTTCTTAAAAATCAAACAAAAACGTTATTTTTAAAAAATAAAGCGTTTTTCTAAAAAATCAAACAAAAACTGCTGTAACTTTTTTATTTCTTTATAAAGAAATGTAAATTTTTGTTAAATAATTTTATTTTCATGAAATCTGATTAGAAATGTAGTTTTAAAATTTTTCGGGCGATTATTTTTAAAAAAGAGAAAAGTGAAGAAGTGCATAAATTGTATGGTGCATAATGATAGAAACCATACACAGTATGACTGTAATCACTCATCCATGGATATAGCCTGCCCTGTCTACTTACAAATAATTGATTCCCTGCGGAGGAAAATTGATTATAGCACTGAGGCATAGCAATTAAATTTCAGTGTTTGTGCTGTGGCTCCTCGGAAATTCTACAGTTAAATGAACAATGATCTAAAAATTTATTATCAAAATGTGCGTGGTTTAGGAACAAAACTAAAAGCTTTAATGGTCACTATTGTCGCGGCCGATTATGATGTTTTATTATTTACAGAAACATGGCTCTCTGATGATATAAACTCTGCTGAATTAGGACTACACAATTACACTGTCCTAAGATGTGATCGATCAGCAAGTACCAGTTCTTATAAGAGGGGTGGTGGAGTCATCATTGCTGTAAAGAAGTCCTTGTCCATCCAAGAAGTTGTGCCAAGTATGAATACCATTGAACATACTTTTACCATAGTGTCTGTAAAAAAAAACACGAATTCAATTGGGAAATGTTTATCTCCCGCCTCAATCTTCACTACTTATGTACGAGAATTACTGTGCATCGGTGGAAACGGTCCTATCCAATCATTCGTGTAGTGATATTATTTTATGTGGTGACTTTAATCTTCCTAATGTGCAATGGTTAAATGATGAGTCTGGCGTAAAATCTATTGGAATCAAGACAAGACAGGCTGAATGTATCGAAGACTTCTTTGCGTACTTAAATTTACATCAAACAAATCATATAACTAATGATAGTAATTCTTGCCTAGACTTAATATTTTCATCAAATCCGTCAATATTAGTAGATAAAGCCATTGACTCGCTTATTAATATTGATAAGTATCATCCCGCACTGATTTTTGATATCATACTTGAGGATGAGTTAAAGCTGCTAAACTTTGATTATGAATTTTATGATTATAGTCAAGCTAATTTTATGGAGATTAATTTGCTACTATCATCTGTTAACTTGAATGATTTTTCTATATATTCTGATGTGAATTTGATGACTGATACTTTCTATAATCAAATTAACACGGCTCTAGATTTGCATGTACCCAAACGTAAGTTTAAAGATCCTAAATTTCCTAAATAGTGTAACAATAACTTAAAATCACTAATTGTAGAAAAGAAAATAGCGCATAAAAAATATAAAATTTCCAAGAGTAATGATGATTATCAAATGTTTAAACAATTACGTACTAGATGTAAAAATCTTTCAAAATCCTGTCATGACGAATATATTTTGAGTACTCAATCGTTGATTCAAAGCAACAAAAAGGAATTTTGGAAATATGTCAACAATGTTAAGGGTTTAAATAACCTCCCTGGTACTATGTCATACTGCTCGCAGTCCTCTGATGTTCCTTTAGATATTGTAAACTCCGATTTTTTTGCAAGTGTTTTCTCTAATGATGATATAAATATAAATAGTTTCTCTGTCTCTAAGGATAAGTATGATTATAATGATTGTTTATCGATCAGCACTTTACAGATCTCTGAGACTGAAATTCTCGAGAAAATTAATCAGTTAAAAAATAGTCTAGGTCCAGGTCCAGATAATATATCTATTAAATTTATAAAAAACTGTAGATTCACAATAGTAAATAGTTTATCTGTAATATACAATTACTCCTTGAAAAATGGGGTTTATCCTGATTCGTGGAAATATAGTCATATCACTCCGGTACATAAAAATGGAGTTAAATCTAAAGTAGAGAATTATAGAGGGATCTCTAAGATCTCATTATTGTCAAAAATCTTTGAATCTATCGTTGCGGATAAATTAACGCCTTTTTTTAAGCAAAAGATTAATATTGACCAACATGGATTTTTTTCTGGAAGATCTACAGAATCAAATCTTCTTTGTTATGAAACCTACCTGACAGATGCTCTGGAGCAAAGACTTCAAGTGGACTCAGTTTACACAGATTTCTCCAAAGCATTTGATAGGGTAAATCACCAATTACTACTATTTAAATTGAATAATATAGGAATATTTGGTTCATTATTGGACTGGTTTAAAAGTTATCTTATTGGAAGGAAACAGTTTGTGAAAATAAAGAATTATCATTCGGTAATCATTACTGTACCATCAGGTGTTCGGCAAGGGGCGCATCTGGCTCCTTTGCTATTTAATTGTTTTATAAATGACTTAATTAGTAGAATAAATTATTGTCAAGTACTTTTCTATGCCGATGATTTAAAATTGTTTCGTATTGTTATAAATGAACTGGACTGTTTTTTAATACAAAATGACCTGAACACGCTATATGAATGGTGTCTAGAAAACTTTATGGAATTAAACATTGCGAAGTGTAAAACAATCAGTTTCTGTCTTCGGAAAAATAAAATTGACTTTATGTATAGTATTAATCGAAAAGATTTAGAACAAGTTAGCAACATAAAAGATTTGGGAGTCACTTTTGATTCATCTCTGAAGTTTGACATACACATCAATATTATTAAAAATAGAGCCTTAAAATTATTAGGATTTGTTGTCAGATCACTATGTGATTTCAATATTGATTGTTTATTATCGGTGTACTGTGCAATTGTTCGTCCTATTCTAGAATATGCGTGTCCTATATGGTCTCCTTACTATAAAAAATATATAAATGCTTTAGAAAGTGTTCAGCATAAATTCCTAAGATTTATAAATTTTAAACTGGGTATACCCATTGGTGATATAAACTATGATTCTTTGTTAGTATCACTAGGTTTAAGTAGTCTTAAGTCCAGGCGGTTGTATTTTGATTTATGTGCCATTTTCAAAATTGTCAATAACATCATTGATTGTCCTTCTCTCCTGAGTGAGATACATTTTCTAACACCATTGAGACAAACACGCAGTAAGGATGTTTTTAAAATAATGAATCATAAAACAAATTATGCTTACTATGCACCTATTCCTAGACTCACTAGGGAATTTAATATTTATTGTTGTAACATGGATATATTTAATACAAGTTTTACTGTGTTTAAAGCAAAGATAAAGCAGATTGTAAATAACTGTTCATAAATTCTTTTTCTTGTAAATGCAAGGTTACCAATAATGTCTGTTTAGTTCTTTTGTTTATTTATTATGATTTGTGATTAGGTTTAAATTGTGTTAAATGTATGTATATATTTTACATTGGCTTCATGCCGTTAATAAATTATTATTATTATTATTATTATTATCTTCACAATATCTCGTTTTTATAACGGTTAAGCTGCATTTAACGGGTTAATTAACCAGAGTTAAATGAGGATTGCTGTATTTTGATGGTAAGTATTTATTAAAATTATCTAACAAAAAAAAATTTAACAATTTAGAAACTTGCATTTCCACGAATAAGTTTTTATTTACTTTTAACACTTCCAGGGTATCGTGTAGCGTTTTAGGTATCAAGCCAGTCGCAGAGATTACTACAGGTAGTATCTTTACCTTACTTAGTTTAAATAACTGTTGCACTTCTATCAGTAGTTCAGAATATTTCTGCATTTTTTCTCTATGTGCTTTTTCTAGATTGTTCGAGCAGAGTATTGTTATATCAATTAAGTAAGCAGTATCAGCATTTTTGTCTATAATTGTTATATCTGGTCTGTTATGTTTTATTGTGCTATCCGTCAGAATACTTCTATCCCAATACATTTTTATTCCGTTGCTTTCCAGTATGTTTTGCGGTTTATATTTGTAGTATGGGACCCTTTCATTTATCAGCTTATATTGAAGTGCCAGTTCACTGTGTAATATTCTAGCAACATTGTCATGTCTTTGTTTGTAGTCCGTCGGAGCAATGGAAGGACAGGAAGATATGATATGTTGGATATTTTCGACATTTCCCTTACACATTCTACATGTGCCCTGAATATTCTCTTGTAAGATGTACCTTCTGTAATTTTTGCTTTTTATTACTTGATCTTGGATAGATATTAGAAAACCTTCTGTTTCAGGGAACAATCCCGTTCTAGTTAACCACGCGTTCGACGCTTCTTTATCGACATATGGGTTTTCTAGATCGTGCGCATGTTTTCCATGAAGAGCTTTTTGTGTCCATCTGTCTATCTTCATTTCATTCGAAAGTATGACCTCTTCTGTATTTTCGGTTAAGTTAAGCGGTGTGTAATTTGTGTCCGCTTTACAAATAGCTTTATGTAAGTTTGATTGTTGTTGTCTTTGTGAGAAGTAATTTCGAAGTATTATTTTTTGTTCCTTTTCTAGGTTTGAGATATCGACTAGTCCACGGCCGCCCAGTTTCCGTGGCAATGTTAATCGCTCAATAGCGGACCGTGGGTGATGGCAGTTGGCGGAGGTAAGTACGCTTCTTGTTTTTATCTGAATTTCTTCTAAATCTGTTTTTGTCCACTTGATAACTCCAAATGAATAGGTAAGTAGTGGTACAGCGTAAGTATTTAATGCTTTAATAATATTTTTTCCATTTAATTTAGTTTTTGTAACAAGCTTAACTCTATCTAAATATTTATTTCTTAATTCATTTTTCATTTCCTTTTGTTCAATTAGTTTACCTTGTTTAATACCTAAATATTTGTAAATTTCTCCATCATTTAGGCTAAGTATTTCTTGACCGTCATCCATTGTGTAAGAACTTAATGTCTTTTTTCCTTGACATATAGTTTGTAATTTACATTTTTCCATACCAAATTCCATTCTGATATCGTTACTAAATTTTTCAGTAATTTTTAAAAGTTGACGAAGGCTCTCTTTGGTTCCCGCATATAATTTAATGTCATCAACATATAAAAGATGTGAGATTTTGTAAAGGTCTTTATTGCCTTTTCTGATGGTAAATCCCTTAGAGCTTTCATTTAACATATTTGATAGGGGGTTCAAGGCTAGACAGAACCAGAGGGGACTTAAAGAGGCTCCTTGGAATATTCCTTTACGTATGCTTATAGGATTTGTAGATATTCGTTGATCTTCATTTTGTAGGTAGATAGTTGTTTGCCATGTTTTAACCATACTAGCAAGGAATGTAATTATTTTCGGGTGAACTTTATATATTTGTAGTACTTTTAACAGCCAAGTATGCGGGACACTGTCAAAAGCCTTTTTGTAGTCGACATAGGCAGTGTAAATATTTCTGTTCTTTTTGTGTGCTTGTCCCATTATAACAGAGTCGATAATAAGTTGTTCCTTACATCCCTGTGCATTTCGTCGGCATCCTTTTTGTTGTTCGGCCATTATTGATTGCTCCTCGATATGTCTGTACAGTGAATTACTAATGCACGCAGTTAGGATTTTATAAATGGTTGGCAAACATGTTATTGGGCGATAGTTTTTTGGGTCTAGCGAGTTTCCACTTTTATATATAAGGTATGTGGCTCCATTGGTAAAAAAAGGTGGTGTTTTTTCCGGGAACTCTATGAAGGTGTTGATATACTTAAGTAATTGTTTATGGGTGCTTGTAAATTTTTTGTACCAATAATTATGGATTCCGTCAACTCCTGGAGATTTCCAGTTGTGCGCCTTTTCAATTACTGACTTAAGCTCTTCTAGTGTGATATTTACATACTCCATATTATCTATATGGTCAGAGTTTAGTTGTTCGTCTTCGATCCACTTAGCGTTTTGATTATGGTTATCTTCTTCAGTCCATATACCGGTCCAATAATCTTCAATCGCTCTTTCTCTTTGGAAAAACATTTTGTTTTCTGCTTTTCTTGTTGCGCTAGTTTTATACCGTTTTTGGCGTTTAGATAATGCAATAAGTTTTTGTTTCAAGGTATCGGTGAATTCGGCGAGTGTTTTGTTATCTTCTTCGTGTATCGTGTGAATTTTGTAGTTTTTAAAGATATTTGTTACTTTTCTAGTTACTTTTGGAGACGCATTACCATTTTTAAACTGTTGTAGTATGTTAATATTCCTTCGTAATGTCTCAATTTTACTAGCAATTCTTCTTTCCCAGTTTGGTATGGGTGTGTGTTTTTTCTTTTTATTTTCATTTTGAAGTTCGCCTTTATCGTTTATTTTTGATCCATTTAATTTGGCACATACATACGCTGCACAATATATTAGAGTGTGAATCTCATCAAAGGTTGAAGTTTTTTCCAAAAAGGTTTTTAACATGTCGTTGGCTGTACATGTCAATTGGGTTAGCTTGCTTGATGTACTTTGTCTTGGGATTATAGGTCGGCTAAGAGGGTTTGTACCAGAGTACTTAACATAAGCAGTTGATATTTCCTTTAGAACATGTTCAGGTTTAATTACATTGGTATTCTCATTCTGAGTATCCCGATTTTCTACGATGTTGTTTCTATCATTAGTAAGTGTGAATATTTCTTCTGTTTCAACATTTTCATTTTCTATTTCCAGAGTGTGGTCTTCTATTTCTTGATCATTATCTTCTTGCTCTATTTCTATCTGATTTCGTACTGATTCTTTAATTTGTTGTAGAGTAATTTTACTTAAATATTTATTTCTTATTATTATTCTTTTCTGATCTGCTATTCTTTGCTCAGTTACTTCAATAAGTGGGTTTTCTCTTTTAAAAAGTTCGTACATCTTCGTTCTATAACCTATCAATATAGTTTCTCCTTCTGTTGCGGTGTAATAACAACGCATAACGCTCGTATTCAATTCATGTGTCCATTGCATGCGTTGTCTTGCTTTTCCAGCCTTAGTGGTAGTTGCTGTATGAGCAACTAAAGCACGTTCAGCTTCATTATCAATTTGGGTTTTGCTGTGGTCGTCTTTGGACTTTGTGTCTGCATCAGGTATAGTCCTACTTCCTGATGCTTGTGGTTCCGAGGCTTCATTTAGTTTTGTTTTCTCCATGTTTGTAATGGGTTGCATTTTATACCTACTGCCAGGATAGAGGATTATTGGAATTGTAGGATATTTGGGAGAGGTTGGAAAAAAGCAAAAGGACAAGTGCCCCAAATAGTCGCCTCTTACGACAGGCAGGGAATTCCCTGGTACTATTCTTTAACCGATAGCCAGACGGTTTTTAACCGATAGCCAGACGGTTAATTATTATTAATTATTATTATTGTCTAGTGGTGGAAAAGCTAAAATCCCAAAATATTTTAACCCTATCATTGACGACAACTTTTTCAGGTTCTATGACGTAAGGTATTTGTAGCTGATCATCGATACCATATGCATTTCTCAGATAGCAGTACAGTACCTTTAATGCTGCGTTATGTCTTCTAAGGTAAAGTGTTGGGGCGTATGACGGACATGCGGATAGAAGGTGCATTAAAGTTTCTGAATAGGTATGGCATGCTCTACATTTGTCATCAATATTTTCTTTTAGGATATGTTTCCGATATGCCATGGTATTTATTACCCCATCCTGGCAACCAACTATAAATCCTTCTGTTTCAGCTTTCAGGTTTGAATCTTGTAAAAACGAGAAGGTAAGTTTTTCAGATAGTTCATTGCGTTCTATATTACTGAAGAAAACACCATGCATTGCTTTTTCCTTATGCTTTGAGACTGGCTGAGTGTTGTTAGCATATCTGATTCTTTTTTTTACATCTTTTAGCTCATACTTAGTAAGACTTTCTGATGTTACTCATTTGCTGGTAAAATCTTTCATTTTTAGAGGGAGTTCTAGTTCTTCGGATGCTCTTATTGCTGCCTTAAGGAGAAACGCGCCTACATTCGCAACTTCGTGATCCTTGACCATTTTAAGAAGCGTGTCGTTCGAGTTTCTAATGTGCATTGCGAAAGTAATAACTGCGCTACGGTAAGTATATTCTATGTTCGTAAGGCCTCTACCTCCCATTTTCCTTTGCATGTACAACCTTTGTACTGATGCTTGTGATGATGGCTTCTGTACTGGGTAAGTATTTTCCGTGTTTGTCGGTCAAGGTCTTTTATTTCATCTATGTTCCAACGAATGGCAGCAAACGTATGACTTAAGATGGGTATGGCTAATATATTTGTGGCTGTGATTTTATTTTTACCTGTCAGGTGCTATGACCAAATCTGTTTGAGCTTGGATTTGTACCTGGCTTTTAGTTCCTCTTTCATTTCAGCTGTTTCCTGTATTGCTTGTTCCTGTACGCCCAGGTAAGTGTAAGATTCTGTTGGTGATAGATGGTGGATCAGCACGTTATCGGATAGACTTATATCTTCACCTAATTCGTTATTCCTCCCCCTTACAAGATGAAATACTGCGCATTTCTCTATGCCAAATTCCATGCCCGTGTCGGTGGAGTATGTATGAACTTGTTGGATGGAGTCTTTTAGTTCTTTTTTACTGGCTGCATACAGTTTTAAGTCATCCATGTAAAAGAGATGTGTGACTTTGTGAATTCGGTGATTAGGTCTACCTACCATATATCCCTTGGATGTACGAAGCATTACAGAAATGGGTAGTAAAGAAATGCAGAATAACAGAGGACTCAAAGAGTCCCCTTGAAAGACGCCTCTACGATACGAAATTGGATCTGTCAAAACAGCTTTATTATTGGTTTTTAGTATGAATCTCGTTTTCCACAGATTAAAGAGGTTTTTTAGGGTAGTTATTACCTGTGGGTGCACTTTAAGATGGCTTAGTAGTATCAGTATTACTTCGTGAGATGTGGAGTCGAAGGCTTTTTTATAATCAATCCATGCCATGGAGATATTTCTTTTATACTGAACCGCATCTTGGTATATACACCTATCTATGAGGATGTTCTCTTTTACGCCAGCTGTGTTTCTTTTTCCCCCTCTCTGTTCATTGAGTAGACTCCATACAGGGTTTATTCTTTTTAAAATGCGTTCGTGAATTATTGTGGTAAAGATTTTATAGATGGTGTTTAGGCATGTTATAGGTCGATAGTTGCGTGGTTCTTCTGGATTGCCTTTCTTATATATTAATGTAGTTCTACCCTCTACGAGCCAGGTCGGAATAGGTAAATCCTCTCGTAGTATTTTGGTGAATATATTGGCTAAGAATTTGTGAGTTGATGGTAAGTATTTCCACCAATACGAGTTGATCTTATCCATTCCAGGCGCGGCGTAGTTTCCCTTATTTTTGAGAGCGTCGCTTATCTCATCTGACGTTATTTCTGGATTTTCGTCTTCACCTTTTATTTTTTTCTGACATAGGTCTTTAAATGACGAAATTGCATTGGATTGTAAATTTACCATAGATGGGGTTTCATAAATATCTTTCCAGAAATTTTCGACCTCTGTAACGTGAGGGGTTTTAGTGGGGTTTGTTTTTATTTCAAATACTTTTGAGGGTTTTTCTTTAAAAAGTTTATTTTGTTCGTATTTGTATTTCTTTTCCCTTTCTTTTTTCGTAATAGCCGTAAGTGCTCTTAGTTTATCTGTGGCTGACTCCTTAATTAATATTAGTTTTTCTTTATTTGTGGTGTGGTAGCAGCTTTTGATACGGCGTAATATTTTTTTGATGTTTTTGGAGAAAGGCCGACCTTCATTCATAAATTGTAACACAGCAGCTATTTGTGATATAAGTTGTCTATTTTCTTTGATTTTATTTTCTAGTTTATTGATTCTTCGTGTTGATTTGTTGTTGTGGTTGTTAGTTTGTTTCGTAGCTGTAATCGTACAGGCTGCGGCATAAGTTGCTGTGTTAATGTCTAGAAGGGAGCTATCCTCAGAAAGATGATTAGAGAGTATTTGATTTATCATTTCTAATTGATCCTTATCTACAAACTGTTTCTGGTGAACCATTTTCCTTCTACTTTGAATGTCTCTATTTAAATATCCGATAAACTCTGAGTTTAATCTTTCAAACACGTTTTCTTCACTCTGAGTAAGTTGTACGGTTGTATTATTGTCTGTTTGTAATTGCATATCTGTCTCGTTATAGGGTTGTTCTGGTGTTATTTGAAAGTTATCTAGTTCTCCTTTCCTCTTTAGAAAGCTTATTTGATCCCTGAGATTTTGAGCACTAAACTTTCTGAGCTCCGGATGTACTTTATCCCAAAGATCTTTTAGCCTTTTCATGTAGCCTCTAGCCGTGGGATCGCTTTCTAGGTAACATTTCATTAGGTCTGCACGAAAATTCTCTGACCACTCAAATTTGGTTGTTGTTGATTCGTTGAAAGTTGTGTTATTGCTACTCCCAATTCTTCCCTGTGCCGTATCCGATCCGTCACTTTGGTGGGTAGCATTACATTGTTGTACGTCTTGAACAAGTTTACGGTTGAGAGGGTAGTTGGCCCTATCAACCGACAGCCCGCATTCTAGCGACCCGCCGGTGGCTGCAGGATCTGATTAGAGTCGCAAGTGCATGTGCACGTGTGCATCGGGTACGTGGGGTCGCTACGCCCCAAAGGTCCAGCTGGTCGAACCCCCCTGCGTTATTATTATTATTTTTTTTTTTTTTTTTTTTTTTTTTATGAAAGTCGGCGCAAAAGCAACTCGCGTATACCTCAGTGGTATTGCTTTTGGCCTATACACCGCTATGTCTTCCGTTAGGATGAGTACATTGCGGGGGAATTAGGACATTGTGTGATTGGATTCGTGGGTTCGTAAGATTCTTAAAGAACCCAGTATTACATACTTTTGGATGTTGGTAAGTATATCTTTTATGTCGTTGTCTCTAATATTTTTTATCTTTTTCAGGTTCTGCTCGGTTGAGCTTCGAATCCCACCCAGAACTCCCACTATAATGGGAATAAATGTGATGTCGAACTTATCATAGGACTTCCTTAGTTCGAACATTAGGTCACGGTATTTTTCCGTTTTCTCTAGCTCTTTTTTTTCGATGTTATTTTCTGCTGGACAGCTCATTTCGATCACATACATTTTATTATTTGTCTTGTCCATTACTACAAGATCGGGTTTATTAGCCTTTAGTTGAGTGGTTGTGCTAAATGGAATGTTCCAGAATATTTTGTAATTGTCGTTTGTTATAACCGACTCATCGTCTTCTCTGATGTAGGGAGGTTTAATTTTCTCATCAAATTTGAGTTCGAACCGCAAGTAGTTGTATAGTACGCGCAGTGCATTGTCATGTCTTTCGATGTAAAGAGTGGGTGCATATTTTGGGCAAGAGGCCAGCAAATGCATAGTCGTCTCCTCAGACGATTTGCACGCTCTACATCTCGTATCATCTATTGCCAGAGAAAGTATTCGTTTGTTGTATGAGAGACTGTGAAATACTCCGTCTTGAACTGCCGTTATGTAGCCCTCTGTTTCCGACTTAAGCCCTGATGATTTTAGAAAGGCATACGTTAGCTCCTTAGATAGGTTTTGTTCCCTGATGTTCTTTGAAAACTGGCCGTGCATGGGTTTTTTTTATGTTCTTCTATATTTTTTGTTTCGAATATTTCCTTTAGTTTTCCCTTTAGCGCTTTTGTGTCCATTTTTGTAAGGCAGTTGTTACTTCCTTGATATTTTTTAAGACAAATTGGTTCTTTTATTATATCTGCTGCTCTTCTTGCCGCTTGGAAAAGAAATCCGTTTCCGTTTAGTTCGTGTTGTTTAACTATTTTTAACAGTGGATCTTTGGTGTTAAATACATGACAAGCAGTCAGAATAGTGGTTCTTTCGTACATTTGTTCTATTCCTACCAGTCCGCGCCCTCCCTGGTTTCTTGCGATGTAGAGTCTTTGGACTGACGCGTTTGGGTGTAAGCTGCGACTGTTGTTCATTACTTTTCTGGTCATTCTGTCCAAGTTCTTTATTTCAGCGACATTCCACTTTAGCGCGCCAAATGTGTGTAGCAAGACCGGGACAGCAAGTATGTTGGTGGCGTCTACCTTATTCTTCGCTGTAAGTTCGGAGGTCCATATCTTTTCCAGAGCTCTTTTGTACTTCTGTGTAAGAGCTTCCTTTACCTCTGCTTTGTTATGCATTTCTCTTTGCTTGACGCCTAGGTAAGTATATTGTTCACTGTTTTCTAGGTGTTTTATTGCCGTTCCATCGATCAGTGTCATACTTTCAGCTTTGTCTGTGTTATGTTTTCCCCTTTTAAGATGGAACACAGCGCACTTATCCATTCCAAATTCCATTTTTATTCCATCAGAGTAATCTTTTACAGCATTCATTATCAGGTTTAGCTCCTTTTCGCTCCGTGCGTAGACCTTTAAGTCATCCATGTATAATAGATGGCTTATTTTTCCTGCTCTGTTTCCTGGGGGTCCCGCGCAGTATCCGTCAAATGTCTGCAATATAGTTGTCAGAGGGAGTAGCGTAACACAGAACAAGAGGGGGCTTAGTGAATCCCCTTGAAACACGCCCCGTTGGTATTGGACGTAGTCAGTTTCTTTTTTGTTTTTTCCCTGAACCATTAGAAACTTGGTTTTCCACATTTGCATCAGCCTATCGATTACTGAGATGATGGTTGGGCTTACCTTCATAATTTTTAATAGGTGACTAATGAGGTTGTGGGGGGTGCTGTCGAATGCTTTCTTGTAATCTATCCATCCCATAGATAGAGATCTCTTATAAAGTATGGCATCCTGACATACGCTGCTGTCTATTAGTAAGTTTTCTTTAACCCCAGGTACGCCTTTCTTTCCTCCTTTCTGTTCTGGTGTAACCTTCCATATGGGATCTATTTGTTTTAATATCCTGTCTTTGATTATGCTGGTGAATATTTTATAAACTGAGTTAAGGCAGGTAATTGGTCGGTAATTTTGTGGGTTCTTGGCGTCACCTTTTTTAAATATTAGTGTAGTACGGCCTTCTGAGAGCTCCTCTGGGATTTTTTCCGGGTTGTTAAGGAAATCAGTGAAAAAGTCGGCCAGCCTTTCATGACAAGAATGGATTCTTTTCCACCAAAACATGCTGAGCCCATCTGGTCCTGGTGTTGAAAAGTTGGGTTTTGATTTAGCTGCCTTTCTTAATTCGTCTGCTGTTACTGAATGTGTTTTTTCGGGGTCCTGTAAGACCTTTTTGCTAATTCTTTCAAACTCGACTATTGCTTTGATGTTCAAGTTGGCTATCGCATTATGCTCATACATTTCTTTCCAGTACCTTTTGCATTCACCAGGGTCTGGCAGGTTCTTGTGTGCGTTATTATTTGTAGCATTTAGGAACTTCGTCGGAGACTCGTTGTATGTTTGGTTTTCCTTAATGCATCTTATTGATTTCTTAATTTTTTTCTTTGCAGCCATTAGCGATCTTACTTTGTCAATAGACTTTTCCATGTACAGTGTGTATGTCTTTATATTTGTTTTTCTGTGTTTACTTTGTTGTTTGTCCACTATTTTCCTAATTCCTTTACTGAATTTCTTTCCGTTTTTTATAAAGTATATTACGCTCTGTAGCTGAGATGCTTCTTGTCGATGAATTTTAATTTTGTCCTCCAGCTTTTTTATCCGTTTGTTGTAAGTAACCAATGTCTTATTTTCAGATTTCCTTTTTGTTCCGATTGCTGCCATCGCCGTCATGAGGTCTAAAAGGTCTTATCTCCTTATCCGATTTCTTCTCACTCCACCTTTGTAAAAATTCCTTTTCCAGTTCCTCATCTATCTCAACCTGCTTTTCTTCAGCTGCTTCTTCCCGAGTCGTTTTGGCTTGTTCTACCATATCTCTATTCCGATGTATGGTAAATCCGCGGGATTTTAATGCGGCAGCTTGGTCTCTCAGGTTTTGTGGACTAAAATTCGGATATTCTGGGTGCATTTCATTCCACTTCTGATGTAATCGTTTCATGTAACCTCTTTTATTTGGATCGCTTAATTCGTAGCAAACCATAAGATCAAAATTTAGAGTTTCGCTCCAATCAAATTTTCTGTTGTTGTTGTCCTTTCGCTCTTTGCTGCTCCCAACTATTCCTTGTATCTTATCCGAGTCAGATACGCTGTGGGCAGCATTATTTACAATATTGACTTGAACAATTTTAGCACTTAGTGGGGTGTTAACCCAGTAGATGCCGCCCAGCTTTTTTTCGGGCCCGCCGGAGATCTTCCGGAAGCTGGTGCGATTTGGGCTCCTGGTGCATGTGCACGGTTGCTCGGGAAATGTGGTGTCGCTACTCACCAAAGGTCCAGATGTTCGCCCCCCCCCCTGCATTAAATTATTATTTTTTTTTTTTTTTTTTTTTTTTTTTACTGGCAACATGCTACAGCGTACCATCTTCGGAACCTTTCGATTCGTCATACTGGTCTGCTTTAGCTGTCTAATTTCACCTTCTGCTGCGACCTTTCGGTTGGGCGGCAGAGGCGGGAATCATCTACGGTTGTTATGTGTGTTTACTCTCGTGTGCTCTTAAAATATTTAGGGAGCCAAGTATAACGTACTTTTGCATGTTGGTAAGTATTTGATGTATTTCATTATTGTTTAAGTCACTTATTTTTTTCAGGTACTTTTCCGTGGACGCACTGATTCCTCCGAGGACACCAATGATTACTGGAATAAAGGTGAGGTTAAATTCTTTATACGTTTTCCTTAGTTCATACATTAGGTCTTGATATTTCTCTATCTTTTCAGTTTCCTTTACGATAATATTTGTATCACATGGACAGGACATTTCTATTACATACATTTGTTTATTCTCCATGGTTTGTATGACCAGGTCTGGCTTGTTGGCTCGCAGTAGCTTTGTTGTTGAAAATGGTATGTTCCAGAATATTTTAATTTTGTCGTTTTGAACTACCGATTCCGTGTCCGGCAGGAAGTACGGTGGAGCTGGAGTTTCGTCTATGCCAAATTTGTGCCTTATTAGATGATACAAGACTCTTAACGCGGTGTCATGGCGGTTAATATATCTATTGGGCGCATATTTTGGGCAGGCGGACAATAGGTGCATCGTGGTTTCCTCGGAGCCATTACAGGCTCTGCATCTTGTGTTGGGTGTGGGTATATTCATAACCGTTCACCTGTAATGAAGTGAGTTGAAAACTCCATCCTGGCAAGCGGTTATGTACCCCTCCGTCTCTGACTTTAGTCCTGCTGCTTTGAGAAACTGAAACGTTAATCTTCTATTTAAGCCTAGATTTTCGAGGTTTTTAAAATAGAGACTATGCAGGTTTTTCTCCATATGTCTGGTCATGAGATTCGTCTGCATTTTACTTCGCAATTCCGCATTTCGAGCTTGTGGTTCCATTGTTTCTAGACTTCCGGGTCTTGGTGGTCTTCTTTTAAGATATATTATTTCGCCTAAAGCGTCTGCTGCCTTCCTTGCTGGTTTGAATAAGAATCCTCCGTTTTCCATTAGTTCGTGGTCTCGCACGATTGATAAGAGAGGATCTTTTGTTTTAAACACCTTGCATGCCTCTGATATAACCAGTCGGCCGTGTATGTTTTCTATGAGCGTGAGGCCCCGTCCCCCTTCGCTTCTTGATATGTACAATCTTTGTACGGAGGCATTTGGGTGCAAGCTGCGATATTCTTGCATAATGCGTCTGGTTATTCTATCCAGCGTCAGTATCTCGTTGACGTTCCATTTTATTGTGCCGAAGGTATGGGTAAGTATTGGTACCGCTAAGGAGTTAGTTGCATGCACTTTGTTTTTCCCAGTTAATTCAGACGACCAAATTTTCTTTACCATGCTTTTATATTTCAAGGTAAGTGCTTCTTTTACGTTTTTAATATTATGCATAGTATTCTGTTCTATTCCCAGGTAAGTATAATGTTCATTTTGGTGTAAGTATCGAATTGCCGTTCCATCCACTAGTCCTAAATCCTCGTCCTGATCTATGCATGCCTTCCCTCTTTTTGTGTTAAATGCTGCGCATTTACTAAGTCCCATTTCCATTTTTATATCGTTTGAATATGTTGTGACTATATCAAACATTTGTTTTAATTCTGTTTCATTTTTGGCATAGATTTTCAGATCATCCGTATATAACAGGTGAGTGATTTTGTGTTTTCTGTTATTAGGTTGTCCTGCCATATAGCCTGGGCATAGCTGTAGGTTAATGGATAGTGGTATCAGAGATATACAGAAAAGGATGGGGCTTAGTGAATCTCCTTGATAGATGCCTTTTTTATACAGTACGTCGAATTTTAAGCTACCATCTTTATCACCAGGAAAGTGGATTGTGGTTTTCCAGAAAGTCATTAGCTTTACAATGGCTTGAATGATTTGTGTATTTGTGTTCATTTCAGTGAGTACGTGTATTAGGAGATTATGTGGCGTGCTGTCGAAGGCTTTCTTATAATCCACCCAGCCCATTGACAGATTACTTTTATACCATACTGCATCCTGACAAACCGACCCGTCTATAAGGAGATTTTCTTTAACCCCTGCTATTCCCTTTTTGCAGCCTTTTTGCTCGTATATTTTATTCCATACAGGATCAATACATTTCTCTACTCTAGCTTGCAAAGCACTGGTGAATAACTTGTATATTGTATTTAAACATGTGATTGGCCTGTAATTTTCTGGCAGGTTCTTATTACCTTTTTTAAAGATAAGAATGGTTCTACCTACTGACAGCCAGCTCGGTATAGATTCTGTGTCGTTCAGGTACTCGCTAAATATGTTAGAAACTGTCTCATGTACCGCCTCTATTTTTTTCCACCAATAGTTTACTATCCCATCTGGACCTGGGGCTGAGAAATTTGGCTTTTTTCGGAGAAGTTCTTTAATTTCGGCAGCACTAATTGCTTCTAGTGGGACGTCTTTTGTTTTATTTTTATTGCAGAATCGCGAAAAGTTGTTCATTTCCTCAGTTTCGATATTTGCTCGGCTTTCAGTTTCATAAATGCGTTTCCAATATGCCTTAAAGTTCTCATATTCGGTTTTATTTGGCAGTACACTATTTTGTTGTTGAAATAGTGTCGACGGAGATTTATTAAAATTACTATTTTGTTCAGTAAATTTGATAGATTTCGCTATGCTGTCGCGTATAGCTTTCAGGGACCGTATCTTATCTAAAGCTTTTTCTTTTTCTGTTTTGAACACGTTTAGTTTTGTTGTATGGTGTTTGTTTTTAAATTTACCATATATCTTTTTCACTTTTCGGGTAAAGACTCTTTTGTTGGATATGTAATAGATAACTGACTCTATTTGGGATGCTTCTTGTCTTTTAATTGTAATTTTAGCTTCAATTTTATTTAAACGTGTTTTAAGCTTTGCTAATCGTTGGCATTTTGGGGGATTTTTTTCAACAGCCTTGGCTGCTGCGTATACTATCTGTATTAATTGTGACAAGTTACAGTTATTTGTATGGTGTTTATTTACAATTCGGTTAATCATTTGAAGGGTCCTTGGGTTTATATCTTGTCTTGACTTGTTTAGAGGTTGTTTGTTTCCTTGGGATGCGGCGTTTAAGTGCTCTATGAACTTGTTTTCCATGTCTGCATCTATATTTTCGGTGTCATTTTCCATTGATGTTTGTGATGTGCGTGGGCTTGTTTCGATTTCATTGTCTGGCTGCTGTTCACCAGTTTGAGGAAACTTAAAGCCCTTTCCTTTGAGAAATGCGACCTGATCTCTTAAGTTCTGAGCCGAGAATCTATTTAATTCTGGATGTAAGTTAATCCATCGCGAGTGCATTCGTTTCATATAGCCTCGTTTCTTTGGCTCACTTAATTGATAGCATACGGCTAGGTCAAAACACATTTCTTGGCTCCATACAGAGTTTGATGATTCCTTTGGTTGGTTACTGCTCCCAACTTTGTTATGCTCCTTATCCGAAAGAGGAACGTTGTGGGCAGTTTTACTTGTATTTCTTGTATTCTTGTAACGGTCAGAAGGAGATGGGTAAGTGTACTGACCGCCCTGCAAATTATTATTATTATTATTATTATTATTATTTTTTTTTTTTTTTTTTTTAGGGGTCGAAGAAAAGAAGCATCTCGCGGATGTGCTTTGGGGCACACTACTTCTCTTCTTCTTGATCTTCCCGGACCGCGTCCAACCATAAGGTTAAGATGGGCGATTCGAGGTGCGGAATTTGGCTAGCTTATGAGTTCTCAATAGCTCGAAGGATGTGAAGGGAACCTAGTATCACACTTTTTTGGATGTTCTGTGTGAGTGACTCGACCTTATCATTACACGGTTTTATTTTTTTCAGGTTTTTTATGAAAGATTGCGGTATTCCTCCCAGGACTCCCATTATTAATGGAATAAAGATGATTTTATACTCCGGGTAAGTATGTTTAAGTTCAAATAACAAATCGCGGTATTTGTCAATTTTTTCCTTTTCCTTTAGTTCGATATTCTTTTCTCCAGGGCATGAAAATTCGATAACATACATGACTTTGTCATTTATATCTAGGACAGTAAGGTCAGGCTTGTTTGCGGATAGTTCTCTGGTTGTTGAGAAGGTAAAGTTCCAGAGTATTTTCGCCTTTTCATTTACAGCGACTGATGGTGTGTCTGCAGCAAATGGTAATTTAGGTTGCTCGTCTATCCCATATATATGTCTTAATTGAAAATATAGCGTCTTTAAACCCGAATCGTGCCTTTTTATAAAGAGGTTTGGTGCAAGTCTGGGACATGCTGATAGAATATGCATTAGAGTTTCACTATGCTTCCCACACATTCGGCATAAGACGCTGGGGATTTGCAGACCCAAAACATTTTTTTGGTACGCCCGAGTTCTAAATACCCCGTCTTGCACGGCGGTTATAAAGCCTTCCGTTTCCGCTCGAAGAGTGCCTGACTTTAAGAAAGCAAATGTGCGATTTTCGCATAAGTGGAGCTGTTCTATATTTTTGAAAAAGATACCATGCATCGCTTTATTTTTATGGTCTGTAAGCAGCTTTTTTGTTTCCTCAGATTTTATTAATTTCGTTCTCTTTGAGATTTCCAGGTGTAGGATGTTGTTAGTGTTTCCGAGTTCTTCATTAAAAACTAAGCTAAGATTGATCTCCTCCACTGCTCGTTTTGCAGCTTTAAAGAGAAACGTACCAACATTATTCAGTTCGTGGTTTTTTACAAATTTTGTGAGGTGTTCAGTGCTTTTGTAGACAGAACATGCTTCTTGGATAACGGCAAGGTTATGAGCGCTTTCCACGCTTATCAGTCCTCTTCCACCTTTGCTCCTTGGTAAATATACTCTCTGCACTGAGGCATTTGGATGAAGGCAGCGATTTTTATTCATCACTTTCCGAGTGTATCTATCCAACTCCCGAAGTTCTGAAATATTCCATCTTAAACAGCCAAAGGTATGGCTGATTTTTGTGATTGCCATGGTGTTGGTAGCTGTAGCTTTATTTATGCTATTTAACTCCGACCTCCAGATTTTGTGGATCATTTCTTTGTACTTCATCGATAGTTCTTTTTTAACTTTAGAGATTTCCTGCGTGGCTTGTTGTTTAACGCCTAGGTAAGTATACGATTCAGATGCGAGTAAATGTCTCATCACTCTACCATCTGCCAATTCTACGTCCTTGTTCTCAAGACTACTTCTGCCTCGATTGAGAATGTATACCGCACATTTCTCTAACCCCATTCTCATTCCTATACTTTCGGCATACTGTTGTACGATTTCAATTTGTTGTTTTAACGCTTTGTGACTTTCCGCGTAGAGTTTGATATCGTCGACATATAGAAGATGAGTAATTTTTGTGTGGCGGTTATTCGGTGGTCCCGCTCTGTATCCATTGGTCGTTTTAAGATGAATCGATAGGGGCAAAAGTGAAATACAAAAAAGTAGTGGACTGAGTGAGTCGCCCTGAAATATCCCCCTTTTATATGAAATTAAATCTGTCTCGGAGGATTTTCCGTCGGTTCTTATGACAAATTTCGTTCTCCAGAGAGGACATACTGTCTGTATTAGATTTACAAATGTTTGGCTGACTTTCATCGCCTCAAGAATTGCTGTTATGGCGCTGTGCGAAGTTAAATCGTAGGCTTTCTCAAAATCCACCCAAGCCATTCCAAGATTCCTTTTGTACTGGGTAGCCTCCTGGTATATACACCGGTCTACCAATAGGTTCTGTTTTAGCCCATTTATACCTCGTCTCGCTCCTCTTTGCTCGTACACTTCTGCCCAGATAGGCTGGATCTCTGACAAAAGTTTTTCATATATTATCGAGGTAAACAGCTTATAGACTGTGTTGAGGCAAGTGATGGGCCGGTAGTTCTTAGGATTTTCCTGGTCTCCTTTCTTAAAGATGAGTGTTGTTACACCTCTAGGAAGCCATTCAGGGATTTTCTCGGGTGACTTAAGATACTCGTCGAATACACGGGCCAGGCTTTCATGGATAGGTGTGAACACCTTCAGCCAATAGTTCGAGATTTTATCTGGGCCTGGAGCTGCATGATTTCTTTTATTCCTTAAGGCCACTTTAATATCGTCTGGAGTAATCTGTACATCTGTTCTATCGTAGGAGATTAATCTCTCACATTCTCTCCTGAACACTCGGATTGTTTCATTTTCTTGATATTCTGTTGGATTTGTCTCGAATATACTCCGCCAGTATTGCTCGATAGATTCTATTGATGGTATTGTGTTTGTAGACTGATTTTTTCTAAATACCAGACTTGGATTATTTCTAAAGTTCTTATTCTGCATTATCCTTAGTTTCTTTGAACTTATCTTTTTTCTCGCTGCTGTTAGCGATCTAAGCTTATCAGTAGCCAGTTCTTTCTCTGCTCTTATTCTGTCGAGTTTTAATGTCCCATATTTAACTTTGTATTTATTCGCTATTCCTTGCATGTTCTTTGTAAAGCGTCTATTATTTCTCAAATAGTTAATTATTTCAGCAGTCTGTGATATTTCTCGCCGTTTGTCTTTTATTTTTTTTGTTAACAGTTCAATCCTTTTTTTGCTTTTTTCTAATACAGTATCCTTTTCTTTTTCAGGTGCCAGAGTAATAGAAGCCGCATACACAACTTTCGTGATAGTAAGTAAGTCGGATTGGTGCGGTAAGTATTTCTTAATGATTTTATTCATATTTTCCAATTGTTTATTATCTATGCCTTTTCTTGTAACAGGAATCATTTTTCTGCTCTCTATTGGAATATTCTGATGTTCGACAAACACTTCTTCAACCACTTGACCAACAGAACCTTCCGACGTACTACTATCATGAGATGATATTGATTCACTAGATTCATTAGATGTATTATGAACCTCGTTTTCAAATCCTGTTTTTATTAGGAACGCTGCTTGGTCCCGTAAGTTCTGTTCACTAAATTTTTTCATGTCTGGATGGATTTCACACCATTTTTCCTTTAACCTTTTCATGTAGCCTCTTCGAGACGGGCTACTGTTGTGATAACAAGTCATAAGATCTTGTCTAAGTTCCTTTGTCCACTCGAACTTCGAGTTTCTAGCTCTTTGGATGTTAATGTTAACGCTGCTCCCAACTCTTCCGCGAGACTCTTCCGATGGAGCCTCGTTGTGGGCAGCTTGTTCATCATTGCTGTCTTGAACATTCTTTCAGTTTAGCGGGTTGTTAACCCATCTAAGCCGACGGCCTACATTCTAGCGATTCGCCAATGGCTGCAGGGTCCGATTCGAATCGGGGGTGCTTGAGCACATTTGCGTCGGGTCCGTGGGGTCGCTACGCCCCAGAGGTCCAGATGTTGGGCCTCCCTGCGGGGCGACTCTTGGACATCTCGCGCATACCACATGGTACTGCCCAAGGTCTTACGCGTCAACGTCTTGCTTTCGGATGAGTACGATGACGGGGAATGACTTTTTAAGATTGGTTTGCTTCGTGCGTTCGAAGGATTCTAAGCGATCCGAGGAGTACATATTTTTGCATGTCGGTAAGTATGTTGTTTATCTCCGATTTATTAATGTTTTCAATTTTTTCCAGGTGTTTTTCAATTCGTCCGCTCATGCCACCCAGAGCGCCTATTATGATTGGGATAAATTTGATGTTGTACTCGTGGTAAGTTTTCCTTAGTTCGAATAGGAGATCTCTATACTTTTCTATTTTTTCTTCTTCCTTCTTTTCAATGTTACTTTCTGCTGGACAACTAATTTCTATCACGTACATTTTCCTTGTTTTGATATCTAGCGCGACCAAGTCCGGTTTATTTGCTTTGATTTGGGACGTTGTGTGGAAAGGGAAGTTCCAGTACAATTTAAAGTTGTCATTTGCCAACACCGATTCTGTGTCTCCCCTAACATATGGAGGTAGAGGTGACTGGTCGAAACCATACGCTTGCTTAAGTTTGTTATACAATACTCGTAAAGCTGTGTCGTGCCTGCTAATATAGAGGTTTGGGGCATATGTAGGGCACGCTGCTAACAGGTGCATTAGGGTTTCTTCGGATTTTTTACAGGCTCTACAGGATAGGTTTTCTATAGGGAGCTTTAGTACTTTGGCCCGATATGATAGGCAGTTAAAAACGCCGTCCTGGCATGCCGTAATATAACCCTCCGTCTCCGATTTAAGAGAAGCCGATTTAAGAAAAGCGTATGTAAGTGTTCTTGAGAGGTCTTGTTGCTCGATGTTTTTCTGATACTGGCCGTGGAGGGGTTTAGCATAGTGTGCTTGTTTCAATTTATCGTGCCATGCCTTGCTTAATTTGGTCTTAAGATTTTTTGGACTCAGGTTTGTTAGGCTTTCCGTTGTGTTCGGTCTTCTTTTAAGATCCAAATTTTCACCGATACTCTCTGCTGCTCTAATAGCAGCTTTGTATAGAAAATCATTTCCATCTAGTTCATGCTCCTTTACAATTTTTATCAGCGGATCCTTGGTATTGTGTATTTCGCATGCCTTCGCCACAACCATTCTTTCATGTAGACTCTCTATTTGTGTCAGGCCTCTTCCGCCATCTTTTCTGGGCATGTACAGTCTCAGAACCGAAGCATTGGGGTGCAGGCTTCTATTTTCCCTCATGACCGATCTTGTTTTCCTGTCCAAGTTTTTGATTTCGTCCACATTCCACTTAAAAGCTCCAAACGTATGTGTTAAAACTGCTGTCGCTAATGTGTTAGTTGCGTTTACTTTATTTTTTCCCGATAGTTCAGATGACCATATTTCCTTTAAGATATTTATATATTTAGCTTCTAGGGAGTTTTTAACAGTTTTTTTATTAAGCAAAGTGTTTTGTGGCACTCCTAAATATGTGTAGCACTCGTTCTTCTGCAGGTGTCTTATCGCAGTTCCATCAATGAATCTGACCTCCTCGTTTTCGGTTTCCGCACCTTTTCCCCTTTTAATGTGGTATACGGCGCATTTATCAAATCCAAACTCCATATGAATATCATCTGAGTAGGTTTTTATAACATTTAGCATCGTTTTTAATTCAGTTTCATTTCTGGCGTATATTTTCAGGTCATCCATGTATAGTAGGTGTGTGATCCTGTTTGTTCTGTTTCCTGGTCTCCCTGTTGAATATCCTTGGGACTGTTTAAGAATTACTGATAATGGAAGAAGGGTGATGCAGAATAATAACGGGCTCAGCGAGTCTTCCTGGAAGACTCCTCGTTGGTATTTGATGTACCCAGTTTGTGATTTTTCTAATCCTGAAGTCATTACTATTTTTGTCTCCCAGTTTGCCATTAGTTTTTCGACCACATCTACTATCTGCGGGTCTACTTCCATTATTCTCAGAAGGTGGATAATAAGATTGTGTGGGGTTCGATCGAAGGCCTTCTTGTAGTCTATCCATCCCATGGATAGGTGCCTCTTGTATTTTACCGCATCTTGGCATATGCACCCGTCTACAAGAAGGTTGTCCTTCACCCCCGCTAAACCTCTTTTTGCCCCTCTTTGCTCTGGGATTGAGTTCCAGATCGGATCTATATCTACCAGAATCCTCGTTCTCAGTATGTCTGTGAATATTTTATAGATGGAATTTAAGCAGGTAATGGGCCTGTAGTTTTCTGGCCTTTGTTCATCCCCTTTTTTATAGATAAGGATTGTTTGACCTTTGGGAAACCAGCCTGGGATATCCGTTGTTCCATCCAGATATGTGCTAAATATCTCCGCCACTCTAGTGTAAGCTGCTTGCGCCTGTTTCCACCAGAACATATTGATCTTATCTGGACCCGGGGCTGAAAATTTCGGTTTTGTTTTAATGGCTGCCGTTATTTCATTGTTAGAGATCGGTGAGAAGATTGTTTTTTTCCCGTTTTATTTTTGTACAGAATTTCTCGAACAATCTTATAGCTTCGGTTTTCGTGTCAGCTTCTACCCTTTCTTCATATATGTATTATTATTATTTTTTTTTTTTTTTTTTTTTTTTTTTAAAGAACCCAGTATTACATACTTTTGAATGTTGGTAAGTATATCTTTTATGTCGTTGTCTCTAATATTTTTTATCTTTTTCAGGTTCTGCTCGGTTGTGCTTCGAATCCCACCCAGAACTCCCACTATAATGGGAATAAATGTGATGTCGAACTTATCATAGGACTTCCTTAGTTCGAACATTAGGTCACGGTATTTTTCCGTTTTCTCTAGCTCTTTTTTTTTCGATGTTATTTTCTGCTGGACAGCTCATTTCGATCACATACATTTTATTATTTGTCTTGTCCATTACTACAAGATCGGGTTTATTAGCCTTTAGTTGAGTGGTTGTGCTAAATGGAATGTTCCAGAATATTTTGTAATTGTCGTTTGTTATAACCGACTCATCGTCTTCTCTGATGTAGGGAGGTTTAATTTTCTCATCAAATTTGAGTTCGAACCGCAAGTAGTTGTATAGTACGCGCAGTGCATTGTCATGTCTTTCGATGAAAAGAGTGGGTGCATATTTTGGGCAAGAGGCCAGCAAATGCATAGTCGTCTCCTCAGACGATTTGCACGCTCTACATCTCGTATCATCTATTGCCAGAGAAAGTATTCGTTTGTTGTATGAGAGACTGTGAAATACTCCGTCTTGAACTGCCGTTATGTAGCCCTCTGTTTCCGACTTAAGCCCTGATGATTTTAGAAAGGCATACGTTAGCTCCTTAGATAGGTTTTGTTCCCTGATGTTCTTTGAAAACTGGCCGTGCATGGGTTTGTTTTGATGTTCTTCTATATTTTTTGTTTCGAATATTTCCTTTAGTTTTCCCTTTAGCGCTTTTGTGTCCATTTTTGTAAGGCAGTTGTTACTTCCTTGATATTTTTTAAGACAAATTGGTTCTTTTATTATATCTGCTGCTCTTCTTGCCGCTTGGAAAAGAAATCCGTTTCCGTTTAGTTCGTGTTGTTTAACTATTTTTAACAGTGGATCTTTGGTGTTAAATACATGACAAGCAGTCAGAATAGTGGTTCTTTCGTACATTTGTTCTATTCCTACCAGTCCGCGCCCTCCCTGGTTTCTTGGGATGTAGAGTCTTTGGACTGACGCGTTTGGGTGTAAGCTGCGACTGTTGTTCATTACTTTTCTGGTCATTCTGTCCAAGTTCTTTATTTCAGCGACATTCCACTTTAGCGCGCCAAATGTGTGTAGCAAGACCGGGACAGCAAGTATGTTGGTGGCGTCTACCTTATTCTTCGCTGTAAGTTCGGAGGTCCATATCTTTTCCAGAGCTCTTTTGTACTTCTGTGTAAGAGCTTCCTTTACCTCTGCTTTGTTATGCATTTCTCTTTGCTTGACGCCTAGGTAAGTATATTGTTCACTGTTTTCTAGGTGTTTTATTGCCGTTCCATCGATCAGTGTCATACTTTCAGCTTTGTCTGTGTTATGTTTTCCCCTTTTAAGATGGAACACAGCGCACTTATCCATTCCAAATTCCATTTTTATTTCATCAGAGGAATCTTTTACAGCACTCATTATCAGGTTTAGCTCCTTTTCGCTCCGTGCGTAGACCTTTAAGTCATCCATGTATAATAGATGGCTTATTTTTCCTGCTCTGTTTCCTGGGGGTCCCGCGCAGTATCCGTCAAATGTCTGCAATATAGTTGTCAGAGGGAGTAGCGTAACACAGAACAAGAGGGGGCTTAGTGAATCCCCTTGAAACACGCCCCGTTGGTATTGGACGTAGTCAGTTTCTTTTTTGTTTTTTCCCTGAACCATTAGAAACTTGGTTTTCCACATTTGCATCAGCCTATCGATTACTGAGATGATGGTTGGGCTTACCTTCATAATTTTTAATAGGTGACTAATGAGGTTGTGGGGGGTGCTGTCGAATGCTTTCTTGTAATCTATCCATCCCATAGATAGAGATCTCTTATAAAGTATGGCATCCTGACATACGCTGCTGTCTATTAGTAAGTTTTCTTTAACCCCAGGTACGCCTTTCTTTCCTCCTTTCTGTTCTGGTGTAACCTTCCATATGGGATCTATTTGTTTTAATATCCTGTCTTTGATTATGCTGGTGAATATTTTATAAACTGAGTTAAGGCAGGTAATTGGTCGGTAATTTTGTGAGTTCTTGGCGTCACCTTTTTTAAATATTAGTGTAGTACGGCCTTCTGAGAGCTCCTCTGGGATTTTTTCCGGGTTGTTAAGGAAATCAGTGAAAAAGTCGGCCAGCCTTTCATGACAAGAATGGATTCTTTTCCACCAAAACATGCTGAGCCCATCTGGTCCTGGTGTTGAAAAGTTGGGTTTTGATTTAGCTGCCTTTCTTAATTCGTCTGCTGTTACTGAATGTGTTTTTTCGGGGTCCTGTAAGACCTTTTTGTTAATTCTTTCAAACTCGACTATTGCTTTGATGTTCAAGTTGGCTATCGCATTATGCTCATACATTTCTTTCCAGTACCTTTCGCATTCACCAGGGTCTGGCAGGTTCTTGTGTGCGTTATTATTTGTAGCATTTAGGAACTTCGTCGGAGACTCGTTGTATGTTTGGTTTTCCTTAATGCATCTTATTGATTTCTTAATTTTTTTCTTTGCAGCCATTAGCGATCTTACTTTGTCAATAGACTTTTCCATGTACAGTGTGTATGTCTTTATATTTGTTTTTCTGTGTTTACTTTGTTGTTTGTCCACTATTTTCCATATTCCTTTACTGAATTTCTTTCCGTTTTTTATAATGTATATTACGCTCTGTAGCTGAGATGCTTCTTGTCGATGAATTTTAATTTTGTCCTCCAGCTTTTTTATCCGTTTGTTGTAAGTAACCAATGTCTTATTTTCAGATTTCCTTTTTGTTCCGATTGCTGCCATCGCCGTCATGAGGTCTAAAAGGTCTTCCATGTTTTCTATTTGTGGTAAGTATTTGTCTGTTAGTAAGTTAAGTTGCCTTAAACTTTTTTGTGTGATTTTTTGTTTTCCTTGCCGGGGTTTTATCTCCTTATCCGATTTCTTCTCACTCCACCTTTGTAAAAATTCCTTTTCCAGTTCCTCATCTATCTCAACCTGCTTTTCTTCAGCTGCTTCTTCCCGAGTCGTTTTGGCTTGTTCTACCATATCTCTATTCCGATGTATGGTAAATCCGCGGGATTTTAATGCGGCAGCTTGGTCTCTCAGGTTTTGTGCACTAAAATTGGGATATTCTGGGTGCATTTCATTCCACTTCTGATGTAATCGTTTCATGTAACCTCTTTTATTTGGATCGCTTAATTCGTAGCAAACCATAAGATCAAAATTTAGAGTTTCGCTCCAATCAAATTTTCTGTTGTTGTTGTCCTTTCGCTCTTTGCTGCTCCCAACTATTCCTTGTATCTTATCCGAGTCAGATACGCTGTGGGCAGCATTATTTACAATATTGTCTTGAACAATTTTAGCACTTAGTGGGGTGTTAATCCAGTAGATGCCGCCCAGCTTTTTTTCGGGCCCGCCGGAGATCTTCCGGAAGCTGGTGCGATTTGGGCTCCTGGTGCATGTGCACGGTTGCTCGGGAAATGTGGTGTCGCTACTCACCAAAGGTCCAGATGTTCGCCCCCCCTGCATTATTATTATTATTATTATTATTATTAAAATTATACAAAAAAAACTATATTTTTAAAAAATAAAGCGTTTTTCTAAAAAATAAAACAAAAACTGTTGTAACTTTTTTATTTCTTCATAAAAAAATGTAAATTCTGTTTAAATAATTTTATTTTTATGAAATCTAATTAGAAATGTCGTTTTAAAATTTTTTGGACGATTAATTTGAAAATTATACAAAAAAACGATATTTTTAAAAAATAATGCGTTTTTCTTAAAAATCAAACAAAAACTGCTGTAACTTTTTTATTTCTTCATAAAAAAATGTAAATTTTGTTTAAATAATTTTTTTTTTCATAAAATCTAATTAGAAATGCCGTTTAAAAATTTTTTGGACGATTAATTTTAAAATTATACAAAAAAACGTTATTTTTAAAAAATAATGCGTTTTTCTTAAAAATCAAACGAAAACTGCTGTAACTTTTTTATTTCTTTATTAAAAATGTAAATTTTGTTTAAATAATTTTATTTTCATGAAATCTAATTAGAAATGTTGTTTGAAAATTTTTGGACGATTAATTTTAAAATTATACCAAAAAAACGTTATTCTTAAAAATCACACAAAAACTGCAGAAACTTTTTTAATTCTTCATAAAACAGTGTAAATTTTGTTTAAATAATTTTATTTTCATGAAATCTGATTAGAAATGTCGTTTTAAAATTTTTTGGACGATTAATTTTAAAATTATACCAAAAAAACGTTTTTCTTAAAAATAACACAAAAAATGCTGTAACTTTTTTATTTCTTTATAGAAAAATGTAAATTTTGTTTAAATAATTTTATTTTCATGAAATCTAATTAGAAATGTCGTTTTAAAATTTATTGGACGATTAATTTTAAAATTATACCAAAAAATCGTTTTTCTTAAAAATCACACAAAAACTGCAGAAACTTTTTTATTTCTTCATAAAACAATGTAAATTTTGTTTAAATAATTTTATTTTCATGAAATCTAATTAGAAATATCGTTTTAAAATTTTTTGGACGATTAGTTTTAAAATTAAACAAAAAAAACGTTATTTTTAAGAAATAATGCGTTTTTATTAAAAATCAAACAAAAACTGCTGTAACTTTTTTATTTCTTTATAAAAAAATGTAAATTTTGTTTAAATAATTTTATTTTCATGAAATCTAATTAGAAATGTCGTTTTAAAATTTTTCGGACGATTAATTTTAAAATTAAACCAAAAAAACGTTTTTCTTAAAAATCACACAAAAACTGCAGAAACTTTTTTATTTCTTCATAAAACAATGTAAATTTTATTTAAATAACTTTATTTTCATAAAATCTAATTAGAAATGTCCTTTTAAAATTTTTTGGACTATTAATTTTAAAATTATACCAAAAAAACTTTTTCTTAAAAATCACACAAAAACTGCAGAAACTTTTTTATTTCTTCATAAAACAACGTAAATTTTATTTAAATAACTTTATTTTCATAAATTCTAATTAGAAATGTCGTTTTAAAATTTTTTGGACGATTTTTTTTAAAATTATACAAAAAAAACGTTATTTTTAAGAAATAATGCGTTTTTCTTAAAATCAAACAAAAACTGCTGTAACTTTTTTATTTTTTCATAAAAAAATGTAAATTTTGTTTAAATAATTTTATTTTTATGAAATCTAATTAGAAATGACGTTTTAAAATTTTTCGGACGAATAATTTTAAAATTATACAAGAAAAACGTTATTTTAAAGAAATAATGCGTTTTTTTTTAAAATCAAACAAAAACTGCTGTAACTTTTTTATTTCTTCATAAATAAATGTAAATTTTGTTTGAATATTTTTATTTTTATGAAATCTAATTAGAAAAGCCGTTTTAAAGTTTTTAGGACGATTAATTTTAAAATTAAAAAAAAAAACGTTTTTCTTAAAAATCACACAAAAACTGCAGAAACTTTTTTATTTCTTCATAAAACAATGTAAATTTTATTTAAATAATTTTATTTTCATGAAATCTAATTAGAAATGTCGTTTAAAAATTTTTCGCACGATTAATTTTAAAATTATACCAAAAAAACGTTTTTCTTAAAAATCACACAAAAACTGCAGAAACTTTTTTATTTCTTTATAAAAAAATGTAAATTTTGTTTAAATAATTTTATTTTTATGAAATCTAATTAGAAATGTCGTTTTAAAATTTTTCGGACGATTAATTTTAAAATTATACCAAAAAAACGTTATTTTTTAGAAATAATGCGTTTTTCTTAAAAATCAAACAAAAACTGCTGTAACTTTTTTATTTCTTCATAAAAAAATGTAAATTTTGTTTAAATATTTTTATTTTTATGAAATCTAATTAGAAAAGCCGTTTTAAAGTTTTTAGGACGATTAATTTTAAAATTAAAAAAAAAAACGTTTTTCTTAAAAATCACACAAAAACTGCAGAAACTTTTTTATTTCTTCATAAAACAATGTAAATTTTATTTAAATAATTTTATTTTCATGAAATCTAATTAGAAATGTCGTTTAAAAATTTTTTCGACGATTAATTTTAAAATTATACCAAAAAAACGTTTTTCTTAAAAATCACACAAAAACTGCAGAAACTTTTTTATTTCTTTATAAAAAAATGTATATTTTGTTTAAATAATTTTATTTTCATGAAATCTAATTAGAAATGTCGTTTTAAAATTTTTTGGACGATTAATATTAAAATTATACCAAAAAAACGTTTTTCTTAAAAATCACACAAAAACTGCAGAAACTTTTTTATTTCTTCATAAAACAATGTAAATTTTGTTTAAATAATTTTATTTTCATGAAATCTAATTAGAAATGTCGTTTTAAAATTTTTTGGACGATTAATTTTATAATTATACAAAAAAAAACGTTATTTTTAAGAAATAATGCGTTTTTCTCAAAAATCAAACAAAAACTGCTGTAACTTTTTTATTTCTTTATAAAAAAATGTAAATTTTGTTTAAATTATTTTATTTTCATGAAATCTAATTAGAAATGTCGTTTTAAAATTTTTCGGACGATTAGTTTTAAAATTAAACCAAAAAAACGTTTTTCTTAAAAATCACACAAAAACTGCAGAAACTTTTTTATTTCTTCATAAAACAATGTAAATTTTATTTAAATAACTTTATTTTCATAAAATCTAATTAGAAATGTCGTTTTAAAATTTTGTGGACGATTAATTTTAAAATTATACCAAAAAAACATTTTTCTTAAAAATCACACAAAAACTGCTGTAACTTTTTTATTTCTTTATAAAAAAATGTAAATTTTGTTTAAATTATTTTATTTTCATAAAATCTAATTAGAAATGCCGTTTTAAAATTTTTCGAACGATTAATTTTAATATTATACTAAAAAAACGTTATTTTTCAGAAATAATGCTTTTTTCTTAAAAATCAAACAAAAACTGCTGTAACTTTTTTATTTCTTCATAAAAAAATGTAAATTTTGTTTAAATAATTTTATTTTCATGAAATCTAATTAGAAATGCCGTTTTAAAATTTTTCGGACGATTAATTTTAAAATTATACAAAAAAAAACTTTATTTTTAAGAAATAATGCTTTTTTCTTAAAAATCAAAGAAAATCTGCTGTAA
Source organism: Stenus bimaculatus (assembly GCA_963971135.1). Taxonomy (NCBI): domain Eukaryota; kingdom Metazoa; phylum Arthropoda; class Insecta; order Coleoptera; family Staphylinidae; genus Stenus; species Stenus bimaculatus. The sequence continues at coordinate 25,434,534 of OZ020184.1, forward strand.
CTTTTTTATTTCTTCATAAAAAAATGTAAATTTTGTTTAAATAATTTTATTTTCATGAAATCTAATTAGAAATGTCGTTTTAAAATTTTTCGGACGAATAATTTTAAAATTATACTAAAAAAACGTTATTTTTAAGAAATAATGCGTTTTTCTTAAAATCAAACAAAAACTGATGTAACTTTTTTATTTTTTCATAAAAGAATGTAAATTTTCTTTAAATAATCTTATTTTCATGAAATCTAATTAGAAATGCCGTTTTAAAGTTTTTAGGACGATTAATTTTAAAATTGAACAAAAAACGTTTTTCTTGAAAATCACACAAAAACTGCAGAAACTTTTTTATTTCTTCATAAAACAATTTTGTTTAAATAATTTTATTTTCATGAAATCTAATTAGAAATGCCGTTTTAAAATTTTTCGAACGATTAATTTTAATATTATACTAAAAAAACGTTATTTTTCAGAAATAATGCTTTTTTCTTAAAAATCAAACAAAAACTGCTGTAACTTTTTTATTTCTTTATAAAAAAATGTAAATTTTGTTTAAATTATTTTATTTTCATAAAATCTAATTAGAAATGTCGTTTTAAAATTTTTCGGACGATTAATTTTAAAATTATATAAAAAAACGTTATTTTTAAGAAATAATGCGTTTTTCTTAAAATCAAACAAAAACTGCTGTAACTTTTTTATTTTTTCATAAAAAAATGTAAATTTTCTTTAAATAATTTTATTTTCATGAAATCTAATTAGAAATGCCGTTTTAAAGTTTTTAGGACGATTAATTTTAAAATTAAACAAAAAAACGTTTTTCTTGAAAATCACACAAAAACTGCAGAAACTTTTTTATTTCTTCATAAAACAATGTAAATTTTGTTTAAATAATTTTATTTTCATGAAATCTAATTAGAAATGTCGTTTTAAAATTTTTCGGACGATTAATTTTAAAATTATACCAAAAAAACGTTTTTCTTAAAAATCACACAAAAACTGCAGAAACGTTTTTATTTCTTCATAAAACAATGTAAATTTTATTTAAATAATTTCATTTTCATAAAATCTAATTAGAAATGCCGTTTTAAATTTTTCGGACGATTAATTTTAAAATTATACAAAAAAAAACGTTATTTTTAAGAAATAATGCGTTTTTCTCAAAAATCAAACAAAAACTGCTGTAACTTTTTTATTTCTTTATAAAAAAATGTAAATTTTGTTTAAATTATTTTATTTTCATGAAATCTAATTAGAAATGTCGTTTTAAAATTTTTCGGACGATTAGTTTTAAAATTAAACCAAAAAAACGTTTTTCTTAAAAATCACACAAAAACTGCAGAATCTTTTTTATTTCTTCATAAAACAATGTAAATTTTATTTAAATAACTTTATTTTCATAAAATCTAATTAGAAATGTTTTTTTAAAATTTTTTGGACGATTAATTTTAAAATTATACCAAAAAAACTTTTTCTTAAAAATCACACAAAAACTGCTGTAACTTTTTTATTTCTTTATAAAAAAATGTAAATTTTATTTAAATTATTTTATTTTCATAAAATCTAATTAGAAATGCCGTTTCAAATTTTTTTGGACGATTAATTTTAAAATTATACCAAAAAAACATTTTTCTTAAAAATCACACAAAAACTGCAGAAACTTTTTTATTTCTTCATAAAACAATGTAAACTTTGTTTAAATAATTTTATTTTCATGAAATCTAATTAGGAATGTCATTTTAAAATTTTTCGGACGATTAATTTTAAAATTATACAAGAAAAACGTTATTTTAAAGAAATAATGCGTTTTTTTTTAAAATCAAACAAAAACTGCTGTAACTTTCTTATTTCTTTATAAAAAATGTAAATTTTGTTTAAATTATTTAATTTTCATAAAATCTAATTAGAAATGCCATTTTAAAATTTTTGGACGATTAATTTTAAAATTATACAAAAAATAACGTTATTTTTAAGAATTAATGCGTTTTTCTTAAAAATCAAACAAAAACTGCTGTAACTTTTTTATTTCTTTATAAAGAAATGTAAATTTTGTTTAGATAATTTTATTTTTATCTATAATACTAAAACGGTAAGAAAAGGGGGAGTTGTTTTTTTTCGGGGAGAGTTGAAAATTTGCAGGCGGAAGGGGGAGAAAATTCTAAGAAAAAAGTTTAAATGACATTTTTCGATCGGAAAAAATTCCACCGATCTACAGGGTGTTGAAGAAAAAAGTGTTTTTTTGAAATTTCTCGAAAACGGCCGGGGCAATTTTCGAAATTTTTTTTTTATTTTCTTCTCCTCATCCGTCCGCATCTTTTTTATATTAAACTTTTTTTTCTACGGGGCGCCGTTTTTTTCCAGGACCGGATTAAAGATTTTTTTATAAAAACTCCACTTTGAGGGAAAATTAAACATATGTTCCCTCGAAATCCGACATAAAGGCGCATACCGGCGTTTTCGGCGAAAAAATCTCTTTCGAAGCTATACGGCGCCCAGAGCGTACCCTTTAGATTTAAGGGTCAAACGGGCTCCCGAGTCCGCCCCCGCAAAATTTATTTCCCCGTTTTTCGACGATAAAATAAAAACTAAGTAAAATTTTTCAATTTTCTCTTCAAATTCTTAAAGAGGAGGACGAGCCGCATTTAAAAGAATTTTTTTTCGTTCAAAACTTCCAACAGGGACGGATTCAGGGTCAAAACAAAAATTTTTTTTTATAAAAAATCCACTTTGAGGGAAAATTAAACATATGTTCCCTCGAAATCCGACATAAAGGCGCATACCGGCGTTTTCGGCGGAAAAAATTCTTTCCAAGCTATACGGCGCCCAGAGCGTACCCTTTAGATTAACGGGTCAAACGGGCCTCCGAGTCCGCCCCCGCAACTTTTTTTGCCCGTTTTTCGACGATAAAATAAAAACTAAGTAAAATTTTTCAATTTTCTCTTCGGATTCTCAAAGAGAAGGTCGAGCCGCACCGAATAGAATTTTTTTTCGTTCAAAAATACCACCGGGGACGGATTCAGGGTCAAAACAAAAAACACGATTTTTTACGGGAAAAAACGCACTCCTATTTTAAAGTACTCCTCCGAAGGCGCTCTGAACCTCAAAAATCGCTGCACGTGACGACGAGGGACCATGTTCGGAGACGGTGAGTATCTATATACGATGAAGATATCTTAAAAATTAACGTCACACGAGCAAAATCAAAATTTTCCGTCTTTTTGCTGTTTTTTTTTGTAATTTTTCGGAATATTTTCCTTATTTTTTGGTTTTCAAAAAAGAAAAAGGACGCAATCGATTTGAAATGGCTTCCCGAATAAAACGCATTCAACATTTTTCAAAAATTCCCAAATTTGACTTAAATATTTTCTATAATACTAAAACCGTAAGAAACGTAAAATGTTTTTTTTTCGTATAGAGTTGAAATTTTGCATGTATAAAGAAGAGAAAATTTTAAGAAAAAAGTTTAAATGTCTCTTTTCGTTCGGACCGCCCCGAAAAAAGTTATTCCCCCCCCGAACGAAAAATCGAATTCATCCCCTCACTGTCTGAAATTCTCCCCGAATCGCATCAAATTTTAGTATGTTATAGAGGACCAAATTCTATACAGGGTGGTTTTGACCCGTCCGAACCTATCTATTAAGGGGGCGGAGATACAGCCCCTTTTGTATTTTTACCCCAAATTCGGACGTTTTTTGCGACGAGCCGCTAAAAGGGCAGTTTTTTTAGTCAGATTTTAAAAATTCTGATTGCATCGTGAAGAGGGATGCCGATTCTAAGCGCGGTTAGAATCTAAAATTTTTCCGAGCACGCTAACACTCTGAAAAAAGTTCTCGAAAACGGTCGATTTTTCTCGCTTTTTTTCCGGTTTTCGTCGGCGTCAAATTTGAGAAATCGCACCCCCGTCCGGTTTTATAGGGGAGCGACGAAATTTGGCCCCTTTTATTCTCACGTCCTGGGGATGAACCCAGGCCATTTTTAAGTCTCCAGGAGTAACCGTGTGGCGCCCCGGCGCCGAGACGCCAAGAGTACAAATTTAACGTTTTTTCGGGCGGCAAATGTGCTCAAACTGTACCCCTTATATTTGAGAATCAGCAGGTGCAAAAAAATAGCGGGTTTTCGATTTACAAACTAGATACACGTTATTAGGGCGATCCGAGCCCTTTTTTTGATATCTTGATTTTTTGTATTAATTTGGGGCCTTTAAATTTGCATTTCGTTTTTCTTGCTTTTTCGACGCGGACTTTGAAAATTCGTAACTTTCGATAGGGGTTGGATATTACGGTGCGATATTTTTTATTTTGCTTATTACATTCATATTTATAAGCAGAAAAATCAACTCCGCAAAATTTGAACCCTTTGTTTCAGAAAAAAATCGAACGTAAAATGTTCAAAAAATTGCGCTAAACGCGGCCGATTGGTACTACCACTGTAGCCCACAGTTTCCAAAAATCATTAAATTTTTCTACACTGCCTTATAAAAGAATAATTTCTACAACGGGTAGCGCGTAGGAAATTTTTATTTTCGAAGGGGTTCGGAAGTTATGCCTAAATCAACTGGAAATTTTGAATTTTGAGGCGAGTGGCTCCCGTCGGGCCATTTTTTAACCGATTTTCGATTTTAAAGGTTCATTTAAGTCTACCTCCCGAGCTAAAATCGCCCACGCACAGGGTTTTTTGAATTTCCAAAAAATAACGAAAAATTATTTTTTTTAAGATCGCATTTAAAAAAGTCGTAATTTTTGACGCGTTTCGGTCTATTCAACCCCTCAAATTTAATTTTGCCCCAGCGTAATGTACATTTTCTGAGAGCTTTCAATGTTCATTTTACGACAAAAAAAGAATCACTTCGTTATCTCTTTTCGTTATCGAGTTATGGCCGAAAATGTTGCTAAAACATGCAAAATTTCCGTTTGGAGCCAAAATTGCGGCCTGAATTTTTTCACTTTTCAGAAAATAATTAATATCTTAGAAACTATTACCACCACCCAGACGATTGATAGCTTAAAATTTGCAGCGACACCTCCCCCGCCAAATGCCGTAAAAGTTTTAATTTTCGGTTTAAAATTGCGTCGTCCAGGGCCGTCTTTGTTCCAAAATTTTGCGAAAACTTTGCGAATTTTTTCCAAAAAAACTGTTTAGCCGATTTTAACCAAATATTTTTTAAAATGCGTCTATCCATGGTGTTTACCTTTGGTAAAAATTTAAAATCGCTAACTTTTACAGTTTTTGAGAAAAACAATAAAAATCGATTTCCATGAAAAATTTCAAGCCCGTAGCCTTAAAAATTTTTCAAAAAATTTTTTTTCGAATTTTTTCAAAATCGACCCCGCAAATGAAAGATAATAGAAAATGTATCAAATGTAGGGGGTCACTTGCCCTCTTCACCCCCTAAAAAGATTTTACACCCCAAAAACTCAAAAAAATTAAATTTTTTTTAGGTAATGTACCTTAAAAAATTATTAAATTTAAAAAAATTAATAAAATAATATCGATAGTTTTTACAAACTTATCTGTACTAATTTTTGTTTCTTAATTTCAGTTATTAAGCTAAATATGATTTTTTAACAATACACATTTACTCATTTATCAGAATGCCATATTTTAAATAAAAATTCATATCTTTTGAACAAAAAGTCGCGGAGCCTTGAATTTTTTTTTTATTTTTTTCTAATTTCTTTACACTACATTTATAAATTATTAACTTTTAAATTGTAAATTACTTCGCTATCCCTTTTCGTTATCGAGTTATGGCCGAAAATGTAGCAAAAATATGCAAAATCTCCGTTTGGAGCCAAAATTGCGGTCTGAAATTTTTCACTTTTCACAAAATAATTAATATCTTCAAAACTATTGGAACCACCGGCACGCTTAATAGCTTAAAATTCGCACCGTCACCTCCCCCACCAAATTCCGTGAAAATTTTAATTTTCGGTTTAAAATTGCGTCGTCCAGGCCCGCATTTGTACCAAAATTTTGCCAAAACTTTGCGAATTTTTTCCAAAAAAACTTTTTAACCGATTTTAACCAAATATTTTTTAAAACGCGTCTATCGACGGTGTTTACCTTTGGAAAATATTTGAAATCGCTAACTTTCGTAGTTTTCGAGAAAAACAATAAAAATCGATTTACATGAAAAATTTCAAGCCCGTAGCCTTAAAAATATCTCCAAAATTTTTTTTTACAATATTTTCAAAATCGACCCCGCAAATGAAAGATAATAGAAAATGGATGAAATGTGCCCTCTACACCCCTCAAAAAAAATTTACACCCCAAAAACTCAAAAAAATCAAAACTTTTCTAGGTAATGTACTTTAAAAAATAATTAAATTTTAAAAAATTTAATAAGATAATATCGATAAGTTTTACAAACATATCTGTACGAATTTTTATTTCTTAATTTTAATTATTAAGCGAAATATGAATTTTTCAAAATACATATTTACTAATTTATCAGAATACCATATTTTATATAAAAATTCATATCTTTTGAACAAAAAGTCGTAGAGCCTTGAATTTTTTTTTCTAATTTCTTTACACTACATTTATAAATTATTAACTTTTAAATTGTAAATTACTTCGCTATCCCTTTTCGTTATCGAGTTATGGCCGAAAATGTAGCAAAAATATGCAAAATCTCCGTTTGGAGCCAAAATTGCGGTCTGAAATTTTTCACTTTTCACAAAATAATTAATATCTTCAAAACTATTGGAACCACCGGCACGCTTAATAGCTTAAAATTCGCACCATCACCTCCCCCACCAAATTCCGTGAAAATTTTAATTTTCGGTTTAAAATTGCGTCGTCCAGGCCCGCATTTGTACCAAAATTTTGCCAAAACTTTGCGAATTTTTTCCAAAAAAACTTTTTAACCGATTTTAACCAAATATTTTTTAAAACGCGTCCATCGACGGTGTTTACCTTTGGAAAATATTTGAAATCGCTAACTTTCATAGTTTTCGAGAAAAACAATAAAAATCGATTTCCATGAAAAATTTCAAGCCCGTAGCCTTAAAAATATTTCAAAAAATTTTTTTTCGAATTTTTTCAAAATCGACCCCGCAAATGAAAGATAATAGAAAATGGATGAAATGTAGGGGTCACTTGCCCTCTACACCCCTCAAAAAAAAATTTACACCCCAAAAACTCAAAAAAATCAAAACTTTTCTAGGTAATGTACTTTAAAAAATAATTAAATTTTAAAAAATTTAATAAGATAATATCGATAAGTTTTACGAACATATCTGTACGAATTTTTATTTCTTAATTTTAATTATTAAGCGAAATATGAATTTTTCAAAATACGTATTTACTAATTTATCAGAATACCATATTTTATATAAAAATTCATATCTTTTGAACAAAAAGTCGTAGAGCCTTGAATTTTTTTTTATTTTTTTCTTATTTCTTTATACTACAACCCAAAATTATTAACTTTCAAATTGTAAATTTGAAACCCGCATACAAAAAATTTTCAAAACATTTTCAAAAAATTCTCCAAAATTTTAAAAAATATTGACGAAATTTTTATAACTTTTACTAAATTTTTACTGAATTTTTACTAAATTTTTACTAAATTTTTACTAAATTTTTACTAAATTTTTACTAAATTTTTACTAAATTTTTACTAAATTTTTACTAAATTTTTACTAAATTTTTACTAAATTTTTACTAAATTTTTACTAAATTTTTACTAAATTTTTACTAAATTTTTACTAAATTTTTACTAAATTTTTACTAAATTTTTACTATATTTTTACTAAATATGTTAATATCAGTAATTTTTAGAAGTTTATCTGTACGAATTTTTATTTCTTAATTTTAGTTAGGGAAATATTAATTTTTCAAAATACACCTTTACTTATTTACCAGAATGCCATATTTTATATAAAAATTCATAACTTTTGAACAAAACATCGTAGAGACTTGAATTTTGTTTTATTTTTTTCTACTTTCTTTATACTTTAAATATAAATTATTAACTTTCAAATTTTTAATTTGAAACGAAACACACTTGTCTATAATACTAAAACGGTAAGAAAATGGGGAGGTGTTTTTTTTCGGGGAGAGTTGAAAATTTGCGAGCCGAAGGGGGAGAAAATTCTAAGAAAAAAGTTTAAATGACATTTTTCGATCGGAAAAAATTCCACCGATCTACAGGGTGTTGAAGAAAAAAGTGTTTTTTTGAAATTTCTCGAAAACGGCCGGGGCGATTTTCGAAATTTTTTTTTCGTTTTCTTCTCCTCCTCCGTCCGCATCTTTTTTATACGAAACTTTTTTTTCTGCGGGGCGCCGTTTTTTTGCGGGACCGGATTAAAGATTTTTTCATAAAAACTCGACTTTGAGGGAAAATTAAACATATGTTCCCTCGAAATCCGACATAAAGGCGCATACCGGCGTTTTCGGCGAAAAAATCTCTTTCGAAGCTATACGGCGCCCAGAGCGTACCCTTTAGATTAAAGGGTCAAACGGGCTCCCGAGTCCGCCCCCGCAAAATTTATTTCCCCGTTTTTCGACGATAAAATAAAAACTAAGTAAAATTTTTCAATTTTCTCTTCAAATTCTTAAAGAGGAGGACGAGCCGCATATACAAAAAATTTTTTTCGTTCAAAAGTTCCAACAGGGACGGATTCAGGGTCAAAATAAAATTTTTTTTTTATAAAAAATCCACTTTGAGGGAAAATTAAACATATGTTCCCTCGAAATCCGACATAAAGGCGCATACCGGCGTTTTCGGCGAAAAAATCTCTTTCGAAGCTATACGGCGCCCAGAGCGTACCCTTTAGATTAACGGGTCAAACGGGCCTCCGAGTCCGCCCCCGCAACTTTTTTTGCCCGTTTTTCGACGATAAAATGAAAACTAAGTAAAATTTTTCAATTTTCTCTTCGGATTCTCAAAGAGAAGGTCGAGCCGCACCGAATAGAATTTTTTTTCGTTCAAAAATACCACCAGGGACGGATTCGGGGTCAAAACAAAAAACACGATTTTTTACGGGAAAAAACGCACTCCTATTTTAAAGTACTTCTCCGAAGGCGCTCTAAACCTCAAAAATCGCTGCACGTGACGACGAGGGGCCATGTTCGGAGACGGTGAGTATCTATATACGATGAAGATATCTTAAAAATTAACGTCACACGAGCCAAATCAAAATTTTCCGTCTTTTTGCTGTTTTTTTGTCATTTTTCGGAATATTTTCCATATTTTTTGGTTTTCAAAAAAGAAAAAGGACGCAATCGATTTGAAATGGCTTCCCGAATAAAACGCATTCAAAATTTTTCAAAAACTCCCAAATTTGACTTAAATATTCAAGATTTAAATTTCGCGCCTTCCAAAACCTTGACCCGTAAATTGACGAACTCCTCCGAAACCGTCCAAAATCTTAAAAATCGCCACACGTGGCGACAAAGAGCCTAATTTGACGATTTTGAATAATTTTATTTTACGACGATCGGTTAAAAACTGACTTTGCACGAGCCACGCGAAATTGGTCGATTTTTGACCATTTTCCATCAAGTACTCCGTTTTTGCCTGAAATTTTTCACTTTTCACAAAATAATTAATATTTTAGAAAGTTTTAACATCACCGCGACGTTTAATAGCTTAAAATTCTCACCGTCACCTCTCCCACCACGTTCCGTAAAAATGTAGGTTTTCGGTTGAAAATTGCGCCGTCCAGGACCGTATTTGTATCAAAATTTTGCCAAATCTTTGGGAATTTTTTCCGAAAAAACTATTTAACCCATTTTAACCGAGTATTTTTTAAAATGCGTCTGTCGACGCCGTTTAACTTTGGTCAAAATTTGAAATCGCCAACTTTCGTAGTTTTCGAGAAAAAAAATAAAAACCGATTCGCATGAAAAATTTCAAGCCTTAAAAATATCGGAAAATTTTTTTTCCAATTTTTTCAAGATTGATCCCTCAAATGATAGACAATTGAAAATGCATGAAATATAGGGGGTCAGTTGCCCCCTACACCCCCAAAAAAATGTTTACACCCCAAAAACTCAAAAAAATTGGAAAATTTTCGTAATTTTCATAACCTTTACAAAATTTTCAAAAAAAAAATCGAAAAAATTTCAAAAAATTTTCAAAAAATTTTCAAAAAATTTTCAAAAAATTTTCAAAAAATGTACAAAAAATTTTCAAAACATTTTCAAAAAATTCTCCAAAATTTTAAAAGTTTTGGCGCACTCCAAGTCGCGCATCGTTTTTCAGGCTTTTTCGACGCGGACTTTGAAAATTCGTAACTTTTGATAGGGTCGGCTATTAAGGACGAATATTTTTTATTTTGCTTATTACATTCATATTTATAAGCAGAAAAATCAACTCCGCAAAATTTGAACCCTTTGTTTGTAAACGCGGCCGATTGGTACTAACACTGTAGCCCACAGTTTCCAAAAATCATTAAATTTTTCTACACTGCCTTATAAAAGAATAATTTCTACAACGGGTAGCGCGTAGGAAATTTTTATTTTCGAAGGGGTTCGGAAGTTATGCCTAAATCAACTGGAAATTTTGAATTTTGAGGCGAGTGGCTCCCGTCGGGCCATTTTTTAACCGATTTTCGATTTTAAAGGTGCATTTAAATCTACCTCCCGAGCTAAAATGGCCCACGCACAGGGTTTTTTGAATTTCCAAAAAATAACGAAAAATTATTTTTTTTAAGATCGCATTTAAAAAAGTCGTAATTTTTGACGCGTTTCGGTCTATTCAACCCCTAAAATTTAATTTTGCCTCAGCGTAATGTACATTTTCTGAAAGCTTTCAATGTTCATTTTACGACAAAAAAAGAATCACTTCGTTATCTCTTTTCGTTATCGAGTTATGGCCGAAAATGTTGCTGAAACATGCAAAATTTCCGTTTGGAGCCAAAATTGCGGCCTGAATTTTTTCACTTTTCAGAAAATAATTAATATCTTCAAAACTATTACCACCACCCAGACGATTGATAGCTTAAAATTTGCAGCGACACCTCCCCCGCCAAATGCCGTAAAAGTTTTAATTTTCGGTTTAAAATTGCGTCGTCCAGGGCCGTCTTTGTTCCAAAATTTTGCGAAAACTTTGCGAATTTTTTCCAATAAAACTGTTTAGCCGATTTTAACCAAATATTTTTTAAAATGCGTCTATCCATGGTGTTTACCTTTGGTAAAAATTTAAAATCGCTAACTTTTACAGTTTTTGAGAAAAACAATAAAAATCGATTTCCATGAAAAATTTCAAGCCCGCGTAGCCTTAAAAATATTTCAAAAAATTTTTTTTCGAATTTTTTCAAAATCGACCCCGCAAATGAAAGATAATAGAAAATGTATCAAATGTAGGGGGTCACTTGCCCTCTTCACCCCCTAAAAAGATTTTACACCCCAAAAACTCAAAAAAATTAAATTTTTTTTAGGTAATGCACCTTAAAAAATTATTAAATTTAAAAAAATTAATAAAATAATATCGATAGTTTTTACAAACTTATCTGTACTAATTTTTGTTTCTTAATTTCAGTTATTAAGCTAAATATGATTTTTTAACAATACACATTTACTCATTTATCAGAATGCCATATTTTAAATAAAAATTCATATCTTTTGAACAAAAAGTCGTGGAGCATTGAATTTTTTTTTTATTTTTTTCTAATTACTTTACACTACATTTATAAATTATTAACTTTTAAATTGTAAATTACTTCGCTATCCCTTTTCGTTATCGAGTTATGGCCGAAAATGTAGCAAAAATATGCAAAATCTCCGTTTGGAGCCAAAATTGCGGTCTGAAATTTTTCACTTTTCACAAAATAATTAATATCTTCAAAACTATTGGAACCACCGGCACGCTTAATAGCTTAAAATTCGCACCGTCACCTCTCCCACCAAATTCCGTGAAAATTTTAATTTTCGGTTTAAAATTGCGTCGTCCAGGCTCGCATTTGTACCAAAATTTTGCCAAAACTTTGCGAATTTTTTCCAAAAAACCTTTTTAACCGATTTTAACCAAATATTTTTTAAAACGCGTCTATCGACGGTGTTTACCTTTGGAAAATATTTGAAATCGCTAACTTTCATAGTTTTCGAGAAAAACAATAAAAATCGATTTCCATGAAAAATTTCAAGCCCGTAGCCTTAAAAATATCTCCAAAATTTTTTTTTACAATATTTTCAAAATCGACCCCGCAAATGAAAGATAATAGAAAATGGATGAAGTGTAGGGGTCACTTGCCCTCTACACCCCTCAAAAAAAATTTACACCCCAAAAACTCAAAAAAATCAAAACTTTTCTAGGTAATGTACTTTAAAAAATAATTAAATTTTAAAAAATTTAATATGATAATATCGATAAGTTTTACAAACATATCTGTACGAATTTTTATTTCTTAATTTTAATTATTAAGCGAAATATGAATTTTTCAAAATACATATTTACTAATTTATCAGAATACCATATTTTATATAAAAATTCATATCTTTTGAACAAAAAGTCGTAGAGCCTTGAATTTTTTTTTATTTTTTTCTTATTTCTTTATACTACAACCCAAAATTATTAACTTTCAAATTGTAAATTTGAAACCCGCATACAAAAAATTTTCAAAACATTTTCAAAAAATTCTCCAAAATTTTAAAAAATATTGACGAAATTTTTATAATTTTTACTAAATTTTTACTGAATTTTTACTAAATTTTTACTAAATTTTTACTAAATTTTTACTAAATTTTTACTAAATTTTTACTAAATTTTTACTAAATTTTTACTAAATTTTTACTATATTTTTACTAAATATGTTAATATCAGTAATTTTTAGAAGTTTATCTGTACGAATTTTTATTTCTTAATTTTAGTTAGGGAAATATTAATTTTTCAAAATACACCTTTACTTATTTACCAGAATGCCATATTTTATATAAAAATTCATAACTTTTGAACAAAACATCGTAGAGACTTGAATTTTATTTTATTTTTTTCTACTTTCTTTATACTTTAAATATAAATTATTAACTTTCAAATTTTTAATTTGAAACGAAACACACTTGTGAAATCTAATTAGAAATGTTTTAAAATTTTTCGGACGATTAATTTTAAAATTATACCAAAAAAACTTTATTTTTTAGAAATAATGCGTTTTTCTTAAAAATCAAACAAAAACTGCTGTAACTTTATTATTTCATTATAAAAAAATGTAAATTTTGTTTAAATAATTTTATTTTCATGAAACATGAAAACTGCTGTAACTTTTTTATTTTTTCATAAAAGAATGTAAATTTTCTTTAAATAATCTTATTTTCATGAAATCTAATTAGAAATGTCGTTTTAAATTTTTTAGGACGATTAATTTTAAAATTGAACAAAAAAACGTTTTTCTTGAAAATCACACAAAAACTGCAGAAACTTTTTTATTTCTACATAAAACAATGTAAATTTTGTTTAAATAATTTTATTTTCATGAAATCTAATTAGAAATGTCGTTTTAAAATTTTTCGGACGATTAATTTTAAAATTATACAAAAAAAACGTTATTTTTAAGAAATAATGCGTTTTTCTTAAAATCAAACAAAAACTGCTGTAACTTTTATTTTTTCATAAAAAAATGTAAATTTTGTTTAAATAATTTTATTTTCATGAAATCTAATTAGAAATGCCGTTTTAAAGTTTTTAGGACGATTAATTTTAAAATTGAACAAAAAAACGTTTTTCTTGAAAATCACACAAAAACTGCTGAAACTTTTTTATTTCTTCATAAAACAATGTAAATTTTGTTTAAATAATTTTATTTTCATGAAATCTAATTAGAAATGTCATTTTAAAATTTTTTGGACGATTAATTTTAAAATTATATAAAAAAAACTTTATTTTTAAGAAATAATGCGTTTTTCTTAAAATCAAACAAAAACTGCTGTAAGTTTTTTATTTTTTCATAAAAAAATGTAAATTTTGTTTAAATAATTTTATTTTCATGAAATCTAATTAGAAATGCCGTTTTAAAGTTTTTAGGACGATTAATTTTAAAATTGAACAAAAAAACGTTTTTCTTGAAAATCACACAAAAACTGCAGAAACTTTTTTATTTCTTCATAAAACAATGTAAATTTTGTTTAAATAATTTTATTTTCATGAAATCTAATTAGAAATGTCATTTTAAAATTTATTGGACGATTAATTTTAAAATTATACCAAAAAAACGTTATTTTTTAGAAATAATGCGTTTTTCTTAAAAATCAAACAAAAACTGCTGTAACTTTTTTATTTCTTTATAAAAAAATGTAAATTTAGTTTAAATAATTTTATTTTTATGAAATCTAATTAGAAATGTCGTTTTAAAATTTTTCGGACGATTAATTTTAAAATTATACAAAAAAAAACGTTATTTTTAAGAAATAATGCGTTTTTCTTAAAATCAAACAAAAACTGCTGTAACTTTTTTATTTTTTCATAAAAAAATGTAAATTTTGTTTAAATAATTTTATTTTCATGAAACATGAAAACTGCAGAAACTTTTTTATTTCTACATAAAACAATGTAAATTTTGTTTAAATAATTTTATTTTCATGAAATCTAATTAGAAATGTCGTTTTAAATTTTTTCGGACGATTAATTTTAAAATTATACAAAAAAAACGTTATTTTTAAGAAATAATGCGTTTTTCTTAAAATCAAACAAAAACTGCTGTAACTTTTTTATTTTTTCATAAAAAAATGTAAATTTTGTTTAAATAATTTTATTTTCATGAAATCTAATTAGAAATGCCGTTTTAAAGTTTTTAGGACGATTAATTTTAAAATTGAACAAAAAAACGTTTTTCTTGAAAATCACACAAAAACTGCAGAAACTTTTTTATTTCTTCATAAAATAATGTAAATTTTGTTTAAATAATTTTATTTTCATGAAATCTAATTAGAAATGTCATTTTAAAATTTTTTGGACGATTAGTTTTAAAATTATATAAAAAAAACTTTATTTTTAAGAAATAATGCGTTTTTCTTAAAAATCAAACAAAAACTGCTGTAACTTTTTTATTTCTTTATAAAATCATGTAAATTTTGTTTAAATTATTTTATTTTCATAAAATCTAATTTGAAATGCCGTTTTAAAACTTTTTGGACGATTAATTTTAAAATTATATAAAAAAAAACCTTATTTTTAAGAAATAATGCGATTTTCTTAAAAATCAAACAAAAACTGCTGTAACTTTTTTATTTCTTTATAAAAAAATGTAAATTTTGTTTAAATTATTTTATTTTCATAAAATCTAATTAGAAATGTCGTTTTAAAATTTTTTGGACGATTAATTTTAAAATTATACCAAAAAAACGTTTTTCTTAAAAATCACACAAAAACTGCAGAAACTTTTTTATTTCTTCATAAAACAATGTAAATTTTATTTAAATAACTTTATTTTCATAAAATCTAATTAGAAATGTCGTTTTAAAATTTATTGGACGATTAATTTTAAAATTATACCAAAAAAACGTTATTTTTTAGAAATAATGCGTTTTTCTTAAAAATCAAACAAAAACTGCTGTAACTTTTTTATTTCTTTATAAAAAAATGTAAATTTAGTTTAAATAATTTTATTTTTATGAAATCTAATTAGAAATGTCGTTTTAAAATTTTTCGGACGATTAATTTTAAAATTATACCAAAAAAATTTTATTTTAAAGAAATAATGCGTTTTTCTTAAAAATCAAACAAAAACTACTGTTACTTTTTTATTTCTTTATAAAAAAATGTGAATTTTGTTTTAATAATTTTATTTTCATGAAATCTAATTAGAAATGTTGTTTTAAAATTTATCGGACGATTAATTTTAAAATTTTACAAGAAAAACGTTATTTTAAAGAAATAATGCGTTTTTCTTAAAAATCAAACAAAAACTGCTGTAACTTTTTTATTTCTTCATAAAAAAATGTAAATTTTGTTTAAATATTTTTATTTTTATGAAATCTAATTAGAAAAGCCGTTTTAAAGTTTTTAGGACGATTAATTTTAAAATTAAACAAAAAAACGTTTTTCTTAAAAATCACACAAAAACTTTTTTATTTCTTCATAAAACAATGTAAATTTTATTTAAATAATTTTATTTTCATGAAATCTAATTAGAAATGTCGTTTTAAAATTTTTTGGACGAATAATTTTAAAATTATTCAAAAAAAAACGTTTTTTTTAAGAATTAATGCGTTTTTCTTAAAAATCAAACAAAAACTGCTGTAACTTTTTTATTTCTTCATAAAAAAATGTAAATTTTGTTTAGATTATTTTATTTTCATAAAATATAATTAGAAATGTCGTTTTAAAATTTTTCGGACGATTAATTTTAAAATTATACAAAAAAAACGTTTTTCTTAAAAATCACACAAAAACTGCAGAAACTTTTTTATTTCTTCATAAAACAATGTAAGTTTTGTTTAAATAATTTAATTTTCATGAAATCTAATTAGAAATGTCGTTTTAAAATTTTTTGGACGATTAATTTTAAAATTATACAAAAAAAAACGTTATTTTTAAGAAATAATGCGTTTTTCTCAAAAATCAAACAAAAACTGCTGTTACTTTTTTATTTCTTTATAAAAAAATGTAAATTTTGTTTAAATTTTTTTATTTTCATAAAATCTAATTAGAAATGACGTTTTAAAATTTTTCGGACGATTAATTTTAAAATTATACAAAAAAAAACGTTATTTTTAAGAAATAATGCGTTTTTCTCAAAAATCAAACAAAAACTGCTGTAACTTTTTTATTTCTTTATAAAAAAATGTAAATTTTATTTAAATAATTTTATTTTCATGAAATCTAATTAGAAATGTCGTTTTAAAATTTTTCGGACGATTAATTTTAAAATTATACCAAAAAAACGTTTTTCTTAAAAATCACACAAAAACTGTAGAAACTTTTTTATTTCTTCATAAAACATTGTAAATTTTATTTAAATAACTTTATTTTCATAAAATCTAATTATAAATGTCGTTTTAAAATTTTTTGGACGATTAATTTTAAAATTATACCAAAAAAACGTTTTTCTTAAAAATCACACAAAAACTGCAGAAACTTTTTTATTTCTTCATAAAACAATGTAAATTTTATTTAAATAACTTTATTTTCATAAAATCTAATTAGAAATGTCGTTTTAAAATTTATTGGACGATTAATTTTAAAATTATACAAAAAAAACTTTATTTTTAAGAAATAATGCGTTTTTCTTAAAAATCAAACAAAAACTGCTGTAACTTTTTTATTTCTTTATAAAAAATTGTAAATTTTGTTTAATTTATTTTATTTTCATAAAATCTAATTAGAAATGCCGTTTTAAAATTTTTCGGACGATTAATTTTAAAATTATACAAAAAAAACGTTATTTTTAAGAAATAATGCGTTTTTCTTAAAAATCAAACGAAAACTGCTGTAACTTTTTTATTTCTTTATAAAAAAATGTAAATTTTGTTTAAATAATTTTATTTACATAAAATCTAATTAGAAATGTCGTTTTACAATTTTTTCAACTATTAATTTTGAAATTATACCAAAAAAACGTTTTTCTTAAAAATCACACAAATACTGCAGAAACTTTTTTATTTCCTTATAAAACAATGTAAATTTTATTTAAATAACTTTATTTTCATAAAATTTAATTAGAAATGTCGTTTTAAAATTTTTTGGACGATTAATTTTAAAATTATACAAAAAAAACGTTATTTTTAAGAAAAATGCGTTTTTCTCAAAAATCAAACAAAAACTGCTGTTACTTTTTTATTTCTTTATAAAAAAATGTAAATTTTGTTTAAATTTTTTTATTTTCATAAAATCTAATTAGAACTGACGTTTTAAAATTTTTCGGACGATTAATTTTAAAATTATACAAAAAAAAACGTTATTTTTAAGAAATAATGCGTTTTTCTCAAAAATCAAACAAAAACTGCTGTAACTTTTTTATTTCTTTATAAAAAAATGTAAATTTTATTTAAATAATTTTATTTTCATGAAATCTAATTAGAAATGTCGTTTTAAAATTTTTCGGACGATTAATTTTAAAATTATACCAAAAAAACGTTTTTCTTAAAAATCACACAAAAACTGTAGAAACTTTTTATTTCTTCATAAAACATTGTAAATTTTATTTAAATAACTTTATTTTCATAAAATCTAATTATAAATGTCGTTTTAAAATTTTTTGGACGATTAATTTTAAAATTATACCAAAAAAACGTTTTTCTTAAAAATCACACAAAAACTGCAGAAACTTTTTTATTTCTTCATAAAACAATGTAAATTTTATTTAAATAACTTTATTTTCATAAAATCTAATTAGAAATGTCGTTTTAAAATTTATTGGACGATTAATTTTAAAATTATACAAAAAAAACTTTATTTTTAAGAAATAATGCGTTTTTCTTAAAAATCAAACAAAAACTGCTGTAACTTTTTTATTTGTTAATAAAAAAATGTAAATTTTGTTTAAATTTTTTTATTTTCATAAAATCTAATTAGAAATGCCGTTTTAAAATTTTTCGGACGATTAATTTTAAAATTATACAAAAAAAAACGTTATTTTTAAGAAATAATGCGTTTTTCTCAAAAATCAAACAAAAACTGCTGTAACTTTTTTATTTCTTTATAAAAAAATGTAAATTTTATTTAAATAATTTTATTTTCATGAAATCTAATTAGAAATGTCGTTTTAAAATTTTTCGGACGATTAATTTTAAAATTATACCAAAAAAACGTTTTTCTTAAAAATCACACAAAAACTGTAGAAACTTTTTTATTTCTTCATAAAACATTGTAAATTTTATTTAAATAACTTTATTTTCATAAAATCTAATTATAAATGTCGTTTTAAAATTTTTTGGACGATTAATTTTAAAATTATACCAAAAAAACGTTTTTCTTAAAAATCACACAAAAACTGCAGAAACTTTTTTATTTCTTCATAAAACAATGTAAATTTTATTTAAATAACTTTATTTTCATAAAATCTAATTAGAAATGTCGTTTTAAAATTTATTGGACGATTAATTTTAAAATTATACTAAAAAAACCTTATTTTTAAGAAATAATGCTTTTTTCTTAAAAATCAAACAAAAACTGCTGTAACTTTTTTATTTCTTCATAAAAAAATGTAAATTTTGTTTAAATTATTTTATTTTTATAAAATCTAATTAGAAATGCCGTTTTAAAATTTTTCGGACGATTAATTTTAAAATTATACAAAAAAAAACGTTATTTTTAAGAAATAATGCGTTTTTCTTAAAATCAAACAAAAACTGCTGTAACTTTTTTATTTCTTCATAAAAAAATGTAAATTTTGTTTAAATAATTTTATTTTCATGAAATCTAATTATAAATGCCGTTTTAAAGTTTTTAGGACGATTAATTTTAAAATTAAACAAAAAAACGTTTTTCTTAAAAATCAAACAATAACAGCTGTAACTTTTTTATTTCTTTATAAAAAAATGTAAATTTTATTTAAATAATTTTAGTTTCATAAAATCTAATTAGAAATGCCGTTTTAAAATTTTTTGGACGAATAATTTTAAAATTATACCAAAAAAAACGTTTTTCCTAAAAATCACACAAAAACTGCAGAAACTTTTTTATTTCTTCATAAAACAATGTAAATTTTGTTTAAATAATTTTATTTTCATGAAATCTAATTAGAAATGTCGTTTTAAAATTTTTTGGACGACTAATTTTAAAATTATACAAAAAAACGTTATTTTTAAGAAATAATGCGTTTTTCTTAAAAATCAAACAAAAACTGCTGTAACTTTTTTATTTCTTTATAAAAAAATGTAAATTTTGTTTAAATTATTTTATTTTCATAAAATCTAATTAGAAATGCCGTTTTAAAATTTTTCGGATGATTAATTTTAAAATTATACAAAAAAAACTTTATTTTTAAGAAATAATGCTTTTTTCTTAAAAATCAAACAAAAACTGCTGTAACTTTTTTATATCTTCATAAAAAAATGTAAATTTTGTTTAAATAATTTTATTTTCATGAAATCTAATTAGAAATGTCGTTTTAAAATTTTTTGGACGATTAATTTTAAAATTATACAAAAAAAACGTTTTTTTTAATAAATAATGCGTTTTTCTCAAAAATCAAACAAAAAGTGCTGTTACTTTTTTATTTCTTTATAAAAAAATGTAAATTTTGTTTAAATTTTTTTATTTTCATAAAATCTAATTAGAAATGCCGTTTTAAAATTTTTTGGACGATTAATTTTAAAATTATATAAAAAAAAACCTTATTTTTAAGAAATAATGCGATTTTCTTAAAAATCAAACAAAAACTGCTGTAACTTTTTTATTTCTTTATAAAAAAATTTAAATTTTTTTTAAATTATCTTATTTTCATAAAATCTAATTAGAAATGCCGTTTTAAAATTTTTCGGACGATTAATTTTAAAATTATACAAAAAATAACGTTATTTTTAAGAAATAATGCGTTTTTCTTAAAAATCAAACAAAAACTGCTGTAACTTTTTTATTTCTTTATAAAAAAATGTAAATTTTGTTTAAATAATTTTATTTTTATGAAATCTAATTAGAAATGTCGTTTTAAAATTTTTCGGACGATTAATTTTAAAATTATATAAAAAAACGTTATTTTTAAGAAATAATGCGTTTTTCTTAAAATCAAACAAAAACTGCTGTAACTTTTTTATTTTTTCATAAAAAAATGTAAATTTTCTTTAAATAATTTTATTTTCATGAAATCTAATTAGAAATGCCGTTTTAAAATTTTTAGGACGATTAATTTTAAAATTAAACAAAAAAACGTTTTTCTTGAAAATCACACAAAAACTGCAGAAACTTTTTTATTTCTTCATAAAACAATGTAAATTTTGTTTAAATAATTTTATTTTCATGAAATCTAATTAGAAATGTCGTTTTAAAATTTTTCGGACGATTAATTTTAAAATTATACCAAAAAAACGTTTTTCTTAAAAATCACACAAAAACTGCAGAAACGTTTTTATTTCTTCATAAAACAATGTAAATTTTATTTAAATAATTTTATTTTCATAAAATCTAATTAGAAATGCCGTTTTAAATTTTTCGGACGATTAATTTTAAAATTATACAAAAAAAAACGTTATTTTTAAGAAATAATGCGTTTTTCTCAAAAATCAAACAAAAACTGCTGTAACTTTTTTATTTCTTTATAAAAAAATGTAAATTTTGTTTAAATTATTTTATTTTCATGAAATCTAATTAGAAATGTCGTTTTAAAATTTTTCGGACGATTAGTTTTAAAATTAAACCAAAAAAACGTTTTTCTTAAAAATCACACAAAAACTGCAGAAACTTTTTTATTTCTTCATAAAACAATGTAAATTTTATTTAAATAACTTTATTTTCATAAAATCTAATTAGAAATGTTTTTTTAAAATTTTTTGGACGATTAATTTTAAAATTATACCAAAAAAACTTTTTCTTAAAAATCACACAAAAACTGCTGTAACTTTTTTATTTCTTTTTAAAAAAATGTAAATTTTATTTAAATTATTTTATTTTCATAAAATCTAATTAGAAATGCCGTTTCAAATTTTTTTGGACGATTAATTTTAAAATTATACCAAAAAAACATTTTTCTTAAAAATCACACAAAAACTGCAGAAACTTTTTTATTTCTTCATAAAACAATGTAAACTTTGTTTAAATAATTTTATTTTCATGAAATCTAATTAGGAATGTCATTTTAAAATTTTTCGGACGATTAATTTTAAAATTATACAAGAAAAACGTTATTTTAAAGAAATAATGCGTTTTTTTTTTAAATCAAACAAAAACTGCTGTAACTTTTTTATATCTTCATAAAAAAATGTAAATTTTGTTTAAATAATTTTATTTTCATGAAATCTAATTAGAAATGTCGTTTTAAAATTTTTTGGACGATTAATTTTAAAATTATACAAAAAAAAACGTTTTTTTTAATAAATAATGCGTTTTTCTCAAAAATCAAACAAAAAGTGCTGTTACTTTTTTATTTCTTTATAAAAAAATGTAAATTTTGTTTAAATTTTTTTATTTTCATAAAATCTAATTAGAAATGCCGTTTTAAAATTTTTTGGACGATTAATTTTAAAATTATATAAAAAAAAACCTTATTTTTAAGAAATAATGCGATTTTCTTAAAAATCAAACAAAAACTGCTGTAACTTTTTTATTTCTTTATAAAAAAATTTAAATTTTTTTTAAATTATCTTATTTTCATAAAATCTAATTAGAAATGCCGTTTTAAAATTTTTCGGACGATTAATTTTAAAATTATACAAAAAATAACGTTATTTTTAAGAAATAATGCGTTTTTCTTAAAAATCAAACAAAAACTGCTGTAAGTTTTTTATTTTTTCATAAAAAAATGTAAATTTTGTTTAAATAATTTTATTTTCATGAAATCTAATTAGAAATGCCGTTTTAAAGTTTTTAGGACGATTAATTTTAAAATTGAACAAAAAAACGTTTTTCTTGAAAATCACACAAAAACTGCAGAAACTTTTTTATTTCTTCATAAAACAATGTAAATTTTGTTTAAATAATTTTATTTTCATGAAATCTAATTAGAAATGTCGTTTTAAAATTTTTCGGACGATTAATTTTAAAATTATACAAAAAAAACGTTATTTTTAAGAAATAATGCGTTTTTCTTAAAATCAAACAAAAACTGCTGTAACTTTTTTATTTTTTCATAAAAAAATGTAAATTTTGTTTAAATAATTTTATTTTCATGAAACATGAAAACTGCAGAAACTTTTTTATTTCTACATAAAACAATGTAAATTTTGTTTAAATAATTTTATTTTCATGAAATCTAATTAGAAATGTCGTTTTAAATTTTTTCGGACGATTAATTTTAAAATTATACAAAAAAAACGTTATTTTTAAGAAATAATGCGTTTTTCTTAAAATCAAACAAAAACTGCTGTAACTTTTTTATTTTTTCATAAAAAAATGTAAATTTTGTTTAAATAATTTTATTTTCATGAAATCTAATTAGAAATGCCGTTTTAAAGTTTTTAGGAGTCATCGCAGGTAACAACTCCATACATGGTACCTGCGATGACAGCGCTATCAAAGGAGCTGTGAAATTTGGGGCAATTCACGTGTGTAGATTAGATCCTAGTTTAACAGGAGATCAATTATCTACTTACCTTAGTACAAGAGGCTTTGACTCAGTGAAATGTGATAAGCTTACATCTAAACATCCAGAGGAATACTCTTCTTTCAAGGTTTCCGTCCCAATGGATGATCTCAATAAAATCAAAGATGGATCTATCTGGCCCAAACACACCTGCATAAACAATTTTTTATGGAGGCTGGTGAATATAAGGAAATCCAAAACATAACAAATAGACTTATGAAAAAAACCTCGTTGGAGTCCACCTCACCGAAATCCACTGATCAACAGAGTGAGCCCGATGTTTCCACGCATCAACCTAACCCCTCGAGCCAAGAAAACACGTTACAAATCTTATTTCTAAATGTGCAATCTCTTCGAAACAAACTGAATGAGATAGAACTTTTTCTACAAACTACAAAACCAACAGCATTAGCTATATCAGAACACTGGCTACTAGAACACGAAGCTAACGCCTTACACGTTGGGGATTATATTGCAGCCGACTTTTTTTGCCGATCCAGACCATATGGGGGATCCTTAATCCTTAAACATAAAAACTGCGAGACAAAGCCTAACAACTTTAGTCAATCATCAGCAGAAAATGTTTGTGAGGTCTCTTCCACTCACATAAATGAAGGAAAGATAATCCTAATAAACATTTATAGGCCACCTCAGGGAGACTTTGACCAATTTTTAGAAACCCTAAATAACTGCCTAGAAACGTTAAACACTCCAGACAAAACCGTCCTATTGGGTGGTGATTTTAACGTCCATTTCAATAGCAACGATCCCAAAGCGGACAGATTGTGTGGATTATTGAGCAGTTTTGGACTTAATAAAAAGGTGAATTTTAATACTCGATCAAATAGATGCTTGGACAACTTATTTACAAATGTCTCGGATGAAAATACTCGCATCTCCATTCTTAATATTGGGCTATCCGACCACATGGGGATTAAATGTGAAGTTAAAATTAAAATCGACAGTGCGAAGCCACATATAAAGCATCATATCGTCAGACCTATCACTAAGATAGGCTACTACCACCTACATCAAAATCTTCTGCAATGTGATTTTGGCTTTATAGATGAAAACCTATTTGGCATCGAAGAAAAAGCGGAAAATTTTATGAGGCTTATACAAACTAGTGTGGAAAGTGCTTTTCCTGAAAAAAAGTGTAACACTAATTCTAAAAACAAAACAGTTAAGTGGTTTAACAGTGAGCTTAAAATAATTCGTGAACAGTTACAACTCCTAAACGAAATGCTGCACAGGTATCCAGATAATGATAACCTAAGAACTAATAGAAATCAGTTGCGCTCAACATATCGCATGAAAATCAAGGAGGCCAAGATCCAAGCAAACGAAGATTTCCTGGCATCATCAAACAACCACCCTAAGGCAATGTGGAGGCTAATAAACAATCATAGAACCAACAAAATCGGTGGTGAGTGCGTAAGTGATCTTAGTCCGGACGATTTTAATCAATTTTTTACAAGTGTTGCGCTACAAGTTACTACCAACTTGCCCCTTAGCAATAAGGACCCCATAACATACGCGCTAGATTCTAATACACAAAAAAACTGCTTAACTTTTAACTTTGAACCTGTGTCATGCGCCAAAATAAGAGATATAATAAAAAGCTTGAAGCCAAGTAAAAGTTTAGATGTTTTTAATATATCTACTGACATGCTTAAGTCTATAAGGGAGATAATACTCTTACCCCTAACAAAACTTATCAATCAATGCATTGAGTCCTCAACATTCCCCAAGATATTTAAAATTGCTAAAGTGGTCCCCATCCATAAAAAGGGTGACAAAAATAATGTTGACAATTTTCGACCTATATCCCTGCTTCCCATTGCATCAAAAATACTCGAGAAAGTCCTACATGAACAACTCTCAAACTATTTTGAAACAAATGGATTATTATGTAACAACCAATATGGTTTTAGACCCTCCAGATCAACAAAACATGCTGTCTTGGATTTTGTTGAGGACTGCATGCTTGCGTTCGAGAATGGTTTGTATCTTAATGCATCATTCATAGACTTATCCAAGGCATTCGACTGCGTTTCTCATCAAACCCTACTAAGAAAACTATATATATATAACCTATTACCATCAAGTTGTCGTATGTTGTCATCATATCTGACACACAGAAATCAACTGGTGAGACTTAGGGGTCGCAACTCACAGCTATTACCAATAAACATGGGGGTGCCCCAGGGTTCAATACTCGGGCCACTTCTATTTCTAGTCTACACTAATGATTTACCAGCCGCGGTTGCTGCTAGAGTAATACAATATGCTGACGACACAACGCTAACTAGCAAGGGTTCCTCAATTAATGAAGTAGAAATACTCAAACGAGAATCGCTATCGATGGCCCATGAATGGTTCAATAGCAATGGTCTGCTCTTAAATAAAGATAAAACTGTAAATATAACTTTAAGCTTAAGACACATAAACCAAGATACTATATTCACAAAATTCCTGGGTTTCTATATTGATCCAAAACTAACATGGAATGTGCACGGAGAGCATCTCCAAAAAAAATTAAACTCCACAATCTTCCTTCTAAGAAACTTAAAAAACGAAGTCTCCACTTTTGTATTAACCAATGCATATCATGGTCTCTTCCAATCTCAACTGCAATATGGCCTTCTCATTTGGGGCCACTCTACTATAAAAACTAAAATGTTTGCTTTACAACGCAGAGCTGTCCGAATTCTTGCAGGACTAGGCTACAAGGAAGATTGTAGGGAAGCTTTTTTAAACCTTAAAATCCTTACACTCCCATGTCTATATATAATGGAATGTTTATTACATGTGAAGTCTAATCTAGCAAGCTATACTGAAAAAAAGACTGACCATCCCTATGAAACAAGATCTAATCACCTTCTCGAACCACAATTTACTAGACTAAGCAAAAATATGACCGGTATTAATAACCTTGGCATAAAATTCTACAATGCTCTCCCAGATAGTCTTAAAAAACTCAAAGTTAGCGCTTTCAAAAATAATATAAAAGCTTTACTTATGAATAAAGCATTTTACTCGAATGATGAATTTTTGCAATATGTTAAAACTACTAAGTCCTAGAATGTTCTATATTTCTGTGATCTTAAATTATTTTAAAGCATTCTATTCTAAATGTATAGTGTATGTATTGTAAAGTAACTACTCGAATTTTAAATCTTGTAATGTTTATTGCTTTTTATTATTGTACCCTTCTTGACGTATGTAAAATACTTTGTATTTATTTCAGAAATAAATTATTATTATTATTATTATTATTATTATTAATTTTAAAATTGAACAAAAAAACGTTTTTCTTGAAAATCACACAAAAACTGCAGAAACTTTTTTATTTCTTCATAAAATAATGTAAATTTTGTTTAAATAATTTTATTTTCATGAAATCTAATTAGAAATGTCATTTTAAAATTTTTCGGACGATTAATTTTAAAATTATACAAAAAAAACGTTATTTTTAAGAAATAATGCGTTTTTCTTAAAATCAAACAAAAACTGCTGTAACTTTTATTTTTTCATAAAAAAATGTAAATTTTGTTTAAATAATTTTATTTTCATGAAATCTAATTAGAAATGCCGTTTTAAAGTTTTTAGGACGATTAATTTTAAAATTGAACAAAAAAACGTTTTTCTTGAAAATCACACAAAAACTGCTGAAACTTTTTTATTTCTTCATAAAACAATGTAAATTTTGTTTAAATAATTTTATTTTCATGAAATCTAATTAGAAATGTCATTTTAAAATTTTTTGGACGATTAATTTTAAAATTATATAAAAAAAACTTTATTTTTAAGAAATAATGCGTTTTTCTTAAAATCAAACAAAAACTGCTGTAAGTTTTTTATTTTTTCATAAAAAAATGTAAATTTTGTTTAAATAATTTTATTTTCATGAAATCTAATTAGAAATGCCGTTTTAAAGTTTTTAGGACGATTAATTTTAAAATTGAACAAAAAAACGTTTTTCTTGAAAATCACACAAAAACTGCAGAAACTTTTTTATTTCTTCATAAAACAATGTAAATTTTGTTTAAATAATTTTATTTTCATGAAATCTAATTAGAAATGTCATTTTAAAATTTATTGGACGATTAATTTTAAAATTATACCAAAAAAACGTTATTTTTTAGAAATAATGCGTTTTTCTTAAAAATCAAACAAAAACTGCTGTAACTTTTTTATTTCTTTATAAAAAAATGTAAATTTAGTTTAAATAATTTTATTTTTATGAAATCTAATTAGAAATGTCGTTTTAAAATTTTTCGGACGATTAATTTTAAAATTATACAAAAAAAACGTTATTTTTAAGAAATAATGCGTTTTTCTTAAAATCAAACAAAAACTGCTGTAACTTTTTTATTTTTTCATAAAAAAATGTAAATTTTGTTTAAATAATTTTATTTTCATGAAACATGAAAACTGCAGAAACTTTTTTATTTCTACATAAAACAATGTAAATTTTGTTTAAATAATTTTATTTTCATGAAATCTAATTAGAAATGTCGTTTTAAATTTTTTCGGACGATTAATTTTAAAATTATACAAAAAAAACGTTATTTTTAAGAAATAATGCGTTTTTCTTAAAATCAAACAAAAACTGCTGTAACTTTTTTATTTTTTCATAAAAAAATGTAAATTTTGTTTAAATAATTTTATTTTCATGAAATCTAATTAGAAATGCCGTTTTAAAGTTTTTAGGACGATTAATTTTAAAATTGAACAAAAAAACGTTTTTCTTGAAAATCACACAAAAACTGCAGAAACTTTTTTATTTCTTCATAAAATAATGTAAATTTTGTTTAAATAATTTTATTTTCATGAAATCTAATTAGAAATGTCATTTTAAAATTTTTTGGACGATTAGTTTTAAAATTATATAAAAAAAACTTTATTTTTAAGAAATAATGCGTTTTTCTTAAAAATCAAACAAAAACTGCTGTAACTTTTTTATTTGTTAATAAAAAAATGTAAATTTTGTTTAAATTTTTTTATTTTCATGAAATCTAATTAGAAATGTCGTTTTAAAATTTTTCGGACGATTAATTTTAAAATTATACCAAAAAAACGTTTTTCTTAAAAATCACACAAAAACTGTAGAAACTTTTTATTTCTTCATAAAACATTGTAAATTTTATTTAAATAACTTTATTTTCATAAAATCTAATTATAAATGTCGTTTTAAAATTTTTTGGACGATTAATTTTAAAATTATACCAAAAAAACGTTTTTCTTAAAAATCACACAAAAACTGCAGAAACTTTTTTATTTCTTCATAAAACAATGTAAATTTTATTTAAATAACTTTATTTTCATAAAATCTAATTAGAAATGTCGTTTTAAAATTTATTGGACGATTAATTTTAAAATTATACAAAAAAAACTTTATTTTTAAGAAATAATGCGTTTTTCTTAAAAATCAAACAAAAACTGCTGTAACTTTTTTATTTGTTAATAAAAAAATGTAAATTTTGTTTAAATTTTTTTATTTTCATAAAATCTAATTAGAAATGCCGTTTTAAAATTTTTCGGACGATTAATTTTAAAATTATACAAAAAAAAACGTTATTTTTAAGAAATAATGCGTTTTTCTCAAAAATCAAACAAAAACTGCTGTAACTTTTTTATTTCTTTATAAAAAAATGTAAATTTTATTTAAATAATTTTATTTTCATGAAATCTAATTAGAAATGTCGTTTTAAAATTTTTCGGACGATTAATTTTAAAATTATACCAAAAAAACGTTTTTCTTAAAAATCACACAAAAACTGTAGAAACTTTTTTATTTCTTCATAAAACATTGTAAATTTTATTTAAATAACTTTATTTTCATAAAATCTAATTATAAATGTCGTTTTAAAATTTTTTGGACGATTAATTTTAAAATTATACCAAAAAAACGTTTTTCTTAAAAATCACACAAAAACTGCAGAAACTTTTTTATTTCTTCATAAAACAATGTAAATTTTATTTAAATAACTTTATTTTCATAAAATCTAATTAGAAATGTCGTTTTAAAATTTATTGGACGATTAATTTTAAAATTATACTAAAAAAACCTTATTTTTAAGAAATAATGCTTTTTTCTTAAAAATCAAACAAAAACTGCTGTAACTTTTTTATTTCTTCATAAAAAAATGTAAATTTTGTTTAAATTATTTTATTTTTATAAAATCTAATTAGAAATGCCGTTTTAAAATTTTTCGGACGATTAATTTTAAAATTATACAAAAAAAAACGTTATTTTTAAGAAATAATGCGTTTTTCTTAAAATCAAACAAAAACTGCTGTAACTTTTTTATTTCTTCATAAAAAAATGTAAATTTTGTTTAAATAATTTTATTTTCATGAAATCTAATTATAAATGCCGTTTTAAAGTTTTTAGGACGATTAATTTTAAAATTAAACAAAAAAACGTTTTTCTTAAAAATCAAACAATAACAGCTGTAACTTTTTTATTTCTTTATAAAAAAATGTAAATTTTATTTAAATAATTTTAGTTTCATAAAATCTAATTAGAAATGCCGTTTTAAAATTTTTTGGACGAATAATTTTAAAATTATACCAAAAAAAACGTTTTTCCTAAAAATCACACAAAAACTGCAGAAACTTTTTTATTTCTTCATAAAACAATGTAAATTTTGTTTAAATAATTTTATTTTCATGAAATCTAATTAGAAATGTCGTTTTAAAATTTTTTGGACGACTAATTTTAAAATTATACAAAAAAACGTTATTTTTAAGAAATAATGCGTTTTTCTTAAAAATCAAACAAAAACTGCTGTAACTTTTTTATTTCTTTATAAAAAAATGTAAATTTTGTTTAAATTATTTTATTTTCATAAAATCTAATTAGAAATGCCGTTTTAAAATTTTTCGGATGATTAATTTTAAAATTATACAAAAAAAACTTTATTTTTAAGAAATAATGCTTTTTTCTTAAAAATCAAACAAAAACTGCTGTAACTTTTTTATATCTTCATAAAAAAATGTAAATTTTGTTTAAATAATTTTATTTTCATGAAATCTAATTAGAAATGTCGTTTTAAAATTTTTTGGACGATTAATTTTAAAATTATACAAAAAAAAACGTTTTTTTTAATAAATAATGCGTTTTTCTCAAAAATCAAACAAAAAGTGCTGTTACTTTTTTATTTCTTTATAAAAAAATGTAAATTTTGTTTAAATTTTTTTATTTTCATAAAATCTAATTAGAAATGCCGTTTTAAAATTTTTTGGACGATTAATTTTAAAATTATACAAAAAAAACGTTATTTTTAAGAAATAATGCGTTTTTCTTAAAATCAAACAAAAACTGCTGTAACTTTTATTTTTTCATAAAAAAATGTAAATTTTGTTTAAATAATTTTATTTTCATGAAATCTAATTAGAAATGCCGTTTTAAAGTTTTTAGGACGATTAATTTTAAAATTGAACAAAAAAACGTTTTTCTTGAAAATCACACAAAAACTGCAGAAACTTTTTTATTTCTACATAAAACAATGTAAATTTTGTTTAAATAATTTTATTTTCATGAAATCTAATTAGAAATGTCGTTTTAAAATTTTTCGGACGATTAATTTTAAAATTATACAAAAAAAACGTTATTTTTAAGAAATAATGCGTTTTTCTTAAAATCAAACAAAAACTGCTGTAACTTTTATTTTTTCATAAAAAAATGTAAATTTTGTTTAAATAATTTTATTTTCATGAAATCTAATTAGAAATGCCGTTTTAAAGTTTTTAGGACGATTAATTTTAAAATTGAACAAAAAAACGTTTTTCTTGAAAATCACACAAAAACTGCTGAAACTTTTTTATTTCTTCATAAAACAATGTAAATTTTGTTTAAATAATTTTATTTTCATGAAATCTAATTAGAAATGTCATTTTAAAATTTTTTGGACGATTAATTTTAAAATTATATAAAAAAAACTTTATTTTTAAGAAATAATGCGTTTTTCTTAAAATCAAACAAAAACTGCTGTAAGTTTTTTATTTTTTCATAAAAAAATGTAAATTTTGTTTAAATAATTTTATTTTCATGAAATCTAATTAGAAATGCCGTTTTAAAGTTTTTAGGACGATTAATTTTAAAATTGAACAAAAAAACGTTTTTCTTGAAAATCACACAAAAACTGCAGAAACTTTTTTATTTCTTCATAAAACAATGTAAATTTTGTTTAAATAATTTTATTTTCATGAAATCTAATTAGAAATGTCATTTTAAAATTTATTGGACGATTAATTTTAAAATTATACCAAAAAAACGTTATTTTTTAGAAATAATGCGTTTTTCTTAAAAATCAAACAAAAACTGCTGTAACTTTTTTATTTCTTTATAAAAAAATGTAAATTTAGTTTAAATAATTTTATTTTTATGAAATCTAATTAGAAATGTCGTTTTAAAATTTTTCGGACGATTAATTTTAAAATTATACAAAAAAAACGTTATTTTTAAGAAATAATGCGTTTTTCTTAAAATCAAACAAAAACTGCTGTAACTTTTTTATTTTTTCATAAAAAAATGTAAATTTTGTTTAAATAATTTTATTTTCATGAAACATGAAAACTGCAGAAACTTTTTTATTTCTACATAAAACAATGTAAATTTTGTTTAAATAATTTTATTTTCATGAAATCTAATTAGAAATGTCGTTTTAAATTTTTTCGGACGATTAATTTTAAAATTATACAAAAAAAACGTTATTTTTAAGAAATAATGCGTTTTTCTTAAAATCAAACAAAAACTGCTGTAACTTTTTTATTTTTTCATAAAAAAATGTAAATTTTGTTTAAATAATTTTATTTTCATGAAATCTAATTAGAAATGCCGTTTTAAAGTTTTTAGGACGATTAATTTTAAAATTGAACAAAAAAACGTTTTTCTTGAAAATCACACAAAAACTGCAGAAACTTTTTTATTTCTTCATAAAATAATGTAAATTTTGTTTAAATAATTTTATTTTCATGAAATCTAATTAGAAATGTCATTTTAAAATTTTTTGGACGATTAGTTTTAAAATTATATAAAAAAAACTTTATTTTTAAGAAATAATGCGTTTTTCTTAAAAATCAAACAAAAACTGCTGTAACTTTTTTATTTCTTTATAAAACCATGTAAATTTTGTTTAAATTATTTTATTTTCATAAAATCTAATTTGAAATGCCGTTTTAAAACTTTTTGGACGATTAATTTTAAAATTATATAAAAAAAAACCTTATTTTTAAGAAATAATGCGATTTTCTTAAAAATCAAACAAAAACTGCTGTAACTTTTTTATTTCTTTATAAAAAAATGTAAATTTTGTTTAAATTATTTTATTTTCATAAAATCTAATTAGAAATGTCGTTTTAAAATTTTTTGGACGATTAATTTTAAAATTATACCAAAAAAACGTTTTTCTTAAAAATCACACAAAAACTGCAGAAACTTTTTTATTTCTTCATAAAACAATGTAAATTTTATTTAAATAACTTTATTTTCATAAAATCTAATTAGAAATGTCGTTTTAAAATTTATTGGACGATTAATTTTAAAATTATACCAAAAAAACGTTATTTTTTAGAAATAATGCGTTTTTCTTAAAAATCAAACAAAAACTGCTGTAACTTTTTTATTTCTTTATAAAAAAATGTAAATTTAGTTTAAATAATTTTATTTTTATGAAATCTAATTAGAAATGTCGTTTTAAAATTTTTCGGACGATTAATTTTAAAATTATACCAAAAAAATTTTATTTTAAAGAAATAATGCGTTTTTCTTAAAAATCAAACAAAAACTACTGTTACTTTTTTATTTCTTTATAAAAAAATGTGAATTTTGTTTTAATAATTTTATTTTCATGAAATCTAATTAGAAATGTTGTTTTAAAATTTATCGGACGATTAATTTTAAAATTTTACAAGAAAAACGTTATTTTAAAGAAATAATGCGTTTTTCTTAAAAATCAAACAAAAACTGCTGTAACTTTTTTATTTCTTCATAAAAAAATGTAAATTTTGTTTAAATATTTTTATTTTTATGAAATCTAATTAGAAAAGCCGTTTTAAAGTTTTTAGGACGATTAATTTTAAAATTAAACAAAAAAACGTTTTTCTTAAAAATCACACAAAAACTTTTTTATTTCTTCATAAAACAATGTAAATTTTATTTAAATAATTTTATTTTCATGAAATCTAATTAGAAATGTCGTTTTAAAATTTTTTGGACGAATAATTTTAAAATTATTAAAAAAAAAACGTTTTTTTTAAGAATTAATGCGTTTTTCTTAAAAATCAAACAAAAACTGCTGTAACTTTTTTATTTCTTCATAAAAAAATGTAAATTTTGTTTAGATTATTTTATTTTCATAAAATATAATTAGAAATGTCGTTTTAAAATTTTTCGGACGATTAATTTTAAAATTATACAAAAAAAACGTTTTTCTTAAAAATCACACAAAAACTGCAGAAACTTTTTTATTTCTTCATAAAACAATGTAAGTTTTGTTTAAATAATTTAATTTTCATGAAATCTAATTAGAAATGTCGTTTTAAAATTTTTTGGACGATTAATTTTAAAATTATACAAAAAAAACGTTATTTTTAAGAAATAATGCGTTTTTCTCAAAAATCAAACAAAAACTGCTGTTACTTTTTTATTTCTTTATAAAAAATGTAAATTTTGTTTAAATTTTTTTATTTTCATAAAATCTAATTAGAAATGACGTTTTAAAATTTTTCGGACGATTAATTTTAAAATTATACAAAAAAAAACGTTATTTTTAAGAAATAATGCGTT
Source organism: Stenus bimaculatus (assembly GCA_963971135.1). NCBI lineage: Eukaryota > Metazoa > Arthropoda > Insecta > Coleoptera > Staphylinidae > Stenus > Stenus bimaculatus. The sequence goes on from OZ020184.1 coordinate 25,468,443, forward strand.
TTTCTCAAAAATCAAACAAAAACTGCTGTAACTTTTTTATTTCTTTATAAAAAAATGTAAATTTTATTTAAATAATTTTATTTTCATGAAATCTAATTAGAAATGTCGTTTTAAAATTTTTCGGACGATTAATTTTAAAATTATACCAAAAAAACGTTTTTCTTAAAAATCACACAAAAACTGTAGAAACTTTTTTATTTCTTCATAAAACATTGTAAATTTTATTTAAATAACTTTATTTTCATAAAATCTAATTATAAATGTCGTTTTAAAATTTTTTGGACGATTAATTTTAAAATTATACCAAAAAAACGTTTTTCTTAAAAATCACACAAAAACTGCAGAAACTTTTTTATTTCTTCATAAAACAATGTAAATTTTATTTAAATAACTTTATTTTCATAAAATCTAATTAGAAATGTCGTTTTAAAATTTATTGGACGATTAATTTTAAAATTATACAAAAAAAACTTTATTTTAAGAAATAATGCGTTTTTCTTAAAAATCAAACAAAAACTGCTGTAACTTTTTTATTTCTTTATAAAAAATTGTAAATTTTGTTTAATTTATTTTATTTTCATAAAATCTAATTAGAAATGCCGTTTTAAAATTTTTCGGACGATTAATTTTAAAATTATACAAAAAAAACGTTATTTTTAAGAAATAATGCGTTTTTCTTAAAAATCAAACGAAAACTGCTGTAACTTTTTTATTTCTTTATAAAAAAATGTAAATTTTGTTTAAATAATTTTATTTACATAAAATCTAATTAGAAATGTCGTTTTACAATTTTTTCAACTATTAATTTTGAAATTATACCAAAAAAACGTTTTTCTTAAAAATCACACAAATACTGCAGAAACTTTTTTATTTCCTTATAAAACAATGTAAATTTTATTTAAATAACTTTATTTTCATAAAATTTAATTAGAAATGTCGTTTTAAAATTTTTTGGACGATTAATTTTAAAATTATACAAAAAAAACGTTATTTTTAAGAAAAATGCGTTTTTCTCAAAAATCAAACAAAAACTGCTGTTACTTTTTTATTTCTTTATAAAAAAATGTAAATTTTGTTTAAATTTTTTTATTTTCATAAAATCTAATTAGAACTGACGTTTTAAAATTTTTCGGACGATTAATTTTAAAATTATACAAAAAAAAACGTTATTTTTAAGAAATAATGCGTTTTTCTCAAAAATCAAACAAAAACTGCTGTAACTTTTTTATTTCTTTATAAAAAAATGTAAATTTTATTTAAATAATTTTATTTTCATGAAATCTAATTAGAAATGTCGTTTTAAAATTTTTCGGACGATTAATTTTAAAATTATACCAAAAAAACGTTTTTCTTAAAAATCACACAAAAACTGTAGAAACTTTTTATTTCTTCATAAAACATTGTAAATTTTATTTAAATAACTTTATTTTCATAAAATCTAATTATAAATGTCGTTTTAAAATTTTTTGGACGATTAATTTTAAAATTATACCAAAAAAACGTTTTTCTTAAAAATCACACAAAAACTGCAGAAACTTTTTTATTTCTTCATAAAACAATGTAAATTTTATTTAAATAACTTTATTTTCATAAAATCTAATTAGAAATGTCGTTTTAAAATTTATTGGACGATTAATTTTAAAATTATACAAAAAAAACTTTATTTTTAAGAAATAATGCGTTTTTCTTAAAAATCAAACAAAAACTGCTGTAACTTTTTTATTTGTTAATAAAAAAATGTAAATTTTGTTTAAATTTTTTTATTTTCATAAAATCTAATTAGAAATGCCGTTTTAAAATTTTTCGGACGATTAATTTTAAAATTATACAAAAAAAAACGTTATTTTTAAGAAATAATGCGTTTTTCTCAAAAATCAAACAAAAACTGCTGTAACTTTTTTATTTCTTTATAAAAAAATGTAAATTTTATTTAAATAATTTTATTTTCATGAAATCTAATTAGAAATGTCGTTTTAAAATTTTTCGGACGATTAATTTTAAAATTATACCAAAAAAACGTTTTTCTTAAAAATCACACAAAAACTGTAGAAACTTTTTTATTTCTTCATAAAACATTGTAAATTTTATTTAAATAACTTTATTTTCATAAAATCTAATTATAAATGTCGTTTTAAAATTTTTTGGACGATTAATTTTAAAATTATACCAAAAAAACGTTTTTCTTAAAAATCACACAAAAACTGCAGAAACTTTTTTATTTCTTCATAAAACAATGTAAATTTTATTTAAATAACTTTATTTTCATAAAATCTAATTAGAAATGTCGTTTTAAAATTTATTGGACGATTAATTTTAAAATTATACCAAAAAAACCTTATTTTTAAGAAATAATGCTTTTTTCTTAAAAATCAAACAAAAACTGCTGTAACTTTTTTATTTCTTCATAAAAAAATGTAAATTTTGTTTAAATTATTTTATTTTTATAAAATCTAATTAGAAATGCCGTTTTAAAATTTTTCGGACGATTAATTTTAAAATTATACAAAAAAAAACGTTATTTTTAAGAAATAATGCGTTTTTCTTAAAATCAAACAAAAACTGCTGTAACTTTTTTATTTCTTCATAAAAAAATGTAAATTTTGTTTAAATAATTTTATTTTCATGAAATCTAATTATAAATGCCGTTTTAAAGTTTTTAGGACGATTAATTTTAAAATTAAACAAAAAAACGTTTTTCTTAAAAATCAAACAATAACAGCTGTAACTTTTTTATTTCTTTATAAAAAAATGTAAATTTTATTTAAATAATTTTAGTTTCATAAAATCTAATTAGAAATGCCGTTTTAAAATTTTTTGGACGAATAATTTTAAAATTATACCAAAAAAAACGTTTTTCCTAAAAATCACACAAAAACTGCAGAAACTTTTTTATTTCTTCATAAAACAATGTAAATTTTGTTTAAATAATTTTATTTTCATGAAATCTAATTAGAAATGTCGTTTTAAAATTTTTTGGACGACTAATTTTAAAATTATACAAAAAAACGTTATTTTTAAGAAATAATGCGTTTTTCTTAAAAATCAAACAAAAACTGCTGTAACTTTTTTATTTCTTTATAAAAAAATGTAAATTTTGTTTCAATTATTTTATTTTCATAAAATCTAATTAGAAATGCCGTTTTAAAATTTTTCGGATGATTAATTTTAAAATTATACAAAAAAAACTTTATTTTTAAGAAATAATGCTTTTTTCTTAAAAATCAAACAAAAACTGCTGTAACTTTTTTATATCTTCATAAAAAAATGTAAATTTTGTTTAAATAATTTTATTTTCATGAAATCTAATTAGAAATGTCGTTTTAAAATTTTTTGGACGATTAATTTTAAAATTATACAAAAAAAAACGTTTTTTTTAATAAATAATGCGTTTTTCTCAAAAATCAAACAAAAAGTGCTGTTACTTTTTTATTTCTTTATAAAAAAATGTAAATTTTGTTTAAATTTTTTTATTTTCATAAAATCTAATTAGAAATGCCGTTTTAAAATTTTTTGGACGATTAATTTTAAAATTATATAAAAAAAAACCTTATTTTTAAGAAATAATGCGATTTTCTTAAAAATCAAACAAAAACTGCTGTAACTTTTTTATTTCTTTATAAAAAAATTTAAATTTTTTTTAAATTATCTTATTTTCATAAAATCTAATTAGAAATGCCGTTTTAAAATTTTTCGGACGATTAATTTTAAAATTATACAAAAAATAACGTTATTTTTAAGAAATAATGCGTTTTTCTTAAAAATCAAACAAAAACTGCTGTAACTTTTTTATTTCTTTATAAAAAAATGTAAATTTTGTTTAAATAATTTTATTTTTATGAAATCTAATTAGAAATGTCGTTTTAAAATTTTTCGGACGATTAATTTTAAAATTATATAAAAAAACGTTATTTTTAAGAAATAATGCGTTTTTCTTAAAATCAAACAAAAACTGCTGTAACTTTTTTATTTTTTCATAAAAAAATGTAAATTTTCTTTAAATAATTTTATTTTCATGAAATCTAATTAGAAATGCCGTTTTAAAATTTTTAGGACGATTAATTTTAAAATTAAACAAAAAAACGTTTTTCTTGAAAATCACACAAAAACTGCAGAAACTTTTTTATTTCTTCATAAAACAATGTAAATTTTGTTTAAATAATTTTATTTTCATGAAATCTAATTAGAAATGTCGTTTTAAAATTTTTCGGACGATTAATTTTAAAATTATACCAAAAAAACGTTTTTCTTAAAAATCACACAAAAACTGCAGAAACGTTTTTATTTCTTCATAAAACAATGTAAATTTTATTTAAATAATTTTATTTTCATAAAATCTAATTAGAAATGCCGTTTTAAATTTTTCGGACGATTAATTTTAAAATTATACAAAAAAAAACGTTATTTTTAAGAAATAATGCGTTTTTCTCAAAAATCAAACAAAAACTGCTGTAACTTTTTTATTTCTTTATAAAAAAATGTAAATTTTGTTTAAATTATTTTATTTTCATGAAATCTAATTAGAAATGTCGTTTTAAAATTTTTCGGACGATTAGTTTTAAAATTAAACCAAAAAAACGTTTTTCTTAAAAATCACACAAAAACTGCAGAAACTTTTTTATTTCTTCATAAAACAATGTAAATTTTATTTAAATAACTTTATTTTCATAAAATCTAATTAGAAATGTTTTTTTAAAATTTTTTGGACGATTAATTTTAAAATTATACCAAAAAAACTTTTTCTTAAAAATCACACAAAAACTGCTGTAACTTTTTTATTTCTTTTTAAAAAAATGTAAATTTTATTTAAATTATTTTATTTTCATAAAATCTAATTAGAAATGCCGTTTCAAATTTTTTTGGACGATTAATTTTAAAATTATACCAAAAAAACATTTTTCTTAAAAATCACACAAAAACTGCAGAAACTTTTTTATTTCTTCATAAAACAATGTAAACTTTGTTTAAATAATTTTATTTTCATGAAATCTAATTAGGAATGTCATTTTAAAATTTTTCGGACGATTAATTTTAAAATTATACAAGAAAAACGTTATTTTAAAGAAATAATGCGTTTTTTTTTTAAATCAAACAAAAACTGCTGTAACTTTCTTATTTCTTTATAAAAAATGTAAATTTTGTTTAAATTATTTAATTTTCATAAAATCTAATTAGAAATGCCATTTTAAAATTTTTGGACGATTAATTTTAAAATTATACAAAAAATAACGTTATTTTTAAGAATTAATGCGTTTTTCTTAAAAATCAAACAAAAACTGCTGTAACTTTTTTATTTCTTTATAAAGAAATGTAAATTTTGTTTAGATAATTTTATTTTTATGAAATCTAATTAGAAATGTTTTAAAATTTTTCGGACGATTAATTTTAAAATTATACCAAAAAAACTTTATTTTTTAGAAATAATGCGTTTTTCTTAAAAATCAAACAAAAACTGCTGTAACTTTATTATTTCATTATAAAAAAATGTAAATTTTGTTTAAATAATTTTATTTTCATGAAATCTAATTAGAAATGTCGTTTTAAAATTTTTCGGACGATTAATTTTAAAATTATACAAGAAAAACGTTATTTTAAAGAAATATTGCGTTTTTTTTAAAAATCAAACAAAAACTGCTGTAACTTTTTTATTTCTTCATAAAAAAATGTAAATTTTGTTTAAATATTTTTATTTTTATGAAATCTAATTAGAAAAGCCGTTTTTACGTTTTTAGGACGATTTATTTTAAAATTAAAAAAAAAACGTTTTTCTTAAAAATCACACAAAAACTGCAGAAACTTTTTTATTTCTTCAAAAAACAATGTAAATTTTATTTAAATAATTTTATTTTCATGAAATCTAATTAGAAATGTCGTTTAAAAATTTTTCGGACGATTAATTTTAAAATTATACCAAAAAAACGTTTTTCTTAAAAATCACACAAAAACTGCAGAAACTTTTTTATTTCTTTATAAAAAAATGTAAATTTTGTTTAAATAATTTTATTTTCATGAAATCTAATTAGAAATGCTGTTTTAAAATTTTTCGGACGAATAATTTTAAAATTATACAAAAAAACGTTATTTTTTAGAAATAATGCGTTTTTCTTAAATATCAAACAAAAACTGCTGTAACTTTTTTATTTCTTCATAAAAAAATGTAAATTTTGTTTAAATAATTTTATTTTCATGAAGTCTAATTAGAAATGTCGTTTCAAAATTTTTCGGACGATTAATTTTAAAATTATACAAAAAACGTTATTTTTAAGAAATAATGCGTTTTTCTTAAAAATCAAACAAAAACTGCTGTAACTTTTTTATTTCTTTATAAACAAATGTAATTTTTGATTAAATAATTTTATTTTCATGAAATCTAATTAGAAATGTCGTTTTAAAATTTTTCGGACGATTAATTTTAAAATTATACAAGAAAAACTTTATTTTAAAGAAATAATGCGTTTTTCTTAAAAATCTAACAAAAACTGCTGTAACTTTTTTATTTCTTCATAAAAAAATGTAAATTTTGTTTAAATATTTTTATTTTTATGAAATCTAATTAGAAAAGCCGTTTTAAAGTTTTTAGGACGAATAATTTTAAAATTAAACAAAAAAACGTTTTTCTTAAAAATCACACAAAAACTGCAGAAACTTTTTTATTTCTTCATAAAACAATGTAAATTTTATTTAAATAATTTTATTTTCATGAAATCTAATTAGAAATGTCGTTTTAAAATTTTTCGGACGATTAATTTTAAAATTATACAAAAAAAACGTTTTTCTTAAAAATCACACAAAAACTGCAGAAACTTTTTTATTTCTTCATAAAACAATGTAAATTTTGTTTAAATAATTTTGTTTTCATAAAATCTAATTAAAAAAGCCGTTTTAAAGTTTTAAGGACGATTAATTTTAAAATTAAACAAAAAAACGTTTTTCTTAAAAATCACACAAAAACTGCAGAAACTTTTTTATTTGTTCATAAAACAATGTAAATTTTATTTAAATAATTTTATTTTCATGAAATCTAATTAGAAATGTCGTTTTAAAATTTTTTGGACGATTAATTTTAAAATTATACAAAAAAAAACGTTATTTTTAAGAAATAATGCGTTTTTCTCAAAAATCAAACAAAAACTGCTGTAACTTTTTTATTTCTTTATAAAAAAATGTAAATTTTGTTTAAATGTTTTTATTTTCATAAAATCTAATTAGAAATGCCGTTTTAAAATTTTTCGGACGATTAATTTTAAAATTATACAAAAAAAACTTTATTTTTAGGAAATAATGCGTTTTTCTTAAAAATCAAACAAAAACTGCTGTAACTTTTTTATTTCTTTATAAAAAAATGTAAATTTTGTTTAAATTTTTTTATTTTCATGAAATCTAATTAGAAATGCTGTTTTAAAATTTTTCGGACGATTAATTTTAAAATTATACAAAAAAAAACTTTATTTTTAAGAAATAATGCTTTTTTCTTAAAAATCCAACAAAAACTGCTGTAACTTTTTTATTTCTTCAAAAAACAATGTAAATTTTATTTAAATAATTTTATTTTCATGAAATCTAATTAGAAATGTCGTTTAAAAATTTTTCGGACGATTAATTTTAAAATTATACCAAAAAAACGTTTTTCTTAAAAATCACACAAAAACTGCAGAAACTTTTTTATTTCTTTATAAAAAAATGTAAATTTTGTTTAAATTTTTTTATTTTCATGAAATCAATTAGAAATGTCGTTTTAAAATTTTTCGGACGATTAATTTTAAAATTATACCAAAAAAACGTTTTTCTGAAAAATCACACAAAAACTGCAGAAACTTTTTTATTTCTTCATAAAACAATGTAAATTTTACTTAAATAATTTTATTTTCATGAAATCTAATTAGAAATGTCGTTTTATAATTTTTCGGACGATTAATTTTATAATTATACAAAAAAAAACGTTATTTTTAAGAAATATTGCGTTTTTCTCAAAAATCAAACAAAAACTGCTGTAACTTTTTTATTTCTTTATAAAAAAATGTAATTTTGTTTAAATTTTTTTATTTTCATGAAATCTAATTAGAAATGTCCTTTTAAAATTTTTTGGACGATTAATTTTAAAATTAAACCAAAAAAACTTTTTCTTAAAAATCACACAAAAACTGCAGAAACTTTTTTATTTCTTCATAAAACAATGTAAATTTTGTTTAAATAATTTTATTTTCATGAAATCTAATTAGAAATGTCGTTTTAAAATTTTTTGGACGATTAATTTTAAAATTATACAAATAAAACGTTATTTTTAAGAAATAATGCGTTTTTCTTAAAAATCAAACAAAAACTGCTGTAACTTTTTTATTTCTTTATAAAAAAATGTAAATTTTGTTTAAATTATTTTATTTTCATAAAATCTAATTAGAAATGCCGTTTCAAAATTTTTTGGACGATTAATTTTAAAATTATACCAAAAAAACATTTTTCTTAAAAATCACACAAAAACTGCAGAAACTTTTTTATTTCTTCATAAAACAATGTAAACTTTGTTTAAATAATTTTATTTTCATAAAATCTAATTAGGAATGTCATTTTAAAATTTTTCGGACGATTAATTTTAAAATTATACAAGAAAAACGTTATTTTAAAGAAATAATGCGTTTTTTTTTAAAATCAAACAAAAACTGCTGTAACTTTTTTATTTCTTTATAAAAAAATGTAAATTTTGTTTAAAATATTTTATTTTCATAAAATTCAATTTGAAATGCCGTTTTAAAATTTTTTGACGATTAATTTTAAAATTATATAAAAAAAAACCTTATTTTTAAGAAATAATGCGATTTTCTTAAAAATCAAACAAAAACTGCTGTAACTTTTTTATTTCTTTATAAAAAATGTAAATTTTGTTTAAATTATTTAATTTTCATAAAATCTAATTAGAAATGCCATTTTAAAATTTTTCGGACGATTAATTTTAAAATTATACAAAAAATAACGTTATTTTTAAGAATTAATGCGTTTTTCTTAAAAATCAAACAAAAACTGCTGTAACTTTTTTATTTCTTTATAAAAAAATGTAAATTTTGTTTAAATAATTTTATTTTCATGAAATCTAATTAGAAATGTCGTTTTAAAATTTTTCGGACGATTAATTTTAAAATTATACAAGAAAAACGTTATTTTAAAGAAATAATGCGTTTTTTTTAAAAATCAAACAAAAACTGCTGTAACTTTTTTATTTCTTCATAAAAAAATGTAAATTTTGTTTAAATATTTTTATTTTTATGAAATCTAATTAGAAAAGCCGTTTTAAAGTTTTTAGGACGACTAATTATAAAATTAAAAAAAAAAACGTTTTTCTTAAAAATCACGCAAAAACTGCAGAAACTTTTTTATTTCTTCATAAAACAATGTAAATTTTATTTAAATAATTTAATTTTCATGAAATCTAATTAGAAATGTCGTTTAAAAATTTTTCGGACGATTAATTTTAAAATTATACCAAAAAAACGTTTTTCTTAAAAATCACACAAAAACTGCAGAAACTTTTTTATTTCTTTATAAAAAAATGTAAATTTTGTTTAAATAATTTTATTTTTATGAAATCTAATTAGAAATGTCGTTTTAAAATTTTTCGGACGAATAATTTTAAAATTATACCAAAAAAACGTTATTTTTTAGAAATAATGCGTTGTTCTTAAAAATCAAACAAAAACTGCTGTAACTTTTTTATTTCTTTATAAAAAAATGTAAATTTTGTTTAAATTTTTTTATTTTCATGAAATCTAATTAGAAATGTCGTTTAAAAATTTCTCGGACGATTAATTTTAAAATTATACCAAAAAAACGTTTTTCTTAAAAATCACACAAAAACTGCAGAAACTTTTTTTTTTCTTTATAAAAAAATATAAATTTTGTTTAAATAATTTTATTTTCATGAAATCTAATTAGAAATGTCATTTTAAAATTTTTTGGACGATTAATTTTAAAATTATACCAAAAAAACGTTTTTCTTAAAAATCACACAAAAACTGCAGAAACTTTTTTATTTCTTCATAAAACAATGTAAATTTTGTTTAAATAATTTTATTTTCATGAAATCTAATTAGAAATGTCGTTTAAAAATTTCTCGGACGATTAATTTTAAAATTATACCAAAAAAACATTTTTCTTAAAAATCACACAAAAATTGCAGAAACTTTTTTATTTCTTCATAAAACAATGTAAATTTTATTTAAATAACTTTATTTTCATAAAATCTAATTAGAAATGTCGTTTTAAAATTTATTGGACGATTAATGTTAAAATTATACCAAAAAAACGTTATTTTTTAGAAATAATGCGTTTTTCTTAAAAATCAAACAAAAACTGCTGTAACTTTTTTATTTCTTTATAAAAAAATGTAAATTTTGTTCAAATTATTTTATTTTCATAAAATCTAATTAGAAATGCCGTTTTAAAATTTTTCGAACGATTAATTTTAATATTATACTAAAAAAACGTTATTTTTAAGAAATAATGCTTTTTTCTTAAAAATCAAACAAAAACTGCTGTAACTTTTTTATTTCTTCATAAAAAAATGTAAATTTTGTTTAAATTATTTTATTTTCATAAAATCTAATAAGAAATGCCGTTTTAAAATTTTTCGGACGATTAATTTTAAAATTATACAAAAAAAAAACGTTATTTTTAAGAAATAATGCGTTTTTCTTAAAATCAAACAAAAACTGCTGTAACTTTTTTATTTCTTCATAAAAAAATGTAAATTTTGTTAAAATAATTTTATTTTCATGAAATCCGATTAGAAATGCCGTTTTAAAGTTTTTAGGACGATTAATTTTAAAATTAAACAAAAAACGTTTTTCTTTAAAATCAAACAAAAACTGCTGTAACTTTTTTATTTCTTTATAAAAAAATGTAAATTTTATTTAAATAATTTTAGTTTCATAAAATCTAATTAGAAATGTCGTTTTAAAATTTTTCGGACGAATAATTTTAAAATTATACCAAAAAAACGTTTTTCTTAAAAATCACACAAAAACTGCCGTAACTTTTTTATTTCTTCATAAAAAAATGTAAATTTTGTTTAAATAATTTTATTTTCATGAAACATGAAAACTGCTGTAACTTTTTTATTTTTTCATAAAAGAATGTAAATTTTCTTTAAATAATCTTATTTTCATGAAATCTAATTAGAAATGTCGTTTTAAATTTTTTAGGACGATTAATTTTAAAATTGAACAAAAAAACGTTTTTCTTGAAAATCACACAAAAACTGCAGAAACTTTTTTATTTCTACATAAAACAATGTAAATTTTGTTTAAATAATTTTATTTTCATGAAATCTAATTAGAAATGTCGTTTTAAAATTTTTCGGACGATTAATTTTAAAATTATACAAAAAAAACGTTATTTTTAAGAAATAATGCGTTTTTCTTAAAATCAAACAAAAACTGCTGTTACTTTTATTTTTTCATAAAAAAATGTAAATTTTGTTTAAATAATTTTATTTTCATGAAATCTAATTAGAAATGCCGTTTTAAAGTTTTTAGGACGATTAATTTTAAAATTGAACAAAAAAACGTTTTTCTTGAAAATCACACAAAAACTGCAGAAACTTTTTTATTTCTTCATAAAACAATGTAAATTTTGTTTAAATAATTTTATTTTCATGAAATCTAATTAGAAATGTCATTTTAAAATTTTTTGGACGATTAATTTTAAAATTATATAAAAAAAACTTTATTTTTAAGAAATAATGCGTTTTTCTTAAAAATCAAACAAAAACTGCTGTAACTTTTTTATTTCTTTATAAAACCATGTAAATTTTGTTTAAATTATTTTATTTTCATAAAATCTAATTTGAAATGCCGTTTTAAAACTTTTTGGACGATTAATTTTAAAATTATATAAAAAAAAACCTTATTTTTAAGAAATAATGCGATTTTCTTAAAAATCAAACAAAAACTGCTGTAACTTTTTTATTTCTTTATAAAAAAATGTAAATTTTGTTTAAATTATTTTATTTTCATAAAATCTAATTAGAAATGTCGTTTTAAAATTTTTTGGACGATTAATTTTAAAATTATACCAAAAAAACGTTTTTCTTAAAAATCACACAAAAACTGCAGAAACTTTTTTATTTCTTCATAAAACAATGTAAATTTTATTTAAATAACTTTATTTTCATAAAATCTAATTAGAAATGTCGTTTTAAAATTTATTGGACGATTAATTTTAAAATTATACCAAAAAAACTTTATTTTTTAGAAATAATGCGTTTTTCTTAAAAATCAAACAAAAACTGCTGTAACTTTTTTATTTCTTTATAAAAAAATGTAAATTTTGTTTAAATAATTTTATTTTTATGAAATCTAATTAGAAATGTCGTTTTAAAATTTTTCGGACGATTAATTTTAAAATTATACCAAAAAAATTTTATTTTAAAGAAATAATGCGTTTTTCTTAAAAATCAAACAAAAACTGCTGTTACTTTTTTATTTCTTTATAAAAAAATGTGAATTTTGTTTAAATAATTTTATTTTCATGAAATCTAATTAGAAATGTTGTTTTAAAATTTATCGGACGATTAATTTTAAAATTTTACAAGAAAAACGTTATTTTAAAGAAATAATGCGTTTTTCTTAAAAATCACACAAAAACTGCAGAAACTTTTTTATTTCTTCATAAAACAATGTAAGTTTTGTTTAAATAATTTAATTTTCATGAAATCTAATTAGAAATGTCGTTTTAAAATTTTTTGGACGATTAATTTTAAAATTATACAAAAAAAAACGTTATTTTTAAGAAATAATGCGTTTTTCTCAAAAATCAAACAAAAACTGCTGTTACTTTTTTATTTCTTTATAAAAAAATGTAAATTTTGTTTAAATTTTTTTATTTTCATAAAATCTAATTAGAAATGACGTTTTAAAATTTTTCGGACGATTAATTTTAAAATTATACCAAAAAAACGTTTTTCTTAAAAATCACACAAAAACTGTAGAAACTTTTTTATTTCTTCATAAAACATTGTAAATTTTATTTGAATAACTTTATTTTCATAAAATCTAATTATAAATGTCGTTTTAAAATTTTTTGGACGATTAATTTTAAAATTATACCAAAAAAACGTTTTTCTTAAAAATCACACAAAAACTGCAGAAACTTTTTTATTTCTTCATAAAACAATGTAAATTTTATTTAAATAATTTTATTTTCATGAAATCTAATTAGAAATGTCGTTTTAAAATTTTTCGGACGATTAATTTTAAAATTATACAAAAAAAACGTTATTTTTAAGAAATAATGCGTTTTTCTTAAAAATCAAACGAAAACTGCTGTAACTTTTTTATTTCTTTATAAAAAAATGTAAATTTTGTTTAAATAATTTTATTTTCATAAAATCTAATTAGAAATCCCGTTTTAAAATTTTTCGGACGATTAATTTTAAAATTATACAAAAAAAACGTTATTTTTAAGAAATAATGCGTTTTTCTTAAAAATCAAACGAAAACTGCTGTAACTTTTTTATTTCTTTATAAAAAATGTAAATTTTGTTTAAATAATTTTATTTACATAAAATCTAATTAGAAATGTCGTTTTACAATTTTTTCAACTATTAATTTTGAAATTATACCAAAAAAACGTTTTTCTTAAAAATCACACAAATACTGCAGAAACTTTTTTATTTCTTTATAAAACAATGTAAATTTTATTTAAATAACTTTATTTTCATAAAATCTAATTAGAAATGTCGTTTTAAAATTTTTTGGACGATTAATTTTAAAATTATACAAAAAAAACGTTATTTTTAAGAAAAATGCGTTTTTCTCAAAAATCAAACAAAAACTGCTGTTACTTTTTTATTTCTTTATAAAAAAATGTAAATTTTGTTTAAATTTTTTTATTTTCATAAAATCTAATTAGAACTGACGTTTTAAAATTTTTCGGACGATTAATTTTAAAATTATACAAAAAAAAACGTTATTTTTAAGAAATAATGCGTTTTTCTCAAAAATCAAACAAAAACTGCTGTAACTTTTTTATTTCTTTATAAAAAAATGTAAATTTTATTTAAATAATTTTATTTTCATGAAATCTAATTAGAAATGTCGTTTTAAAATTTTTCGGACGATTAATTTTAAAATTATACCAAAAAAACGTTTTTCTTAAAAATCACACAAAAACTGTAGAAACTTTTTTATTTCTTCATAAAACATTGTAAATTTTATTTAAATAACTTTATTTTCATAAAATCTAATTATAAATGTCGTTTTAAAATTTTTTGGACGATTAATTTTAAAATTATACCAAAAAAACGTTTTTCTTAAAAATCACACAAAAACTGCAGAAACTTTTTTATTTCTTCATAAAACAATGTAAATTTTATTTAAATAACTTTATTTTCATAAAATCTAATTAGAAATGTCGTTTTAAAATTTATTGGACGATTAATTTTAAAATTATACAAAAAAAACTTTATTTTTAAGAAATAATGCGTTTTTCTTAAAAATCAAACAAAAACTGCTGTAACTTTTTTATTTGTTAATAAAAAAATGTAAATTTTGTTTAAATTATTTTATTTTCATAAAATCTAATTAGAAATGCCGTTTTAAAATTTTTCGGACGATTAATTTTAAAATTATACAAAAAAAAACGTTATTTTTAAGAAATAATGCGTTTTTCTCAAAAATCAAACAAAAACTGCTGTAACTTTTTTATTTCTTTATAAAAAAATGTAAATTTTATTTAAATAATTTTATTTTCATGAAATCTAATTAGAAATGTCGTTTTAAAATTTTTCGGACGATTAATTTTAAAATTATACCAAAAAAACGTTTTTCTTAAAAATCACACAAAAACTGTAGAAACTTTTTTATTTCTTCATAAAACATTGTAAATTTTATTTAAATAACTTTATTTTCATAAAATCTAATTATAAATGTCGTTTTAAAATTTTTTGGACGATTAATTTTAAAATTATACCAAAAAAACGTTTTTCTTAAAAATCACACAAAAACTGCAGAAACTTTTTTATTTCTTCATAAAACAATGTAAATTTTATTTAAATAACTTTATTTTCATAAAATCTAATTAGAAATGTCGTTTTAAAATTTATTGGACGATTAATTTTAAAATTATACTAAAAAAACCTTATTTTTAAGAAATAATGCTTTTTTCTTAAAAATCAAACAAAAACTGCTGTAACTTTTTTATTTCTTCATAAAAAAATGTAAATTTTGTTTAAATTATTTTATTTTTATAAAATCTAATTAGAAATGCCGTTTTAAAATTTTTCGGACGATTAATTTTAAAATTATACAAAAAAAACGTTATTTTTAAGAAATAATGCGTTTTTCTTAAAATCAAACAAAAACTGCTGTAACTTTTTTATTTCTTCATAAAAAAATGTAAATTTTGTTTAAATAATTTTATTTTCATGAAATCTAATTATAAATGCCGTTTTAAAGTTTTTAGAAAGATTAATTTTAAAATTAAACAAAAAAACGTTTTTCTTAAAAATCAAACAATAACAGCTGTAACTTTTTTATTTCTTTATAAAAAAATGTAAATTTTATTTAAATAATTTTAGTTTCATAAAATCTAATTAGAAATGCCGTTTTAAAATTTTTTGGACGAATAATTTTAAAATTATACCAAAAAAACGTTTTTTTAAAAATCACACTAAAACTGCAGAAACTTTTTTATTTCTTCATAAAACAATGTAAATTTTGTTTAAATAATTTTATTTTCATGAAATCTAATTAGAAATGTCGTTTTAAAATTTTTTGGACGAATAATTTTAAAATTATACAAAAAAACGTTATTTTTAAGAAATAATGCGTTTTTCTTAAAAATCAAACAAAAACTGCTGTAACTTTTTTATTTCTTTATAAAAAAATGTAAATTTTGTTTAAATTATTTTATTTTCATAAAATCTAATTAGAAATGCCGTTTTAAAATTTTTCGGACAATTAATTTTAAAATTATACAAAAAAACCGTTATTTTTAAGAAATAATGCGTTTTTCTTAAAATCAAACAAAAACTGCTGTAACTTTTTTATTTTTTCATAAAAAAATGTAAATTTTTTTTTAATTATTTTATTTTCATGAAATCTAATTAGAAATGCCGTTTTAAAGTTTTTAGGACTATTAATTTTAAAATTGAACAAAAAAACGTTTTTCTTGAAAATCACACAAAAACTGGAGAAACTTTTTTATTTCTTCATAAAACAATGTAAATTTTGTTTAAATAATTTTATTTTCATGAAATCTAATTAGAAATGTCGTTTTAAAATTTTTTGGACGATTAATTTTAAAATTATACAAAAAAAAACGTTTTTTTTAATAAATAATGCGTTTTTCTCAAAAATCAAACAAAAAGTGCTGTTACTTTTTTACTTCTTTATAAAAAAATGTAAATTTTGTTTAAATTTTTTTATTTTCATAAAATCTAATTAGAAATGCCGTTTTAAAATTTTTTGGACGATTAATTTTAAAATTATATAAAAAAAAACCTTATTTTTAAGAAATAATGCGATTTTCTTAAAAATCAAACAAAAACTGCTGTAACTTTTTTATTTCTTTATAAAAAAATTTAAATTTTTTTTAAATTATCTTATTTTCATAAAATCTAATTAGAAATGCCGTTTTCAAATTTTTCGGACGATTAATTTTAAAATTATACAAAAAATAACGTTATTTTTAAGAAATAATGCGTTTTTCTTAAAAATCAAACAAAAACTGCTGTAACTTTTTTATTTCTTTATAAAAAAATGTAAATTTTGTTTAAATAATTTTATTTTTATGAAATCTAATTAGAAATGTCGTTTTAAAATTTTTCGGACGATTAATTTTAAAATTATATAAAAAAACGTTATTTTTAAGAAATAATGCGATTTTCTTAAAAATCAAACAAAAACTGCTGTAACTTTTTTATTTCTTTATAAAAAAATTTAAATTTTTTTTAAATTATCTTATTTTCATAAAATCTAATTAGAAATGCCGTTTTAAAATTTTTCGGACGATTAATTTTAAAATTATACAAAAAATAACGTTATTTTTAAGAAATAATGCGTTTTTCTTAAAAATCAAACAAAAACTGCTGTAACTTTTTTATTTCTTTATAAAAAAATGTAAATTTTGTTTAAATTATTTTATTTTCATAAAATCTAATTAGAAATGTCGTTTTAAAATTTTTCGGACGATTAATTTTAAAATTATACCAAAAAAACGTTTTTCTTAAAAATCACACAAAAACTGCAGAAACGTTTTTATTTCTTCATAAAACAATGTAAATTTTATTTAAATAATTTTATTTTCATAAAATCTAATTAGAAATGCCGTTTTAAATTTTTCGGACGATTAATTTTAAAATTATACAAAAAAAAACGTTATTTTTAAGAAATAATGCGTTTTTCTCAAAAATCAAACAAAAACTGCTGTAACTTTTTTATTTCTTTATAAAAAAATGTAAATTTTGTTTAAATTATTTTATTTTCATGAAATCTAATTAGAAATGTCGTTTTAAAATTTTTCGGACGATTAGTTTTAAAATTAAACCAAAAAAACGTTTTTCTTAAAAATCACACAAAAACTGCAGAAACTTTTTTATTTCTTCATAAAACAATGTAAATTTTATTTAAATAACTTTATTTTCATAAAATCTAATTAGAAATGTTTTTTTAAAATTTTTTGGACGATTAATTTTAAAATTATACCAAAAAAACTTTTTCTTAAAAATCACACAAAAACTGCTGTAACTTTTTTATTTCTTTATAAAAAAATGTAAATTTTATTTAAATTATTTTATTTTCATAAAATCTAATTAGAAATGCCGTTTCAAATTTTTTTGGACGATTAATTTTAAAATTATACCAAAAAAACATTTTTCTTAAAAATCACACAAAAACTGCAGAAACTTTTTTATTTCTTCATAAAACAATGTAAACTTTGTTTAAATAATTTTATTTTCATGAAATCTAATTAGGAATGTCATTTTAAAATTTTTCGGACGATTAATTTTAAAATTATACAAGAAAAACGTTATTTTAAAGAAATAATGCGTTTTTTTTTTAAATCAAACAAAAACTGCTGTAACTTTCTTATTTCTTTATAAAAAATGTAAATTTTGTTTAAATTATTTAATTTTCATAAAATCTAATTAGAAATGCCATTTTAAAATTTTTGGACGATTAATTTTAAAATTATACAAAAAATAACGTTATTTTTAAGAATTAATGCGTTTTTCTTAAAAATCAAACAAAAACTGCTGTAACTTTTTTATTTCTTTATAAAGAAATGTAAATTTTGTTTAGATAATTTTATTTTTATGAAATCTAATTAGAAATGTTTTAAAATTTTTCGGACGATTAATTTTAAAATTATACCAAAAAAACTTTATTTTTTAGAAATAATGCGTTTTTCTTAAAAATCAAACAAAAACTGCTGTAACTTTATTATTTCATTATAAAAAAATGTAAATTTTGTTTAAATTATTTTATTTTCATAAAATCTAATTAGAAATGCCGTTTTAAAATTTTTCGGACGATTAATTTTAAAATTATACAAAAAAAAACTTTATTTTTAAGAAATAATGCTTTTTTCTTAAAAATCAAACAAAAACTGCTGTAACTTTTTTATTTCTTCATAAAAAAATGTAAATTTTGTTTAAATATTTTTATTTTTATGAAATCTAATTAGAAAAGCCGTTTTTACGTTTTTAGGACGATTTATTTTAAAATTAAAAAAAAAACGTTTTTCTTAAAAATCACACAAAAACTGCAGAAACTTTTTTATTTCTTCAAAAAACAATGTAAATTTTATTTAAATAATTTTATTTTCATGAAATCTAATTAGAAATGTCGTTTAAAAATTTTTCGGACGATTAATTTTAAAATTATACCAAAAAAACGTTTTTCTTAAAAATCACACAAAAACTGCAGAAACTTTTTTATTTCTTTATAAAAAAATGTAAATTTTGTTTAAATTATTTTATTTTCATAAAATCTAATTAGAAATGCCGTTTTAAAATTTTTCGGACGATTAATTTTAAAATTATACAAAAAAAAACTTTATTTTTAAGAAATAATGCTTTTTTCTTAAAAATCAAACAAAAACTGCTGTAACTTTTTTATTTCTTCATAAAAAAATGTAAATTTTGTTTAAATATTTTTATTTTTATGAAATCTAATTAGAAAAGCCGTTTTAAAGTTTTTAGGACGATTAATTTTAAAATTATTCAAAAAAAAACGTTTTTTTTAAGAAATAATGCGTTTTTCTTAAAAATCAAACAAAAACTGCTGTAACTTTTTTATTTCTTCATAAAAAAATGTAAATTTTGTTTAGATTATTTTATTTTCATAAAATCTATTTAGAAATGTCGTTTTAAAATTTTTCGGACGAATAATTTTAAAATTATACAAAAAAAACGTTTTTCTTAAAAATCACACAAAAACTGCAGAAACTTTTTTATTTCTTCATAAAACAATGTAAGTTTTGTTTAAATAATTTAATTTTCATGAAATCTAATTAGAAATGTCGTTTTAAAATTTTTTGGACGATTAATTTTAAAATTATACAAAAAAAAACGTTATTTTTAAGAAATAATGCGTTTTTCTTAAAAATCAAACAAAAACTGCTGTAACTTTTTTATTTCTTTATAAAAAAATGTAAATTTTGTTTAAATTATTTTATTTTCATAAAATCTAATTAGAAATGCCGTTTTAAAATTTTTCGGACGATTAATTTTAAAATTATACAAAAAAAAACTTTATTTTTAAGAAATAATGCTTTTTTCTTAAAAATCAAACAAAAACTGCTGTAACTTTTTTATTTCTTCATAAAAAAATGTAAATTTTGTTTAAATATTTTTATTTTTATGAAATCTAATTAGAAAAGCCGTTTTTACGTTTTAAGGACGATTTATTTTAAAATTAAAAAAAAAACGTTTTTCTTAAAAATCACACAAAAACTGCAGAAACTTTTTTATTTCTTCAAAAAACAATGTAAATTTTATTTAAATAATTTTATTTTCATGAAATCTAATTAGAAATGTCGTTTAAAAATTTTTCGGACGATTAATTTTAAAATTATACCAAAAAAACGTTTTTCTTAAAAATCACACAAAAACTGCAGAAACTTTTTTATTTCTTTATAAAACAATGTAAGTTTTGTTTAAATAATTTAATTTTCATGAAATCTAATTAGAAATGTCGTTTTAAAATTTTTTGGACGATTAATTTTAAAATTATACAAAAAAAAACGTTATTTTTAAGAAATAATGCGTTTTTCTTAAAAATCAAACAAAAACTGCTGTAACTTTTTTATTTCTTTATAAAAAAATGTAAATTTTGTTTAAATTATTTTATTTTCATAAAATCTAATTAGAAATGCCGTTTTAAAATTTTTCGGACGATTAATTTTAAAATTATACAAAAAAAAACTTTATTTTTAAGAAATAATGCTTTTTTCTTAAAAATCAAACAAAAACTGCTGTAACTTTTTTATTTCTTCATAAAAAAATGTAAATTTTGTTTAAATATTTTTATTTTTATGAAATCTAATTAGAAAAGCCGTTTTTACGTTTTTAGGACGATTTATTTTAAAATTAAAAAAAAAACGTTTTTCTTAAAAATCACACAAAAACTGCAGAAACTTTTTTATTTCTTCAAAAAACAATGTAAATTTTATTTAAATAATTTTATTTTCATGAAATCTAATTAGAAATGTCGTTTAAAAATTTTTCGGACGATTAATTTTAAAATTATACCAAAAAAACGTTTTTCTTAAAAATCACACAAAAACTGCAGAAACTTTTTTATTTCTTTATAAAAAAATGTAAATTTTGTTTAAATTATTTTATTTTCATAAAATCTAATTAGAAATGCCGTTTTAAATTTTTCGGACGATTAATTTTAAAATTATACAAAAAAAAACTTTATTTTTAAGAAATAATGCTTTTTTTTTAAAAATCAAACAAAAACTGCTGTAACTTTTTTATTTCTTCATAAAAAAATGTAAATTTTGTTTAAATATTTTTATTTTTATGAAATCTAATTAGAAAAGCCGTTTTAAAGTTTTTAGGACGATTAATTTTAAAATTAAACAAAAAAACGTTTTTCTTAAAAATCACACAAAAACTTTTTTATTTCTTCATAAAACAATGTAAATTTTATTTAAATAATTTAATTTTCATGAAATCTAATTAGAAATGTTGTTTTAAAATTTTTTGGACGAATAATTTTAAAATTATTCAAAAAAAAACGTTTTTTTTTAAGAAATAATGCGTTTTTCTTAAAAATCAAACAAAAACTGCTGTAACTTTTTTATTTCTTCATAAAAAAATGTAAATTTTGTTTAGATTATTTTATTTTCATAAAATCTATTTAGAAATGTCGTTTTAAAATTTTTCGGACGAATAATTTTAAAATTATACAAAAAAAACGTTTTTCTTAAAAATCACACAAAAACTGCAGAAACTTTTTTATTTCTTCATAAAACAATGTAAGTTTTGTTTAAATAATTTAATTTTCATGAAATCTAATTAGAAATGTCGTTTTAAAATTTTTTGGACGATTAATTTTAAAATTATACAAAAAAAAAACGTTATTTTTAAGAAATAATGCGTTTTTCTTAAAAATCAAACAAAAACTGCTGTAACTTTTTTATTTCTTCATAAAAAAATGTAAATTTTGTTTAAATTATTTTATTTTCATAAAATCTAATTAGAAATGCCGTTTTAAAATTTTTCGGACGATTAATTTTAAAATTATACAAAAAAAAACTTTATTTTTAAGAAATAATGCTTTTTTCTTAAAAATCAAACAAAAACTGCTGTAACTTTTTTATTTCTTCATAAAAAAATGTAAATTTTGTTTAAATATTTTTATTTTTATGAAATCTAATTAGAAAAGCCGTTTTAAAGTTTTTAGGACGATTAATTTTAAAATTAAACAAAAAAACGTTTTTCTTAAAAATCACACAAAAACTTTTTTATTTCTTCATAAAACAATGTAAATTTTATTTAAATATTTTAATTTTCATGAAATCTAATTAGAAATGTCGTTTTAAAATTTTTTGGACGAATAATTTTAAAATTATTCAAAAAAAAACGTTTTTTTTTAAGAAATAATGCGTTTTTCTTAAAAATCAAACAAAAACTGCTGTAACTTTTTTATTTCTTCATAAAAAAATGTAAATTTTGTTTAGATTATTTTATTTTCATAAAATCTATTTAGAAATGTCGTTTTAAAATTTTTCGGACGAATAATTTTAAAATTATACAAAAAAAACGTTTTTCTTAAAAATCACACAAAAACTGCAGAAACTTTTTTATTTCTTCATAAAACAATGTAAGTTTTGTTTAAATAATTTAATTTTCATGAAATCTAATTAGAAATGTCGTTTTAAAATTTTTTGGACGATTAATTTTAAAATTATACAAAAAAAAACGTTATTTTTAAGAAATAATGCGTTTTTCTTAAAAATCAAACAAAAACTGCTGTAACTTTTTTATTTCTTTATAAAAAAATGTAAATTTTGTTTAAATTATTTTATTTTCATAAAATCTAATTAGAAATGCCGTTTTAAAATTTTTCGGACGATTAATTTTAAAATTATACAAAAAAAAACTTTATTTTTAAGAAATAATGCTTTTTTCTTAAAAATCAAACAAAAACTGCTGTAACTTTTTTATTTCTTCATAAAAAAATGTAAATTTTGTTTAAATATTTTTATTTTTATGAAATCTAATTAGAAAAGCCGTTTTTACGTTTTTAGGACGATTTATTTTAAAATTAAAAAAAAAACGTTTTTCTTAAAAATCACACAAAAACTGCAGAAACTTTTTTATTTCTTCAAAAAACAATGTAAATTTTATTTAAATAATTTTATTTTCATGAAATCTAATTAGAAATGTCGTTTAAAAATTTTTCGGACGATTAATTTTAAAATTATACCAAAAAAACGTTTTTCTTAAAAATCACACAAAAACTGCAGAAACTTTTTTATTTCTTTATAAAAAAATGTAAATTTTGTTTAAATAATTTTATTTTCATGAAATCTAATTAGAAATGTCGTTTTAAAATTTTTTGGACGATTAATTTTAAAATTATACAAAAAAAAACGTTATTTTTAAGAAATAATGCGTTTTTCTTAAAAATCAAACAAAAACTGCTGTAACTTTTTTATTTCTTTATAAAAAAATGTAAATTTTGTTTAAATTATTTTATTTTCATAAAATCTAATTAGAAATGCCGTTTTAAAATTTTTCGGACGATTAATTTTAAAATTATACAAAAAAAAACTTTATTTTTAAGAAATAATGCTTTTTTCTTAAAAATCAAACAAAAACTGCTGTAACTTTTTTATTTCTTCATAAAAAAATGTAAATTTTGTTTAAATATTTTTATTTTTATGAAATCTAATTAGAAAAGCCGTTTTTACGTTTTTAGGACGATTTATTTTAAAATTAAAAAAAAAACGTTTTTCTTAAAAATCACACAAAAACTGCAGAAACTTTTTTATTTCTTCAAAAAACAATGTAAATTTTATTTAAATAATTTTATTTTCATGAAATCTAATTAGAAATGTCGTTTAAAAATTTTTCGGACGATTAATTTTAAAATTATACCAAAAAAACGTTTTTCTTAAAAATCACACAAAAACTGCAGAAACTTTTTTATTTCTTTATAAAAAAATGTAAATTTTGTTTAAATTATTTTATTTTCATAAAATCTAATTAGAAATGCCGTTTTAAAATTTTTCGGACGATTAATTTTAAAATTATACAAAAAAAAACTTTATTTTTAAGAAATAATGCTTTTTTCTTAAAAATCAAACAAAAACTTCTGTAACTTTTTTATTTCTTCATAAAAAAATGTAAATTTTGTTTAAATATTTTTATTTTTATGAAATCTAATTAGAAAAGCCGTTTTAAAGTTTTTAGGACGATTAATTTTAAAATTAAACAAAAAAAAACTTTATTTTTAAGAAATAATGCGTTTTTCTTAAAAATCAAACAAAAACTGCTGTAACTTTTTTATTTCTTCATAAAAAAATGTAAATTTTGTTTAGATTATTTTATTTTCATAAAACATATTTAGAAATGTCGTTTTAAAATTTTTCGGACGAATAATTTTAAAATTATACAAAAAAAACGTTTTTCTTAAAAATCACACAAAAACTGCAGAAACTTTTTTATTTCTTCATAAAACAATGTAAGTTTTGTTTAAATAATTTAATTTTCATGAAATCTAATTAGAAATGTCGTTTTAAAATTTTTTGGACGATTAATTTTAAAATTATACAAAAAAAAACGTTATTTTTAAGAAATAATGCGTTTTTCTTAAAAATCAAACAAAAACTGCTGTAACTTTTTTATTTCTTTATAAAAAAATGTAAATTTTGTTTAAATTATTTTATTTTCATAAAATCTAATTAGAAATGCCGTTTTAAAATTTTTCGGACGATTAATTTTAAAATTATACAAAAAAAAACTTTATTTTTAAGAAATAATGCTTTTTTCTTAAAAATCAAACAAAAACTGCTGTAACTTTTTTATTTCTTCATAAAAAAATGTAAATTTTGTTTAAATATTTTTATTTTTATGAAATCTAATTAGAAAAGCCGTTTTTACGTTTTTAGGACGATTTATTTTAAAATTAAAAAAAAAACGCTTTTCTTAAAAATCACACAAAAACTGCAGAAACTTTTTTATTTCTTCAAAAAACAATGTAAATTTTATTTAAATAATTTTATTTTCATGAAATCTAATTAGAAATGTCGTTTAAAAATTTTTCGGACGATTAATTTTAAAATTATACCAAAAAAACGTTTTTCTTAAAAATCACACAAAAACTGCAGAAACTTTTTTATTTCTTTATAAAACAATGTAAGTTTTGTTTAAATAATTTAATTTTCATGAAATCTAATTAGAAATGTCGTTTTAAAATTTTTTGGACGATTAATTTTAAAATTATACAAAAAAAAACGTTATTTTTAAGAAATAATGCGTTTTTCTTAAAAATCAAACAAAAACTGCTGTAACTTTTTTATTTCTTTATAAAAAAATGTAAATTTTGTTTAAATTATTTTATTTTCATGAAACATGAAAACTGCTGTAACTTTTTTATTTTTTCATAAAAGAATGTAAATTTTCTTTAAATAATCTTATTTTCATGAAATCTAATTAGAAATGTCATTTTAAAATTTTTTGGACGATTAATTTTAAAATTATATAAAAAAAACTTTATTTTTAAGAAATAATGCGTTTTTCTTAAAAATCAAACAAAAACTGCTGTAACTTTTTTATTTCTTTATAAAACCATGTAAATTTTGTTTAAATTATTTTATTTTCATAAAATCTAATTTGAAATGCCGTTTTAAAACTTTTTGGACGATTAATTTTAAAATTATACCAAAAAAACGTTTTTCTTAAAAATCACACAAAAACTGCAGAAACTTTTTTATTTCTTCATAAAACAATGTAAATTTTATTTAAATAACTTTATTTTCATAAAATCTAATTAGAAATGTCGTTTTAAAATTTATTGGACGATTAATTTTAAAATTATACCAAAAAAACTTTATTTTTTAGAAATAATGCGTTTTTCTTAAAAATCAAACAAAAACTGCTGTAACTTTCTTATTTCTTTATAAAAAAATGTAAATTTTGTTTAAATAATTTTATTTTTATGAAATCTAATTAGAAATGTCGTTTTAAAATTTTTCGGACGATTAATTTTAAAATTATTCCAAAAAAATTTTATTTTAAAGAAATAATGCGTTTTTCTTAAAAATCAAACAAAAACTACTGTTACTTTTTTATTTCTTTATAAAAAAATGTGAATTTTGTTTAAATAATTTTATTTTCATGAAATCTAATTAGAAATGTTGTTTTAAAATTTATCGGACGATTAATTTTAAAATTTTACAAGAAAAACGTTATTTTAAAGAAATAATGCGTTTTTCTTAAAAATCAAACAAAAACTGCTGTAACTTTTTTATTTCTTCATAAAAAAATGTAAATTTTGTTTAAATATTTTTATTTTTATGAAATCTAATTAGAAAAGCCGTTTTAAAGTTTTTAGGACGATTAATTTTAAAATTAAACAAAAAAACGTTTTTCTTAAAAATCACACAAAAACTTTTTTATTTCTTCATAAAACAATGTAAATTTTATTTAAATAATTTTATTTTCATGAAATCTAATTAGAAATGTCGTTTTAAAATTTTTTGGACGAATAATTTTAAAATTATTCAAAAAAAAACGTTTTTTTTAAGAAATAATGCGTTTTTCTTAAAAATCAAACAAAAACTGCTGTAACTTTTTTATTTCTTCATAAAAAAATGTAAATTTTGTTTAGATTATTTTATTTTCATAAAATCTATTTAGAAATGTCGTTTTAAAATTTTTCGGACGATTAATTTTAAAATTATACAAAAAAAACGTTTTTCTTAAAAATCACACAAAAACTGCAGAAACTTTTTTATTTCTTCATAAAACAATGTAAGTTTTGTTTA
Organism: Stenus bimaculatus; assembly: GCA_963971135.1. Classification (NCBI taxonomy): domain Eukaryota; kingdom Metazoa; phylum Arthropoda; class Insecta; order Coleoptera; family Staphylinidae; genus Stenus; species Stenus bimaculatus. The sequence goes on from OZ020184.1 coordinate 25,494,939, forward strand.
AATAATTTAATTTTCATGAAATCTAATTAGAAATGTCGTTTTAAAATTTTTTGGACGATTAATTTTAAAATTATACAAAAAAAAACGTTATTTTTAAGAAATAATGCGTTTTTCTCAAAAATCAAACAAAAACTGCTGTTACTTTTTTATTTCTTTATAAAAAAATGTAAATTTTGTTTAAATTATTTTATTTTCATAAAATCTAATTAGAAATGACGTTTTAAAATTTTTCGGACGATTAATTTTAAAATTATACCAAAAAAACGTTTTTCTTAAAAATCACACAAAAACTGTAGAAACTTTTTTATTTCTTCATAAAACATTGTAAGTTTTATTTAAATAACTTTATTTTCATAAAATCTAATTATAAATGTCGTTTTAAAATTTTTTGGACGATTAATTTTAAAATTATACCAAAAAAACGTTTTTCTTAAAAATCACACAAAAACTGCAGAAACTTTTTTATTTCTTCATAAAACAATGTAAATTTTATTTAAATAACTTTATTTTCATAAAATCTAATTAGAAATGTCGTTTTAAAATTTATTGGACGATTAATTTTAAAATTATACAAAAAAAACTTTATTTTTAAGAAATAATGCGTTTTTCTTAAAAATCAAACAAAAACTGCTGTAACTTTTTTATTTCTTTATAAAAAATTGTAAATTTTGTTTAATTTATTTTATTTTCATAAAATCTAATTAGAAATCCCGTTTTAAAATTTTTCGGACGATTAATTTTAAAATTATACAAAAAAAACGTTATTTTTAAGAAATAATGCGTTTTTCTTAAAAATCAAACGAAAACTGCTGTAACTTTTTTATTTCTTTATAAAAAAATGTAAATTTTGTTTAAATAATTTTATTTACATAAAATCTAATTAGAAATGTCGTTTTACAATTTTTTCAACTATTAATTTTGAAATTATACCAAAAAAACGTTTTTCTTAAAAATCACACAAATACTGCAGAAACTTTTTTATTTCTTTATAAAACAATGTAAATTTTATTTAAATAACTTTATTTTCATAAAATCTAATTAGAAATGTCGTTTTAAAATTTTTTGGACGATTAATTTTAAAATTATACAAAAAAAACGTTATTTTTAAGAAAAATGCGTTTTTCTCAAAAATCAAACAAAAACTGCTGTTACTTTTTTATTTCTTTATAAAAAAATGTAAATTTTGTTTAAATTTTTTTATTTTCATAAAATCTAATTAGAACTGACGTTTTAAAATTTTTCGGACGATTAATTTTAAAATTATACAAAAAAAAACGTTATTTTTAAGAAATAATGCGTTTTTCTCAAAAATCAAACAAAAACTGCTGTAACTTTTTTATTTCTTTATAAAAAAATGTAAATTTTATTTAAATAATTTTATTTTCATGAAATCTAATTAGAAATGTCGTTTTAAAATTTTTCGGACGATTAATTTTAAAATTATACCAAAAAACCGTTTTTCTTAAAAATCACACAAAAACTGTAGAAACTTTTTTATTTCTTCATAAAACATTGTAAATTTTATTTAAATAACTTTATTTTCATAAAATCTAATTATAAATGTCGTTTTAAAATTTTTTGGACGATTAATTTTAAAATTATACCAAAAAAACGTTTTTCTTAAAAATCACACAAAAACTGCAGAAACTTTTTTATTTCTTCATAAAACAATGTAAATTTTATTTAAATAACTTTATTTTCATAAAATCTAATTAGAAATGTCGTTTTAAAATTTATTGGACGATTAATTTTAAAATTATACAAAAAAAACTTTATTTTTAAGAAATAATGCGTTTTTCTTAAAAATCAAACAAAAACTGCTGTAACTTTTTTATTTGTTAATAAAAAAATGTAAATTTTGTTTAAATTATTTTATTTTCATAAAATCTAATTAGAAATGCCATTTTAAAATTTTTCGGACGATTAATTTTAAAATTATACAAAAAAAAACGTTATTTTTAAGAAATAATGCGTTTTTCTCAAAAATCAAACAAAAACTGCTGTAACTTTTTTATTTCTTTATAAAAAAATGTAAATTTTATTTAAATAATTTTATTTTCATGAAATCTAATTAGAAATGTCGTTTTAAAATTTTTCGGACGATTAATTTTAAAATTATACCAAAAAAACGTTTTTCTTAAAAATCACACAAAAACTGTAGAAACTTTTTTATTTCTTCATAAAACATTGTAAATTTTATTTAAATAACTTTATTTTCATAAAATCTAATTATAAATGTCGTTTTAAAATTTTTTGGACGATTAATTTTAAAATTATACCAAAAAAACGTTTTTCTTAAAAATCACACAAAAACTGCAGAAACTTTTTTATTTCTTCATAAAACAATGTAAATTTTATTTAAATAACTTTATTTTCATAAAATCTAATTAGAAATGTCGTTTTAAAATTTATTGGACGATTAATTTTAAAATTATACTAAAAAAACCTTATTTTTAAGAAATAATGCTTTTTTCTTAAAAATCAAACAAAAACTGCTGTAACTTTTTTATTTCTTCATAAAAAAATGTAAATTTTGTTTAAATTATTTTATTTTTATAAAATCTAATTAGAAATATGCCGTTTTACAATTTTTCGGACGATTAATTTAAAATTATACAAAAAAAAACGTTATTTTTAAGAAATAATGCGTTTTTCTTAAAATCAAACAAAAACTGCTGTAACTTTTTTATTTCTTCATAAAAAAATGTAAATTTTGTTTAAATAATTTTATTTTCATGAAATCTAATTATAAATGCCGTTTTAAAGTTTTTAGGATGATTAATTTTAAATTAAACAAAAAAACGTTTTTCTTAAAAATCAAACAATAACAGCTGTAACTTTTTTATTTCTTTATAAAAAAATGTAAATTTTATTTAAATAATTTTAGTTTCATAAAATCTAATTAGAAATGCCGTTTTAAAATTTTTTGGACGAATAATTTTAAAATTATACCAAAAAAACGTTTTCTTAAAAATCACACTAAAACTGCAGAAACTTTTTTATTTCTTCATAAAACAATGTAAATTTTGTTTAAATAATTTTATTTTCATGAAATCTAATTAGAAATGTCGTTTTAAAATTTTTTGGACGAATAATTTTAAAATTATACAAAAAAACGTTATTTTTAAGAAATAATGCGTTTTTCTTAAAAATCAAACAAAAACTGCTGTAACTTTTTTATTTCTTTATAAAAAAATGTAAATTTTGTTTAAATTATTTTATTTTCATAAAATCTAATTAGAAATGCCGTTTTAAATTTTTCGGATGATTAATTTTAAAATTATACAAAAAAAAACTTTATTTTTAAGAAATAATGCTTTTTTCTTAAAATCAAACAAAAACTGCTGTAACTTTTTTATTTCTTCATAAAAAAATGTAAATTTTGTTTAAATAATTTTATTTTCATGAAATCTAATTAGAAATGTCGTTTTAAAATTTTTCGGACAATTAATTTTAAAATTATACAAAAAAACCGTTATTTTTAAGAAATAATGCGTTTTTCTTAAAATCAAACAAAAACTGCTGTAACTTTTTTATTTTTTCATAAAAAATGTAAATTTTTTTTTAATTATTTTATTTTCATGAAATCTAATTAGAAATGCCGTTTTAAAGTTTTTAGGACTATTAATTTTAAAATTGAACAAAAAAACGTTTTTCTTGAAAATCACACAAAAACTGGAGAAACTTTTTTATTTCTTCATAAAACAATGTAAATTTTGTTAAATAAGTTTATTTTCATGAAATCTAATTAGAAATGTCGTTTTAAAATTTTTTGGACGATTAATTTTAAAATTATACAAAAAAAAACGTTTTTTTTAAGAAATAATGCGTTTTTCTCAAAAATCAAACAAAAAGTGCTGTTACTTTTTTATTTCTTTATAAAAAAATGTAAATTTTGTTTAAATTTTTTATTTTCATAAAATCTAATTAGAAATGCCGTTTTAAAATTTTTTGGACGATTAATTTTAAAATTATATAAAAAAAAACCTTATTTTTAAGAATAATGCGATTTTCTTAAAAATCAAACAAAAACTGCTGTAACTTTTTTATTTCTTTATAAAAAAATTTAAATTTTTTTTAAATTATCTTATTTTCATAAAATCTAATTAGAAATGCCGTTTTAAAATTTTTCGGACGATTAATTTTAAAATTGTACAAAAAATAACGTTATTTTTAAGAAATAATGCGTTTTTCTTAAAAATCAAACAAAAACTGCTGTAACTTTTTTATTTCTTTATAAAAAAATGTAAATTTTGTTTAAATAATTTTATTTTTATGAAATCTAATTAGAAATGTCGTTTTAAAATTTTTTGGACGATTAATTTTAAAATTATACCCAAAAAACGTTATTTTTTAGAAATAATGCTTTTTTCTTAAAAATCAAACAAAAACTGCTGTAACTTTTTTATTTCTTTATAAAAAAATGTAAATTTTGTTTAAATAATTTTAATTTCATGAAATCTAATTAGAAATGGCGTTTTAAGATTTTTCGGACGATTAATTTTAAAATTATACAAGAAAAACGTTATTTTAAAGAAATAATGCGTTTTTCTTAAAATCAAACAAAAATTGCTGTAACTTTTTTATTTCTTCATAAAAAAATGTAAATTTTGTTTAAATATTTTTATTTTTAAGAAATCTAATTAGAAAAGCCGTTTTAAAATTTTTAGGACGAATAATTTTAAAATTAAACAAAAAAACGTTTTTCTTAAAAATCACACAAAAACTGCAGAAACTTTTTTATTTCTTCATAAAACAATGTAAAGTTTATTTAAATAATTTTATTTTCATGCAATCTAATTAGAAATGTCGTTTTAAAATTTTTCGGACGATTAATTTTAAAATTATTCAAAAAAAACGTTTTTCTTAAAAATCACACAAAAACTACAGAAACTTTTTTATTTCTTCATAAAACAATGTAAATTTTGTTTAAATAATTTTATTTTCATGAAATCTAATTAGAAATGTCGTTTTAAACATTATTGGACGATTAATTTTAAAATTATACCAAAAAAACGTTATTTTTTAGAAATAATGCGTTTTTCTTAAAAATCAAAAAAAAACTGCTGTAACTTTTTTATTTCTTTATAAAAAAATGAAAATTTTGTTTAAATAATTTTATTTTTATGAAATCTAATTAGAAATGCCGTTCTGAAATTTTTCGGACGATTAATTTTAAAATTATACAAAAAAAAACTTTATTTTTAAGAAATAATGCTTTTTTCTTAAAAATCAAACAAAAACTGCTGTAACTTTTTTATTTCTTCATAAAAAAATGTAAATTTTGTTTAAATAATTTTATTTTCATGAAATCTAATTAGAAATGTCGTTTTAAAATTTATTGGACGATTAATTTTAAAATTATACCCAAAAAACGTTATTTTTTAGAAATAATGCGTTTTTCTTAAAATCAAACAAAAACTGCTGTAACTTTTTTATTTCTTTATAAAAAAATGTAAATTTTGTTTAAATTATTTTATTCTCATAAAATCTAATTAGAAATGCCGTTCTAAAATTTTTCGAACGATTAATTTTAAAATTATTCAAAAAAAACGTTTTTTTTAAAAATCACACAAAAACTGCAGAAACTTTTTTATTTCTTCATAAAACAATGTAAATTTTGTTTAAATAATTTTATTTTCATGAAATCTAATTAGAAATGTCGTTTTAAAATTTATTGGACGATTAATTTAAAATTATACCAAAAAAACGTTATTTTTAGAAATAATGCGTTTTTCTTAAAAATCAAACAAAAACTGCTGTAACTTTTTTATTTCTTTATAAAAAAATGTAAATTTTGTTTAAATTTTTTTATTTTTATGAAATCTAATTAGAAATGTCGTTTTAAAATTTTTTGGACGATTAATTTTAAAATTATACCAAAAAAACGTTTTTCTTAAAATCACACAAAAACTGCAGAAACTTTTTTATTTCTTCATAAAACAATGTAAATTTTATTTAAATAACTTTATTTTCATAAAATCTAATTAGAAATGTCGTTTTAAAATTTATTGGACGATTAATTTTAAAATTATACCAAAAAAACGTTATTTTTAGAAATAATGCGTTTTTCTTAAAAATCAAACAAAAACTGCTGTAACTTTTTTATTTCCTTATAAAAAAATGAAAATTTTGTTTAAATAATTTTATTTTTATGAAATCTAATTAGAAATGCCGTTCTAAAATTTTTCGGACGATTAATTTTAAAATTATACAAAAAATAACGTTATTTTTAAGAAATAATGCGTTTTTCTTAAAAATCAAACAAAAACTGCTGTAACTTTTTTATTTCTTTATAAAAAAATGTAAATTTTGTTTAAATAATTTTATTTTTATGAAATCTAATTAGAAATGTCGTTTTAAATTTTTTCGGACGATTAATTTTAAAATTATACAAAAAAAACGTTATTTTTAAGAAATAATGCGTTTTTCTTAAAAATCAAACGAAAACTGCTGTAACTTTTTTATTTCTTTATAAAAAAATGTAAATTTTGTTTAAATAATTTTATTTACATGAAATCTAATTAGAAATGTCGTTTTAAAATTTTTCGGATGATTAATTTTAAAATTATACCAAAAAAACCTTTTCTTAAAAATCACACAAAAACTGCAGAAACTTTTTTATTTCTTCATAAAACAATGTAAATTTTGTTTAAATAATTTAATTTTCATGAAATCCAATTAGAAATGCCGTTTTAAAATTTTAAGGACGATTAATTTTAAAATTAAACAAAAAAACGTTTTTCTTAAAAATCACACAAAAACTGCAGAAACTTTTTTATTTCTTCATAAAACAATGTAAATTTTATTTAAATAATTTTATTTTCATGAAATCTAATTAGAAATGTCGTTTTAAAATTTTTCGGACGATTAATTTTAAAATTATTCAAAAAAAACGTTTTTCTTAAAAATCACACAAAAACTGCAGAAACTTTTTTATTTCTTCATAAAACAATGTAAATTTTGTTTAAATAATTTTATTTCATGAAATCTAATTAAAAATGTCGTTTTAAAATTTATTGGACGATTAATTTTAAAATTATTCCAACAAAACGTTATTTTTTAGAAATAATGCGTTTTTCTTAAAAATCAAACAAAAACTGCTGTAACTTTTTTATTTCTTTATAAAAAAATGTAAATTTTGTTTAAATTTTTTTATTTTCATGAAATCTAATTAGAAATGTCGTTTTAAAATTTTTCGGATGATTAATTTTAAAATTATACCAAAAAAACCTTTTTCTTAAAAATCACACAAAAACTGCAGAAACTTTTTTATTTCTTCATAAAACAATGTAAGTTGTATTTAAATAACTTTATTTTCATAAAATCTAATTAGAAATGTCGTTTTAAAATTTTTTGGACGATTAATTTTAAAATTATACCAAAAAAACGTTTTTCTCAAAAATCACACAAACACTGCAGAAACGTTTTAATTTCTTCATAAAACAATGTAAATTTTATTTAAATAACTTTATTTTCATAAAATCTAATTAGAAATGTCGTTTTAAAATTTATTGGACGTTTAATTTTAAAATTATACCAAAAAAACATTATTTTTTAGAAATTATGCGTATTTTCTTAAAAATCAAACAAAAACTGCTGTAACTTTTTTATTTCTTTATAAAAAAATGTAAATTTTGTATAAATAATTTTATTTTTATGAAATCTAATTAGAAATGTCGTTTTAAAATTTTTCGGACGATTAATTTTAAAATTATACCAAAAAAACTTTATTTTTAAGAAATAATGCGTTTTTCTTAAAAATCAAACAAAAACTGCTGTAACTTTTTTATTTCTTCATAAAAAAATGTAAATTTTGTTTAAATAATTTTATTTTCATGAAATCTAATTAGAAATGTCGTTTTAAAATTTTTCGGACGATTAATTTTAAAATTATACAAGAAAAACGTTATTTTAAAGAAATATTGCGTTTTTCTTAAAAATCAACAAAAACTGCTGTAACTTTTTTATTTCTTCATTAAAAAATGTAAATTTTGTTTAAATATTTTTATTTTTATGAAATCTAATTAGAAAAGCCGTTTTAAAGTTTTTAGGACGATTAATTTTAAAATTAAACAAAAAAACGTTTTTCTTAAAATTCACACAAAAACTGCAGAAACTTTTTTATTTCTTCATAAAACACTGTAAATTTTATTTAAATAATTTCATTTTCATAAAATCTAATTAGAAATGTCGTTTTAAAATTTTTTGGACGATTAATTTTAAAATTATACAAAAAAAAACGTTTTTTTTTAAGAAATAATGCGTTTTTCTTAAAAATCAAACAAAAACTGCTGTAACTTTTTTATTTCTTTATAAAAAAATGTAAATTTTGTTTAAATAATTTTATTTTCATGAAATCTAATCAGAAATGTCGTTTTAAAGTTTTTCGGACGATTAATTTTAAAATTATACCAAAAAAACGTTTTTCTTAAAAATCACACAAAAACTGCAGAAACTTTTTTATTTCTTCATAAAACATTGTAAATTTTATTTAAATAACTTTATTTTTATAAAATCTAATTAGAAATGTCGTTTTAAAATTTTTTGGACGATTAATTTTAAAATTATACCAAAAAAACGTTTTTCTTAAAAATCACACAAAAACTGCAGAAACTTTTTTATTTCTTCATAAAACAATGTAAATTTTATTTAAATAACTTTATTTTCATAAAATCTAATTAGAAATTTCGTTTTAAAATTTATTGGACGATTAATTTTAAAATTATACCAAAAAAACGTTATTTTTAAGAAATAATGCGTTTTCTTAAAAATCAAACAAAAACTGCTGTAACTTTTTTATTTGTTTATAAAAAAATGTAAATTTTGTTTAAATTATTTTATTTTCATAAAATCTAATTAGAAATGCCGTTTTAAAATTTTTCGAACGATTAATTTTAATATTATACTAAAAAAACGTTATTTTTAAGAAATAATGCTTTTTTCTTAAAAATCAAACAAAAACTGCTGTAACTTTTTTATTTCTTCATAAAAAAATGTAAATTTTGTTTAAATTATTTTATTTTTATAAAATCTAATTAGAAATGCCGTTTTAAAATTTTTCGGACGATTAATTTTAAAATTATACAAAAAAAAACGTTATTTTTAAGAAATAATGCGTTTTTCTTAAAATCAAACAAAAACTGCTGTAACTTTTTTATTTCTTCATAAAAAAATGTAAATTTTGTTTAAATAATTTTATTTTCATGAAATCTAATTAGAAATGTCGTTTTAAAATTTTTTGGACGAATAATTTTAAAATTATACAAAAAAACGTTATTTTTAAGAAATAATGCGTTTTTCTTAAAAATCAAACAAAAACTGCTGTAACTTTTTTATTTTTTCATAAAAAAATGTAAATTTTCTTTAAATAATTTTATTTTCATGAAATCCAATTAGAAATGCCGTTTTAAAGTTTTTAGGACGATTAATTTTAAAATTGAACAAAAAAACGTTTTTCTTGAAAATCACACAAAAACTGGAGAAACTTTTTTATTTCTTCATAAAACAATGTAAATTTTGTTTAAATAATTTTATTTTCATGAAATCTAATTAGAAATGTCGTTTTAAAATTTTTTGGACGATTAATTTTAAAATTATACAAAAAAAAACGTTATTTTTAAGAAATAATGCGTTTTTCTCAAAAATCAAACAAAAACTGCTGTAACTTTTTTATTTTTTCATAAAAAAATGTAAATTTTCTTTAAATAATTTTATTTTCATGAAATCTAATTATAAATGCCGTTTTAAAGTTTTTAGGACGATTAATTTTAAAATTAAACAAAAAAACGTTTTTCTTAAAAATCAAACAAAAACAGCTGTAACTTTTTTATTTCTTCATAAAACAATGTAAATTTTGTTTAAATAATTTTATTTTCATGAAATCTAATTAGAAATGTCGTTTTAAAATTTTTTGGACGAATAATTTTAAAATTATACAAAAAAACGTTATTTTTAAGAAATAATGCGTTTTTCTTAAAAATCAAACAAAAACTGCTGTAACTTTTTTATTTTTTCATAAAAAAATGTAAATTTTCTTTAAATAATTTTATTTTCATGAAATCTAATTATAAATGCCGTTTTAAAGTTTTTAGGACGATTAATTTTAAAATTAAACAAAAAAACGTTTTTCTTAAAAATCAAACAAAAACAGCTGTAACTTTTTTATTTCTTAAGAAAAAAATGTAAATTTTATTTAAATAATTTTAGTTTCATAAAATCTAATTAGAAATGCCGTTTTAAAATTTTTTGGACGAATAATTTTAAAATTATACCAAAAAAACGTTTTTCTTAAAAATCACACAAAAACTGCAGAAACTTTTTTATTTCTTCATAAAACAATGTAAATTTTGTTTAAATAATTTTATTTTCATGAAATCTAATTAGAAATGTCGTTTTAAAATTTTTTGGACGAATAATTTTAAAATTATACAAAAAAACGTTATTTTTAAGAAATAATGCGTTTTTCTTAAAAATCAAACAAAAACTGCTGTAACTTTTTTATTTTTTCATAAAAAAATGTAAATTTTTTTTAAATTATCTTATTTTCATAAAATCTAATTAGAAATGCCGTTTTAAAATTTTTCGGACGATTAATTTTAAAATTATACAAAAAATAACGTTATTTTTAAGAAATAATGCGTTTTTCTTAAAAATCAAACAAAAACTGCTGTAACTTTTTTATTTCTTTATAAAAAAATGTAAATTTTGTTTAAATAATTTTATTTTTGTGAAATCTAATTAGAAATGTCGTTTTAAAATTTTTCGGACGATTAATTTTAAATTTATACCAAAAAAACGTTATTTTTTAGAAATAATGCGTTTTTCTAAAAAATCAAACAAAAACTGCTGTAACTTTTTTATTTCTTTATAAAAAAATGTAAATCTTGTTTAAATAATTTTATTTTTATGAAATCTAATAAGAAATGTCGTTTTAAAATTTTTCGGGCGATTAATTTTAAAATTATACAAGAAAAACGTTATTTTAAAGAAATAATGCGTTTTTTTTTAAATCAAACAAAAACTGCTGTAACTTTTTTATTTCTTCATAAAAAAATGTAAATTTTGTTTAAATATTTTTATTTTTAAGAAATCTAATTAGAAAAGCCGTTTTAAAGTTTTTAGGACGATTAATTTTAAAATTAAACAAAAAAACGTTTTTCTTAAAAATCACACAAAAACTGCAGAAACTTTTTTATTTCTTCATAAAACAATGTAAATTTTATATAAATAATTTTATTTTCATGCAATCTAATTAGAAATGTCGTTTTAAAATTTTTCGGACGATTAATTTTAAAATTATTCGAAAAAAACGTTTTTCTTAAAAATCACACAAAAACTACAGAAACTTTTTTATTTCTTCATAAAACAATGTAAATTTTGTTTAAATAATTTTATTTTCATGAAATCTAATTAGAAATATCGTTTTAAAATTTATTGGACGATTAATTTTAAAATTATACCCAAAAAACTTTATTTTAAAGAAATAATGCGTTTTTCTTAAAAATCAAACAAAAACTGCTGTAACTTTTTTATTTCTTTATAAAAAAATGTAAATTTTTTTTAAATTTTTTTATTTTTATGAAATCTAATTAGAAATGTCGTTTTAAAATTTTTCCGACGATTAATTTTAAAATTATACCAAAAAAACGTTTTTCTTAAAAATCACACAAAAACTGCAGAAACTTTTTTATTTCTTCGTAAAACAATGTAAATTGTATTTAAATAACTTTATTTTCATAAAATCTAATTAGAAATGTTGTTTTAAAATTTTTTGGACGATTAATTTTAAAATTATACCAAAAAAACGTTTTTCTTAAAAATCACACAAAAACTGCAGAAACTTTTTTATTTCTTCATAAAACAATGTAAATTTTATTTAAATAACTTTATTTTCATAAAATCTAATTAGAAATGTCGTTTTAAAATTTATTGGACTATTAATTTTAAAATTATACCAAAAAAACGTTATTTTTTAGAAATAATGCGTTTTTCTTAAAAATCAAACAAAAACTGCTGTAACTTTTTTATTTCTTTATAAAAAAATGTAAATTTTGTTTAAATAATTTTATTTTTATGAAATCTAATTAGAAATGCCGTTCTAAAGTTTTTCGGACGATTAATTTTAAAATTATACAAAAAATAACGATATTTTTAAGAAATAATGCGTTTTTCTTAAAAATCAAACAAAAACTGCTGTAACTTTTTTATTTCTTTATAAAAAAATGTAAATTTTGTTTTAATAATTTTATTTTTATGAAATCTAATTAGAAATGTCATTTTAAAATTTTTCGGACGATTAATTTTAAAATTATACCAAAAAACGTTATTTTTTAGAAATAATGCGTTTTTCTTAAAAATCAAACAAAAACTGCTGTAACTTTTTTATTTCTTTATAAAAAAATGTAAATTTTGTTTAAATTATTTTATTTTCATAAAATCTAATTAGAAATGCCGTTTTAAAATTTTTCGGACTATTAATTTTAAAATTATACAAAAAAAACCTTATTTTTAAGAAATAATGCGTTTTTCTTAAAAATCAAACAAAAACTGCTGTAACTTTTTTATTTCTTCATAAAAAAATGTAAATTTTGCTTAAATAATTTTATTTTCATAAAATCTAATTAGAAATGTCGTTTTATAATTTTTCGGACGATTAATTTTAAAATTATACAAGAAAAACGTTATTTTAAAGAAATAATGCGTTTTTCTTAAAAATCAAACAAAAACTGCTGTAACTTTTTTATTTCTTCATAAAAAAATGTAAATTTTGTTTAAATATTTTTATTTTTATGAAATCTAATTAGAAAAGCCGTTTTAAAGTTTTTAGGGCGATTAATTTTAAAATTAAACAAAAAAACGTTTTTCTTAAAAATCACACAAAAACTGCAGAAACTTTTTTATTTCTTCATAAAACAATGCAAATTTTATTTAAATAATTTTATTTTCCTGAAATCTAATTAGAAATGTCGTTTTAAAATTTTTTGGACGATTAATTTTAAAATTATTCAAAAAAAACCGTTTTTTTTAAGAAATAATGCGCTTTCTTAAAAATCAAACAAAAACTGCTGTAACTTTTTTATTTCTTCATAAAAAAATGTAAATTTTGTTTAAATTATTTTATTTTCATAAAATCTAATTAGAAATGTCGTTTTAAAATTTTTCGGACGATTAATTTTAAAATTATACAAAAAATACATTTTTATTAAAAATCACACAAAAACTGCAGAAACTTTTTTATTTCTTCATAAAACAATGTAAATTTTGTTTAAATAATTTTATTTTCATGAAATCTAATTAGAAATGTCGTTTTAAAATTTTCCGGACGATTAATTTTAAAATTATACAAAAAAAACGTTTTTCTTAAAAATCACACAAAAACTGCAGAAACTTTTTTATTTCTTCATAAAACAATGTAAATTTTGTTTAAATAATTTTATTTTTATGAAATCTAATTAGAAATGTCGTTTTAAATTTTTTCGGACGATTAATTTTAAAATTATACAAAAAAACGTTATTTTTAAGAAATAATGCGTTTTTCTTAAAAATCAAACAAAAACTGCTGTAACTTTTTTATTTCTTTATAAAAAAATGTAAATTTTGTTTAAATTTATTTATTTTCATAAAATCTAATTAGAAATGCCGTTTTAAAATTTTTCGGACGATTAATTTTAAAATTATACAAAAAAAAACGTTATTTTTAAGAAATAATGCGTTTTTCTCAAAAATCAAACAAAAACTGCTGTAACTTTTTTATTTCTTTATAAAAAAATGTAAATTTTGTTTAAATAATTTTATTTTCATGAAATCTAATTAGAAATGTCGTTTTAAAATTTTTCGGACGAATAATTTTAAAATTATACCAAAAAAACGTTATTTTTAAGAAATAATGCGTTTTTCTTAAAAATCAAACAAAAACTGCTGTAACTTTTTTATTTGTTTATAAAAAAATGTAAATTTTGTTTAAATTATTTTATTTTCATAAAATCTAATTAGAAATGCCGTTTTAAAATCTTTCGAACGGTTAATTTTAATATTATACTAAAAAAACGTTATTTTTAAGAAATAATGCTTTTTTCTTAAAAATCAAACAAAAACTGCTGTAACTTTTTTATTTCTTCATAAAAAAATGTAAATTTTGTTTAAATTATTTTATTTTTATAAAATCTAATTAGAAATGCCGTTTTAAAATTTTTGGGACGATTAATTTTAAAATTATACAAAAAAAAACGTTATTTTTAAGAAATAATGCGTTTTTCTTAAAATCAAACAAAAACTGCTGTAACTTTTTTATTTCTTCATAAAAAAATGTAAATTTTGTTTAAATAATTTTATTTTCATGAAATCTAATTATAAATGCCGTTTTAAAGTTTTTAGGACGAATAATTTTAAAATTAAACAAAAAAACGTTTTTCTTAAAAATCAAACAAAAACAGCTGTAACTTTTTTATTTCTTTAGAAAAAAATGTAAATTTTATTTAAATAATTTTAGTTTCATAAAATCTAATTAGAAATGCCGTTTTAAAATTTTTTGGACGAATAATTTTAAAATTATACCAAAAAAACGTTTTTCTTAAAAATCACACAAAAACTGCAGAAACTTTTTTATTTCTTCATAAAACAATGTAAATTTTGTTTAAATAATTTTATTTTCATGAAATCTAATTAGAAATGCCGTTTTAAAGTTTTTAGGACGATTAATTTTAAAATTGAACAAAAAAACGTTTTTCTTGAAAATCACACAAAAACTGGAGAAACTTTTTTATTTCTTCATAAAACAATGTAAATTTTGTCTAAATAATTTTATTTTCATGAAATCTAATTAGAAATGTCGTTTTAAAATTTTTCGGACGATTAATTTTAAAATTATACAAAAAAAACGTTATTTTTAAGAAATAATGCGTTTTTCTTAAAAATCAAACAAAAACTGCTGTAACTTTATTATTTTTTCATAAAAAAATGTAAATTTTCTTTAAATAATTTTATTTTCATGAAATCTAATTAGAAATGCCGTTTTAAAGTTTTTAGGACGATTAATTTTAAAATTGAACAAAAAAACATTTTTCTTGAAAATCACACAAAAACTGGAGAAACTTTTTTATTTCTTCATAAAACAATGTAAATTTTGTTTAAATAATTTTATTTTCATGAAATCTAATTAGAAATGTCGTTTTAAAATTTTTCGGACGATTAATTTTAAAATTATACAAAAAAAACGTTATTTTTAAGAAATAATGCGTTTTTCTTAAAATCAAACAAAAACTGATGTAACTTTTTTATTTTTTCATAAAAAAATGTAAATTTTCTTTAAATAATTTTATTTTCATGAAATCTAATTAGAAATGCCGTTTTAAAGTTTTTAGGACGATTAATTTTAAAATTGAACAAAAAAACGTTTTTCTTGAAAATCACACAAAAACTGGAGAAACTTTTTTATTTCTTCATAAAACAATGTAAATTTTGTTTAAATAATTTTATTTTCATGAAATCTAATTAGAAATGTCGTTTTAAAATTTTTTGGACGAATAATTTTAAAATTATACAAAAAAACGTTATTTTTAAGAAATAATGCGTTTTTCTTAAAAATCAAACAAAAACTGCTGTAACTTTTTTATTTTTTCATAAAAAAATGTAAATTTTCTTTAAATAATTTTATTTTCATGAAATCTAATTAGAAATGCCGTTTTAAAGTTTTTAGGACGATTAATTTTAAAATTGAACAAAAAAACGTTTTTCTTGAAAATCACACAAAAACTGGAGAAACTTTTTTATTTCTTCATAAAACAATGTAAATTTTGTTTAAATAATTTTATTTTCATTAAATCTAATTAGAAATGTCGTTTTAAAATTTTTTGGACGATTAATTTTAAAATTATACAAAAAATAACGTTATTTTTAAGAAATAATGCGTTTTTCTTAAAAATCAAACAAAAACTGCTGTAACTTTTTTATTTCTTTATAAAAAAATGTAAATTTTGTTTAAATAATTTTATTTTTATGAAATCTAATTAGAAATGTCGTTTTAAAATTTTTCGGACGATTAATTTTAAATTTATACCAAAAAAACGTTATTTTTTAGAAATATGGCGTTTTTCTAAAAAATCAAACAAAAACTGCTGTAACTTTTTTATTTCTTTATAAAAAAATGTAAATTTTGTTTAAATAATTTTATTTTTATGAAATCTAATAAGAAATGTCGTTTTAAAATTTTTCGGGCGATTAATTTTAAAATTATACAAGAAAAACTTTATTTTAAAGAAATAATGCGTTTTTTTTTTAAATCAAACAAAAACTGCTGTAACTTTTTTATTTCTTCATAAAAAAATGTAAATTTTGTTTAAATATTTTTATTTTTAAGAAATCTAATTAGAAAAGCCGTTTTAAAGTTTTTGGGACGATTAATTTTAAAATTAAACAAAAAAACGTTTTTCTTAAAAATCACACAAAAACTGCAGAAACTTTTTTATTTCTTCATAAAACAATGTAAATTTTATTTAAATAATTTTATTTTCATGCAATCTAATTAGAAATGTCGTTTTAAAATTTTTCGGACGATTAATTTTAAAATTATTCGAAAAAAACGTTTTTCTTAAAAATCACACAAAAACTACAGAAACTTTTTTATTTCTTCATAAAACAATGTAAATTTTGTTTAAATAATTTTATTTTCATGAAATCTAATTAGAAATATCGTTTTAAAATTTATTGGACGATTAATTTTAAAATTATACCCAAAAAACTTTATTTTAAAGAAATAATGCGTTTTTCTTAAAAATCAAACAAAAACTGCTGTAACTTTTTTATTTCTTTATAAAAAAATGTAAATTTTTTTAAATTTTTTTATTTTTATGAAATCTAATTAGAAATGTCGTTTTAAAATTTTTCCGACGATTAATTTTAAAATTATACCAAAAAAACGTTTTTCTTAAAAATCACACAAAAACTGCAGAAACTTTTTTATTTCTTCATAAAACAATGTAAATTTTATTTAAATAACTTTATTTTCATAAAATCTAATTAGAAATGTCGTTTTAAAATTTATTGGACTATTAATTTTAAAATTATACCAAAAAAACGTTATTTTTTAGAAATAATGCGTTTTTCTTAAAAATCAAACAAAAACTGCTGTAACTTTTTTATTTCTTTATAAAAAAATGTAAATTTTGTTTAAATAATTTTATTTTTATGAAATCTAATTAGAAATGCCGTTCTAAAGTTTTTCGGACGATTAATTTTAAAATTATACAAAAAATAACGATATTTTTAAGAAATAATGCGTTTTTCTTAAAAATCAAACAAAAACTGCCGTAACTTTTTTATTTCTTTATAAAAAAATGTAAATTTTGTTTTAATAATTTTATTTTTATGAAATCTAATTAGAAATGTCGTTTTAAAATTTTTCGGACGATTAATTTTAAAATTATACCAAAAAACGTTATTTTTTAGAAATAATGCGTTTTTCTTAAAAATCAAACAAAAACTGCTGTAACTTTTTTATTTCTTTATAAAAAAATGTAAATTTTGTTTTAATAATTTTATTTTCATAAAATCTAATTAGAAATGTCGTTTTATAATTTTTCGGACGATTAATTTTAAAATTATACAAGAAAAACGTTATTTTAAAGAAATAATGCGTTTTTCTTAAAAATCAAACAAAAACTGCTGTAACTTTTTTATTTCTTCATAAAAAAATGTAAATTTTGTTTAAATATTTTTATTTTTATGAAATCTAATTAGAAAAGCCGTTTTAAAGTTTTTAGGGCGATTAATTTTAAAATTAAACAAAAAAACGTTTTTCTTAAAAATCACACAAAAACTGCAGAAACTTTTTTATTTCTTCATAAAACAATGTAAATTTTATTTAAATAATTTTATTTTCCTGAAATCTAATTAGAAATGTCGTTTTAAAATTTTTTGGACGATTAATTTTAAAATTATTCAAAAAAAACCGTTTTTTTTAAGAAATAATGCGCTTTCTTAAAAATCAAACAAAAACTGCTGTTACTTTTTTATTTCTTCATAAAAAAATGTAAATTTTGTTTAAATTATTTTATTTTCATAAAATCTAATTAGAAATGTCGTTTTAAAATTTTTCGGACGAATAATTTTAAAATTATACAAAAAAAACATTTTTATTAAAAATCACACAAAAACTGCAGAAACTTTTTTATTTCTTCATAAAACAATGTAAATTTTGTTTAAATAATTTTATTTTCATGAAATCTAATTAGAAATGTCGTTTTAAAATTTTCCGGACGATTAATTTTAAAATTATACAAAAAAAACGTTTTTCTTAAAAATCACACAAAAACTGCAGAAACTTTTTTATTTCTTCATAAAACAATGTAAATTTTGTTTAAATAATTTTATTTTTATGAAATCTAATTAGAAATGTCGTTTTAAATTTTTTCGGACGATTAATTTTAAAATTATACAAAAAAACGTTATTTTTAAGAAATAATGCGTTTTTCTTAAAAATCAAACAAAAACTGCTGTAACTTTTTTATTTCTTTATAAAAAAATGTAAATTTTGTTTAAATTTATTTATTTTCATAAAATCTAATTAGAAATGCCGTTTTAAAATTTTTCGGACGATTAATTTTAAAATTATACAAAAAAAAACGTTATTTTTAAGAAATAATGCGTTTTTCTCAAAAATCAAACAAAAACTGCTGTAACTTTTTTATTTCTTTATAAAAAAATGTAAATTTTGTTTAAATAATTTTATTTTCATGAAATCTAATTAGAAATGTCGTTTTAAAATTTTTCGGACGAATAATTTTAAAATTATACCAAAAAAACGTTATTTTTAAGAAATAATGCGTTTTTCTTAAAAATCAAACAAAAACTGCTGTAACTTTTTTATTTGTTTATAAAAAAATGTAAATTTTGTTTAAATTATTTTATTTTCATAAAATCTAATTAGAAATGCCGTTTTAAAATCTTTCGAACGGTTAATTTTAATATTATACTAAAAAAACGTTATTTTTAAGAAATAATGCTTTTTTCTTAAAAATCAAACAAAAACTGCTGTAACTTTTTTATTTCTTCATAAAAAAATGTAAATTTTGTTTAAATTATTTTATTTTTATAAAATCTAATTAGAAATGCCGTTTTAAAATTTTTCGGACGATTAATTTTAAAATTATACAAAAAAAAACGTTATTTTTAAGAAATAATGCGTTTTTCTTAAAATCAAACAAAAACTGCTGTAACTTTTTTATTTTTTTATAAAAAAATGTAAATTTTCTTTAAATAATTTTATTTTCATGAAATCTAATTAGAAATGCCGTTTTAAAGTTTTTAGGACGATTAATTTTAAAATTATACAAAAAAACGTTATTTTTAAGAAATAATGCGTTTTTCTTAAAAATCAAACAAAAACTGCTGTAACTTTTTTATTTTTTCATAAAAAAATGTAAATTTTCTTTAAATAATTTTATTTTCATGAAATCTAATTAGAAATGCCATTTTAAAGTTTTTAGGACGATTAATTTTAAAATTGAACAAAAAAACGTTTTTCTTGAAAATCACACAAAAACTGGAGAAACTTTTTTATTTCTTCATAAAACAATGTAAATTTTGTTTAAATAATTTTATTTTCATGAAATCTAATTAGAAATGTCGTTTTAAAATTTTTTGGACGATTAATTTTAAAATTATACAAAAAATAACGTTATTTTTAAGAAATAATGCGTTTTTCTTAAAAATCAAACAAAAACTGCTGTAACTTTTTTATTTCTTTATAAAAAAATGTAAATTTTGTTTAAATAATTTTATTTTTATGAAATCTAATTAGAAATGTCGTTTTAAAATTTTTCGGACGATTAATTTTAAATTTATACCAAAAAAACGTTATTTTTTAGAAATATGGCGTTTTTCTAAAAAATCAAACAAAAACTGCTGTAACTTTTTTATTTCTTTATAAAAAAATGTAAATTTTGTTTAAATAATTTTATTTTTATGAAATCTAATAAGAAATGTCGTTTTAAAATTTTTAGGGCGATTAATTTTAAAATTATACAAGAAAAACGTTATTTTAAAGAAATAATGCGTTTTTTTTTAAAATCAAACAAAAACTGCTGTAACTTTTTTATTTCTTCATAAAAAAATGTAAATTTTGTTTAAATATTTTTATTTTTAAGAAATCTAATTAGAAAAGCCGTTTTAAAGTTTTTAGGACGATTAATTTTAAAATTAAACAAAAAAACGTTTTTCTTAAAAATCACACAAAAACTGCAGAAACTTTTTCATTTCTTCATAAAACAATGTAAATTTTATTTAAATAATTTTATTTTCATGCAATCTAATTAGAAATGTCGTTTTAAAATTTTTCGGACGATTAATTTTAAAATTATTCGAAAAAAACGTTTTTCTTAAAAATCACACAAAAACTACAGAAACTTTTTTATTTCTTCATAAAACAATGTAAATTTTGTTTAAATAATTTTATTTTCATGAAATCTAATTAGAAATATCGTTTTAAAATTTATTGGACGATTAATTTTAAAATTATACCAAAAAAACTTTATTTTAAAGAAATAATGCGTTTTTCTTAAAAATCAAACAAAAACTGCTGTAACTTTTTTATTTCTTTATAAAAAAATGTAAATTTTTTTTAAATTTTTTTATTTTTATGAAATCTAATTAGAAATGTCGTTTTAAAATTTTTCCGACGATTAATTTTAAAATTATACCAAAAAAACGTTTTTCTTAAAAATCACACAAAAACTGCAGAAACTTTTTTATTTCTTCGTAAAACAATGTAAATTGTATTTAAATAACTTTATTTTCATAAAATCTAATTAGAAATGTCGTTTTAAAATTTTTTGGACGATTAATTTTAAAATTATACCAAAAAAACGTTTTTCTTAAAAATCACACAAAAACTGCAGAAACTTTTTTATTTCTTCATAAAACAATGTAAATTTTATTTAAATAACTTTATTTTCATAAAATCTAATTAGAAATGTCGTTTTAAAATTTATTGAACGATTAATTTTAAAATTATACCAAAAAAACGTTATTTTTTAGAAATAGTGCGTTTTTCTTAAAAATCAAACAAAAACTGCTGTAACTTTTTTATTTCTTCATAAAAAAATGTAAATTTTGTTTAAATAATTTTATTTTTATGAAATCTAATTAGAAATGCCGTTCTAAAATTTTTCGGACGATTAATTTTAAAATTATACAAAAAATAACGTTATTTTTAAGAAATAATGCGTTTTTCTTAAAAATCAAACAAAAACTGCTGTAACTTTTTTATTTCTTTATAAAAAAATGTAAATTTTGTTTTAATAATTTTATTTTTATGAAATCTAATTAGAAATGTCGTTTTAAAATTTTTCGGACGATTAATTTTAAAATTATACCAAAAAAACGTTTTTTTTTAGAAATAATGCGTTTTTCTTAAAAATCAAACAAAAACTGCTGTAACTTTTTTATTTCTTTATAAAAAAATGTAAATTTTGTTTAAATTATTTTATTTTCATAAAATCTAATTAGAAATGCCGTTTTAAAATTTTTCGGACTATTAATTTTAAAATTATACAAAAAAAACCTTATTATTAAGAAATAATGCGTTTTTCTTAAAAATCAAACAAAAACTGCTGTAACTTTTTTATTTCTTCATAAAAAAATGTAAATTTTGTTTAAATAATTTTATTTTCATAAAATCTAATTAGAAATGTCGTTTTATAATTTTTCGGAAGAATAATTTTAAAATTATACAAGAAAAACGTTATTTTAAAGAAATAATGCGTTTTTCTTAAAAATCAAACAAAAACTGCTGTAACTTTTTTATTTCTTCATAAAAAAATGTAAATTTTGTTTAAATATTTTTATTTTTATGAAATCTAATTAGAAAAGCCGTTTTAAAGTTTTTAGGGCGATTAATTTTAAAATTAATCAAAAAAACGTTTTTCTTAAAAATCACACAAAAACTGCAGAAACTTTTTTATTTCTTCATAAAACAATGTAAATTTTATTTAAATAATTTTATTTTCCTGAAATCTAATTAGAAATGTCGTTTTAAAATGTTTTGGACGATTAATTTTAAAATTATTCAAAAAAAAACGTTTTTTTTAAGAAATAATGCGCTTTCTTAAAAATCAAACAAAAACTGCTGTAACTTTTTTATTTCTTCATAAAAAAATGTAAATTTTGTTTAAATTATTTTATTTTCATAAAATCTAATTAGAAATGTCGTTTTAAAATTTTTTCGGACGATTAATTTTAAAATTATACAAAAAAAACTTTTTTATTAAAAATCACACAAAAACTGCAGAAACTTTTTTATTTCTTCATAAAACAATGTAAATTTTGTTTAAATAATTTTATTTTCATGAAATCTAATTAGAAATGTCGTTTTAAATCTTTTCGGACGATTAATTTTAAAATTATACAAAAAAAACGTTTTTCTTAAAAATCACACAAAAACTGCAGAAACTTTTTTATTTCTTCATAAAACAATGTAAATTTTGTTTAAATAATTTTATTTTTATGAAATCTAATTAGAAATGTCGTTTTAAATTTTTTCGGACGATTAATTTTAAAATTATACAAAAAAACGTTATTTTTAAGAAATAATGCGTTTTTCTTAAAAATCAAACAAAAACTGCTGTAACTTTTTTATTTCTTTATAAAAAAATGTAAATTTTGTTTAAATTTATTTATTTTCATAAAATCTAATTAGAAATGCCGTTTTAAAATTTTTCGGACGATTAATTTTAAAATTATACAAAAAAAAACGTTATTTTTAAGAAATAATGCGTTTTTCTCAAAAATCAAACAAAAACTGCTGTAACTTTTTTATTTCTTTATAAAAAAATGTAAATTTTGTTAAAATAATTTTATTTTCATGAAATCTAATTAGAAATGTCGTTTTAAAATTTTTCGGACGAATAATTTTAAAATTATACCAAAAAAACGTTATTTTTAAGAAATAATGCGTTTTTCTTAAAAATCAAACAAAAACTGCTGTAACTTTTTTATTTGTTTATAAAAAAATGTAAATTTTGTTTAAATTATTTTATTTTCATAAAATCTAATTAGAAATGCCGTTTTAAAATTTTTCGAACGATTAATTTTAATATTATACTAAAAAAACGTTATTTTTAAGAAATAATGCTTTTTTCTTAAAAATCAAACAAAAACTGCTGTAACTTTTTTATTTCTTTATAAAAATATGTAAATTTTGTTTAAATGATTTTATTTTCATGAAATCTAATTAGAAATGTCGTTTTAAAATTTTTCGGACGATTAATTTTAAAATTATACCAAAAAAACGTTTTTCTTAAAAATCACACAAAAACTGCAGAAACTTTTTTATTTCTTCATAAAACATTGTAAATTTTATTTAAATAACTTTATTTTCATAAAATCTAATTAGAAATGTCATTTTAAAATTTTTTGGACGAATAATTTTAAAATTATACCAAAAAAACGTTTTTCTTAAAAATCACACAAAAACTGCAGAAACTTTTTTATTTCTTCATAAAACAATGTAAATTTTATTTAAATTACTTTATTTTCATAAAATCTAATTAGAAATGTCGTTTTAAAATTTATTGGACGATTAATTTTAAAATTATACAAAAAAAACGTTATTTTTAAGAAATAATGCGTTTTTCTTAAAAATCAAACAAAAACTGCTGTAACTTTTTTATTTCTTTATAAAAAATTGTAAATTTTGTTTAATTTATTTTATTTTCATAAAATCTAATTAGAAATGCCGTTTTAAAATTTTTCGGACGATTAATTTTAAAATTATACAAAAAAAACGTTATTTTTTAGAATTAATGCGTTTTTCTTAAAAATCAAACGAAAACTGCTGTAACTTTTTTATTTCTTTATAAAAAAATGTAAGTTTTGTTTAAATAATTTTATTTTCATGAAATCTAACTAGAAATGTCGTTTTAAAATATTTCGGACGATTAATTTTAAAATTATACCAAAAAAACGTTTTAATTAAAAATCACACAAATACTGCAGAAACTTTTTTATTTCTTCATAAAACAATGTAAATTTTATTTAAATAACTTTATTTTCATGAAATCTAATTAGAAATGTCGTTTTAAAATTTTTTGGACGATTAATTTTAAATTTAAACAAAAAAAACGTTATTTTTAAGAAATAATGCGTTTTTCATAAAAATAAAACAAAAACTGCTGTAACTTTTTTATTTCTTTATAAAAAAATGTAAATTTTGTTTAAATTAATTTATTTTCATAAAATCTAATTAGAAATGTCGTTTTAAATTTTTTTGGACGATTAATTTAAAAATTATACCAAAAAAATTATTTTCTTAAAAATCACACAAAAACTGCAGAAACTTTTTTATTTCTTCATAAAACAATGTAAATTTTGTTTAAATAATTTTATTTTCATGAAATCTAATTAGAAATGTCGTTTTAAAATTTTTTGGACGAATAATTTTAAAATTATACCAAAAAAAACGTTTTTCTTAAAAATCACACAAAAACTGCAGTAACTTTTTTATTTCTTTATGGAAATATGGAAATTTTGTTTAAATAATTTTATTTTCATGAAATCTAATTAGAAATGTCGTTTTAAAATTTTTTGGACGAATAATTTTAAAATTATACAAAAAAAACGCTATTTTTAAGAAATAATGCGTTTTTCTTAAAAATCAAACAAAAACTGCTGTAACTTTTTTATTTCTTCATAAAAAAATGTAAATTTTGTTTAAATATTTTTATTTTTATGAAATCTAATTAGAAAAGCCGTTTTAAAGTTTTTAGGGCGATTAATTTTAAAATTAATCAAAAAAACGTTTTTCTTAAAAATCACACAAAAACTGCAGAAACTTTTTTATTTCTTCATAAAACAATGTAAATTTTATTTAAATAATTTTATTTTCCTGAAATCTAATTAGAAATGTCCTTTTAAAATTTTTTGGACGATTAATTTTAAAATTATTCAAAAAAAAACGTTTTTTTTAAGAAATAATGCGCTTTCTTAAAAATCAAACAAAAACTGCTGTAACTTTTTTATTTCTTCATAAAAAAATGTAAATTTTGTTTAAATTATTTTATTTTCATAAAATCTAATTAGAAATGTCGTTTTAAAATTTTTTCGGACGATTAATTTTAAAATTATACAAAAAAAACTTTTTTATTAAAAATCACACAAAAACTGCAGAAACTTTTTTATTTCTTCATAAAACAATGTAAATTTTGTTTAAATAATTTTATTTTCATGAAATCTAATTAGAAATGTCGTTTTAAAATTTTTCGGACGATTAATTTTAAAATTATACAAAAAAAACGTTTTTCTTAAAAATCACACAAAAACTGCAGAAACTTTTTTATTTCTTCATAAAACAATGTAAATTTTGTTTAAATAATTTTATTTTTATGAAATCTAATTAGAAATGTCGTTTTAAATTTTTTCGGACGATTAATTTTAAAATTATACAAAAAAACGTTATTTTTAAGAAATAATGCGTTTTTCTTAAAAATCAAACAAAAACTGCTGTAACTTTTTTATTTCTTTATAAAAAAATGTAAATTTTATTTAAATTTATTTATTTTCATAAAATCTAATTAGAAATGCCGTTTTAAAATTTTTCGGACGATTAATTTTAAAATTATACAAAAAAAAACGTTATTTTTAAGAAATAATGCTTTTTTCTCAAAAATCAAACAAAAACTGCTGTAACTTTTTTATTTCTTTATAAAAATATGTAAATTTTGTTAAAATAATTTTATTTTCATGAAATCTAATTAGAAATGTCGTTTTAAAATTTTTCGGACGATTAATTTTAAAATTATACCAAAAAAACGTTTTTCTTAAAAATCACACAAAAACTGCAGAAACTTTTTTATTTCTTCATAAAACATTGGAAATTTTATTTAAATAACTTTATTTTCATAAAATCTAATTAGAAATGTCATTTTAAAATTTTTTGGACGAATAATTTTAAAATTATACCAAAAAAACGTTTTTCTTAAAAATCACACAAAAACTGCGGAAACTTTTTTATTTCTTCATAAAACAATGTAAATTTTATTTAAATTACTTTATTTTCATAAAATCTAATTAGAAATGTCGTTTTAAAATTTATTGGACGATTAATTTTAAAATTATACAAAAAAAACGTTATTTTTAAGAAATAATGCGTTTTTCTTAAAAATCAAACAAAAACTGCTGTAACTTTTTTATTTCTTTATAAAAAATTGTAAATTTTGTTTAATTTATTTTATTTTCATAAAATCTAATTAGAAATGCCGTTTTAAAATTTTTCGGACGATTAATTTTAAAATTATACAAAAAAAACGTTATTTTTTAGAATTAATGCGTTTTTCTTAAAAATCAAACGAAAACTGCTGTAACTTTTTTATTTCTTTATAAAAAAATGTAAGTTTTGTTTAAATAATTTTATTTTCATGAAATCTAACTAGAAATGTCGTTTTAAAATATTTCGGACGATTAATTTTAAAATTATACCAAAAAAACGTTTTAATTAAAAATCACACAAATACTGCAGAAACTTTTTTATTTCTTCATAAAACAATGTAAATTTTATTTAAATAACTTTATTTTCATGAAATCTAATTAGAAATGTCGTTTTAAAATTTTTTGGACGATTAATTTTAAATTTAAACAAAAAAAACGTTATTTTTAAGAAATAATGCGTTTTTCATAAAAATAAAACAAAAACTGCTGTAACTTTTTTATTTCTTTATAAAAAAATGTAAATTTTGTTTAAATTAATTTATTTTCATAAAATCTAATTAGAAATGTCGTTTTAAATTTTTTTGGACGATTAATTTAAAAATTATACCAAAAAAATTATTTTCTTAAAAATCACACAAAAACTGCAGAAACTTTTTTATTTCTTCATAAAACAATGTAAATTTTGTTTAAATAATTTTATTTTCATGAAATCTAATTAGAAATGTCGTTTTAAAATTTTTTGGACGAATAATTTTAAAATTATACCAAAAAAACGTTTTTCTTAAAAATCACACAAAAACTGCAGTAACTTTTTTATTTCTTTATGGAAATATGGAAATTTTGTTTAAATAATTTTATTTTCATGAAATCTAATTAGAAATGTCGTTTTAAAATTTTTTGGACGAATAATTTTAAAATTATACAAAAAAAACGCTATTTTTAAGAAATAATGCGTTTTTCTTAAAAATAAAACAAAAACTGCTGTAACTTTTTTATTTCTTTATAAAAATATGTAAATTTTGTTTAAATTATTTTATTTTAATAAAATCTAATTAGAAATGCCGTCTTAAAATTTTTTGGACGATTAATTTTAAAATTATACAAAAAAAAAAACGTTATTTTTAAGAAATAAAGCGTTTTTCTTAAAAATCAAACAAAAACTGCTGTAACTTTTTTATTTCTTTATAAAAAAATGTAAATTTTGTTTAAATTTATTTATTTTCATAAAATGTAATTAGAAATGTCGTTTTAAAATTTTTCGGACTATTAATTTTAAAATTATACAAAAAAAAACGTTATTTTTAAGAAATAATGCGTTTTTCTTAAAAATCAAACAAAAACTGCTGTAACTTTTTTATTTCTTCATAAAAAAATGTAAATTTTGTGTAAATAATTTTATTTTCATGAAATCTAATTAGAAATGTTGTTTTAAAATTTTTCGGACGATTAATTTTAAAATTATACAAAAAAAACGTTATTTTTAAAAAATAAAGCTTTTTTCTAAAAAATCAAACAAAAACTGTTGTAACTTTTTTATTTCTTCATAAAAAAATGTAAATTTTGTTTAAATTATTTTTTTTTCATAAAATCTAATTAGAAATGTCGTTTTAAAAGATTTTGGACGATTAAGTTTAAAATTATACAAAAAAATCGTTATTTTTAAAAAATAATGCGGTTTTCTTAAAAATCAAACGAAAACTGCTGTAACTTTTTTATTTCTTTATTAAAAAATGTAAATTTTGTTTAAATAATTTTATTTTCATGAAAACTAATTAGAAATGTCGTTTTAAAATTTTTCGGACGATTAATTTTAAAATTATACAAAAAAAACATTTTTCTTAAAAATCACACAAAAACGGCAGAAACTTTTTTATTTCTTCATAAAACAAAGTAAATTTTGTTTAGATAATTTTATTTTCATAAAATCTAATTAGAAATGCTGTTTTAACATTTTTTGGACGATTAATTTTAAAATTATACCAAAAAAACGTTTTTCTTAAAAATCACACAAAAACTGCAGAAACTTTTTTATTTCTTCATAAAACAATGTAAATTTTGTTTAAATAATTTTATTTTCATGAAATCTAATTAGAAATGTCGTTTTAAAATTTTTTGGACGATTAATTTTAAAATTATACCAAAAAAACGTTATTTTTTAGAAATAATGCGTTTTTCTTAAAAATCAAACAAAAACTGCTGTAACTTTTTTATTTCTTTATAAAAAAATGTAAATTTTGTTTAAATTATTTTAATTTCATAAAATCTAATTAGAAATGCCGTTTTAAAATTTATCGGACGATTAATTTTAAAATTATACAAATTAAAACGTTATTTTTAAGAAATAATGCGTTTTTCTTAAAAATCAAACAAAAACTGCAGTAACTTTTTTATTTCTTCATAAAAAAATATAAATTTTGTTTAAATAATTTTATTTTCATGAAATCTAATTAGAAATGTCGTTTTAAAATTTTTTGGACGATTAATTTTAAAATTATACAAAAAAAACGTTATTTTTTAAAAATAATGCTTTTTTCTTAAAAATCAAACAGAAACTGCTGTAACTTTTTTATTTCTTCATAAAAAAATGTAAATTTTGTTTAAATAATTTTTATTTCATAAAATCTAATTAGAAATGCCGTTTTAAAATTTTTTGGACGATTAATTTTAAAATTATACAAATAAAAACGTTATTTTTAAGCAATAATACGTTTTTCTTAAAAATCAAACAAAAACTGCTGTAACTTTTTTATTTCTTCATAAAAAAATGTAAATTTTATTTAAATATTTTTATTTTTATGAAATCTAATTAGAAAAGCCGTTTTAAAGTTTTTAGGACGATTAATTTTAAAATTAAACAAAAAAACGTTTTTCTTAAAAATCACACAAAAACTGCAGAACCTTTTTTATTTCTTCATAAAACAATGTAAATTTTGTTTAAATAATTTTATTTTCATGAAATCTAATTATAAATGTCCTTTTAAAATTTTTTGGACGATTAATTTTAAAATTATTAAAAAAAAAACGTTATTTTTAAGAAATAATGCGTTTTTCTCAAAAATCAAACAAAAACTGCTGTAACTTTTTTATTTCTTTATAAAACAATGTAAATTTTGTTTAAATAATTTTATTTTTATAAAATCTAATTAGAAATGTCGTTTTAAAATTTTTTGGACGATTAATTTTAAAATTATACAAATAAAACGTTATTTTTAAGAAATAATGCGTTTTTCTTAAAAATCAAACAAAAACTGCTGTAACTTTTTATTTCTTTATAAAAAAATGTAAATTTTGTTTAAATTATTTAATTTTCACAAAATCTAATTAGAAATGCCGTTTCAAAATTTTTTGGACGATTAATTTTAAAATTATACCAAAAAAACGTTTATCTTAAAAATCACACAAAAACTGCTGTAACTTTTTTATTTCTTTATAGAAATATGTAAATTTTGTTTAAATATTTTTATTTTTATGAAATCTAATTAGAAAAGCCGTTTTAAAGTTTTTAGGACGATTAATTTTAAAATTAAACAAAAAAACGTTTTTCTTAAAAATCACACAAAAACTGCAGAAACTTTTTTATTTCTTCATAAAACAATGTAAACTTTATTTAAATAATTTTATTTTCATGAAATCTAATTAGAAATGTCGTTTTAAAATTTTTCGGACGATTAATTTTAAAATTATACAAAAAAAAACGTTATTTTTAAGAAATATTGCGTTTTTCTCAAAAATCAAACAAAAACTGCTGTAACTTTTTTATTTCTTTATAGAAATATGTAAATTTTGTTTAAATAATTTTATTTTCATGAAATATAATTAGAAGTGTCGTTTCAAAATTTTTTGGACGATTAATTTTAAAATTATACCAAAAAAACATTTTTCTTAAAAATCACACAAAAACTGCAGAAACTTTTTTATTTCTTCATAAAAATATGTAAATTTTGTTTAAATAATTTTATTTTCATGAAATCCAACTAGAAATGCCGTTTCAAAATTTTTCGGATGATTAATTTTAAAATTATACAAAAAGAAACGTTATTTTCAAGAAACAATGCGTTTTTCTTAAAAATCAAACAAAAACTGCTGTTACTTTTTGATTTCTTTATTAAAAAATGAAAATTTTGTTTAAATTACTTTATTTTTATAAAATCTAATTAGAAATGCTGTTTTAAAATTTTTTGGACGATTAATTAATTAATTATACATAAAAAACTTTATTTTTAAAAATAATGCGTTTTTCTTAAAAATCAAACAAAAACTGCTGTAACTTTTTTATTTCTTTATAGAAATATGTAAATTTTGTTTAAATAATTTTATTTTCATGAAATATAATTAGAAGTGTCGTTTCAAAATTTTTTGGACGATTAATTTTAAAATTATACCAAAAAAACATTTTTCTTAAAAATCACACAAAAACTGCAGAAACTTTTTTATTTCTTCATAAAACAATGTAAATTTTGTTTAAATAATTTTATTTTCATGAAATCTAATTAGAAATGTCGTTTTAAAATTTTTTGGACGATTAATTTTAAAATTAAACAAAAAAACGTTATTTTTAAGAAATATAGCGTTTTTCTCAAAAATCAAACAAAAACTGCTGTAACTTTTTTATTTCTTTATAAAAAAATGTAAATTTTGTTTAAATTATTTTATTTTCATAAAATCTAATTAGAAATGCCGTTTTAAAATTCCTCGGACGATTAATTTTAAAATTATACAAAAAAAAACGTTATTTTTAAGAAATAATGCTTTTTGGACGATTAATTTTAAAATTATACCAAAAAAACGTTATTCTTAAAAATCACACAAAAACTGCAGAAACTTATTTATTTCTTCATAAAACAATGTAAATTTTGTTTAAATAATTTTATTTTCATGAAATCTAATTAGAAATGTCGTTTTAAAATTTTTTAGACGATTAATTTTAAAATTAAACAAAAAAAACTTTATTTTTAAGAAATAATGCGTTTTTATTAAAAATCAAACAAAAACTGTGGTAACTTTTTTATTTCTTTATAAATAAATGTAAATTTTGTTTAAATAATTTTATTTTCATGAAATCTAATTAGAAATGTCGTTTTAAAATTTTTTGGACGATTAATTTTAAAATTATACCAAAAAAACGTTATTCTTAAAAATCACACAAAAACTGCAGAAACTTTTTTATTTCTTCATAAAACAATGTAAATTTTGTTTAAATAATTTTATTTTCATGAAATCTAATTAGAAATGTCGTTTTAAAATTTTTTAGACGATTAACTTTAAAATTAAACAAAAAAAACGTTAATTTTAAGAAATAATGCGATTTTCTTAAAAATCAAACAAAAACTGCTGTAACTTTTTTATTTCTTTATAAAAAAATGTAAATTTTGTTTAAATTATTTTATTTTCATAAAATCTAATTAGAAATGTCGTTTTAAAATTTTTCGGACGACTAATTTTAAAATTATACAAGAAAAACGTTATTTTAAAGAAATAATGCGTTTTTCTTAAAAATCAAACAAAAACTGCTGTAACTTTTTTATTTCTTCATAAAAAAATGTAAATTTTGTTTAAATATTTTTATTTTCATGAAATCTAATTAGAAATGTCGTTTTAAAATTTTTTGGACGATTAATTTTAAAATTAAACAAAAAAAACGTTATTTTTAAGAAATAATGCGTTTTTCTTAAAAATCAAACAAAAACTGCTGTAACTTTTTTATTTCTTTATAAAAAAATGTAAATTTTGTTTAAATAATTTTATTTTCGTGAAATCTAATTAGAAATGTCGTTTTAAAATTTTTCGGACGATTAATTTTAAAATTATACAAAAAAAACGATTTTCTTAAAAATCATACAAAAACTGCAGAAACTTTTTTATTTCTTTATAAAACAATGTAAATTTTGTTTAAATAATTTTATTTTTATAAAATGTAATTAGAAATGTCGTTTTAAAATTTTTCGGACTATTAATTTTAAAATTATACAAAAAAAAACGTTATTTTTAAGAAATAATGCGTTTTTCTTAAAAATCAAACAAAAACTGCTGTAACTTTTTTATTTCTTCATAAAAAAATGTAAATTTTGTGTAAATAATTTTATTTTCATGAAATCTAATTAGAAATGTTGTTTTAAAATTTTTCGGACGATTAATTTTAAAATTATACAAAAAAAACGTTATTTTTAAAAAATAAAGCTTTTTTCTAAAAAATCAAACAAAAACTGTTGTAACTTTTTTATTTCTTCATAAAAAAATGTAAATTTTGTTTAAATTATTTTTTTTCATAAAATCTAATTAGAAATGTCGTTTTAAAAGATTTTGGACGATTAAGTTTAAAATTATACAAAAAAATCGTTATTTTTAAAAAATAATGCGGTTTTCTTAAAAATCAAACGAAAACTGCTGTAACTTTTTTATTTCTTTATTAAAAAATGTAAATTTTGTTTAAATAATTTTATTTTCATGAAATCTAATTAGAAATGTCGTTTTAAAATTTTTCGGACGATTAATTTTAAAATTATACAAAAAAAACATTTTTCTTAAAAATCACACAAAAACGGCAGAAACTTTTTTATTTCTTCATAAAACAAAGTAAATTTTGTTTAGATAATTTTATTTTCATAAAATCTAATTAGAAATGCCGTTTTAACATTTTTTGGACGATTAATTTTAAAATTATACCAAAAAAACGTTTTTCTTAAAAATCACACAAAAACTGCAGAAACTTTTTTATTTCTTCATAAAACAATGTAAATTTTGTTTAAATAATTTTATTTTCATGAAATCTAATTAGAAATGTCGTTTTAAAATTTTTTGGACGATTAATTTTAAAATTATACCAAAAAAACGTTATTTTTTAGAAATAATGCGTTTTTCTTAAAAATCAAACAAAAACTGCTGTAACTTTTTTATTTCTTTATAAAAAAATGTAAATTTTGTTTAAATTATTTTAATTTCATAAAATCTAATTAGAAATGCCGTTTTAAAATTTATCGGACGATTAATTTTAAAATTATACAAATTAAAACGTTATTTTTAAGAAATAATGCGTTTTTCTTAAAAATCAAACAAAAACTGCCGTAACTTTTTTATTTCTTCATAAAAAAATATAAATTTTGTTTAAATAATTTTATTTTCATGAAATCTAATTAGAAATGTCGTTTTAAAATTTTTTGGACGATTAATTTTAAAATTATACAAAAAAAACGTTATTTTTAAAAAATAATGCTTTTTTCTTAAAAATCAAACAGAAACTGCTGTAACTTTTTTATTTCTTCATAAAAAAATGTAAATTTTGTTTAAATAATTTTTATTTCATAAAATCTAATTAGAAATGCCGTTTTAAAATTTTTTGGACGATTAATTTTAAAATTATACAAATAAAAACGTTATTTTTAAGCAATAATACGTTTTTCTTAAAAATCAAACAAAAACTGCTGTAACTTTTTTATTTCTTCATAAAAAAATGTAAATTTTATTTAAATATTTTTATTTTCATAAAATCTAATTAGAAATGCCGTTTTAACATTTTTCGGATGATTAATTTTAAAATTATACAAAAAGAAACGTTATTTTCAAGAAACAATGCGTTTTTCTTAAAAATCAAACAAAAACTGCTGTTACTTTTTGATTTCTTTATTAAAAAATGAAAATTTTGTTTAAATTACTTTATTTTTATAAAATCTAATTAGAAATGCTGTTTTAAAATTTTTTGGACGATTAATTAATTAATTATACATAAAAAACTTTATTTTTAAAAAATAATGCGTTTTTCTTAAAAATCAAACAAAAACTGCTGTAACTTTTTTATTTCTTTATAGAAATATGTAAATTTTGTTTAAATAATTTTATTTTCATGAAATATAATTAGAAGTGTCGTTTCAAAATTTTTTGGACGATTAATTTTAAAATTATACCAAAAAAACGTTATTCTTAAAAATCACACAAAAACTGCAGAAACTTATTTATTTCTTCATAAAACAATGTAAATTTTGTTTAAATAATTTTATTTTCATGAAATCTAATTAGAAATGTCGTTTTAAAATTTTTTGGACGATTAATTTTAAAATTATACCAAAAAAACGTTATTCTTAAAAATCACACAAAAACTGCAGAAACTTTTTTATTTCTTCATAAAACAATGTAAATTTTGTTTAAATAATTTTATTTTCATGAAATCTAATTAGAAATGTCGTTTTAAAATTTTTTAGACGATTAACTTTAAAATTAAACAAAAAAAACGTTAATTTTAAGAAATAATGCGATTTTCTTAAAAATCAAACAAAAACTGCTGTAACTTTTTTATTTCTTTATAAAAAAAGTAAATTTTGTTTAAATTATTTTATTTTCATAAAATCTAATTAGAAATGTCGTTTTAAAATTTTTTGGACGATTAATTTTAAAATTATACCAAAAAAACGTTATTCTTAAAAATCACACAAAAACTGCAGAAACTTTTTTATTTCTTCATAAAACAATGTAAATTTTGTTTAAATAATTTTATTTTCATGAAATCTAATTAGAAATGTCGTTTTAAAATTTTTTAGACGATTAACTTTAAAATTAAACAAAAAAAACGTTAATTTTAAGAAATAATGCGATTTTCTTAAAAATCAAACAAAAACTGCTGTAACTTTTTTATTTCTTTATAAAAAAAGTAAATTTTGTTTAAATTATTTTATTTTCATAAAATCTAATTAGAAATGTCGTTTTAAAATTTTTCGGACGACTAATTTTAAAATTATACAAGAAAAACGTTATTTTAAAGAAATAATGCGTTTTTCTTAAAAATCAAACAAAAACTGCTGTAACTTTTTTATTTCTTCATAAAAAAATGTAAATTTTGTTTAAATATTTTTATTTTCATGAAATCTAATTAGAAATGTCGTTTTAAAATTTTTTGGACGATTAATTTTAAAATTAAACAAAAAAAACGTTATTTTTAAGAAATAATGCGTTTTTCTTAAAAATCAAACAAAAACTGCTGTAACTTTTTTATTTCTTTATAAAAAAATGTGAATTTTGTTTAAATTATTTTATTTTCATAAAATCTAATTAGAAATGCCGTTTTAAAATTTTTCGGTCGATTATTTTTAAAATTATACCAAAAAAACGTTATTTTTTAGAAATAATGCGTTTTTCTTAAAAATCAAACAAAAACTGCTGTAACTTCTTTATTTCTTCATAAAACAATGTAAATTTTGTTTAAATAATTTTGTTTTCATAAAATCTAATTAGAAATGTCGTTTTAAAATTATTTGGACGATTAATTTTAAAATTATACAAAAAAAACGTTATTTTTAAGAAATAATGCGTTTTTCTTAAAAATCAAACAAAAACTGCTGTAACTTTTTTATTTTTTTATAAAAAAATGTAAATTTTGTTTAAATTATTTTATTTTCATAAAATCTAATTAGAAATGCCGTTTTAAAATATTTCGGTCGATTATTTTTAAAATTATACAAAAAAAACGTTATTTTTAAGAAATAATGCGTTTTTCTTAAAAATCAAACAAAAACTGCTGTAACTTTTTATTTCTTTATAAAAAAATGTAAATTTTGTTTAAATTATTTTATTTTCATAAAATCTAATTAGAAATGTCGTTTTAAAATTTTTCGGACGACTAATTTTAAAATTATACAAAAAAAACGTTATTTTAAAGAAATAATGCGTTTTTCTTAAAAGTCAAACAAAAACTGCTGTAACTTTTTTATTTCTTCATAAAAAAATGTAAATTTTGTTTAAATATTTTTATTTTCATGAAATCTAATTAGAAATGTCGTTTTAAAATTTTTTGGACGATTAATTTTAAAATTAAACAAAAAAAACGTTATTTTTAAGAAATAATGGGTTTTTCTTAAAAATCAAACAAAAACTGCTGTAACTTTTTTATTTCTTCATAAAAAAATGTAAATTTTGTTTAAATATTTTTATTTTCATGAAATCTAATTAGAAATGTCGTTTTAAAATTTTTCGGACGATTAATTTTAAAATTATACAAAAAAAACGTTTTTCTTAAAAATCACACAAAAACTGCAGAAACTTTTTTATTTCTTCATAAAACAATGTAAATTTTGTTTAAATAATTTTATTTTTATGAAATCTAATTAGAAATGTCATTTTAAATTTTTTCGGACGATTAATTTTAAAATTATACAAAAAAACGTTATTTTTAAGAAATAATGCGTTTTTCTTAAAAATCAAACAAAAACTGCTGTAACTTTTTTATTTCTTTATAAAAAAATGTAAATTTTGTTTAAATTTATTTATTTTCATAAAATCTAATTAGAAATGCCGTTTTAAAATTTTTCGGACAATTAATTTTAAAATTATACAAAAAAAAACGTTATTTTTAAGAAATAATGCGTTTTTCTCAAAAATCAAACAAAAACTGCTGTAACTTTTTTATTTCTTTATAAAAAAATGTAAATTTTGTTTAAATAATTTTATTTTCATGAAATCTAATTAGAAATGTCGTTTTAAAATTATTCGGACGAATAATTTTAAAATTATACCAAAAAAACGTTATTTTTAAGAAATAATGCGTTTTTCTTAAAAATCAAACAAAAACTGCTGTAACTTTTTTATTTGTTTATAAAAAAATGTAAATTTTGTTTAAATTATTTTATTTTCATAAAATCTAATTAGAAATGTCGTTTTAAAATTTTTCGGACGATTAATTTTAAAATTATACCAAAAAAACGTTTTTCTTAAAAATCACACAAAAACTGCAGAAACTTTTTTATTTCTTCATAAAACATTGTAAATTTTATTTAAATAACTTTATTTTCATAAAATCTAATTAGAAATGTCGTTTTAAAATTTTTTGGACGAATAATTTTAAAATTATACCAAAAAAACGTTTTTCTTAAAAATCACACAAAAACTGCAGAAACTTTTTTATTTCTTCATAAAACAATGTAAATTTTATTTAAATTACTTTATTTTCATAAAATCTAATTAGAAATGTCGTTTTAAAATTTATTGGACGATTAATTTTAAAATTATACAAAAAAAACGTTATTTTTAAGAAATAATGCGTTTTTCTTAAAAATCAAACAAAAACTGCTGTAACTTTTTTATTTCTTTATAAAAAATTGTAAATTTTGTTTAATTTATTTTATTTTCATAAAATCTAATTAGAAATGCCGTTTTAAAATTTTTCGGACGATTAATTTTAAAATTATACAAAAAAAACTTTATTTTTTAGAAATAATGCGTTTTTCTTAAAAATCAAACGAAAACTGCTGTAACTTTTTTATTTCTTTATAAAAAAATGTAAGTTTTGTTTAAATAATTTTATTTTCATGAAATCTAATTAGAAATGTCGTTTTAAAATATTTCGGACGATTAATTTTAAAATTATACCAAAAAAACGTTTTTCTTAAAAATCACACAAAAACTGCAGAAACTTTTTTATTTCTTCATAAAACATTGTAAATTTTATTTAAATAACTTTATTTTCATAAAATCTAATTAGAAATGTCGTTTTAAAATTTTTTGGACGAATAATTTTAAAATTATACCAAAAAAACGTTTTTCTTAAAAATCACACAAAAACTGCAGAAACTTTTTTTATTTCTTCATAAAACAATGTAAATTTTATTTAAATTACTTTATTTTCATAAAATCTAATTAGAAATGTCGTTTTAAAATTTATTGGACGATTAATTTTAAAATTATACAAAAAAAACGTTATTTTTAAGAAATAATGCGTTTTTCTTAAAAATCAAACAAAAACTGCTGTAACTTTTTTCTTCTTCATAAAACAATGTAAATTTTGTTTAAATAATTTTATTTTCATGAAATCTAATTAGAAATGCTGTTTTAAAATTTTTCGGACGATTAATTTTAAAATTATACAAAAAAACGTTATTTTTAAAAAATAATGCGTTTTTCTTAAAAATCAAACAAAAACTGCTGTAACTTTTTTATTTCTTTATAAAAAAATGTAAATTTAGTTTAAATTATTTTATTTTCATAAAATCTAATTAGAAA
This sequence comes from Stenus bimaculatus, assembly GCA_963971135.1. NCBI lineage: Eukaryota > Metazoa > Arthropoda > Insecta > Coleoptera > Staphylinidae > Stenus > Stenus bimaculatus. The sequence goes on from OZ020184.1 coordinate 25,533,117, forward strand.
TGCCGTTTTAAAATTTTTCGGACGATTAATTTTAATATTATACAAAAAAAACGTTATTTTTAAGAAATAATGCTTTTTTCTTAAAAATCAAACAAAAACTGCTGTAACTTTTTTATTTCTTCATAAAAAAATGTAAATTTTGTTTAAATTATTTTATTTTTATAAAATCTAATTAGAAATGCCGTTTTAAAATTTTTCGGACGATTAATTTTAAAATTATACAAAAAAAAACGTTATTTTTAAGAAATAATGCGTTTTTCTTAAAATGAAACAAAAACTGCTGTAACTTTTTTATTTCTTCATAAAAAAATGTAAATTTTCTTTAAATAATTTTATTTTCATGAAATCTAATTGGAAATGCCGTTTTAAAGTTTTGAGGACGATTAATTTTAAAATTAAACAAAAAAACGTTTTTCTTGAAAATCACACAAAAACTGCAGAAACTTTTTTATTTCTTCATAAAACAATGTAAATTTTCTTTAAATACTTTTATTTTCATGAAATCTAATTAGAAATGTCGTTTTAAAATTTTTCGGACGATTAATTTTAAAATTATACAAAAAAAAACGTTATTTTTTAGAAATAATGCGTTTTTCTTAAATATCAAACAAAAACTGCTGTAACTTTTTTATTTCTTTATAAAAAAATTTAAATTTTGTTTAAATAATTTTATTTTCATGAAATCTAATTAGAAATGTCGTTTTAAAATTTCTTGGACGAATAATTTTAAAATTATACAAAAAAACGTTATTTTTAAGAAATAATGCGTTTTTCTTAAAAATCAAACAAAAACTGCTGTAACTTTTTTATTTCTTCATAAAAAAATGTAAATTTTCTTTAAATAATTTTATTTTCATGAAATCTAATTAGAAATGCCGTTTTAAAGTTTTGAGGACGATTAATTTTATAATTAAACAAAAAAACGTTTTTCTTGAAAATCACACAAAAACTGCAGAAACTTTTTTATTTCGTCATAAAACAATGTAAATTTTCTTTAAATAAATTTATTTTCATGAAATCTAATTAGAAATGTCGTTTTAAAATTTTTCGGACGAATAATTTTAAAATTATACAAAAAAAAACGTTATTTTATAGAAATAATGCGTTTTTCTTAAAAATCAAACAAAAACTGCTGTAACTTTTTTATTTCTTTATAAAAAAATGTAAATTTTGTTTAAATTATTTTATTTTCATAAAATCTAATTAGAAATGCCGTTTTAAAATATTTCGGTCGATTATTTTTAAAATTATACCAAAAAAACGTTATTTTTTAGAAATAATGCGTTTTTCTTAAAAATCAAACAAAAACTGCTGTAACTTTTTTATTTCTTTATAAAAAAATGTAAATTTTGTTTAAATAATTTTATTTTCATGAAATCTAATTAGAAAAGCCGTTTTAAAGTTTTTAGGACGATTAATTTTAAAATTAAACAAAAAAACGTTTTTCTTAAAAATCACACAAAAACTGCAGAAACTTTTTTATTTCTTCATAAAACAATGTAAACTTTATTTAAATAATTTTATTTTCATGAAATCTAATTAGAAATGTCGTTTTAAAATTTTTCGGACGATTAATTTTAAAATTATACAAAAAAAACGTTTTTCTTAAAAATCACACAAAAACTGCAGAAACTTTTTTATTTCTTCATAAAACAATGTAAATTTTGTTTAAATAAATTTATTTTCATGAAATCTAATTAGAAATGTCATTTTAAAATTTTTTGGACGATTAATTTTAAAATTATATAAAAAAAAAGTTATTTTTAAGAAAGAATGCGTTTTTCTTAAAAATCAAACAAAAACTGCTGTAACTTTTTTATTTCTTTATAAAACAATGTAAATTTTGTTTAAATTATTTTATTTTCATAAAATCTAATTTGAAATGCCGTTTTAAAATTTTTTGGACGATTAATTTTAAAATTATATAAAAAAAAAGTTATTTTTAAGAAAGAATGCGTTTTTCTTAAAAATCAAACAAAAACTGCTGTAACTTTTTTATTTCTTTATAAAACAATGTAAATTTTGTTTAAATTATTTTATTTTCATAAAATCTAATTTGAAATGCCGTTTTAAAATTTTTTGGACGATTAATTTTAAAATTATACAAAAAATAACGTTATTTTTAAGAAATAATGCGTTTTTCTTAAAAATCAAACAAAAACTGCTGTAACTTTTTTATTTCTTTATAAAAAAATGTAAATTTTGTTTAAATAATTTTATTTTTATGAAATCTAATTAGAAATGTCGTTTTAAAATTTTTCGGACGATTAATTTTAAAATTATACCAAAAAAACGTTATTTTTTAGAAATAATACGTTTTTCTTAAAAATCAAACAAAAACTGCTGTAACTTTTTTATTTCTTTATAAAAAAATGTAAATTTTGTTTAAATAATTTTATTTTCATGAAATCTAATTAGAAATGCTGTTTTAAAATTTTTCGGACGATTAATTTTAAAATTATACAAAAAAAACGTTTTTCTTAAAAATCACACAAAAACTGCAGAAACTTTTTTATTTCTTCATCAAAAAATGTAAATTTTGTTTAAATAATTTTATTTTCACGAAATCCAATTAGAAATGTCGTTTTAAAATTTTTCGGACGATTAATTTTAAAATTATACAAAAAAAACGTTATTTTTAAGAAATAATGCGTTTTTCTTAAAATCAAACAAAAACTGCTGTAACTTTTTTATTTTTTCATAAAAAAATGTAAATTTTCTTTAAATATTTTTATTTTCATGAAATCTAATTAGAAATGCCGTTTTAAAGTTTTTAGGACGATTAATTTTAAAATTAAACAAAAAAACGTTTTTCTTGAAAATCACACAAAAACTGCAGAAACTTTTTTATTTCTTCATAAAACAATGTAAATTTTGTGTATATAATTTTATTTTTATGAAATCTAATTAGAAATGTCGTTTTAAAATTTTTCGGACGATTAATTTTAAAATTATACAAAAAAAACGTTTTTCTTAAAAATCACACAAAAACTGCAGAAACTTTTTTATTTCTTCATCAAAAAATGTAAATTTTGTTTAAATAATTTTATTTTCACGAAATCCAATTAGAAATGTCGTTTTAAAATTTTTCGGACGATTAATTTTAAAATTATACAAAAAAAACGTTATTTTTAAGAAATAATGCGTTTTTCTTAAAATCAAACAAAAACTGCTGTAACTTTTTTATTTTTTCATAAAAAAATGTAAATTTTCTTTAAATATTTTTATTTTCATGAAATCTAATTAGAAATGCCGTTTTAAAGTTTTTAGGACGATTAATTTTAAAATTAAACAAAAAAACGTTTTTCTTGAAAATCACACAAAAACTGCAGAAACTTTTTTATTTCTTCATAAAACAATGTAAATTTTGTTTAAATAAATTTATTTTCATGAAATCTAATTAGAAATGTCATTTTAAAATTTTTTGGACGATTAATTTTAAAATTATATAAAAAAAAAGTTATTTTTAAGAAAGAATGCGTTTTTCTTAAAAATCAAACAAAAACTGCTGTAACTTTTTTATTTCTTTATAAAACAATGTAAATTTTGTTTAAATTATTTTATTTTCATAAAATCTAATTTGAAATGCCGTTTTAAAATTTTTTGGACGATTAATTTTAAAATTATATAAAAAAAAACCGTATTTTTAAGAAATAATGCGATTTTCTTAAAAATCAAACAAAAACTGCTGTAACTTTTTTATTTCTTTATAAAAAAATGTAAATTTTGTTCAAATTATTTTATTTTCATAAAATCTAATTAGAAATGCCGTTTTAAAATTTTTCGGACGATTAATTTTAAAATTATACAAAAAATAACGTTATTTTTAAGAAATAATGCGTTTTTCTTAAAAATCAAACAAAAACTGCTGTAACTTTTTTATTTTTTCATAAAAAAATGTAAATTTTCTTTAAATATTTTTATTTTCATGAAATCTAATTAGAAATGCCGTTTTAAAGTTTTTAGGACGATTAATTTTAAAATTAAACAAAAAAACGTTTTTCTTGAAAATCACACAAAAACTGCAGAAACTTTTTTATTTCTTCATAAAACAATGTAAATTTTGTTTATATAATTTTATTTTTATGAAATCTAATTAGAAATGTCGTTTTAAAATTTTTCGGACGATTAATTTTAAAATTATACCAAAAAAACGTTATTTTTTAGAAATAATGCGTTTTTCTTAAAAATCAAACAAAAACTGCTGTAACTTTTTTATTTCTTTATAAAAAAATGTAAATTTTGTTTAAATAATTTTATTTTCATGAAATCTAATTAGAAATGTCGTTTTAAAATTTATCGGACGATTAATTTTAAAATTTTACAAGAAAAACGTTATTTTAAAGAAATAATGCGTTTTTCTTAAAAATCAAACAAAAACTGCTGTAACTTTTTTATTTCTTCATAAAAAAATGTAAATTTTGTTTAAATATTTTTATTTTTATGAAATCTAATTAGAAAAGCCGTTTTAAAGTTTTTAGGACGATTAATTTTAAAATTAAACAAAAAAACGTTTTTCTTAAAAATCACACAAAAACTGCAGAAACTTTTTTATTTCTTCATAAAACAATGTAAACTTTATTTAAATAATTTTATTTTCATGAAATCTAATTAGAAATGTCGTATTAAAATTTTTCGGACGATTAATTTTAAAATTATACAAAAAAAACGTTTTTCTTAAAAATCACACAAAAACTGCAGAAACTTTTTTATTTCTTTATAAAACAATGTAAATTTTGTTTAAATAATTTTATTTTCATAAAATGTAATTAGAAATGTTGTTTTAAAATTTTTCGGACGATTAATTTTAAAATTATACAAAAAAAACGTTTTTCTTAAAAATCACACAAAAACTGCAGAAACTTTTTTATTTCTTTATAAAACAATGTAAATTTTGTTTAAATAATTTTATTTTCATAAAATGTAATTAGAAATGTCGTTTTAAAATTTTTCGGACGATTAATTTTAAAATTATACAAAAAAAACGTTATTTTTAAGAAATAATGCGTTTTTCTTAAAATCAAACAAAAACTGCTGTAACTTTTTTATTTTTTCATAAAAAATGTAAATTTTGTTTAAATATTTTTATTTTTATGAAATCTAATTAGAAAAGCCGTTTTAAAGTTTTTAGGACGATTAATTTTAAAATTAAACAAAACAACGTTTTTCTAAAAATCACACAAAAACTGCAGAAACTTTTTTATTTCTTCATAAAACATTGTAAACTTTATTTAAATAATTTTATTTTCATGAAATCTAATTAGAAATGCTGTTTTAAAATTTTTTGGACTCTTAATTTTAAAATTATACATAAAAAACTTTATTTTTAAAAAATAATGCGTTTTTCTTAAAAATCAAACAAAAACTGCTGTAACTTTTTTATTTCTTTATAAAAAAATGTAAATTTTGTTTAAATAATTTTATTTTCATGAAATCTAATTAGAAATGTCGTTTTAAAATTTTTCGGACGATTAATTTTAAAATTATACAAAAAAAACGTCTTTCTTAAAAATCACACAAAAACTGCAGAAACTTTTTTATTTCTTTATAAAACAATGTAAATTTTGTTTAAATAATTTTATTTTCATAAAATGTAATTAGAAATGTCGTTTTAAAATTTTTCGGACGATTAATTTTAAAATTATACAAAAACAAACGTTATTTTTAAGAAATAATGCGTTTTTCTTAAAAATCAAACAAAAACTGCTGTAACTTTTTTATTTCTTCATAAAAAATTGTAAATTTTGTTTAAATAATTTTATTTTCATGAAATCTAATTAGAAATGTCGTTTTAAAATTTATCGGACGATTAATTTTAAAATTTTACAAGAAAAACGTTATTTTAAAGAAATAATGCGTTTTTCTTAAAAATCAAACAAAAACTGCTGTAACTTTTGTATTTCTTCATAAAAAAATGTAAATTTTGTTTAAATATTTTTATTTTTATGAAATCTAATTAGAAAAGCCGTTTTAAAGTTTTTAGGACGATTAATTTTAAAATTAAACAAAAAAACGTTTTTCTTAAAAATCACACAAAAACTGCAGAAACTTTTTTATTTCTTCATAAAACAATGTAAACTTTATTTAAATAATTTTATTTTCATGAAATCTAATTAGAAATGTCGTATTAAAATTTTTCGGACGATTAATTTTAAAATTATACAAAAAAAACGTTTTTCTTAAAAATCACACAAAAACTGCAGAAACTTTTTTATTTCTTTATAAAACAATGTAAATTTTGTTTAAATAATTTTATTTTCATAAAATGTAATTAGAAATGTTGTTTTAAAATTTTTCGGACGATTAATTTTAAAATTATACAAAAAAAACGTTTTTCTTAAAAATCACACAAAAACTGCAGAAACTTTTTTATTTCTTTATAAAACAATGTAAATTTTGTTTAAATAATTTTATTTTCATAAAATGTAATTAGAAATGTCGTTTTAAAATTTTTCGGACGATTAATTTTAAAATTATACAAAAAAAACGTTATTTTTAAGAAATAATGCGTTTTCCTTAAAATCAAACAAAAACTGCTGTAACTTTTTTATTTTTTCATAAAAAAATGTAAATTTTGTTTAAATATTTTTATTTTTATGAAATCTAATTAGAAAAGCCATTTTAAAGTTTTTAGGACGATTAATTTTAAAATTAAACAAAAAAACGTTTTTCTAAAAATCACACAAAAACTGCAGAAACTTTTTTATTTCTTTATAAAACAATGTAAATTTTGTTTAAATAATTTTATTTTCATAAAATGTAATTAGAAATGTCGTTTTAAAATTTTTCGGACGATTAATTTTAAAATTATACAAAAAAAACCTTATTTTTAAGAAATAATGTATATTTCTTAAAAATCCAACAAAAACTGCTGTAACTTTTTTATTTCTTCATAAAAAAATGTAAATTTTATTTAAATTATTTTATTTTCATAAAATCTAATTAGAAATGCCGTTTTAAAATTTTTCGTACGATTAATTTTAAAATTATACAAAAAAACGTTATTTTTAAGAAATAATGCGTTTTTCTTAAAAATCAAACAAAAACTGCGGTAACTTTTTTATTTCTTTATAAAAAAATGTAAATTTTGTTTAAATAATTTTATTTTCATGAAATTTAATTAGAAATGCTGTTTTAAAATTTTTCGGACGATTAATTTTAAAATTATACAAAATAAACGTTATTTTTAAGATATAGTGCGTTTTTCTTAAAAATCAAACAAAAACTGCGGTACCTTTTTTATTTCTTTATAAAAAAATGTAAATTTTGTTTATATTATTTTATTTTCATAAAATCCAATTAGAAATGCCGTTTTATAATTTTTAGGACGATTAATTTTAAAATTATACAAAATAAACCTTTTTCTTAAAAATCACACAAAAACTGCAGAAACTTTTTTATTTCTTCATAAAAAAATTTAGATTTTATTTAAATTAGTTTATTTTCCTGAAATCTAATTAGAAATGTCGTTTTAAAATTTTTCGGACGATGCTGTTTTGTGCTAACATTGGTATTTTAGTGTATTAAATTTATCTGAATTTTCTCTGATGATGCAACAAATGGTTGCGAAATGCATAAGAAGATTGAGTATTATGGTTTAATAAATTTGTAACAACCTTTCAACGTTTGGTTTACTTAAGACTTTACCTACCCTTCATGTTTTAAATATGGATAACCAAACTTTAGGAGATTTTTACTCTTCAATGACGTTAGCGAGTCTGGGTTTTCTCCTGAGAGTTTATAGCAGTTTGTTGAGGTAGAAGAACACTTCTGATTCTCATATATGGTTCAACCGGCTATGTTTGAAGCACAACTTAACACCTAACTATGCAAAATGGAAGAAAGATAGGAATCTTTTTAACAGTCATCAAGCGGCAGCTATTTCGTCTTGCCAGAAGAAGTTAGTCAGGAAATAAATACGTTACTGGCACAGGAAATCTGGTATTTTTTCATCTAAACTTAGAATTATTTATGATATTTTGTCATCTAGATTAAACAGATCAAATTTTGATGTATAGTTGGACAAGACTTATAGTCGCGAACGTTCTTTCAAAAGATTTAGATATAGGACTCTTAATAAGAAATTGAGAAACCTTAAGTTAAAATCAAATAATGTTAGAAGTAACGATAATCCTGTAGTTGTTCCTACAATATCAGACCATAAGTTTTTTGAGAGAACTTCGAACTTGTCTAATGTCAGTTTCACTGAGGTAGAAATTGGTTTCCTGAATAAAGGCTTGAAATTTTGTTCGAAACTTTGTAATAGAGATGCACTTCTGACAAATATTGTATGCGATATCGAATGTAATATTAGATTTAAAACGAATGATGTAAAAGAAACTATCAGAAACAGATGCTATAGTGTGTTGAATAATTTTAAGTGTAAATTTAACGCGTTTGAACTAAAATGTCATGATATCCTTAAAGGTATAAAACGGAAAGTGAAAGACAAGAAATTAGTTATCAGTAAAGCCGACAAAGGTCAGATTGTAGTTATTTTTGATCAAATTTTATACATTAACAAAGTGGAAAACTTTTTGTCAGACAACATGAACTTCTTCAAAGAAGTTGATGTTAAGAAGGTTGAAAGATTCACAAAAATCTTTAAAATAAAATTGAAAAATATTGTCAAAGATAGTTTATTAGACTTAAGAACATTTAACGTCATGAACCCAGGTATACCCAGACTTTATGGGCTTCCAAAACTTCATAAAATAAATTGTCCTATAAGACCAGTACTTTCATTTTGTAATTCCATCTCTTATAAACTTTGTAAATATCTGACAAAAACTTTATATAAAGAACTACTAATTAGGTCTGATCACTCTCTGTTGAATACCATGGAGCTAGTTGATAAAATTAGTAAGTTAAAACTTTCCAACAATTCGGTTTTGATCTCGTTAGATGTAGTTATCCTGTTTACCAACGTACCGGTACCAGAAACTTTGGGCTTTCTGAAGGACATTTTGTATAACTCTAAGTTAAGCAAAACACCTTTTGTGACACTTTGTATCAGTTAACAGAACTAGCTTTACAATTTAACTTTTTTCAATTTAATGGAAAGGTTTTCCCAGAAATTTTTGGTTTAGGAATGGGCAATCCCTTATCACCTCTGTTGGCTGAGGTATTTATGTCTCATTTTGAGAGTAATCATCTGTTAAATACAAATAGTCCTTATAGGGATAGCATAAAGTTTTATGGTCGTTACGTTGACGATATTATAATATGTTGGGATGGTGATCGTGGTTCTTTACAGAATTTTTTAGATTATGTTAACAGTTTACATCAGACAATTAAATTCACATTGGAAGTAGAGACAGATAAGTCTATCAATTTCTTGGATCTAACACTTAAAAGATCATCTGAAAAGTTAACGTTCAATGTTTACAGAAAAGGAACAACTACCGATCATGCCATACCAGCTGATTCTAATCATTTCATAGCTCACAAGCATGCATATTTCCACTTCTTGATAAACAGGTTACTTGAAATACCATTGTGTTTGTCTGACTTCAACAAGGAGCTTAAAGTTATGACGAAATAAAAGACAGTAGTGCTACTAGTTTCGCCTTTATTAGGGCATCATCAGGCACTATAAGGAATTACAATTTTTAATTAGTTTTAAAAACAACAAGAATGTTTAAAACATAAATCATACCTTCAAAATTTGTTTAGACCCAAGACATTCGCAATTTATGACAGTGTCAAGTCATAGAGATAATATTCATAAAGATAAGTTTACATTGTTAAAATCCGAATAAACGAGCACATACGAAGACGAGGTTTATAACGTTAACAGGTGTTTGAGAAAATTGTCATGGTCAGATTCCAATTGGACATTAAGTCTTGTTGTGTTCGCATTCAACTGACTTCTCATAATCTCTAAGTTCTCCAAGTTGTCGATAAATTTATCCCATGTTTTATGGAGTACAACTGAGTTTGATTCTAAGTCGAATTTATGGTTAGTACAGATTATGTGGTCAGCGAAATTTGATTTGGAAGGCCTGTTTAGACTAATCGCAGCCCTATGCTCTTTGAATCTGACCATGAACGGTCTTCTAGTCTGTCCTATATATTCGCTTTTACAATCGTTACATAAAAGTTTGTATATGCCGCTACAATTCGCAATGTTATCTTTCTGTTTGTTGTTCTTAACTAAGCTCAATGAGTTATTGCTGGAAAAAGATATTGTGATACCATATGCTTTGAACAATCTTGCTAAATCAATGGAACTGGAATTCAAATATGTTAAAGAGAAATATTTGTTGTTACTGATCAATTCTAAGGCTAAATCACTATTGTAAGCATTCGAATATAACAGTTTAAGTTGTGTTTTGAAGATCGTTTTCCTAATGATGTTGTCAGGAAAATTATTCTTCTTTCCTACAAATCTAATCACATTTATTTCTATAGCAAAATTGTTCTCATTCATTGGTATTTTAAAAAGTCTATTAGCCAAACTATAAAACGTTGTAAATTTGTGAGCAGGTGGGTGGTTCGAGTTAAAGTTGATGGTTGTGTCAGTGGCACTAGACTTTCTATATATTGATAATTCTATATTGTTGTTCTGTATAGTGAGTAGCAAGTCTAAAAATGGAAGACAATGGTTAGTCTCTTTTTCTGAAGTAAACTTAATACAAGGATGTACAGTATTAACGTAGTCAAGAAAATTTTGTAAGTCTAAATCATTACCATTGAAAATTATGAGGATGTCGTCTACATATCTCTTCCAATATCTTACGCGACCAACACCATCACCTCCTCCCGAAAAGATTTTGTTTTCTACCTCCTGCATAAATATTTCCGCCATGAGGGGACTTAATGGAGAGCCCATAGCCAAACCATCCAACTGCTCAAAAAATTTTTCATTGAAAACAAAGAAGTTCTACTCAAAGTTGAGTTCTAACAACAACATCAAATTCTCAGTCTCAGTATTATCCAGGTGTGTGCTTCTTAACAGATTTTTAGTAAGATTAATACAAGCATTAATAGGTATGGAATTGAACAAATTGACTATATCAAATGCAACCAAAACATCATTCTCATCATTACACACATGAAAATAGAAAACTTTTTTAGTTCAGTAAATACGTTTTCTTATGCCATATAAACTGCTAAAATTTCGAATTTTCATTTTCATAAAGAAAGAAAGTACAGGGATGGCCCTAGTTTCGTAGTTTCCTGGACACCCGGCGTATATCTTTTCTTGTACATAAATTGTAGGGGTAGTTCTCCCTATCTAAATCGAACACCGCTTTGATTGGACACAAGATCTTTGTTACGACCTTTACACATGCTATGAACAATCAAGCCCAAATAGAAGAGGATATATGAAGCGCTTACACGAAAGCTGGGTCAACAACCACCCAGAATACGACAATTTTACCCCTCAAAGCCTGAAAGACCAAATAGCATTCCTAAAGAATAGGGGCTATGTGCACGAAATCAGACATAATATCGAAGCTGAGCAAATGAATGATGAGGCAAACACATCTGTAGCGTGGCTCAAGAAGAAGACGAAATAGACGAGTACAAACAGGAAGCATTCCTCGAAGCTCTAAGAGGCACTCAACTGAGCGCCCGAAATCGAAACATCCATCACAAACATAAATTTACCCCTGAAAATTATTAAATGCATTACTTACCAAATACTTACCGGATAACTGTACTTTGGATGAAGTAGATAACGCCTTATATGCCGATGTATCCTGCATCGTCAGCAAACGATCTGAAAACGAATACCTAAAGAAAACAAAGGAAAGAGCTGAAAAAATAAAGAAGAAAATAACATTACAAAGAAAAAAAATATCAAGAGTAGAGGCAGTTTTAGATTATATTAGAAACAAAAAACCGTTTACAAATAAGATAAAGAGAATAGCTAAGCAACTGAAAAACGAACATCATACTTCAAGTATCAACACATACATAACAATTAGTGAAAAAAGTAAGGATAAACTTAGACAACTTACAGCTATAAAGAAAAAAATTGACAAAAATATTAGAGTTGTTGAGCAGAATGATACGTTCAAAACGACACCGTCCAAAGAGAGGAGCGGAAACGAAAGGACCTGACGCAAAAGCGACAGAACAGTATTGGAAGCAGTTGTACGAGACAGAAATGGAAATCAACTACGAAACCAATATCATAGAAAAATGTAAGAAGATCTGCGAAAAGCATAGACTTGTAGTTTCAGAAAACACCTCAGTTTCAGCTGGAGAAGTTAAGGAAGCTTTGAAGGAGAAGCAAAATTATGCTGCTCCGGGGCCCGACGCAATAAATGCAGTATGGTGGATTCCCACTTGGCGAGAATATTCTCCAGTTACATCAAAGGGGAGAGTACTATTCCAGCCTGGTTAACAGAAGGCCGCACTGTACTCATTTACAAAAAGGGAGACCCAGAAGACCCGAGAAATTACAGGCCAATAACCTGCCTGAATTCGGTATATAAACTGTTTACTAGCATTCTATACAACAGAATTTTATTGACTATAAAACCTGCCAGGGAGGATGTCTATGAGCAAAGAGGGTCAAAGAAAGGAATCGCCGGAGTCCGTGAAAATCTCCTAATTGATGGTTGCATATGCCAGGACTCAAAGCGATATAAGAGAAACCTGTCGATGGCCTGGGTAGACCACCAGAAAGCCATCGACAGTACTCCCCATAAACTAATCCTAAACCTACTAGAAGATTTAAAGGTCAACTCCTTGCCTACTGACACACTTCGAAAGTTAATGTTTAACTGGAAAACCAGAGTCTAGATCAGTTCTGGAAAAAAGCTAATAGAAACAGAAGCAATCAAATACCGAAGAGGTATCTTTCAAGGTGACTCATTAAGTCCGCTCCGATTAAATGGAAACCAAATGAGCTGGAAGCGCTAGACAGAACAACCAAGAGCCAGGAGAATTATGAGAATCAACAATCAACAGAAGTCTGCATCCTAACCCGTCTACGCAAAGACCTTACATATCTAGGGAGAAGGGAGGTAGAGTTAGTAGTCAGTACCGCAGCAAATATAATTAAATCCACTGATCGCCTCCTAAAACTAGTTGAAACACATGAACTAGAGGGGAACAATGCGTTCCTATTCCAAGCACCTGAAAGAGTTGGCAAAAAACTTAATCTAAAAATCGACGTGAAAACACGTCGTAGAACCGCCAGACGCTTTAATTCTGCTCAGCGGCTCTGAAATAAAAAATACCCTTTAGAAACGAAAATGCAGGAAGAAAAAATAAGACAATATCAAGAAAAGCGCCTGCATGGTCAATTCCACACCAACATTTAAGAGCTGCAGGTCTCAATTAAAATTACATTCTCCTTCCTTAAATCGGCTGGGCTAAAGTCAGAAACTGAGGGATTTTTAACGGCATGCCAGGACGGCGTCTTCAACGGTCTGGCATACCGTTGTAGAATCTTGGGCGACAATAGCCACGGAATACGAATCACAAACAATAGATACTGTTATAAGAAACGATATGTGTAAAATTTACTGGAATTTTTCATCAGAAATCCAGGCCAACAAGCAGGACATGGTTCTTTTAGACCAAGAAGATAAAATTTTATACATGATCGAGATGTCGCGTCCAGGGGAGAAAAACATAAGGAGCAAGGAAGAGGAAAAAAGACCAAATATAGAGACCTCCTTTTTGAGCTGAAACATACTTACCAGGATTACACTCTCATCTTCATCCCAACCATCATTAGAGTGCTGGGGGGAATCCACGAGGATACAGCAATACATCTGAAAAAAATAAAGAAAAGTAAGAGTAAAGCAGAAAGTATACTAGCATAAATGCAAAAATGTGTCATATTAGGTTCTCTGAGAACATTACGAGCGCACGAAAGCACTTACCCAAAAGTAGTACAATGTCCATAAGTCCCCTCTCCGTCGCTTTAGCCAAACAGGCCGAAGCGGAAAGTGAATTAAAGAAGATTGCTAGCCGCGAGATACCATTCATCTTTCCTGAAAAAATTTATTAAACCAACAATCACAAGATACATGATATAAGTTAAGTCGAAAATTCATACATAAAACATATTAAAATAGGGTCGCATGTCGCATCGGTGGATGAATCATCATTAAATTCATATAAACAATAATAAGCCTTATCAGGAAGGAACGATTTATGTCTATTCTTAAACTAGATAACATCATTTTAATTTTATTAGGTAAGTTATTAAAAATTTTGATCTCAGCATAAGCAATATCAATATTTAGAAAACAATATATAGCACTCTTATAGATGTAAATAGACACAAAAGTTAAGATGTTACTATGAACAAAAGTATTCTTACATGTTTCGTATTTTTTAGATTATACAAGTTACCTAGCCACCTACTCATTACTAGGAATGGACATCAGCCTACGATTCTATTGTACTCGGATAGATGTGTGTGCTTAGTTAGCCCTTTTACTCTTATCTATTATTATGCATTGTTTTATAAAATTATAAATAGTCGCTTCTCTTAATTATGTTTAGATCTAGTTTTGTCTTTGTAAGAATAATTTCAATTTTGTATTCAATAAAATTTGTTTTTAAAAAATAAGTATTCCAAGCGAGTTATTTAAGTGGCGCAGTCGGTAGGATTCCCGAAAACCATCAATCAAGTGAATATTGGTCCGTTGGTTTTTTCGTTTCAACGATTGACGGGAAACCTTTCCAAAACTCCAAGAAGCGAATCCGAAACTCTCCAAACATCGAGAAATTTCCATTCGAAGATCTTCGAGGACACATGGAATTTTTAATTCTCTTGTGAGTACACACTGTTTTATTGAGGTACAAATTTTATAATCAATTGAATATTTTAAAATTGATAATATACTCAGACTTAGACTTGATTCTCAAATTTTATAATAATCAAGAATATTAATTAATTTAATTATATTTAATAATCAAATTTTTGTTAAAATTTTATAAAATTCAAAATGGCTTTGAAACCAGAATACTTTAATATGATTCCTGAGTTTCATGGAGAAACGGAATTAGTTGGACGATTTTTAGCAATGTGTGAAAAATTAGTCACACAGTTTTATAATGTTGACGATGCAAATGATTTCCAGAACCAATATTTAATGAATAGCATTCTTGCAAAAGTCAAAGGGGAAGCAGCTGTAAATATTTCAACTAGTGTTATAAATTCATGGGATGATTTTAAATTAGCAGTTTTACATTCCTATGGAGATAAGCGTGATCACTTCAGTCTAAATTTTGATATTACCAATTTAAAACAAAATTTTACCGAATTACCTTTCGAATTTTATTATAAAATACAAAAATTGTTAAATTTACAAATTTCTCATGTTATGCTCAACATTCCAAATGATGCTGAACGTGCGGGCTTGATAAAGTTTTTTCAAGGAAATGCACTACGCGTGCTTTTGCGTGGGCTGAAAGAGCCAGTTGGTTCTCATATGCGCGTTAAAAATCCAGGGGATTTAAATACGGCATTAAATATGTTAACCGACGATTTCCAATTAGAAATCAAAACTTCTGCATCACGACCAAATTATCAACCTCAAAATGTACAAAGACAGCTTCCATATAATAACAATAATAATTCAAAAAATTTCAATCGTAACGGAAATTTTAATAAAAAATTTAATAATAATAATTTGCAGAATAATCAAAGATATAATAATTCTAATCAAAATTTTAATGGACCAAGATTCCCACAAGCAGGTCCAAGCAATGCAAATAATAACAACTTTGGTGGACCAAGATATCCACAGGCAGGTCCAAGCAATGCAAATAATAACAATAATCTCCCTAGGCCAACACCCATGTCCACTTCAACCGCTAACACTAGACCCCAACAGTTATATAATATTGATGAAAATTCCCAAGATAATTTTTTAGATCTAAATGCTCCAGAGATGGAGTAGAATTTATGAGCCTAATTAATAATTTAAGCACATTACCTTATATTATAGAACCTATATTTAACTTAAAAATTTTAATAGACACGGGTAGTTCTCGTTCGTTTGTAAATCCAGTAACAGCACATGCGTTCTTTGATAAAAATATTAGAAATGACCCTTTTTATGTTGCCAGCGCACATGGCAATACAAATGGGGAGCATAGTACTAGAATATCGTTAAAAAGTTTATTTAAAACTCAATTTGCAAATAAGCTTAAGTTCTTTTTGTTTGATTTTCACTCAAATTTTGATATTCTATTGGGTAATGATAATTTAAAAATACTTAAAGCATGTGTTGATTATAATAAAAATATTTTAAGCACTCCACATTGTGACGTAAACCTTAACTTTGGTAATGTTCAGAAGACGAGTACGAAAGGTACAGTACTACCCGCTAGATCTGAACAGGTAATTAAAGTAGATATTAAAAATATTAAAAGTGGAGATGTTATAATTCCAAATATAAAAGAAAATAATATTGAAATACCTGAATGTTTAACAAGGGTGAAAAATTATAAAGCATACTGCACAATAATAAATCCCACAGATGAGGATGTTTCAATGCGTCTAAGGAAACCTTTAATTGTTGAATCGATCAATGAATATGACGACAACAAAGGTTATACCTTGCCTAATTTAAATTTTCTTACTGATCCACAATATAAATTTAATCCTTCTCAAATTCGTGCAGAGCACATGAATGAAGAGGAGAAAAGTAAAATCTTTAATTTAATTTCAGAATATGCTGATATTTTCCATGTTATTGGTAATGATTTAACTTTTACTAATCAAATTAAACACCGCATCATTACTGAAAATGAAATTCCGGTTTATACAAAAACATATCGATATCCAGAAATACATCGCGAAGAAGTTAATAACCAAATTCAGGAAATGCTTAAACAGAATATTATACGTCCATCATACAGCCCTTGGTCGTCACCAATATGGGTGGTACCTAAGAAGTTAGATGCTTCTGGTAAGCGCAAATGGCGTGTTGTGGTTGATTACCGTAAGTTAAATGAAAAAACAATTGGAGATCGTTATCCTTTACCAAATATTACTGATTTATTGGACAAGCTTGGGCGTTGTCAATATTTTACTACTTTAGACCTTGCCTCCGGGTTTCATCAAATTGAAATTGATCAAAACGATATTCATAAAACTGCTTTTAATACGCAGAATGGGCATTACGAATTTTTACGTATGCCAGTTGGGCTCAAAAATGCTCCAGCTACGTTCCAAAGAGTAATGGATAACATCCTTCGCGGTATTCAAAATGAAAAATGCCTTGTTTACATGGACGACATTATTGTGTTTAGTACAAGTTTACAAGAACATATTCAAAATTTAAAAGAGGTATTTTTGAGATTACGTAAAGCGAATTTCAAAATTCAAATTGATAAATCGGAATTTCTACGAAAAGAAGTCGCATATTTAGGACATGTTGTAACCCCAGAGGGTGTTCGTCCAAATCCAGATAAAATATTAGCTATTCAAAATTTTCCTATTCCAAAGACAACGAAAGAGATTAAAGGATTCTTAGGTTTATTGGGATACTATCGAAAATTCATTAAAGATTTTGCTAATTTAACTAAGCCTCTTACTAAATGCTTAAAGAAAAATGCAGTAATAGATATCAATAACCAAGAATATAAAACTTGTTTTAATCTATGTAAAAATCTATTGACAAATGAACCTTTATTACAATACCCAGATTTTTCTAAACCCTTTATTTTAACAACTGACGCGAGTCAATTTGCTATTGGCGCTGTTTTATCGCAGGGTAAGGTAGGTGTAGATTTACCTATAGCCTATGCCAGTCGAACATTGAATACATCAGAAACAAATTACTCAACCATCGAAAAGGAACTCTTAGCAATTATTTGGGCAGTAAAATATTTTAGACCCTATTTATTTGGTAGGAAATTTCAAATTGTCACTGATCATAAGCCCCTTCAATGGCTTATGTCTGTCAAAGAACCAAATTCAAAATTAATTAGATGGCGTCTAAAACTTTCGGAGTATGATTATTCAATAGTTTATAAAAAAGGTATCCTAAATAAAAATGCAGATGCTCTTTCGCGTATTCAAATTAATGTAAATGATGATTTTAATGTTCCAATGGATTTTGATTTAAATGATAATGATATTATTGATATTGATGAATTTTTAACTAATTATCTTAAGAATCCAAATACTAGCGAGTCGCTAATAGTAGAGCTGGATGATGATGAAAATAATCCAAATGACGATGGAGTCACGGTTCATTCTAACATAGAAAATCCTAACATTGGTATTCCTATAATTGATAAACCTGTAAATTACGGTGATAACCAAATTATTCTATCCGAAGGTGAATTCTTTTCAAATGCACGTCTAAATTTAAGAAAAGTAATGTTATTTAATAATAAGAAAATGAGACTTTTTGTAAAGTTATCAAAAGAAAATTTTGAAAATGAAGTAATTGCCTTTATTAAAGAATATATTACCCCAAAAGTAAAATATTATTTATATTTCGAGGACCCAATTTATGAGAAATTTAGTGTTGTCTTACAAAAGTATTT
Organism: Stenus bimaculatus; assembly: GCA_963971135.1. NCBI lineage: Eukaryota > Metazoa > Arthropoda > Insecta > Coleoptera > Staphylinidae > Stenus > Stenus bimaculatus. The sequence continues at coordinate 25,551,600 of OZ020184.1, forward strand.
TAAGAATTCAGAAATTAATTTTGTTAAATGTACACAAAAATTAATAGATGTAGAAAATGATGATGACATTAATACACTTATTAAAAATTATCATGAAGGTATAACAAATCATAGAGGTCTGGATGAAACCGAAGCGGAATTAAAACGAAAATATTATTGGATAAATATGAGACGAATTATTCAAACTTATTTAAACAAATGTGAAATATGTTTAACTAGTAAATATGATAGACATCCTCTAAAATTAAAGTATAATATTACACCCACTGCAACAAAACCTTTTGAAATAGTATTTATTGATAGCATAGCTCTAGAAGGGACTAAATTTTTAACAATAATTGATTCTTTTTCTAAGTACACGCAATTATATAGATTAAATTCTTATCAAGCTATTGAGATTGCGAATAATTTAATTAGGTATTTTACTCATCATGGTATCCCTGATCAAATTGTTGCAGATAATCATCTGGAATTTAAAAACTCAGTTGTAAAAGAATTATTGGAATTACATAAAGTCAAATTACATTTTATTAGTTCACAGCATCCTGATTCAAATGGAATCATTGAACGCGTACACTCGACAATAATCGAACATGTTAGATTATTAAATAATCAAGAATTATTTAAAAAAGAAACTATCGAAATTAAAGGTAATTATGCAATTCTTGCATATAACAATTCCATTCATTCAGTAACGCAATTAAAACCTTCCGAAATTATTTCCGGTCATGCATCTGATCCATTTGAAATTGATCTTGAAGCTCATTTGGTAAATAATTATATTATTAATCATAAAGATAAATTAAAGTTAATGTATAATAAGGTCAATGAAAGAATTCAAAGTAAAAAAGAAACTGTTATAAATCAAAGAAATGAAACCAGAGAAAATTTACCTGAAATTCCTGAAAAGGTTTTTGTAAAAAATAAACAGAAACAATCGAAAACCAAAAATAAATTTAAGAAACAAAAATTAGAATCTATTAATCGTGAATTGAAAACTGGCCGAATTACTGCTAAACATCACAACACTGTTGAAAAAATTCATTTAGCCGATATCAAGAGACCCCGAATTAAACCTTCTCAAAATGTTCCTAAAACGACTGATTTAAAAAAATTAAAATGTACATACAAAATATTTGAGAAATGTTTCCGTAATTCAATTATTTTATAAAATCCAAATATTATTGAATTACATGATAATTTATTCAACGCACCTTTAGAATTCTCATTAGTTCATTGTGTGAGTAAGGATTTGCACATGAGCTCTCGATTTTAAACAAAGATTCGGACAGGTAGACCTATTAAAGGCACAAGATCCTCAGTTACACTCTCTATGTTATGTTAATGATAATAATCGATGTATAATATATTTAATAACAAAAAATCAGTTCTTTGATAAACCAACTTACGAAGATTTGTTTAAAACATTAATTTCTTTGAAACGATTTTGTCAAGAGAAAAACATAAATAAATTAGCAATTCCTAAGTTAGGATGTGGATTAGATAAACTTACTTTTAAGAAAGTTAAGGCAATGCTTAATTACATCTTTAATGACGAAAAAATTACTATACAAATTTATACTGGAGTAGTAGCCCTTGACTTGCCCCCACTCCTCCTTTTTTCAAAATGAACACCTGCGGCATACCTGACAATGAGGGATGACTTGCCCCCACCTCTATTGTGTATTTTGGGTGGTTAGTGATAACGATGGTTGAGTTGTTCCCACCTCTATTGTGTATTCTGGGGCGGTTACTTTGTGGATCTTAAGTCACATTACACCTGTGGGATTAAAGGTGCATTCTAACAGACCATGCCTAATTTAATTCGTTTATGTAATATTGCTTTCATTTAACTACATATATCAATCTTTTTAACCTCTATTGTATATTCTGGGGCGGCTACTTTGTGCATCTTAAGCCAAATTATACCTGTGGGATTAATTTTTAACCTCTATTGCATATTCTGGAGCGGATACTTTGTGCATCTTAAGCCAAATTATACCTGGGGGGATTAAAGGTGCATTCTAACACGCCATGCCTAATTTAATTCGTTTATGTAATATTTCTTTCATTTAACTACATATATCAATCTTTTTAACCTCTATTGTATATTCTGGGGCGGTTACTATGTACATCTTAAGCCAGATTATACCTGTGGGAAAGATTCGATATGTTTTAAATATGTACAGTATAGGTGACAATGAGGGTTGACCTGCCCCCACTACCGTAATGTAATAGGGTTTGCACGTGTCCAAGTTTTAAATATGTATGTGACGTCAGATAAAAACTAGGTATAAATGCTGGTCCTTAACAACATATCAACAGTATCGATCAAAAAAGTTATTCTTTGCAAACGATGTCGAACACCAAAATTACGAAGAAGACCTCCGGGTATACTAAGTCTACGAAGATGACAAATCAAGGTAGAATGAAGAAAAGTGCCCCATACAACGCAAATGTTAATAAGAGTTTTAATCGGGTATTGTATGAAGAGAATTGGGATGAGGCCGACGGTAGAGAGAAGAATCTGGGTGGCATCAACGAGAACTGGGGTGAGAAGAATAGGCTGCTTCGAGAGATTCAGCTACCTTTAAACCCCAGCGGTACAAAAGTGATCAAATTCGGCTTGGACCCTTACTCAGAGTATAAAGCAACCGTAATCATCTGCAACCCTCGTCTTGATAACGGACCCAGGTTTTCATCTGAAAGTTTCAGAAACTTTGTAAACGCACTACCAGAGGCCTTAGCGACGTTGAAGAATAAGGAGTTAGCTTGGCCGATACTGCTGCCGGAGCACTCCTTACAAGTACATAAAAATTACGTGGAGGTGAGATCCTTTATGGAAAATGAATTATCAGTATGCCTAGGTGAAAAGTCGTTGAAGATGATAGATGTTAATTCGGTATGGTTCACTGATATGATTAATAGAATAAGGTTAATAGATTACGGCCCAATCAACAGATATATTGAGATGGTCAGGAGTGAAGCAGCAGAGGAAGTGACAGAAGAGTTACTATGGAGGGAACTTATAAAAATGCGTAACGAAAACGGCTGCGATGAAGAATTAGTAAGTGAGATGCTATTAAAATTCCCCAAGTTTTTAAAAGAAGAGATATCAAGAAAAGTTGAATACAATAATTTCATGTACTCAATTGTCTAATATTATAACATTGTAATAAAGTGAAATGGGCAATTGATATAAATAAAAAAATATATTATATAAAACTGCTTTTATTTTTATTTTACCTTACATATCAAATGTATATAAAAATATAATATATATATATATAACTTATAATAATAATAAAAATTATAATACTAATTTTTAAAATACAATTTAAATAACTTATTAATTACAGAATCATTATTTTTCATATTATCAGTAAATAGAGAAAGGAAATCTATTAAATTACCATTATTAACTAAGTATAATAAAATAACTAAACAATATTTTCCGCATACATCTGAATTTACATGTTGCAAAATTTTATCATTATACAAAACGCTTCTACAGTGGCGTTTTAAGAAAATTAAATGATCGTTATTTATAGGAGGACGTCCAAAACTATCAAAATATACTCCTTCTTTGTTTTTATTGATGTACATGGCGACCCAGTGTTCACCAGAATCCCAGAACGGCTTCGTGTTTGCAATTATAAGGCATGGTTTGCGTATCATTCGGGGTAGTTGATTGGAAGCACAAACGTACTCTGCATGTTGTGTTGCTTGTAACTTGGATAAATAATATCGCAACTCGTGAGTATTCATCGGTCTAGCTCGAGTAATCAACTATGACATTTCTGTTTTTATCAATCTCAATAAGGTTATCAAATTCCCCAAAAATAATGCAATTTAAGGTTTCTTGTAAATTAGCGCCGAATCTAACTTCGAGGCTAAGTGATCCTTGCTTAACCAAATTCCACTGATTACACATGTTGGCTGATAAGTCAGGTGTTAAATCAAAAGCCATTAGACTAAAACCATCCTTAAAATCAGATCTGGAGATATTATTTCCGTCATTTGTATAATGTATGCCCGTTCCAGAAAATAAAGTATGATATGCCTGAACAAACAACGCGTTATTTTGAAAATCAGGTGTGATGGCTCTAGATGGAACCTGGCGACCGTCTATATAAAGACTGATATAATTCATGTTGTTATGTGTGAAATTAAAGGGGTTACTGACTAGAGTACCATTGTATGATGCATTCGTAACAAACCCGATGATACATCTTTTTGGCATCTGTCCTAAGTAAATATTATCTATCGATTTACTTTGAACACCTTGTGGAATAGTAATAACTTTAACATCAGTTCTTGTAATTGGATACTTTGCTGTTGATATCTCTAAACCTTTTGCATGAGCTAAAAGAACAGTGGGGCTAATTTTTACTCGTCGTACAAGAAGTCCGGCTTCCTGAATTACAACCTTAACCCCTGCAACTGTTGACAATAGCACAAACGCATGTCTTGAAGGTACTAACTTAACTTTCAACTCAACGCCATTTAATAGAAATTTATCCTGATTAAATATATCACAGTGGAGGTGACCGATGAGGTCTACACTTTTACTTAGTGCTAAAAACTCTTTTCTAGCCTGAAATCCGCTATTATCGTCACCTATCACATTCATAGAACCAGGAGTGTCATCGAACCATAAACCAGCGCTGAGATGAGCTCTTTTTGCTTCCGAACCATAATTTAGTAAGGTTTCTATGTATGCTCTGTAGGCGTAGGTATTACTTGGTGGAGAAACAAGTTTTTGATTTAAATATACATCAACTTGAGTGAAAAGGGTGTGAAGTAAATTATTAGCGCAGCTAACGGTTGCACTTTCTGCAGCAGTAAGAGCTGTACCATCTCCTTTTACAACCTTAACTTTTAAATGCAACAAAGTATGCGACAAATCTAAATATTCGTCTCCATTTCCTGGTACAATAAATTCTATGGGGGAATCTTCACTTAACGATGAAAGAGGCTTGTAATCAATCCAGCTACCACTTTCAACACTGGTTTGAGTCGTGGGCACGGCAAATAAATCGAGTTCAGATTTTATACACTCGTGGGATAAAGTATGTAAAAATGACATCTTAACCGAAAATATCTTTTCGTTTAGAATGTTTTAATTTACGGTTCACTCCTCTCACAACAAGAGCTTTTGATGAAATGATTTTTTTCTTGCTAATTTTACTATTTGTACGTCTTCTTTTGAAACCACTCCCAACCATGCGCTCCAGTTTATCAATCGCCTTACGTTTTAAGGTATGTCCCGTTTCCACTAGTCTATTACGAAACGATTCTTTTGGTGATTTATGTTGACTAATATCGGAAATTATATTCGACCCAGCCTTTAAAACTTCTCCTCCGAGAGTTCGCAATCCGCCACTTATTAATGGCATGATTGTCCGAAAGAGACCTCCAAGAAAACTCCCTATACCATGACCCTTTTGAAAACTGGCACCTTTATAAATTGTGCCAATTCCATTTCCAGCCTGTGATGCGTAATATGTATGATACGGACAAGACTTCATTTTAGGTAATCTTTTTAAAGTGTAGTTTTAGACACGACGTACCAAACTGAAATGGTACTAAATCACCGGTATCAGTCCTTATATTTATCTCTATAGTTTCAAACTCTCTACGGAGTACATCAACATAATGAGGTCGGTCGTATGTAATAGTTTGCTGATAACCATAACCATAATTGCTTTTTATCAGGCTAGTGATCCTTAAAAGCTTTGAATGGACGTCGGATATAATCTGTGGTTCGATGATATCACAATACACCATAAAAAGATCAGGAATTCCTCCGAGAATATTGAATCCTCTTGAGGTATGTTTTTCACTAATCACATTAGCGTAAGGATCAAATCCTAACAACATCGATAGCTTTGGGGCAAAAGTAACCGAAGTTACGTCTTCTGACGCACATACTATAGTTATTTTGTTTGCAGTACCACTAGATGCTTTTATTTTATGTTTTAAAAGAATTTCTGATGAATTCATAGCATTTATTATTTCATCAATGTTTCTGTAGTCTCCAGGTACTATATGCTCCTTTTCTATAACATTATTGTTAATTTGAATCCAGATTGCGTTTTGAAATTCGTTTACACTAAATATCGAACAAGGGATCTGTATTTCGGAAAGACCGACTTGCCATTCACCTTCTAATTTAATGGTCTTCGGTAATTTGGTATAAAAGTGAGATGTCTTGTTCTCAGGGTAATAGTTCATAGAATTATTACTTAGTAAAGTAATGTAAAAATCCTTTTTCATATTTCTTCTAATGTCGATGCCTTCACCCACGAATTAAATTTATCGTTATACCCTTTCCACTTGACGAGATGCATACGATTAACACCTTTTCCTTTAGAGGCAAGTATTTTATCTATTTGATATTTATCCAGAGGATCGTACTTTACTTTTTGTAACTCTTCCTTGTAAAATACACCTTCAATGGGTTCCCCATTTAAGTCGCAGATACGGTACACTTCAGGTATTCTCATAATTACTTTTACAATTTTAAATATTTCAGTGCTGAAGGTATTGGAATAACCTTTTTCAAATACATGTTTAAATCTAGTTATTCTAACGTAATCACCCGCTTTAAATCGACTTTTATTCTTATTCTTAGGCTTAAGTTTATTATTTTTTATGGTGTTTTTCCAAACTTCCAAAACATTTTCGACGTTAACACTGGACGGGGTTGTTTTAATTGTACGATGGTAACTATTGTTGTATCCTTTTACGAGATCATCGATAACGTCAACGTAACGAAACGTATTTTTATAACTAAAATATTTAAACATTCTAGTCTTTATTGTTCGATTAAAACGCTCAACAACGGATGCTTTTATGTCTGGACTTTCAACAACATAAAAATTAATATCGTATTTTTTAAATAAATTCTGCACTTTGCTTGCTAAAAATTCTTTTCCTTTATCCGTCTGAATATTAATAGGTATTCTCTCGTCACTTTTAAAAATATCTAAAAACGCCTCACAAACCTCACCACCCGTTTTATTTTTTAGAAGTCTAACCCACGCGTACTTACTAAACACATCAATAACAGTTAAAATGTATTTAATATTGTCATTGTGTTCGGCCAAACTTCTTAAATCGACCAAATCAGCTTGAAATAAATCGTCAATATTATTTACGCTATAGCAGTTTCTCCGAAAATTTTTCCTGGCCTGTTTATGTAAAGTATAAGAATCCTGAGAACTTAACCACTCATTAACAGTTTTGATAGGTAATTCGGAATGATGTTTTAACGGTTTTGCTGACGTAAATGCTGTAGGGTGTTTCGTATCATTGAATAAAATTTTTAACGAAGCCGCTTCCATAATTCTAATTAGAGTTTAGTCTCCCAGTTAAATTTTTCCCATTTACTTAAACTACGTATCTTTGACTCATCGTCAGCTTCACCTTCGTAATCAGACAAGGTTCTGTCTAGTATTGACGTGAGAGAGCGTTTTTTAGTTGTTTTAGGTGTGCTTCTTTTCGGTGTTGTAAAATTGCGTGAAGCAAAAATTGGTGAAATAGTTTTAGGTGTATTCGTAATCAGATAACTTCTTCTGCGCAAATTTCCAACTAACTCCATCGGTACATTTTTAAACTTAAGCTCTGTTAGAAAAGTCTCCCAACCGCGAGGGCTACCCGTTTTTCTATTTCTTAAAACGTCATGAAACAAGTCGATAATATTTGAATTGGGTATCTGCACACCTCGTATTTTTACATGTCCTAGCTCATCCCAAGATATTGTATCAAAACATTTTAAATAATCCAGCAGCATTTTACCTTTATTTTTTAAAGTTGGAGGTAGGCTACTTATTATATCGTTTTGTAGGGGGATAACTTTTTCGGCAGATGATTCAACATCAAGATTCGTTTCATTCCCGTTTATGGAATTTTCTATAATAGGTAGCTTGATTGGTTTCCGATGTTCTCCAGCAAAATGTAAATATCGTTGTAGTACACTATCATACTGGTGCCATTTTTCGTAATCACTTTTTGTCGATTTAAGAATGTTATTCATTTCATTATCTAAGGATGTTAGAGTGTCTGAAGATAATGATGATGAATTTTGAATCTTATTTAAATTTTCCGGAGATATAAGCATCATTTTCCTAGCGTGATCCATGCTTTATTTGCTGAATATGCTACTTAATACACCTGATAACAGAGGTCCCAGAATAAAAGGTAGAAATGCACCCCCACTTTGGACTAATATTTTTTTCTTAGCTGTGACTGTTTCACCTTTCTTTGCAAGGCGTCTTAGAGTAGATTTATGCTTCCTTAACTTTGATTTTTGATACTTTGATAAGGGAATGTTACCAGACAACGTGTTTAATACACACTCACAGATGCAGTGAACTAATTTTTTATCAGAACAGGCTAATAAAGCTTTTCGTACAGGTGGTTTCGCTTTCAGTAAAGATTTTAAAGAATCGGCGTTATCAATTATAGTGCGTGTCATTATAAGCTATAATATTTTTGCTCTATTTTAGGAACGTGTTTCTTAGGAACGTAAACAATAACTGGTTCTTCTTCGGGAAAAATATTTGTTCTGTACCGAAGTTCGTCTGGTGTGTCTTGTTTGAGATCAAAAATCATATAACCATGGGGTTTTAGGGTAGCATCCTTATAAGCTTCCAGAATAAACTTTGTATTATCTGGTGATACTTGCCGTGCTAAATACTGAATTTGTGTTTTATCTCTAGGATTTTTAAAATAAATAATATAATGTGCATTTAGAGAAATATCTCTCTGACCCTTTCCCTGATAAAACAGATTTTGGGATATAAAAAACACGCTTATATTTTTATGGTGTGAACCCTTTGTAAAAATGTCAACAACTTTATTATCGGCTTCCCTCATTAGGTCGTCAATCACAACAAGTGTAGGCTCCTGACCCACATCGTCATCCTCAAATTCAGGTAGACCCCTGCGGTAAATAACACCTGGTATGTTGTAAGAAGGTTGCCATTCATCGTAAAACCAAATGATTTTATTAAAGGGGGTGTCACACATTATATTTATTAATTTTATAAATTTACTTATAAACACAGTCTTCCCACATGACGTAGGGCCTGCTATAATACTCGTGAAGGGATGTTTAAATTGACAAGGCATTGCTTGGAGTTATTGAATCAACGACTTTTTACTTAATGGTCTAATTAAAACAAAACCATAAATTTATACTTACTGTTTATATATTACGATAAATTTAGGTAAACACAATAAATAAAAAGACAATTGTATTAGAGTGTAAATTTGTATTTGCAATAAAAGAAAACATTTCATAAAATAATACAATAAATTAAAATAATTAACAGTAATAAGATTAAATTTTAGTACCCTATGGGAACTTAACATTGTATTGAGTAATTAAATAAAAAATCTTTCTTTAATATCAGGGCGTGTTGTTTTATAAAATAATACAAAATTGTCAATATTATTTCAACAAACTAAATTAATTTAATAAAACAAAAATTCTTAAATACGAAAAAGTATAAAAAGGTTACAATTTATACGAAAGTGCCATTACTTATTTTTTCTTGTAACCATATGGATACGTATCATAAGTTGAAGAATCGCGTTTTCGTTTCATATAGGTTTGCTGGTATATTTTTATCTCAGGTTTAGAAATTATTAAAAAGTCTTTAGTCCTACAAATTTTTCTCTCGTTATAAATAAATATTGGGTCCAAAATTTCTCTATCTTTAAAGCCTATATTCGTAATATTGTTGCATATAAGATCTTTCATAACTTGAAAATTTACAAATTTGGAATTTTGAAAATTTAAAGTGATGCCTTTTACTTTACATACTATTTTAGATTCATTATTTGCGGGTGAGTATACAATATAAGCATAATTTTTTGGTCCCCCACTAACATATTCGGTTATATAGCTCCCTTTACCATACGCAACCAACTCGTCTGTTAGATCTCCTAAGAAATTTCCAGTTGTTGGAATGTATTCACCCGATTTTGCTACAAAGACTAGACTATCAGTATCAAAATAAAGAATACGGTATAATAATGTCTGCAAGTATTGATATAACTCCAATCTGGCATGGCATGTGGTATATGCTGCAATAACAACATTGACTGTTTTTTGGGGTAAAACAGCTTCAACGGGTCTATCCCACGAGACAACCAGGACATTTTCGTTAATAATCAATATGTTTTGAACAATAACGGCTGGATTATTTAATAAATCAAAGAGTTCATTAGGTTGACTTATAACCGATGTCTGTTTTAAATTCTCTCTTTGTCCAAATTTACCCCAGAAAGAATTCAGCTGCAGTTTTGCTATATACCTCATACCAGGGTTATAAGAAATATTGTTCTCATTTAGTAAGATTCCTTCTTTATCGTAATAGTTTTTAATGTAAATATCTTTGTCATTTTTTGTTATACACTCTTCAGGCCAACCACTAGACTCCTGCTTAACTTTTAAAAAATGATCGATATATTCATGAAAAAGACCGCCACTCTTTGTATCTTTATCATATTTAACTGTTTTATACTCCCAAATTTCATGAATAAATTTGATTTTATAATCTAAACTCATGGCTTTTCTAACTTCATCCATGACGTAAGTACCTGTAAAAACTCTTTCCGATTCTGTATGATTACATGATGAATTATTTAACTGTTCCGCACATGATCTACACAAAATGAACATAAGTTTATTATGCATCCTGTAGGGAAGAAGAGGATGATACAAATTTTGTGGTGGTAAAATTGTACATTTAATCAACCCATCAATAATATTTAAATCTAATTTAGAGCATTCAACATTCCCTATGTGTATTTTAGGATGCCCCACAGGATATTTTCCATATTTATTTACATAAGGATACAGTGAGCATACGTCAAAATAATGAATTTTTTCGTTTTCGTTACATTTCTTGTAAAGTTTGACAGCATTTGTCCGGCCTCCATAAAATGCATCCCTTGGATTTAAAGTTTCTGTATTTAGATTTAAATTTTGAATAAAATATTTTAAATTTTCATTGTTTTGCATATCCTTTTTAAAATCACACTCCCAGATAGAAATTAAATTATATTTTAATTCTTTTATTCTCTTTTCCTTTGCTATTGTGTTTTCACGACGTATACTCATTGTATCATTATTATCACCGTTTAAGGAAGTTGTTTGTAGTGGGTAACACTTTTCATGACCGTGATAATAACACCCATTAAATTCATAAACGGTATTATTTATAGAATCAAAACCATCTACTAATAAACCCTCTTTTAAACGTACTTCTTTACCCTGATATGAATTTTGAATTGTGATATTATTTTTATGAGCTTCCCAAAGTAACCATTTAATTGCTATTGTTGACTGTTTATCTGCCATTCTATATCCACCATGTGGTATAATGCCTATGGTATCTTTACTTAAATAATTTCGTCTAAAAACTAAATTGCAAGCACTGGCAATAGTGGTCGCTTCTAATAAAGGGTCTACTTTATTTGTTTTTAAAAAATTATTTCGAAAAATTATACAAGCCTTTCTTAAAATTTTAACATCATTAATACAATATTTAATAATCTCATCTTGCATATTAAAAACAACATTTTTTTGTACTTCACCCTTATACCATTCTAAAAATTTATTCCTATCGTTTATATGCATTTCATCTGGTGCATAAAAATGTACATCGGGTATTGGTCCTATATAATTAAAATTATCTTTAGTGTTGAATAGATATGGAAAATATCCTTTAAGGGCGTCAAACTGAAAAGCATCGGGAAGTTTGCTTAAAGGTAAAGGCATCATGTTTAAACTATCAATAAACCTTGTATTTTCACAAGTAATTGATAATAATTTGGAACCATTTCTAATGATTTTCGGATTCCATTTTTTATCGTCTTTTAAAATTTCTTTGAGTAAAAACACACCGTCATACCCGCTTAAATTATGTGCAATGACACAAATTTTTTTAAATTTGTTGTTATACGACGATACGAATTTTAAAAAATCTTCTACAGGTGCTTTAGTGAATATATTTTCTCGTTTCCCGCAGATGTTACAATTATTATTAAGGTCTTCATCATTAATGCACATAAAACAAACATTGTGAGAAACACAGAGATTTGGCTCATGTAGGTAGGAACCTTCGTAAATATACGTTTTTTCCTGTCTACATTCAAAATCAAAGAAAATGAAAATAAAGTTTTCTAAAGACTTTCTTAAATAAGGCGTTAATTTATTAATAGACATATAGCAATCATGTCGAATTGCTGTTATTTTCTTACAAGTTTGACAAAACATAGTGCCGCATTTATGTTTTCTAGCTTTTCGTTCATTGTGATATATTTTTAAACAAATTTTACACTTTTTAAAAATGTTGCAAATGTTTGTTTTATGAGCATTAAAGCAGCCGGTACCTCTAAACTCTCTATTACATTCTCCACAGGTAATAATTTTTTCATTAATTTTACAAGGCGGTTTTTCGTGACAACAGGGGCACGTGTAAGGACAATCGGTATGCTCTGCCCTTCTTGAGAATCTTTTCTTACAACTCTCGCAAAAAAACTGACATGCAAAAACTGATGTTAAGCTTATAATTACATTAAAGTGATTGTTTTCCATTATTAAATTAATTATTTCCCTGCTTTCATTTTTTGGACCCTCAAAGTATAAAGAACTGCCTTTTCGATTATTATAAATAGTTATTTTATAATCTTTTAAATATGTTTGACATTTTACGACATCATTATAAGTCGCACCATTACTTAAATTTATTCCCACAGCGTCACAAAACATAGCCACTTTATTTTTGCTATATGGTAAACTATGTTGTAATAATCGTAAATCTTTGGCATTTTTTTTATGAGCTATTGCTATTAACAAGGCTCTAGCTAGACAGTGATTATCAGTATTAACTATTTCAATGATACCCTTTCTTCTTCTACAAAACTCATCGTATGAAATACCTTGTAATTTAGAATATCCCGAACCCTTTGGTATGCGGACTCTGATAATTTCCATGGAAAGCGCATCGTTTGCGAAGAAAGTTGCATTGCTCTGTAGTACCTTGCCCATTACGCTCATAACTACTTCCCCTGATAACTGATCCCTTCTTCTAAAACTTATTCCAATTGGCTTTTCAGGGAATTGAGAATTTCTTACAGTTATTCCTACGATGTCTTCTTGTAGAAAATTATGTGTGACATATCCTAACAGTTCTTCTACAGCATTCTAAAATAAACAGTAAAGAAAATAAAGATCGGAAGTTATAATAAAATTTTAAAGTTACCTGAATATCCACAATTGGATTGGATAGTGATGGTAATTTTAATTTAAAATTGATTGTACGACCTTCTGTATTAAACCTTTTTACAGTTTGCAAATAATCCTCAACTATATTAATATGTTTGAAGTTATTTGATCCACCAATTTGATCTTCAGATAGATTATTACACATTTCATTGAAGAGATTTAATTCCTCATCCGATAAAGTAGCGTTTTCTTGTACAACTTTATCTATTATAATATCTTTTAAACGACGCATTTCTTCTTTATCGGAAAAATTTCCATTCTTGTGCATGTTTAGCCTGGCAGCAATACCCTCTAAATTATTTTTCAATTATAGCTATTTATTAAATATATTTTTAAATATTCTACAAACCTTCATTAAAATTATTCGAACTTCTACTTTGGAGTACATCTAATTTATTACACATTTCATTGAAGGTTTTTAATTCATCAGCTGATAAAGTAGCGTTTTCCTGTATAACTTTATCTATTATACTATCTTTTAAAATCCTTATTTCTTCTTCTTTATCAGAGTATTCTCTATTCTTGTACATATTTAGCAGGGTAGTAACACTATATTCTTCTAAATAAGTACGTAACAAAATATTAAAATTAATTTTTCAATTTTATAACTAAATGTTAAATACATTTTAAACATTTACATACCTTTATTAAAATTATTTGCACCTCTAACTTGAAGTTCAGACAACTTAAGAATTGGTAGGTCCATTTTGAAGTTGCAGCTGAATTGGTTTAAGATGAATAAGGTCTAAGTAAAAAAACACCCTTACTTATATTTAGTTTGAGGGCTTAACTTATCCCCACCCTTCTTCAAAGATTCAGGTAAACCGCATGTTAATATTTTAAAGGGAGTCTAATCAAACAAAATAAGTATATAGATTTTATAAAATATTTTAATCAAATTATAGGTACTGATATAAAATTATAAACATAAATCACACTACATTATATACAAAAAAAATCTTAAATTAAACTTAACTTATAATTACAAACATTTAAAAATAAATATAAAATTAAACTTTAAACAATAAACCTATTACTGTGAAGAGATTTTTCCAAACCTTCATTGATTTTTGAAAGCGTAAATATTTTAAACTTCAGATACATCTCTTGTATGCATCTGGAATCTTGGTAATCGTCGAGATTAATAAATTTAAACAGTAATTCCTCACTAAGTTTAAAAATTCGATGATTCATTAGTTCTGTGTACACATACAAAGTAAAATTAAAAAAGTTGTTGTTATTATTGATTAATATCAATCTACGGTAAAAAAATTCATTGAACACGACTAAGCGTCGAAGGTCCTCGATTTTTAAGACTAATATTTTAACAGCCTTATGATCAGTAATTGTACATACATTATTATAAGAATGAACAACATATGTGTCCATTTTATGCATGAATGTGCAATTATTTATCATACTGTTTACTATCTGGGGTATTAGCTTTAAAAATACCCCGAAACCTTCACTCTGAAATTTTACACCGTGATCGATATTATTCTTAGGGCACAGAATTAATGTTTTCTCGAAACCATTATAGGGGTCCAAACCGACACGCACAGCGTATTCCCGATTTAGAGGATAAACTTCTTCAAGGAGGAGACGCAGTTTCTCCTCTTCGACCTCCATTTTCTCCTCCATGCCTATCCGAAACTTTTCGGCACAGACCGCGCTATCAATTAGGCGAAGATCTCGCTCACTGAGATCCATAGCTGGGAGGTTTTTAAACGGATCTTCTTCTTGTTTTTCTTCTTCTTCTTCGCTGTCACACACACTTAGATCTATATAAGTGACATTTTTTAACGACTCTTCTTTTTCTTCTTGTTCTTCTTCTCGTTCTTCTTCCTCCTTACAGGGAACTACTTCGTTCTCATTATAACTATCTGCTGTAGATTCATCAAAAAGATCTTCTAAATCTTCCAGGGCTACCGGTTGCAACTCCATGTTCGCTGAATCGAGAATGTCCATTGCGAAATCATTGAACAAGTCCATACTTGTTTCGTCATTTATTAGTTCCATGATGGAATTATTTAGTACACTTGAACCACTAACAAAACTACGCATATTTAATTTTAAATTAAGTTTAGAACTAGTATGTTCGAGGTATAAACTAAATTGGTTAGAGTAAGTGTAAAATTTTTCTTTTAAAGAGCCCCAAAAATCCCCCACCCATTTCCCAAAAATAGCACCCTCTATACGAAAAATTTCGCCCTTCAAGTATTAAGCATTCCGACAAATGAAAAAACTTATTTAAAAAAAATGGATATATGTAGTTAAATGAAAGAAATATAAGGTCTGTTAGAATGCACCTTTAATCCCACAGGTGTAATGTGGCTTAAGATGCACAAAATAGCCGCCCCAGAATATACAATAGAGGTTAAAAAGATTGATATATGTAGTTAAATGAAAGAAATATTACATAAACGAATTAAATTAGGCATGGCGTGTTAGAATGCACCTTTAATCCCCCCAGGTATAATTTGGCTTAAGATGCACAAAGTATCCGCTCCAGAATATGCAATAGAGGTTAAAAATTAATCCCGCAGGTATAATTTGGCTTAAGATGCACAAAGTAGCCGCCCCAGAATATACAATAGAGGTTAAAAAGATTGATATATGTAGTTAAATGAAAGCAATATTACATAAACGAATTAAATTAGGCATGGTCTGTTAGAATACACCTTTAATCCCACAGGTGTAATGTGACTTAAGATCCACAAAGTAACCGCCCCAGAATACACAATAGAGGTGGGAACAACTCAACCATCGTTATCACCAACCACCCAAAATACACAATAGAGGTGGGGGCAAGTCATCCCTCATTGTCAGGTATGCCGCAGGTGTTCATTTTGAAAAAAGGAGGAGTGGGGGCAAGTCAAGGGCTACTACTTACTGGTATTCCTATTGCAGGACCCTCATGGGAACAATAACCCAGGGTATGGAAATAAAAATATAACAAGAAATTTAGGAATACTCCCAATTAATTTAGGCCCCGCAAACTTACAACGAACAGAACATACCTTAGTACACCATGTATATCTGGATCCATTGTATATGGAATATAATAAATTAAATAAGCAAAATGATTACTTAATAAGTTTAGTTGTAAACAACTCAAAATATACAAAGGGTTCTGAGAATTATATTAATATTTTAAACTATACACGTATCCTAATATCTGAAAAGATAAATAATATTTATTTGGGAGCACACATTAGTAGAAGAACAAAACGAGGTGTGATAGATGGTCTTGGTTCAGTAATTAAAATGATAACCGGAAACTTAGATGCTTCCGACGGAAAAAGGTTCAATGCAATTCTGCAACATTTGGAAGAAAATGAGAATAATCTAATAAATCAGATTAACATGAGATATAGTGTTACTACAGAAGTTATTAAAAAATTCAATGCTACCCTGAAAACTATCGAACATAATGAAATAATTTTAAAATCTAAAATTATGCAAGTTGTTCTGTTGTTCTGAAAAGACAATTAGAAAATCAAAATATTTTATTTGTAAAAGATTTATTTAACCAACTTATTATTTTATATAATTCCTTGCTGCGAATGTTTGAAAATATTGAAACTTCGTTAACATTTTGTAAATTGGGAATAATGTCAAATATTATTGGTCCTGAAGATTTATTTGCTGAAATAAAAAGGGTATCAACTCATTATAAATTTCAAATACCATTTGATTTAAAACTGGAGAACATTATGGCTTTCGAATCAATAATTAAAGTAAATTGTAAAATTGAAACTTCAAGAATTACATACTTTCTTTCGTTTCCAATAAATTATGAAACCAAATTTGAACTATATTATTTACTTCCAATACCAACAAAGTACGAATCTGAGTATGTAACTATTATCCCATATATTAGATATTTATTGAAATCAAAAAATGAAATTTTGCCTCTTGATCAGTTGTGTACAGCTGTTAACAATGAATTTCAATGTTCCTCAACTCTGCTCAATAACAACCTAGCAGAATGTGAAAGGGAAATTGTAAATAATGGAGATTCAAGAAAATGTCAGTACACCTCTCTTCATATTAAAGAAAATCACTTGGAATCGATTCCTATTATCAATCAATATTTAATTGTGTTTCCTACTGAAGACGTAATAAAAATTGAATGTCAAAACGAAGCTCAAACAAAACAACTTCATGGAATCTACTTAGTTAATCAAGGTGAATGTCACTTGTACTTCCGGAAAAAATTAATACAATCCAATGGTAGCAGCCGGGCTAGTCCACTAATTATCGACAGCAGCCCACTACAATTGACGAAATCGAATTATACGGGATTGGCAATCAACCTGAAGAAATTAAACTTAGAAGAACTCTCTGCACTCCAACCTATTCCAGTTATCAGTGCATCATCAAATTTAACAGACTTAAATGTTTGGACTCTGACTTTATATTTAGTGGTATTCGGTATTGGACTTTATTTTATTATTCGATGGATACTGGAGAAGAAGAGGAAAGTAAATCCACCACCAAAGATGGTTATTCCACTCCAGGAAATGGGACCTTCCAACTTTTGTCTTCCAGGAGAAGCCAAACTCTAAGGGGGGAGGAGTTACCTAGCCACTAGTTTTGTCTTTGTAAGAATAATTTCAATTTTGTATTCAATAAAATTTGTTTTTAAAAAATAAGTATTCCAAGCGAGTTATTTAAGTTACATATATTCATCTAATAATTTTTTTTGCGCAACAAAAATTCGATTATTATTCGTACATTGGCCCCATATCATCACATTATAAGACATATGCGAGTATGCCAGGCTGTAATAAACCTTTAGTAAACATTTTGTAGGTAATTATTTTTTTAATTTTAAAATAATGATAGTCTAGAATCAATAAAAATTCCGAGAAATTTTGTATCGGTTTTCTCCAAGTTAAGCAAGTCGCGTTACTTATTTTTATGGAATTGTATAACAACCGCGTTTTACTTTCATTCAAAAGAAGTCTATTTTTGTTACACCAGGTTTTGACTTAATTGTTACAATTATCAACATTTTGCTGTAACTCTTTTACAGTTGACGCAAATATAGCAATGGATGTATCATCCTCAAAATTTACTAAAAATCCATCGATTATGTAGTTACTTAGGTCATTTATATAACATCAAAAATATAATGGTACCTTGACCAACTCCTAGATCAACATTGTGCATATCAGACGTTTGTTTATCAATTTTTACAAATAATTTTCTGCCACTAATAAATGACAGAAGTACATCAAGATATTTGCCGCGTATTCCCATGGCGTATTATTTGTTTCCTAAGATATCCCGGTCGACAATATCGAAGGCTTTCGATAAGTCATAGAATACCGCCGCGAAATAGTAGTTTTTGTCTAATTTTTAGTTGACATAGCTGAGGAATTATGTTGCTACAGTTTCGGTCGACCTTCCTCTTCTGAAGCCATGTTGACAGTCACTTAGTATCCCGAACTTTCCAACAAAGTCATTGATTTTTCCGCGCATATATTCGAATAATTTAGAGATGATGCTGGTAACAGAGATGGGTCGATAATTATTAGAGTCACTTTTGTCACCTTTTTTTAAAATAGGACAAACACATAGTACTTTTAAACTACAGGGGTATTTCCCGTGATATATGAACATATTCATTAAGTATGTACAGTAAAGGTTTGGTTACATCAGAAGTATGTCAACTTGCAGAAATTTGGATAAATGTTTATAAGTATTTGGTGGTAAAAAATTCCTTATATCCAACTTGATTATTTATTTATAGTTATGCTACATGTTTCGCGGGAAACTTCCAGCATCATCAGGCAACTGCTAAAATTGTTATACCACTTTGAATCGTCCGGATTACTCGAGCGGAGATTTTATCTGGTCCAGAGGAGCTTTTTAGTTTTAGTTTTTTTAATTGCAGATTTAAAATCTTCCTCAGTAATGTCATCCATAACGAATGAGTTGTTCTGCATTTCTTGATAGGTGCCAGTGTTTGTGGTAACTTTGGGGGAATTGTTACGCATGCGTTCAGCGGCGTGTGCGAATTGAGAAGCAAACATCCACATCAGCTTCATGGGTAGTTCCTCTCATATGATTTTGCTATTATGTTTCAGTTTTTCCTAAGTCATTATTTACTATTTTCCATATTTCGCTATTTTTATTTTTCGCCTCATGAATTCTTCGGTTATAAAAGTCTTTTTTATATTCTGAATTAGTTTCCTGTGTTTCGTCTTCTCATTTTTGTATGTCTGGACTTGGGTAGCATCATTATTAGGGTTGATTTCATTAATTTAATGGCTCATTAAATAAATAATGAGCCATTAAATATCTTTAAAAAGAGTGAGTTTTTTATTTTAATATTAAATACTAATTAATTAATTTTAGATGGATCTATCACATATTAATTTGATTTCATTAAATAAAAGTTTACGTTTCGCACTGGAGATACGAATTTCGTGGGTTGTCCAAGATTTGCTTCGTTATTCTTGTAGGTTTCTACTTCTTGAATCTTTATGTCAGTGTTTGTCTTTATGTGAGGTTTCGAATAAAATTGCTGAATGATCAGATATGTGTGGGTTAAAGACTACACAGGTAGATGAGCTCAAATCAGTACATAAATAATCAATTTGAATTGCAGATACCAGTTGGTGAATATCCTGGTAGGTTCGTTTACCTTGTTTGTTAGTGAGAACGATTCGAACAAATCTTTCTCAGTCGATCATCTTCTTTTGATTTTATTATGCAATTAATATTTAGGTCAACTCACAATACAATATTGGTGCTTCTACTTATTATGTCAAACATTGTGTCGAAGAATGTATCGAGGTTGAGGTCGGAGGTCTATAAATGCAAATAATGCAAATTTTGACATTATTCAATTTTACCATTAATGCGTGATACATTCGATATCCATTTCAATAGATTTTTTGTTTTTTGTTAATATAATTTATTTCAGTAGTATGTTCATCTCTACAATAAATTAAAATACCCCCATGATATGATTATGACGAGTAAATGATGCTATTATTTGTTATGAACATTGTGCCAAGTTTCTGTTAGAACCAACACATCAGGCCGATATTCGTTTCGTTGTGTCCTCAACACAACATACGTATAAACAAACAATATGTAATATGCATTTTTTGTAATATGTAGAGTATATTATTTAAGCATGTATTTAATTAGGATAAGACCATATCATTTAAGATTGTATTCAAATAGGATTAGCCCAGACAAGACTAGATTAACTAAATAAGAATATTAGGGTATTTACCCTTCACCATTTTAATGGAATTTTCCATTAAAATGGTTTATGGTTATACCACAGTATAAATAACTACCAGTAGCGACACTCTCCAGTGTCTAACCTAGTACCATTTCTATGGTGCGTATCTGGTACCATTGATTTTAGAACTGCAAATTACAAATGTTGACATTTCTCTATGATCAAAATAATTTTAAAGGCGTCGCCATTTGAATTTAAAAACCGTAATTAATGTAATAATTGATGAAAACTGTATATTATTACATTTAAGCTTGTCAAAATCATTAAAAACTTCAATTTTAATGAAAACGTTGCAAATGTTATGGTAAGAAAAAGTGATGTAAATTTAAATTTGCCGCGTGCGTATCTGAGTATACATATATATATATCGTCAAGGTCACCAAAAATTGTCCCTTCAAATAACATGTAATTTGCATGAAGTGTCGCTACTGGTAGTTGCCTATACTGTGGTTATACTTTACACTTTGAAATATTTTTAATCTTCTATTTATTTTAATGTATTTATATTTTGCTTTATTAGTTAATAGCTTAAAGAGGAACCCTTAAGGCCATTAGAGCTTATCCATTTTATGGTTCCCGCTATTAAACTTTGTATTTTATTGCGGTCTTTACAAATTATGGGATTTATCAATAATTCCCAGATAAACATCACTATCCCTTACTTAAGTACCAATAAACCAATTGTCCCTTGCATTCAAATAAAACCCCATCTGAAGTCCAAAATTCCCCAATAACCAGAAAATTAAAAATCCCCTTCCACAACAATTTTGAAGACCAACTTGGAATTTGTTAGATCTAGGTGGAGTCTAGTCAGTCTCTGGAGTTTCATCCTTCGTAGGGAAAACACCTAACATTTAAGTCTCCGAAAATAAACCTACTGTACAATTTTAAAGTGTAATAAATATTTAAGTGTCGCGAGTCTTGTTTGTTTCTCATCGTGGTTGATCAACTTTCTTTACCGAAAATTACCCACAAAGTCTTGGCACGGGTGAAACAACTCATAGCCTAGGCCAAGCATACCTGACGTCGTCATTCCGAAAGGGGTTACAACAATAATTTGGTGACAGCGAATTTTTCGGACGCGTTATTCTGTCGCGACCACACCTGCCGATTTCAACAACTTTGGAAGAAGAAAAGAAGATCCAGAACCACAAGGCAATAAGAAGCTGAAGAAGATGAAATTGATGTAAGTCGTTTTAAAATTTTTACATTTTCGCCATTTATTGTTAAATTGTGTCTGTGTTTATTCTTACATTGCTTTGCTGATAATAATTAAATTTATTTATTAAAAATAAATTATACTTCATTGAAATACTTTAAAGTATTAACAGATCATATTAATAACGTAACTAAACTAATTTTAATCTAAATCAAAATGGCGGAAGTACCACCACCTTTTATTATCCAATATCCGGAAATAGTAACGCATAAAGCTTATCTCGACCTTATCACACCTTTTTCGGGTAGTAAACCGGAAGAACTAGAATCTTTTCTTATGCAATGTGAAGACGCTTTAGACGACATTGAATCTGATGAAGAAAGAGGTAGATTCATTGGGCGACTAATAAGTGGTAGAATCAAGGGAGAACCACTTATATTATAGAGCAAATTATCGAGGCAACCATCAAAATTCAAATTATTCAAATATTTCAAATTTTCGTAATCAGTCACAAAATTCGTATAATAATAACGGTAACAATTATCAAAACGGTCAATTTAGAAATCAAAACTTTAGCCCTAGGCATACACAAAATAATGGTCCACGTAACAATAGAAATAATAGTCAACCTCGAAACGTTCATTTTAACCAAAATAACCAATATCGAGATCGAGATCAAAATGCATTTGCAAATACATCTTATCAAAATAATAATAATGCAAACGGAAATTTTCAAAATCCGAACCAAATTTTAAATGTTAATCCAAGCGACTCTTTTCAAAATCAGGGAAACGCCAATCCCTCGGTTCAGCACGCGAATGCGAGGAGCAATTAAGTAAGAGAAGATAAGATAAGATAAGATAAGATTTATTATGATAAAAAACATCAGCTTTACACTGACAATTACATCGTCTTAAGTTTAAACATAATACACTAAATTAAAACTAAAACACATATATTGGGCACATAAAATCACTAATGTCAAATGTCAATACCTACTTAAAAATTAATTGGGTTGATTGTGCTCATAATCGAAAAAGTACCTACATATGTTAAAAAATCACAACACAAAATTTTGGTACATATTAAGTATTTACGAAAAATAGTTTTTTCTCATTTCAGTTTTCTTGTAGATGCATTGACTATATAGCTTATCTTTTAGAAAGTTTTTAAATATGTTTAAGCTGGATGCTTTCACTGACTCTGGAATACTATTATATATGTTTATGCCTGCAAAATGTGGTGAAGTTGTCGCAAATTGGTGTTTGATTGGTGGTATTATCAAATGGTTTTTCTGACGTGCCGTGCAACTTCCGAAACTAACAATTATTATCATTCTGGCATAATTAATTCAATTAATAACGATGTAGCTAATAATAATTTTCAACAATATAATATGTCGGAAAATTCAAAATACAACAATCAATCTAATTTAAACAATAATAGTCATAACTTGGTTAGAAATAGGAATAATTTTAGGGATATTTCGGGAGAGGTAGACAATAAGGGATTAGCTATGGCGGCTCAGGTATCTAATCTCTCGAATAATTTAGCAATAGGTCATTATAGAGTAGGTCTAGACGCTCCGAAACAGGAAACGGAAATTTTAGCTATGGCGAATAAAAGTGTACCTGCTAGGTCGTCTGGAAACGTAGGTAATAAGTTAGGGTATTTAACTTACATTAAAAGTTTAAAAAACAAAAGTAATAATAATAATGTTAGTAAAGAATATAATAATAATTTGGTAGCTAAGAAAGCTAATTTAAATAAAGAGTATACTATAATAAATATTCCTGAAGATTATTTAGATAATGATAACAATTATAGGCTTAGTAATATTTTTAGAAATAATAATACAATTAAGGCAAATGAAAATAATAATAATAAGCAAAATGAATTAAATAATAATGAAGTTAAAATTAAAGATAATCATATAAATGACGAAATTGTTGAAAATATAATAATTAATAATAGAAATATTAGGAATAGTCTAGAAACGATAAATATAGGAAATAATAATTATCAAGTAAATAAATCCGTGAATAGTAATAATATTGACGTTGTATTTTTAAATTTCAAGGAAAATGTAATAAAAAATAATTATTCCAAAATGATAATAGACACAGGAGCTCAAATAAGCTTAATTAAGTATAAAAAAGTTGAAAATGTAGATTTAATAAATACAAATAATATAAAGACATTAACGGGAATTAAAGAAACCAAATAGATGCGTTAGGAACTATTTTAGCTCAGATTAATATAAAAAAAATCTGAATTACATATTAAAGTAAATTCTAAAAAGTTAGCAGATGGAGATGCGTTCTGTGACAAACAGAAACTCAATGAATCACTGTACATTAGCGCTTGTTTAACAAACGTTAAAAATAACGAATGCTATGTAAATATATTGAACATTTCTGAACACCATCATGTAATCAAAGTACCTGACATTAAATTAGAACCTTTAAATTCATCAGATACTATATATTCTTTTGGTACAAGCCTTAACTTTAGCGACTTTCAAAATAAATTATCAAAAATAAAAGAAATAATTGGTCAAAATAAACTAAACTCCGAAGAATTAGAAACCATAACTGAAATTTGCACTAAATATTTAGACATAATTCACCTTAAAGATGAAAAATTAACAACAACTAATGCCGTGCAACACACTATAACAACCTTACCAAACAAACCGCCCACGTATATAAAACCTTATAGATTGCCACACGCTCATAAGGAAATAATTAATACAACAATTCAAGAAATGTTAGAAGACGGTGTTATCGAGCATAGCAAGTCTCCTTATAACGCTCCACTTTTACTGGTACCTAAAAAACCGGACAAGGACGGAAAACAGCAATGGCGTATAGTGTATAGTAGTCGACTTCCGAAAATTAAATGAGATAACGGTGGCTGATCCATTTCCACTTCCAAATATTAATGAAATTTTGGATCAACTCGGCAAATCAAAATATTTTTCCACGTTAGATTTGGCTTCTGGTTATCATCAGATCCCGATGAACTTTGATGACGCCGAAAAAACAGCTTTCAGCACAGACTTAGGTCATTTTCACTTTAAAAGAATGCCATTTGGTCTAAAGAATTCTGGCGCTACATTCCAACGCCTAATGAATAACGTGTTAATTGGATTACAAGGTATTAAATGCTTTGTCTACGTCGATGATGTAGTCATTTATTCCGTAACACTGCCAGAACATAAAGTTAAACTGTGCGAAGTATTTGATAGGTTTAGAGAATAAATTTAGAAAAATGTAATTTCTTGAGAAAAGAATGTAACTTCTTAGGTCACATAATTTCTGAGGAAGGTATCAAACCCGACCCGAATAAAGTCATAGCTGTCAGGAATTTTAGAGCACCTTCAACCGTTAAAGAAATCAAATCATTTTTAGGCCTAGTTGGATACTATAGGAAGTTTATCAAAGATTTTTCTAGAATTGCAAAACCTTTAACCGAACTGACGAAAAAATCAGTAAAATTCTTATGGTCACCTGAATGTCAAATAGCTTTCGAAACATTAAAATCCGCTATATCTTCACCACCAATTCTGGTGTACCCCGACTTTTCCAAGCGTTTCATAATAACCACTGACGCAAGTAAATATGGGTTAGGAGCAGTTCTATCACAAGGTGAAATTGGCTCAGATCTTCCAATATCTTTTGCAAGTCGAACTTTGAATAAAGCCGAATCAAATTATTCAACAACTGAAAGGGAAATGAAAGCAATTTTATTCGGAATTAATCACTTTAGACCGTATGTCTATGGCCAAAAGTTTACAGTCGTAACCGATCACAAACCGCTAGCACAAGTTTTCAAGGTGAAAGATCCAGGTAACCGTTTAACAAAGTACAGATTATCGTTAGCCGAGCATGATTTAGAAATAGTGTTTAAACCAGGAACATTAAACTCCAACGCCGATGCTCTCAGCAGAATTTATACAATTGAAGCCGGAAACGAAATGGAATACTACGAATTCGAAGAGCACATCAAAAACAACATCATAATTAATCACAATGTCGAGGAATCTTTAGAACCTGTTATGAATTTTAACGAAAACATATCGATAACTTTATTTTTACCTCAAAATTTTGATACCAGTTCCGAACTCATGTCAATCTTAGACGAAAAATTTAACTTAAATTACATGTTTAATATTTTAAAACCCAAAATTGGTGATGTAATTGTCTTAGATAATCGCGATAGTAAATTAAATAATAAATTATTTTGTATTATTCATAAAGAATTTGAATACGATAATAATGATTACGAACACATTTGGGACGGAATCAAAAAGTTAAAAACCGAATTAGATAATAACTTAGTTACAAAATTCAATTTACTTCGGCTAGAGGATAAAGGTAGAGTTAAATGGAAAAAAATTAGAATATTCTTTAGATATTTAATTAAAGGCGTAGAAATTACAATTTTCAATAATACAGAACCTAATAATAATTTAACAGATCAGCAAATAACTAAAATAATTAAAGAATTTCACGATACGCCACTAGGCGGTCATCAAGGATTACAAAGAACCTATAATAGAATCAAGCGATTAAAATAAATGGACTAATATGAAGAATGACATAAAAAATTATATTGACAAATGTGAAAGTTGTCAAAAGAACAAACTCACTAGCAAAAATACAAAAATGCCTATGGTAGTAAGCAGCGTAGCAAGTAAACCATTTGAACGTGTATTTTTGGACATAGTTGGACCAATATCAATGAGCGAAAATGGAAATACATATATCCTGACGTTTCAAGACGAGCTAACAAAACACGTTGAAGCTATTCCAATTCCTAATCAAGATGGTGAAACAGTAGCTCGAGCATTTGTCAACAATTTTATTTGTAAATACGGTATTCCTGAAACATTACTCACAGATCAGGGAACTAATTTTCTAAGCGAAGTCTTCAAGAATACATGTAAATTGCTGAAATTAAAACAAATCCAGACAACAGCATATCATCCCCAAACTAATGGAGCGCTCGAAAGATCACACCGCACCTTAGCCGAATATCTTCGTCACTTCATAGAAAGCAGTCAAAACGATTGGGACATCTACATTCCCACAGCCATGTTCACTTACAATACCACTCCACACAGTGCCACTAATTGTATTATGCTCTTGCTCAGGATTAATAATTAGTAGTAGGTCCCGCTGGATGTATCGATGTCACTCTCTTTAAAGCTTTTTTTCCCCTCTAAAGAAGTGGGAATAGGCCTCGGTGGTCCCTTCTCCAGTACAGATATCTCATTGTTTTTCTGGAGTGTACCGTGTCACACGTGAATAGGCAGAAAAAAGATGGAAAAAACAAGAAATCAATCACTAAGTAGTGTTAGTGATAGTGATAGAGAAAATGAATTTCATTTGGTTAAGGAAATTAGGAGAATGAAAAGACGGTTAAAGAAATTGCAGAAGAAGACGAAATTGCAGAAAAAACGTAAGTTTTTTGTTTGTTAATTTCGTTTTTAATTTGTTAATGGTATTTTTTGCGATTTTATAAACGTTTAAAGTAAAATTTATAGTTATTTTTATAATCGCTCGCATATTATTTAAATTGAATTTAAAAAATTATAAGAAGACAAAGCAGCGGAACACGTATTTTTCAGTGATAAAAACGCTTACATAGCTTAAGCACAGAGCGCAAGCTGAGCTTGCATATCTTGCAGATGTTAGGTGTTGATGGAAGGAGGTACGATTAGACAAACAAATAAAATGTACTAATACTAAAGGTCTATTTATGCAGACACATTTAACATTTATGATTTATCATTTAAGATTTATCATTTATAATTTATCACTTAAGGAAAAGAGGTGGATTTATGCACTTCAGATTTAAGATTTAATATTTAACAAACAAGAGCGCTGATTGGTCCAAACAGGTCAATAAGTTCCATATTCCCTTGGTTTCTTTACGTAAATCAATTATTTTAAGGAAATTTAAGGCAATTTTAGGTTAGAGAATTGAGTCGATTTATGCAGCACAATTTATCATTTAAAAATTTAAGGATTTAACATACAACCAATAAAATAGTGGTTTTCATGTCACGTGACGATTTATCATTTTAAATTTAAAAGATGAAAATATTCATCTTTTTAGCGTTCTAAACTTTAATTTCATACATAAACTAGACAACCCATGTTGCACGTATGTTGGTACCTTTGCTTTTTAAGATGTATTTTGTGATGAAAAGAGTGATACGTGCACGCACATGTTGTTCTAAATTAATTAATTACACAATTACAATTTAAATTTGCTAATTAATTAACAATTTAAATTAAATTTGTTTTTGTTGTTAATATGTATATTGTATAGGTAAAAATAAAAAGGGTGTATTCCAAAGGTTTATTTTTAAAATAAAAAATAAATAAAAAAAAGTGCGTTAAATAACGGTTGGAAAACAATAGCATCGATTTTAAATTCCACTCCGGAACTGTGTACCAGAAGGTGGTGCAATTTAAGAACACGGTATACTGCAGAGTTACGTAAAATAAAAAACGTACCAAGTGGTAGTTCGGGTACCACCAGACCCCCATGGTACTTAATGGATGCGATGGGTTTTCCCAAAAAATATGTACATACACGCAGGTAAATATTAATACTTAATTATTTGATGATTCGAGTCTGTTGATTAATAAAGAAAAATACTTAATACTTTTGTGTACATTTATGAGATACTTTACTTATAAAGTTATATGTATTTGTAGATCAAAGGGTAACGTAGGAAATAAGCCCAAATCTCCAACGAGATCTCCAACAAAAAGCGGACCCATCCCATCTACATCGACCTCGCCGTGGGATTCTTTATCCGAGTTATTAAATACTGATCCGGAAAGAAAATCAGAAGATGAAATAAATATAGAAGAAGCAGAAAACAGTGAACATCCACCATTAGCTACTTCAACCCCATTACCTACTTCAACCCCAATACCTACTGAAGTTCCGACATTGGGAGACCTAAGAAATGAGCTTCCCAAGAGAAGAAGAAGTAAGCAGCCTGAGAACATCCCACCATCGATGATAACGGCATTCAAAGGAATTACTTCGTACATTGAAGCAAAAAAATATCAGGTATCGCCGGCGCCGCGTACCGATTTTGATATTTTGGGAGAATGGATTACGGAGAATTTGAAAGAAATAAAATCTACTGCAGTTCAACGGGAAACCCAAAAAAAAATTGTTGATCTTGTACTAGACGCTAGAGATGCCGACGATATGTTAAATGCTTAAGATTTTTTTGATTATTTTTTTGATTATTTTTTTTATAATTAAGTATTATTTTATTTTATTTCAAAACCAAAATTTTATTTTGATTTTTTATATTTTATCATTTTGTTTTTTTTTTATTTTACTACATTTTTATTTTTTTTAATAAAATTTTTGATGTACTATTTGCAAGAGTATTTATTTTGTCCTTAAATAAATATTCATTATCATACTTTTTGGATAAATTAAAAAGGTAGTTCAATTAAATTTTAAAAATAACTTAAGAAAAATTAAAGTGTTGATTTTTCGTTATGTCTTGTTACGAACCCTAATTAAAAATAGTTATCAACCTACGCCAGCATGAAAAACTACGAAATTTTCGGACTTGTTTTCGGTGTTTTGAAATAACTTTGAAATGGTAAAAGTTCTATAAAATATATTTAATATACATCTTTATAAATTTATAAATTAAATTTGAAAAACAAGTAAACTTATAAGAAAAATCGGATAAGTAATAGATAAATAGAACTGGCCCGTTTTCGTCATTGCAGCGTGCATTAATTATTATCAATAAAATTTGCGGTTCTTGCGGCTAAACCCATGCAGTGCCCATGCACGTGTATCAATCCGAAATCGAAGTTAATAGTAAACAATAGGGTATAAGCTCCGCCTAAATGGCGTACGAATATGCGCAGCTTGCAAAAAATGCTGTAAAATTTATGCCGTAAGATTTAAGAGATGAAGATAAAATTCTCTTACACCATAAATGATAAAACTTAAATCTTAAATTTGGTGCATGTACGGTCCGATTTAAAAGCATACGTTTATTTCTTAAATCTTAAATGATAAATCTTAAATGATAAATGATAAACCTTAAATTTGTCTGCATAAATAGACCTTAATACGTTTTACATTTTAAATACTAAAAAATTGGGTACTATAAGATACTCAAACTTAAAAATGTAATAATACGCTTTACATTTTATACCTAAGTACCACAAATAATAAATGTAATAATACGCTTTACATTTTAAGAGAATAAAAAATATAGATGTAATAATATGTTTTGCATCTTATACATATTTTTTAAATAGAAATGTATAATACGCTTACATTTCATTTTCTCTCAACAGTGTAGATATTCTGCACTAGTTATCATTCTATGTAGTGATACAAAAATGTAATAATACGTTTTACATTTTAAGAGAATATATAAAAATATAGATGTAATAATACGTTTTGCATCTTAAACATATTTTTAAATAGAAATGTATAATACGCTTACATTTCATATTCTCTCAACAGTGTAGATATTCTGCACTAGTTATCATTCTATGTAATGATACAAGAATGTAATAATACGTTTTACATTTTAAGAGAATATAAAAAATATAGATGTAATAATACGTTTTGCATCTTATACATATTTTTTAAATAGAAATGTATAATACGCTTACATTTCATATTCTCTCAACAGTGTAGATATTCTGCACTAGTTATCATTCTATGTAGTGATACAAAAATGTAATAATACGTTTTACATTTTAAGAGAATATAAAAAAGTATAGATGTAATAATACGTTTTGCATCTTATACATATTTTTTAAATAGAAATGTATAATACGCTTACATTTCATATTCTCTCAACAGTGTAGATATTCTGCACTAGTTATCATTCTATGTAGTGATACAAAAATGTAATAATACGTTTTACATTTTAAGAGAATATAAAAAAGTATAGATGTAATAATACGTTTTGCATCTTATACATATTTTTAAATAGAAATGTATAATACGCTTACATTTCATATTCTCTCAACAGTGTAGATATTCTGCACTAGTTATCATTCTATGTAGTGATACAAAAATGTAATAATACGTTTTACATTTTAAGAGAATATAAAAAAATATAGATGTCATAATACGTTTTGCATCTTATACATATTTTTTTAAATAGAAATGTATAATACGCTTACATTTCATATTCTCTCTACTGTGTAGATATTCTGCACTAGTTATCATTATTTGTAATGATACAAAAATGTAATAATACGTTTTACATTTTAATAGAATATAAAAAATATATAGGTGTAATAATACGTTTTGCATCTTATATATATTTTTTAAAATAGAAATGTATAATACGCTTACATTTCATATTCTCTTAATAGTGTACACAAAATTGTAATAATTCGCTTTACAATTTATGTGTTCTTACAACAAATAATTCATACATAAATGTAGTAATACGCTTTACATTTATGGTATTAAATTGAGAAATTACAAGGAAGGTTCGGACGAAGGAAGCATAATTACCGAATCTGTTGAGGCGCCTCTAGATTCTGAAATTATGGATATTTTGGGACACAAAACAACTAATGAAGCGTCATCATTTTTGGCAAATGAAGAGGTTGTGTAGAAGTGGAAGGAAATTTTGGAAGCAGGATTATCAGAGGAGGATCTAAAAATTTTTCTCTGAGAAATATCCGGCGTCTATTAATTGTCCCTAAGTCAATGATCCAATTTTAAATGAGGCTTCATTGAACGTAACTAATATAAATCGAGATGCGAGAATTGTCAAGAAACAGGGCAAAGTTGCAATATGCCTATCAGCAATTGGTCAAGCAATATTCTCGATTTTGGAAAGAGAAAAAAAGGATTCTATGGATCTTACAAAATTGTCTGTTACTGGAAGGATGTTGGCAATCTTCACCATGATGAATCAAGTGTAAGAAGAACCCTCGTTCTTTCAGAGGTTAATGCAGATTGTACAAAAACTCCAAGGAAACAAAAGTTGATGAATTTTTATTTGGAAAAAAATTGGAGGATAAAGTTAATCAGACTAAAGCTTTAGAAAAAGCCTCAAAGTTATTAAAACCAAGGAACATCAACGTCCAACAAAAACATTACAAGAACAAAGGTAACACCGTTTCTTAAAAAAAAGAAACTTGAAGAACCCTCCTCGGAAGCTGGCCCCTCAAGGGGGTTTCCCTGAGGGGGGGGGGGGCGAGTAAGAGTTACACAGAGTTACAGGCAAGTGCTGAAGTGGCAATGGAACTTACAAAGATGGCCTCAACGAGTTCGGGACCGAAAGCAAAGACATTAAATGTAGGTATGTTTTGCTGGGCGGCTTAAGTTTTTTATAAGGAATTGTAAATTGATCAATTCTGATCCCATAATTTTATCTTGGCTTAAAGGTTACAAAATTCCATTTATTAATAAACCTGTACAAGATAACATTCCAAAATCCATTATATCTGATGCAGAAATGGAACATTACCAAGTATGCATAGATAAATTACTAAAAAAGGAGCAGTTTCAATTTGTACTTCAGAAGCGGATCAGTTTATATCTTCTATTTTTTTAGTCCCTAAAACAGAGTGCACCTATAAATTTATTCTTAATTTAAAAAATTAAATGTCTTTATTGAAACCGCTCATTTTAAGATCGAAGATCATATAGTCGCAGGAAACCTAATATACCGTAATTGTTATAAGGCAACTTTGGATGTACAGGATGCATATTTTACAATACTCATACACAAAGGTTATAAAAATTCATATTTAAAGACAAAATATATGAATCTATTGTTTGCCTTTTGGGATAAATATGGCTCCTTTTGTATTTACTAAATTGATGAAGCCAGTTGTTGCCTTTTTAAGGAATTTAGGATATGTTTCGGTAATATATTTAGACGATTTATTGTTAATTGGAGACTCATTGGACTTATGCTGTAGAAAAGTGGATGCCACCATGAAACTTTTCCTTATAAATGAACCCAAGAGTATAACTAGAATAACTGTCAATTTTTAGGGTTTGTTTATGACTAAAAAAAAAAAATATGCAAGTTTGCATACCCACTGAAAAAAGAAATAATATTCAATCTGAAATTAAGAAATTTTCATCAATAAAAGTATGCAAAATTATAGAATTTGCAAGTTTGATAGATAAACTTGTTTCAGTTTGCCCGGATATTAATAATGTACACGAAATCTTTCGAAAGGGCTAAATGTTTAGCATTGTAAAATGCCAAATATGATTATAAAGCAATGATAAGTATTCCACAAGACCTTTTTGATGATTTTTCATGATGGAAAAGAAACATTACTATCGCTACTAAACCAGATCGTCAATATAATTTTCAACTAGATATTTTTTCGGACGCTTTTTTAAGAGAATAGGGGGCATGCTGTAACAGCGTAAATTGCAATGGATTCTGGGATTCTAATGAAAGGAAGATGCATATAAACTATTTAGAATTTCTTTCTTCTTTTTTAACTTTTAAATGCTAAGGAATCACGAAATTGTCAGATTTTACTACGTATAGATCCTTTTTTCATTTATTTTAAGAACCTTGAAGAAAATTAGGACAGAAAAAGCACGAGGAATAATAGTAGTTTCAAACAGGACTACTAAACCATGGTAACCCTTATTTATATCTATGCTAATTTCAAAACCGATATTTTTTTGTCCAAGAATAGACTTTTTGTCTTTTTCCGATGGATCTTCTCACCCACTTTGGCGACAACTTACCCTGGCTTCGGGCATTGTTTCAGGCTAGCTTATAGAGACCACGGTGCACCACAGGAAACATTAGATATTCTTTTGTCTTCCTTATCCGATAGCTCTATAAAACAATACAATAGTGGTCTGAAAAAATGGTGAATTTTTTGATCAACTAAAAGAATTAGCCTTTCAAAGCTCAAATATCCAACATATTGGAATTTATGACAAAGGAGTTTAACACAGGAAGTTCTTATGGCACCCTTAACTCTTTAAGGTCTTCAATTGCTATACTCATGGGGCCAGGCATTGGGGATGACTTTAGGATCAAAAGTTTTTTCAAAGGTTTATATAGGCTTAGGCAAAATAGACCAAAATATAATGAAAATAGTCTTGGAATATTTTTTGTCAGAACAAGATATTGATTAATAAAACTTAACAATATTAAAACGTTTAATACTGGGTATAAAATATATATTCCAGACCGAATAAAGTTTTAAATAAAGTACAACCAATGCTAAAGGTTCCCGTACTTAAAGAAGGACGAATATGTACGGCATCTACTCTTGGCCATTATTTAAAGATGGCCACCAATATAAGGAGTTCAGAGGAACAATTATTCATGTCTTTTAAACAAACCTCATAAAGCGTATCCACATATACTTTAAGTAGATGGGTTAAAGATACCCTACATAAAAGTGGCATTGATGATGTATTTACAGCGCACAGTACAAGACATGCTTCTTCATCTGCGGGGTTGCGAATGGGGGCGTCAATTAAGACGATTCGTAGAGCAGCAGATTGGACTTCTTCCTCAGAAGTTTTTTATAAGTTCTTTAATCTTTCTCTGAACGAATTTCATAATGTGGTTATGAATTCCTAGTTTCGTTATAATTCAAAGTTGGTCTTGAAGTATGTACTGGAAAATATATTATTTACATAATAAAAATGTAACACCAATTTTTTGTTTTAATAATTTAGCCGCAAGAAGTACTTTAAACATCTACTAATTATTAATCCTGAGCAAGAGCATAATACAATTAATAGATTAAACGAACTTACCTTAAGTGAAGTTCTATCTTAATTGTATGTAGCTCTTGCGAATGGATTAATCCCCCCCCAAGGTATTATTTTTTGTTTGCTATTTATTTTAAGATAACAAATTTTCTAATGAAATAGCCCACCCTTAATAGGCGGCTAATTATTATGCTTTAAAGACAATGAGATATCTGTACTGGAGAAGGGACCACCGAGGCCTATTCCCACTTCTTTAGAGGGGAAAAAAAAGCTTTAAAGAGAGTGACATCGGTACATCCAGCGGGACCTACTACTAATTATTAATCCATTCGCAAGAGCTACATACAATTAAGATAGAACTTCACTTAAGGTAAGTTCGTTTAATCTATTAAATATACGCCTTTTGAATTAATATATGGAACACCAGCAACCTTACCATCAGCGTTAACGCAAGCACCGAAAACTCTTTATAATTATGATGATTTTATATCAAACTTAAAATATAAACTGAACCAAACCCATCTCCTAGCTAGAGAAAATTTGTCAAACTCCAAACAAGGATCCAAGAGACGATATGACAAGGATTCTAACGAAGTATCGTTCGATGTTGGTGACAAAGTTTTATTAAATAATGAAACTATAAAAGGAGGCCTTAGCAAAAAACTTTTACCACTGTGGAACGGACCATATGAAATCTTAAAAAAACACTCTTCTGTGAATTACACGATTAAAGTTAATAGGAAGCTAATGAAGGTTCATGCAAATCGACTTAAAATTTTTCAAGAATAACTCAATCAGTATTTATAATTAATAGAATTAAAGCAACGCCCCATATTCCTAGAAGTGTCACCTTTCCCCTGCCATTAAACTCAGAAAACGCTAACATTCTTACAAATTTAGTCGAGTTACAAGTCTATTATCAAAAGGAAAGAATTATGTTCATAATTAATATCCCTCTCATAGAAACATATTTATTTTCTGTATTTAAAATTAGCCCATTTCCTACTAAAATCGAAAACGATAACTATGCTTTAATCATGCCTAAATACAAAATTCTTGTAGTTGATGAAAATAAACAACAATATTTACAACTTTCAGAGAATGAACTAGGAAAGTGTAAAAAGTTAGATCTTGCTAAGTTTATATGCATTCAAACGAAACCAATCTTGTTCGCACACCGGGAACAAACTTGCGAAGTAAATTTATTTCAGAATTATATAAATGAAATACCAAAAAAATGTGATAAACATCTAGTTAAGTTAATGAACTCTATATTTTTACAATTGGAAAATCACAACACTTGGCTGTTTGTTATACCTAATATTGAAATAATTACTCTTAGTTGCACTCATAAAAGTACCCCAATTGATATAACATTAAAAGACACAGGCATGCTAACAATAAATGGTAGATGTAAGGATTTTGGCGGCTCAGTAATTTTACATACTCGCCACACGGTTCAAGGCAACATGTTACCTAGCCAATTCATACCTGCATTGGACATTTCCGAAGATATACGTAGCGAATTAAAGTCTAAAACTAAAATAAATATTTCTTCACTGGAGTTAAACCAAAACTATGTGCAAATCTCTACACACATAGACGATTTAAACATTGCAAGCCACAAACTCGACGACGTCATAAAGTTAACCAACCAGATGCACCTGGAAAATTCCTGGACTCAAACCGCATCAGAATTTTGGCCCTATGCATTGGTGATAGGCTTCACGACGTGGATAGCATACAAAGTGTTCCAGAAATGTTTCCCCACATACTCATGCCGCAGATTAGCAGCACGCCGGAGGAACCAAGGAATTGCAGCACCCGTGGAACGAAGAGCCTTACAACACGCACCGGTAGCACGCGTAGTCGTATATGAAGCACCACGCAATGAAGCAGCCGAACCATTTCAAGCATTTGAAGCACCAGATGAACCCATCATCGGCATCGAAGCCCCAGCAGTTTTCCAACCCAGAAGATCAGGAAGGTTATCAGAAAGAGCAGCACAAAGACTCAATAGACCTAATTAGAAAAAGGTAATCTGAAGTGAAAGTAAAAGTGCGCGAAAGTTTTTAGTGTTTATTTTTGCATTTGAATTTGTATCCTTGTATTTTTAATTTTTGTTTTTAATCTTCCTATTTTAAATATTTGTAATTGCATCTTAATTTGCATATTTTTATTTGATTGTATTTTAATTTTTGTATTTTAACCTCGTATTTTCAATTTTTACTTGTATATCATATATATATATATATATATATATATATATATAAGTTACCTACCGTTCACCCCATTCCCACGACATGGAGATCATCGCCGATCTTACGCAGCTTCATGCATGTGTGTGCTTAATCAGCCCTTTTAGTATTTATCTTTATTTTTCTATTCCTCTATTGTAGTCTGTAGATTAGGAAAGTTATATAAGCTTTAATTATTATAATTATTATTCATTCATATTGTCAGAGTAAAATTAGAATCAAAACTATTAATTTGTAACCGTTATTTTGTTGAGAATAAATAAAATCATTTTTAAATAAAACAATTGTGCTTCGAAGTTAATTAATTGGCGCAGTCGGTAGGATACCCTGAAAACAGTCAAGAGAATATTGTTGGTTTTTTCGTTTTTACGATTAACGGGGTTAGAAATCCAAGAAGATTCCAAGGCGGAACTCGAAGCTCTCCAAACATCGAGACACTCCGAGATTCAAAACTTTGGTACTCCAAGAAGATTCCAAGGCGGAACTCAAAGCTCTCCAAACATCGAGACACTTAGAGATTAAAAAAACTTTGGTATGACGTTGGAAATTTGGATGCTTATGTAAGTACAAAAATTGTTTTATGAAGTTTTGCTTTTTCTCTTGATGACCGAATTAACGGTAAATTTAAATATTAACTCTCAACCTAGTACTAGTGATCCACTTAGTAGTAGAGATCGTTCACGTTCACCTATTTCCCGACAAGACGAAATGGCTTTTAAAACGGAATATTTACAAATGATTCCCGAATTTTACGGTGAATCCGAATTAGTTGCTAGATTTATTGAAATATGTGAAAAATTAGTAACTACTTTTTATGACGCACGAGTACCAGAAAATTTTCAAAATGTGTATTTAATGTCAAGTATACTTGCAAAAATTAAAGGCCAAGCAGCTGTTAATATTTCGTCAAACATAATAAATTCGTGGGACGATTTGAAAACTGCAATTCTAACTTCTTATGGTGATAAAAGAGATCACTTTAGCTTAAATTTTGAAATAACAAATCTAAAACAAAATTTTAATGAGTCTCCATTTGAATTTTATAATAAATTACAAAAATTGCTAAATTTGCAAATTTCTTATATTACGACTCATAATGCAAATGCGGTTGAACGCGGTAGTTTAATCCAATTTTTCCGCGATAACGCTTTACGTGTGCTGTTGCGTGGGTTAAAAGAACCTATTGGATCGCAGATGCGAGTAAAAAACCCACGAGATTTAAATGCCGCACTTCACATGCTGACTAACGATTTTCAGATAGAAAATAGAACGCAAATTCCAAGAGCACCTTATCAACCTCCTAGTACTTCAAGACAATTACCACAAAATTTTAATTCAAATAATAATTTTAATTCAAACAGCAATTTTAATCAGCGCTCTAATAATTTTAATATTAATTTTAATCAAGGTTTTAATAGAAATAGATCAGGATTTAATCGAAGATTCAATAATTATAATAACGATTTTCGAAACCATTCCCAAAGAAATTTTAATAATACTCAGAATAATCAGAATGGTCAACAGAACCATAATCTATGTCGGTTTCTACAACCAATACAGTTAGACCACAGCAAAATCAGCTATTCACTATCGATGAAAATATGCCAGCTAATAGAGCTAATTTTTTAGGAATAGAATCTCCGACGATTCAATCAGATCAAGAATAGAATTTATGAGCCTGATAAATAATTCTAGTACTTTACCATATATTATCGAACCAATATTTAATCTTAAGATACTTATAGATACTGGAAGTTCCCGTTCATTTGTAAATCCTTCAATTGCAATTAAGAATTTTAAAGGAAATATTAGAAATGATCCATTTAGTGTGGCCAGCGCACATGGCAACACTAATGGAAATCATAGTGCCGTTATACCTTTGAAATCATTGTTTAAAACGCAGTTTGCAAATAAATTAAAATTTTACTTGTTTAACTTTCATTCTAATTTTGATATTTTATTAGGGAACGATAATTTAAAAATATTAAAGGCTTGTATTGATTATGAAAAAAATATATTAAATACTCCATATTGTGAAATTAACCTTAATTTTGGTTAAATTCAGGAGACAGGTACGAAGTGCATAGTACTACCTGCTCGATCTGAACAAGTTATAGCTGTAGATATTAAGAATATAAAAAATGGAGATATTATTATACCATGCCTTAAAGAAAATAGTTTAGAAATTCCTGAGTGCCTAACGACGGTACATAATAATCAAGCATATTGCACAATAATTAACCCAACTGATAAAGATGTTTCTGTTAGGTTACTAAAACCTCTTATCGTAGAATCTATCAATGAATATGATGATTTTACTGAGGAATATCCTAGTTCTAATTTAATGTCTAATAATTTAAATAAATTTGATCTTTCACAAATCCGTTCAGATCACATGAACAGTGAAGAACGAGAAGTAATTAGTCGATTAATAAAGGAATTCGCTGATATTTTCCATGTTAATGGAAATGATTTAAGTTTTACAAATCAAATAAAGCATAAAATAATT
This sequence comes from Stenus bimaculatus, assembly GCA_963971135.1. Classification (NCBI taxonomy): domain Eukaryota; kingdom Metazoa; phylum Arthropoda; class Insecta; order Coleoptera; family Staphylinidae; genus Stenus; species Stenus bimaculatus. The sequence goes on from OZ020184.1 coordinate 25,590,855, forward strand.
ACAACGGACGAAATTCCCGTTTATACAAAAACTTATAGATATCCTGAAGTCCATCGGGACGAAGTAAATAATCAAATTCAAGAAATGCTAAAACAAAATATCATACGTCCTTCATATAGTCCATGGTCCTCACCCATTTGGGTGGTACCAAAAAAATTAGATGCGTCCGGGAAACGCAAATGGCGCGTTGTTATTGATTATCGGAAACTTAATGAGAAAACCGTGGGGGATCGTTATCCATTGCCTAACATTACCGATTTGTTGGATAAGCTGGGTCGCTGTCACTATTTTACAACTTTGGATCTTGCATCTGGATTTCATCAAATTGAGATTGATGAAAGTGATACTCAGAAAACTGCGTTCAATACTCAAAATGGTCATTACGAATTTTTGCGTATGCCTTTTGGCTTAAAAAACGCTCCAGCCACTTTCCAAAGGGTAATGGATAATATCCTGCGTGGAATTCAAAACGATAAGTGTTTAGTTTATATGGACGATATTATTGTTTTTAGCACAAGCTTGCAAGAGCACATTCAAAATTTAAGGGAAGTTTTTAAGAGATTACGCCAGTCAAATTTTAAGATTCAAATAGATAAGTCGGAATTTCTAAAAAAAGAGGTTGCTTATCTAGGGCATATTGTGACTCCCGAGGGTGTTCGTCCTAATCCCGATAAGATAACTGCTATCCAAAATTATCCAATTCCGAAAACCACAAAGCAAATCAAAGGATTTCTGGGATTGTTAGGTTACTATCGTAAATTTATAAAGGATTTTGCTAATCTAACCAAACCGCTAACTAAATGTTTGAAAAAGAATGCAGTTATAAATATTGAAAATCAAGAATATATTAATTGTTTTAATCTATGCAAAAATTTATTAACCAATGAACCCTTGTTGCAATATCCAGATTTTTCTAGACCCTTTGTTCTAACAACGGATGCTAGTCAGTTTGCAATTGGCGCCGTATTATCACAGGGGAAGGTTGGTTCGGATCTACCTATAGCCTATGCGAGTAGGACTTTGAATACTTCAGAGACTAATTATTCTACGATAGAAAAAGAGCTCCTTGCTATAATTTGGGCAGTTAAATATTTTAGGCCGTACTTGTTTGGTAGAACTTTTCAAATTGTAACTGATCATAAACCTCTTCAGTGGCTTATGTCAGTTAAAGAACCTAATTCTAAATTAATTCGATGGCGGTTAAAACTTTCAGAATATAATTATACAATTGTTTATAAAAAAGGGATTTTAAATAAAAACGCAGATGCTCTTTCGCGAATTGATATAAATGTTCATGACGATCACAATGATCTTATAGATATAGATGAATTTTTAAATGACTTTTTAAAAGAATCAGGAAATCAAAATACCAAAAAATATAGTGAATCCTTAATAGTTGAGGCCGGATGTATAAGCGATCAAGGTGAAATAATTCAGGAAGCCGAAAATGAAGTTAATGAAAATAATGATGACGGAATTACGGTTCATTCAAATATAGAGAATCCCATATTTGGAATTCCCATCTTAGAAAAACCAGTTAATTTTGGTAATAACCAAATAGTAATATCAGAAATTGAATTTTCCACAAAATCCAAATCACGACTAAATTTGAATGAGATTAAATTGTTTAATGGTAAGAAAATGAGGTTTACTGTTAAATTTGCAAAAGTAAATTTTGAGAATGAAGTTATTAAGTTTATGAAAGATTATATAGTCCCTAAAGTAAAGTACCATTTATATTTCGAATCTCCAATTTATGACAAGTTTAGTACAGTTTTACAGAAACACTTTAAAAATTCGCATATAAATTTTGTACGTTGTACACAAAAACTATTAGATATTGAGGACGATAATGAAGTAATTAATATAATCAAATCATATCACGAAGGAATAACAAATCATCGAGGTATAGATGAAGTTGACGCTGAATTAAAACGGAAGTATTACTGGGTTGATATGAGAAGAACTATTCAAAATTTTATTAATCAATGCGAAACATGTTTGGTGTGTAAATACGAGAGACGTCCCTTGAAATTAAAATACAATATTACTCCAACTGCAACTAAACCATTCGAAATATTATTTATCGATAGTATTGCCTTAGAAGGAGCTAAGTTTTTAACTTTAGTTGACTCATTTTCGAAATATACCCAGTTATATAGATTAAATTCGTATCAAGCAATCGAAATCGCTAATAATTTAATTAAGTACTTTTCCCATCATGGGATTCCCAATCAAATAATAGCTGATAATCACTTAGAATTTAAGAACTCCGTCATTAAGGAATTATTAGAGTTACACAAAATAAATTTGCATTTCATTAGTTTACAACATCCGGATTCCAATGGAATAATCGAACGAGTTCATTCCACGATTATAGAACATATTAGACTACTTAATAATCGTGAAATCTTTAAAAAAGAAACAATTGAAAATAAAGTAAATTATGCAGTCCTTGCATACAATAATTCAATTCACTCGGTAACTAAACTAAAACCATGTGAGATAATTTCTGGACATTTTAGTGAATCTAATGACCCGTTTAATGTTGATATTCAAGCACAGTTAGTAAATAATTATATAATAAATCATAGGGATAAATTAAAAATAATGTACAATGAAATTAATGAAAGAATTCAGACTAATAAGGAAAATGTAATTAATAAAAGGAACGAAACTAGAGAAGACTTGCCAGAAATACCACAAGAAATATTCGTGCAAAATAAACAAAAACAATCTAAAACAAAAAATAAATTTAAAAAACAAAATCTGGAAATAATTAATCCCAATTTAAAAACTGCTCAAATTGTTACTAAACATCATAATACTGTTGATAAAATCCATTTGTCAGATATTAAGAGACCCCGCGTTAAAAATCTAAAAATAAAGAAGCCCACTAAAGGACTTAAAAAATCTTTAAACTTTGAAAATTTTGAAACTTGTCTTGGCAATTCGAACATTTCTTTTAGCTCAAATATAACTGAGGTTTATGATAATTTATTCTGTGCCCCTACTGATTTTTCACTCGCTCACTGCGTGAGTAAAGATTTGCATATGGGTGCAGGCATAGCTCTAGATTTTAAACAGAGATTTGGACAGGTGGAACTTTTGAAGGCACAAAATGCTTCATTACATTCCTTGTGTTTTGTTCATGATCAGAATAGATATGTAATTTATTTAATCACAAAACTCAGATATTATAATAAACCCACTCACGAAGATCTATTTAAAACACTAATTAATTTAAAACACTTTTGTAAAAATAAAAATATAACTAAATTAGCAATTCCAAAATTGGGATGTGGTCTGGACAATTTGGATTATGAAATAGTAAAATCAATGATCCATTATCTTTTTAATGATTTGGCTGTAACAATTCATATCTATTTAGGAATACCTTTAAGTGATATAGTATATTGTAATACACGTGTGGATATGATCCAAATATCGCACGCAGGGCGCGGTTTGGAGCACGAGCCGTAGGGCGAGTGCTCCAAGCGTCCGAGGGCGATATTGGATCCATATCCACACACGTTTTACAGTATGCTTTTTCTACGACCAAAATAATAATTATTTTAGATTGTAATTACATGAACAGAAAACGTAAGTAAAAGATTAGGGATAACGCGGGTCGTTAGGTTGGTAGTTGTTATTTTTGACTTTGACAGATAAAATGACGTCTAACGTTGAGTGATTTTGTTAATTTCATCGATGTTTTTATTGAAATATGTTTTATGTGAAATCGTGGCGAGAATCGTGGAGTTATTACAAATAAATATGCAGATATGTAGTATGTAATACATTTTTTAAATATTAATTACGCTTTCACATTAATTATCAACATAACCTTTAATTTTACAAACTTATTTTTTAACAAATGTACAGTTGTAAAAATTACAATTTTTATAAATAGTTGTTTTTTCTAATTCTTCTATACTACTGTCTCTTTCTACGGTATTGGAACTACTTTGGATGGTCTGCGATGGAACTAAGTTTAAATTAAAAGTAGTTTCTTTATTAATTGTGCTCGAGCCTTGTGGTTCTGGATATGAATGACATTCAGCCGATGTTGAAGGTTCTTCCAAACAATGTTGAATCGAATTGTGGATGGTTTTTCCAATATTTTGTTTCTTGCTTAGTGATTGCTCAACATATGTCTCCATAACTGTCGTCGACTTCCATCCACCAAAGTTTTTTACGGTCAGAGTGTCTCCGCCAGCATCGGCTAAAATGGAAGCTCCTGACCGACGAAAAGAATGACCTGTGTATAAATCGTAATCAGGTAATTCCAAAAATTTGGCAATTTCTTTTGGTTGATTCCCAATTTTGTTTATGCCTACGACTTGATTAAAACATTTTCCGTTTTGATAATTTAGCAAGAATTCGGGTCTATTGGGGCGAAGATTAATGTATTTTTTACAAATTTCATAAAAATTGCCCGAAATTATAAAGTTTCGATCTACTTTTGTTTTTGTATCAATTAATTTAACCAATAACTCATTCCCTAAATCACGAATATTATTAATTTCCAATTTTTTTAGTTCCTGCCTTCTATATCCACCAGATATTCCGAAGATTAAAACTACCTACAAATTTAAGGAAATTGCATTTAAAAGAAGAATGAAAACGCCATGCTTGAACTTACCTTTGTGAATAAATACTTATTGTCCGGAGCTTTATCCAAAAATTGCTTTATTTGTTCTTTAGTTAGAATTTTTGATTTTTTAGTTTTATATCCTGATGATTTTGATTTTAAAAATGATTTTAATTTTAAAAATTTTGAAATGTCAACATCGTTTTTTTATTAATAGTGTTGATCTTAGCATCGAGTATTTTACCCATAAGGTACTGGGTTTAAACGTTTGAGAAAGTTTTTGCATATACGCAAGCATTACATTCTCCGACACGACCTTAATTTTATTTTCAATCGTCCATTGCATAAATTTTTTATAAGTATGTTCATACTTAAAACGGGATTTATCTGGCAACAATTCATTACTTGTAGCCTCTGCTACTTTCCGGATATCTGGGGGTGTACATGTATCGTCTTCAGAATCCGAACTATCCATTTTAATCGTAATTTCTTCTAAATTTTTACAAATTTGTATGTATTTATTTATATGATAAGTTTTAATGCTGACTTACCTATGTATTTATATCTAATCAACAAATAATAAAGATTATAGTTATAACAATTATTCACGAAATTGGTTTGCTTAAAAACAAAGTAGCATTTGAATTTAAATAATATGACAGATGGCTATGTTAAAAGCTGCGTTCGTTTTACTACGAAATCCATTGATGTTTAGATAGTCTATGATCATAAAGCTGTTTTAAATACGAATTTAATTTCAATCACTTGAATTTATAGTTTTCAAAAATTAGGTAAATTAAAATTTTTTACATTAATATTTTAAATTATTGTGATATTTTGATATTTAATGAATAATGACATCATGAACTTGGGGACATTTTTTCAGTTGGCCAAACTGATTTTCATAACGCACGGGTGTGCGTTAAGTGGCACATAATGCTTCAGCTTGTCATATCATTAAGTGACCTATATTTGGTAGGGAGTAGAAAAACTCCATTTCAGGTCCCTCATGGGAGCAGTAACCCAAGCGGTGGAAATTACAAATCTAACAGAAAACTGGGGATTCTTCCGATCAACTTAGGTGCAGCAAAGTTGCAAAGAACTGAACATACGCTTGTTCACTATTATAACCTAGAACCCTTATATATAGAAATTAAGAAATTAAATGTGCAAAGTGAATTCTTAATGAATGTAGTTAAGAATACTTCAAAATTCACTAGGGATTTTGGAAATTATAATAAAATATTAAATTATACAAAAAACTCTATTAATGATAAAATTAATAGTATATCCTTACGGGCGCATATAAATAACAAAAGAATGAAAAGAGGTTTGGTCGATGGTCTTGGAACCGTTATTAAAATGATAACCGGGAATCTAGATTCAAATGATGGAGAAAAATATAATAAGATACTGAATCATTTGCAAGAAAATGAGAATAATATAAGAAATCAATTACAAATGGGATATAGCGTAACTACAGAATTAATCAAAAAATTTAATGAAACTTTACAAAATATTGAACACAATGAATTGGTCCTAAGGTCTAAAATTATGCAAGTATCCGTGGTACTAAAAGGTCAAATTGAAATTCAGAATATATTATTTGCTAAGGATTTATATTATCAACTTATTAGCCTTTACAATGCCATTTTGAACATTTTCGAGACTATTGAAAATTCATTATTGTTTTGTAATCTGGGAATACTCTCAAATGTTATTAAACCTAAAGATTTATTTTCGGAACTAGTGAAAATTCTGACTCATTATAACTATCAGCTACCATTAGATTTAAAAATTGAAAATATTATGGATTATGAATCAATCATAAAAGTAAATTGCAACGTTGAGCCAAACAAAATTACTTACTTTCTTTCGGTACCTATCAATTGTGAAAAAACTTTTGAACTTTATTACCTAACTCCTATTCCAACTAAACACGGGTTCAATTATGCTACAATTATCCCAAATATTCGGTATTTATTAAAATCAGGAGATGAAGTTTTGCCTCTGAATCAATTATGTACAAAGAGCCCTAAATCTTTCCAATGCTCTTCGAATCTGCTTACAAACCATCCAGCAGATTGTGAAAAACGTATTCTACTATCCGGAGATGCAAGCAAATGCCAATACACTATTGTTCATATCAAAGACAATCATTTGGAGTTATTACAATTAATCAATCAATACTTAATTGTATTTCCTCGGTTAGAAGAAGTTAAACTTGAATGCCAGAAGGAAGTTCAGACGAAGCACTTAATCGGAATCTATCTTGTAAAACAAGGAAAATGCAACTTATATTTTCGAAATAAATTTATTAATTACCAAGAAGGCACTTATGGTACGCTAACAATAATTGAAAGTAGCGTTCTTCAAATGACTAACTCAACGTTTAATGGTTTGGAAATTAATCTTAAAAAATTAAACTTAGAAGATATTCCTGTGGTTCAGCAGCTACCCATTGTCCCAAGAACCTCAACACTTATAGTACCAAGCATTTGGACTTCTATGTTGTATTTGGTAATCTGTGGAATTTTGGGTTATTTCGGACTTCAATGGTTTCGAAGACGACAACAACCAGCATCAAGTCCTTCACCAGGTCCAGCAGCACTTCTGTCTCTCCCAAGGGATGCCAGAATCTAAGGGGGGAGGAGTTACCTACCGTTCACCCCATTCCCACGACATGGAGATCATCGCCGATCTTACGCAGCTTCATGCATGTGTGTGCTTAATCAGCCCTTTTAGTATTTATCTTTATTTTTCTATTCCTCTATTGTAGTCTGTAGATTAGGAAAGTTATATAAGCTTTAATTATTATAATTATTATTCATTCATATTGTCAGAGTAAAATTAGAGTCAAAACTATTAATTTGTAACCGTTAATTTTGTTGAGAATAAATAAAATCATTTTAAAAAAAAACAATTGTGCTTCGAAGTTAATTAATTTATATATATATATATATATATAAAAATAACGTGTTCCACATTATATTTTTTTTTACCCCAAGGAGGAAGGCATGCTGTGTCCTCAACACAACATACGTATAAACAAACAATATGTAATATGCATTTTTTGTAATATGTAGAGTATATTATTTAAGCATGTATTTAATTAGGATAAGACCATATCATTTAAGATTGTATTCAAATAGGATTAGCCCAGACCAGACTAGATTAACTAAATAAGAATATTAGGGTAAATTCCATTATAATGGTTTATGATTATACTTTACACTTTGAAATATTTTTAATCTTCTATTTATTTTAATGTATTTATATTTTGCTTTATTAGTTAATAGCTTAAAGAGGAACCCTTAAGGCCATTAGAGCTTATCCATTTTATGGTTCCCGCTATTAAACTTTGTATTTTATTGCGGTCTTTACATATTATGGGATTTATCAATAATTCCCAGATAAACGTCACTATCCCTTACTTAAGTACCAATAAACCAATTGTCCCTTGCATTCAAATAAAACCCCATCTGAAGTTCCCCAATAACCAGACAATTAAAAATCCTCTTCCACAACAATTTTGAAGACCAACTTGGAATTTGTTAGATCTAGGTGGAGTCTAGTCAGTCTCTGGAGTTTCATCCTTCGTAGGGAAAACACCTAACATTTAAGTCTCCGAAAATAAACCTACTGTACAATTTTAAAGTGTAATAAATATTTAAGTGTCGCGAGTCTTGTTTATTTCTCATCGTGGTTGATCAACTTTCTTTACCGAAAATTACCCACAAAGTCTTGGCACGGGTGAAACAACTCATAGCCTAGGCCAAGCATACCTGACGTCGTCATTCCGAAAGGGGTTACAACAGTTTATTAAAATTTGTAATTGAGTAGTTTTGTTAAAAATGCATTGAATATTCAGGGATATTAGTCAGAAAAGATCATTTTTAGTACCTGGATACTCGTCAATAATTATGGACTCTGTATTTTCCTCTGAAGATGCTGAAAAAATCTATTAATTACGACGTTTGCTTTTTGTTGGTGTACTTGGTTTTAAATTCTCGGCGGTTTGTTCAGCTGGCGTTATTTTGAGGTCAATACTCTGGAATTTTCTGTTTGTTTACAATCAATTGTTAATGTGTTCTTTGCACATTCTCATTGTTACAATTTAAATTTATTGGATTACAGATTTCTTCGTTCTTACTAGATTTCAATTTGATTTGTTTCGTCTCAGTATTTGGTACATGATTTGTAGATGGAGCCAATATATTGAGTTCATTAACTCTTATTGTTAGTTCTTCTTTTTTTTGAAAATTTTAATGGTACGCTCTTTTTCTTTGAGCAGTTTTTTTAAATAATAATTTTCTACTGTGCTTACATCATTTCCGATGATTTCGTCCGTCAGGATGGTTCTGTGCAGCCATTGTTGTTAGGAGATTTGCTTGGCCACAAGTTTCCCCGCAAATAAAGGTGACATCTTGCAGTTTTTCCATGCCCTTCCTGGGGTTTTTGTTGAGACATCCTTTGTGCACCGATTTGTCAAACTTTGCACAATTTATTTTTTTACTACTGTCAACTATTTGTTTCTTACAAATTACACATGGGTTCGCGTCAGCCATCTTTTTTATTAAATGTTCAAGATAGTAATTCAAATGATTCATTGCCAATTGATTTTTTGGTTAAATACTTAAAAGATACTGACATTAACTCTAGCAATAAACAAGAAACAAATTCCCTAATTGTTGAACCAAAGATCTTATGGATATAGACGAATTAGAAACTTACCTATCACAATTAGATAACTGTACAGACTCTGATTCGGAAAAAAATTATACCATTTTAAATGATTTGCAAAATAATCAAAATAATATCAAAAATCTGATTAAGTTTATACTATAGCGTAACCAGAAAATTAATTCAAAATTTCAATGAAACGTTAAGGTTAATAGAGCATAATGACTAAATCAAAAATTTTACAATTAGAAAAAATACTGCAAGGACAATTCAATGTTCAAACAGTTCTTTACACTGTTACCGTTTCGCGAAATCCCATTAACTCACGGTAATTGCTCTGCGGGAGTTTTCCGAAAGTTTATCGTTGGGAAAAACACCTACCACCTAAGAGGATTACAAAAGTGTTAAAGGACGCAAGCCCATGACGCTAAGTAGGATCTGACTACCTGTGACTACCTGCCACTCGAAGGATTACGCAATAGATCACACTTTTTCCAGAGGCAGATTATTTAAACGGCTGTGGTTTAAACAATGGGACTTTAAGGATAATATTGGTCGCCCAAAAAATCAGATAGATTTTTTACGACAAGGCGATATATTTGACGCGACGCAAAACCGAGGTTTTTATCGCATCTGGTTTTTTGCACGGTCTCAACGGACCGCATGCCACAGAAAATGGTCCCACATCTGGTTACCACCCGCTTACATCCCTAAACTGCACCGCCTAACCGGCTTTTCGTAAAAACGCCAAAAAGGACAATGTGCACGTACAGCTAGGGACGACGCCATAAGAAAAAAACCCACATTCCATCGGCCATCTTGCCGTAAACCAAAAAATAGTCTCGAACCCCCAATAAAGTTTCTAAAACGCGAATTAATAGTGGTGGGGACAGGAGCATAAATAGTCAGACATTCCAACAGGACGCTCTCTTCCTTTTTTATCTCGATTTAAGCTTGACCGACGTGCTAAGTGCAATCGTCGCCAAGCCCTCCGAGTTCTTTTTGTTTTTCCGCTCTTCGCGATGCTTATAGACTCCATAAGTGTGGTGAATAGTGGGTCCTGTGTTACCAGCATTCTGCGTATTTCAAACATTCTACCGCTCTGCACCCAAGACTGAGAACTTATGAGAACTACATGTGCCGTGTGCTAAGTCACTTTAACAGGTAAGTATTAGGTATTAGCCCTTCCTGAGTGGAGCAGTACTACCTACCTGCAAGACCGCAAGGCACCGGAAACTTCCAGAGTCAAACCGTAAGTTTTTGAACCGATTAAGTGTGCACCTGAGTACAGGTGATTAGCTCTGTGTCGAAACTTCCTGCGCGTTCGACTCGGACCTAACAGTGTGGTATTAGCGGCGTTGAAATGACTACAGAAGAACGAGTCTGCAAGTTCCGGGGCTCCACTTGACCGTTCGCTCGCGACGGCAACGTCCCCCTTAAAAAACATAAACTGACACTACGCTCGACATTGTCTTGGATCCAAACCAGCCTTGTACTTATAGAGGCATCGTCCAAGACGCACAATGCAGCGTACAAACCCCTTCCGGGTTGACAACACTAAAGATATACTAAACCAATTAATTATATTTATCCTGAATATTCTTGAAAATATTGAGAATTCTTTATTGTTTTGTAGACTAAAAACTCTCGCACCGAATGTTGTTAAACCGGTTGATTTATTCAGGAAATTGCAAAAAATTTCGATTTATTATAATAGAAAATTATCTTTTGAATAGAATAGAAAATATTATGAAATTTGAATCAATAATTTCTATAGCTTGTACAATAGAAGAAACAAAAATTGATTATTTCTTGACAATCCCTATTAATTATGAAACAACTTATGAGCTATATTATCTCTATCCTATACCCACAAAAATTAATGAGAAGTTCATGACAATAATTCCAGAAGTCAAATACTTATTAAAATCAACAAAAAATAACGAAATTATACCTATTAGTAACTTATTTTAGCACTAACGGAATTAATTATTATCAATGTTCAATCTATGACTTGTTGAACTACGAAGCCAGCTGTGAAAAGCAACTGTAATTAAAAGAAAGAAAGTGTCAATTGCCACTATACTGAACTGGAACTGACAACTGACAAATAACCATTTGGAACTGTTACCTTCAATCAACCAATATTTTGCAATGCAATCAAGAATTGGAACCTCACCAACTCATTGGAATCTATCTAATCAAATTGGAAACCTGTGATTTAATGTTCAAAAACAAAAAACTACCAAAACCTGGAATAACTTTTGGAAAGCCAAATGTAATAAATAGTAAACCGTTTCTGCACCAACAAAGTAACTTTACAAATACAAAAATAAAACTTCAAAAATTAACTCTCCAGGAATTACTGGTTCTCTAGCAATTACCAATTGACAATGCAACCTTTTATCATGACAAAATAAGCGTTTGGACAGTTCTCCTAAATTTATCACTTCTTGGAATTCTAATTTTCCTCATCCTCAAATGGTGGAGTTCAAAAAGCCCTCAAGATGAAAGTTTACCTCAACACCGAGTCCATTTTCAAAAACCCTTAACGATTCGAATTTTGGAAAATGCTCAAACCTAAGGAGGGAGGAGTTAGCTGGGAGCCACAACGCTCCTGCTTAAGATGTAACCCGATCCACTAGTGTCTTTCCTTGGGATGAAGCATGTATAAAAGTATTCTAAAATGTTCTTTCTAAATTTAACATGAAGTCACGTATTGTTTTGATCATTTTTAGTACATAAAGTATTTTTGTAAATATTATCCTTATTATTGTTCCGACTGTATTTGAAGCTATTAAAAGCTGTTTAATTAAGTCTTGAATAAAATAAGTTTTTTAAAAATACTTGTGCACTTAGTTAAAAGTTAAGTTGTATAAATAAATGAATAAAATTTTAAGGCTTGTGTACAATGTGTAGGAGCCAATTTTTAACATTTATTATACATCAAATTTAATCCCAAATCATCATTTATTATAATTTATTTTAGTACTTAATTTATTATAAAATAAAAAAATAAGCTTAACTTTATATGTTTTAAGTGTTGTTGTATTCAAAATTAATTTGAGATCCACTTTCTGTTAACAAAAGTATGGGGTGCCATTTGAAAAAATAAGTTGATGATGGCTTCTTAAGGAGGACCAAAGACAATAGTATTTTAAGGGTGTAATTGAAATGCCAATTTGAGGCCATTAAAAGCTTTTTGGATTTGATTTTTTATCTCTTCAATTAACGGCGATGTGGCCTTGTGAATTTTCATTTTTTTTTGTTGGTAAGTTTACATCAAATTTTGAACAATTTCCAGGTTTTAAGTAAAAATGAGTGAATTTCTAATGAACTTACACTTATTATGTTTAAAATTCCGCTAATTTCTTAACAAATAATAATAATAATTTTTTCATATTAGTTTTAAAATTTTTATGATAATAATATTAAAGAACCTATACATATACATATATTATCTAATTTTTTATTACTTTTCTACATAACTATTGCATAAATAATATTAAATATATCACCATTTTAATAATATAATATTAAAATAAATTCACTTTATTCTTTTCTGCATTCTGCCCTATCAGCATTCTCAGGCCAGTCACAAATGTGAGATTTCACTTGAAAGACTAATCCAGGTTCGCAAGAAAGTACTACAGGTTTATCGTGAACGCATCGATAATACTACAAAAAGAACTTATTATAAGTTAACGACAGTATATTTTTAATTACCTTGGTGCAATCTTTATGTGGAATATAATCTTGACCTCTACAATCAATATCTCCATCTTCAGGCTTTTCAGATGAATGGGTGGTTACTCCAGGTTTAGGGGTTGTTGGTTTTTTAGTTGGAGCTGGAGTAGTTGTGGTAGCTGGTGTAGTACTAGTAATTGGTCCCTCGTATCCTTGAGTTGTACTAGGAGGACGAGCCCATTCTGGCTAAAATATGGAAGAGTTTTATGAAATTTCTAAATCTAAATGATTAAGTATTTCAATACTCACACGTGGTGTTGTTGATATGGTTGATTCAGGAACGTCGTAGTTTTTCATGTTGTTGTAAAGAATTTCCATAAGAATATTTTTGGGACCACAGATGCCGTGGAAATCGTCCATATCAATTGCCCAAGTCATGGCACCGCCATATCCCATAGATTTAATCCAATCCATTTTTATTTGTACACTTTCAGGATTTTCATATCCGACCCATTGTGTTCCTAATATAAATAATAGCAATTTCTTTAAATCAGGTATACAATATGTTTTTTGTGGAATTATTGATTATATTTATTCATATGCTACGGCGAGACGAAAATCAATAGAAAAACTTTTTAAATGAGCCAAGAAAATCGTTTTAACCTTTTCATAAAAATGAGCTGGTTTCAATACAAACTTTTAACATTTTAAAAGGTACATCAACCGATGTTATATTTCTCATAATTTTTCTTTATATTTCATTTTGTACAAATATGACACAACAGTTTCACACCAAATATTGTTTAGGGCCAAGAGGATATAATAAAAAACAAAATTTTACCTTTATAAGCAAATGGTACTTTTCCCAATTCGTCCCATCTCTTAGTCCATCCTTTAGATTCATCTTGAACCTCTGTACAGATCTAAATAATATAAAAACTTTGAATAAATTGCATTTCGTTCAATTGAAAATTATAAAAAATAATATTATATGGTGTTTCTTAGATTTTTTAAGTTAACTGTTAAGTTATTTTATTTTTAATTAAATTAAAATATTTTTTTCTTTAAAAAATACAGTATATTTAGAACACTAGCATGCTTTCGGCCCTAAGGCCTTCTTCGGGTTATAATATAAAAATATAAAATAAAAGAATAAAAGAATAAAAATCAAAAAATATAAAGTATCTTCTAATACAATTGTGAAAACACAACGACTTCATTGTGTTTTAACAGTCATATTAGAAGGTACTTTATATTTGTAATATTTATTCTTACATTTTACAATTTTATATTATAGTCTGAAGATGGTCTTTGTGCCGAAAGCATACTAGTGTTCTAAACAGATTGTAATCTTCAAAGACAACAACAATATTTTAATATAATTATTAATAAAAAGAATACATACAACAATGGATATTATCAATTTATTTAATTATTCGATAGATTTTTTTATAGGAGTTTATTTATGTTGAATTTATCAACTTACTTCGTAGTATGCTAAAAATCCAGTAGCGTTAGTGTAAGGACCCGGTTCTCCACCACCGGCTTCTTTATTAATATAAGTTCCTAATTCGTAATTGTTATTTCCTTGGCTGAGGGTATAAGTTCTACCATAAAATGGAATGCCGACAACTAATTTTTTTGGAGAACAACCATAGTTGACCCAAAGTAATAATCCATCGTGCTTAAATCAAATAGGGTGTTCATTTTTTATAATTTCTTTAAAATTTTAATATACTTACAACGTTCAATTTTTCATACGCCCATTGATCATGCTGCCTTTTATGCAAAGGGCTATGAGTATCTGCAAATCCAGCCCAGTTTCCTCTTAAATCGTAGCTCATTACATGAACAGCATCTAATAAACTTTGAAAAGAAATAAGTTACTTTAAATTTATCTTAAATATTTGTATAACCTACTCGCATAATTCAATAACATGATATCCCTCATCAAGTCTAAATTTCGCTACCGGAACTGCCATTGTAATTTCCCAACCTTTGCCTTCTTTATCGAAAGCTCTTCTTAATTCTTCTACAAAGTAAAAGAAAACATCTTTATCCGCAAAAGTGCCACCACGGTCAGTTGCTCCGGGGTATTCCCAATCCAAATCAAAACCATCAAAATTATAATCTTTCATAAATTTAACAGCACTCCTAATAAATGTATCGCGTCTTGATTTTTGGGATACCAAAGCAGAATATTTTTCCCCGCCTTCGCCCCAACCTCCAAGTGCAACTTGAAATTTAACATTTGGATGTTTTTCTCTCAAGCCAACAAACTTTTTAAAACCACCGTCATCTATATCGATCTACAACAAATATATTAAATATTAGTATCCAAATAAAATTCTATTCCAAAAATTACTTCAGGGTCTAAAACCAGTACATCCCAGGTGGCGTTATTAACTCCAATGAAAGAATAAATTAAATGGGTGCATAAATCTACAGGAATGTCATCAATTCCATACTTTCCTATTCCTGGTCTGTAAATTGCCCAATTGCTAAAGTAGCAAACTGTTCTTGCTGGTGTGGCTATTAAAAGGAAAATAAATTAACGACATAATTTATTTTTAAAAGAATATCTTTTACTTACATGAAATTTCATGAGTAAATAAAAGCACCAACCAAAATGCTAGTATAACCCGCATTTTAAACACTTATGTTTTTACTTAAACTTTACTGGACTGCGTTGATTTCAGAATGACAGTGGTAAGATGTGATCAAGTTTTATACCTTTACGTCGAGTGTCTTGTTATGTTTTTTTTTTCGTCGGCCAATGGCATCGCTTCATGGTGCGATTTAAAAATATTTTCCGCGTATTTACATAAGATCTTCTTTGTTTATCACTTGCATTCTTATGATATAAACAAGTAACCCTCATGTTTTAATATGCAAAGAATGAATTTCTAAGCTCCTCACAAGAATTATCAATTTATTAACAGCCGTAAACAAATAATTAATTAAAGGTTACAATTACACAGAATCAAAATATTTTTATTACTATTTCATTCATTAATATTTATGAAGTCAAATTCCTTATTATGCTTGGTAGTAATTGAAGTAAAGGATGAATGTCCTCTGTACATTAGTCATAAAAATCTCCATAAAAATAATTAGTTGAAATTATTTAAATTAAAAATTTGGGTTGGAGAAACGCATTGACCTCTGAATTACAATTTGAAACTTCCATGATCTACGTCTTTTAATGTGCGCAATAATTTATGATTTGGAGGGATTACCAACAGTTTAAATGATAACATTTATTTCGTATTTATTTAAATTAAATTATTATCTTAAAATTTGGCACACATTGTTGTAACTGTATTTTAGAACCTTTTGGGCAAGATCAGAGCATTGACCGTGTATAAACAGGTTTAAAATAAACCGCATTTTGTTTTGATCAGATAAGATCTGGAGAAAAAAAACAAGAGCTAATAACGGTTAAAAATTATAGATTATTTTATTTCATTACCAAATAAAAATATGTATTTATCAATAATTATTATTAAAAATAATACTTATTGTATTGTAATGATATTTATAAAAGTTTTAATTAATAGCTTTTTACGATAAAATATAATAGATCTTAGACAGATATTAAATACCCACTCAAAACTCGTTATTTGCCTACTTAAAGAGCACTTCATCGTATTTGTTCTATAACTCTCAATTTAATTTTTAACAAAATAATTTTTGTTTTTTTTAAATTATAAAAAAATGCGTTTTTATTTTTATTCATAAAGTACGCCCCTATCATAGACTCTACATGAAAAACAAAAATTCTATATGAAAACTAAATTCAATTTGATTGGAACTAGGCATCGTTTTTGTTAAATTTTAGATTACAAATGCCCAAAAATCAATGTTTACTAGCGAAAAGTACGCTTTTCAAACATTTCGCCGAGTATCTTCTTAAGAGGATACTCGGTGAAATGTGTAACTCCGCATTTCGAAAATGGTGATTTTTCAAACCATTTGGTGAGATTACTAATTGAGCAAAATGAAAAATTTTAATTGCGTTACAAAGAACGTTAATTGTGTTAAGAGTCATTTTCTAATAGGCAAAAATAGCAGTTTACGGGCAACACTAGGTATGCTAGTGCAAACAATATTTTTGTATACTTTTTTTTATTTTAGATTCTAGAGTCATTCAACTAAATATAGACAGAAGGAAAAAATAATTAATTTTGGATAAAATATCAACACAAAAGCAGTTGTCCAGTTTTAGTTTAATTAATCTAGTTTTCAAATCAGAAAAAAAATTTGAAAATCTGTCAAACGAAACTAGAGATATGCTGTTGCCAATGATGTTCGATGTCATGATTTTTCACAATTTTTAAACGCAGCAACAAAAAAAACTTCATAACATAAATAATATAGATCTATTTATGCAGACACATTTAACATTTATGATTTATCATGTAAGATTTATCATTTATAATTTATCACTTAAGGAAAAGAGGTGGATTTATGCACTTCAGATTGAAGATTTAATATTTAACAAACAAGAGCGCTGATTGGTCCAAACAGGTCAATAAGTTCCATATTCCCTTGGTTTCTTTACGTAAATCAATTATTTTAAGGAAATTTAAGGCAATTTTAGGTTAGAGAATTGAGTCGATTTATGCAGCACAATTTATCATTTAAAAATTTAAGGATTTAACATACAACCAATAAAATAGTGGTTTTCATGTCACGTGACGATTTATCATTTTAAATTTAAGAGATGAAAATATTCATCTTTTTAGCGTTTTAAACCATAATTTCTGCATAAACTAGACAACCCACGTTGCACGTATGTTAGTACCTTTGCTTTTTAACATGTACTTTGTGATAGAAAGAGTGATAAAAGTGCACGCACATGTTCCAAATTAATTAATTGTATACAATTTAAATTTGCTAATTAATTAACCCAACTACAATTTAAATTAAATTTGTTTTTTTTTTGTTAATATATTGTATAGGTAAAAATAGAAGTACTAGATAGGGTGTATTCAAAAGGTTTATTTTTAAAATAAAAAATTAATATTATTAATGCAAATTTTGAAATTTATTTATAAAATATAAATTATAAATAAAAATAATTAAAATAAGTCGGGTAAGAAACCTTTTGAAATGGAATCCCATTGCCAATTCAATGTTTTCCTTCAGCTGACATGAAATATTCTTTCAAAGATTCTTTATTATCTTTTGCCATCGTTGTGGCATTATTGGCACACAACCTTTTTTATTTTATTTTAAAACGAAAATTTTATTTTCATTTTTTATAATAAGGTAAGGTGGGGTAAGTGCATAGTAATTTCAGCTTAATTTGAATTTGTGCAGAAATTAAAAATTAACGAGAAAAGAAAAATCAGTAGCTATGTTATCTTCCCATCTCTTAATGAGTTGTATATATGTTCAAATAATAATAATTTGCAAAATCAACCATTTTTATTTGTTCTAGGCATTTTTAAAAATTATGTATTTACTACACACTTCCCCGTAGATTTGGGGCAAGTGTGTACTTTGTTCATATTTTGCATATGCATACCTACAATTTAAAATGAGGCAAGTGTGTAAAGAATTCAAACCTTCTTTAATCCAAGTAAAATTTGATTTTGCAAAAAAAACAAGGAATATTTTATAACTACTTTTATTTAGAAAATACAGAACTAAAAAATATTATATAAGTTCCAGTAAATATAATGGATATGTATATTAAAACTGAAATCCACTTCATTCCCTGAATATAATTTCATTTACTTATATCTAATAAATTTAACATAATATACAGTTTTACTGTATACTATACAGTTTTACTGTACATTATAGGCAGAGAAGTTTATATCAAATTTAATCAAACCACGTTTTGTTAAAATTGGATGTGGAAGAGTTAGGACTATGTCATTCCTACTTATCAGAACACATTCTTCTGAAGTTTTCCAAGCAAACGTCGACGTCGAAAGAGGGTCTAATGAAGGTACTTTTCTTGTGAATTTAACTTCTAGATCCACCTCTTCTGCAGATATAACTTGCCCAACAAAATATTTTTTTGACTTTTTCCCTAAAAAACTTGCCAGCACCCAGTCATCTTTTTGTAGTTTGTTTGTAGGTCTCTCCATTTCTCTAAGACTTTTATTAATATCTTCCATGTCCCGTCTCTCTTCATCTATATCGTCATCACTGTCTTCGTACACGATGTTGTTAGATAATTCCTCTTCAATTTCCTCCCTTATTTCTACATTGTCCGTTATTTCTTCAAGAGAAGTATTTCCTTGTATGCGTCGCAAAGCTTCATCACCCGTTATTACTTCTGCTCCCGTAGCGACTCTTCTTTTTCTAACCTTTTCAATAGGATTATATTGTTTAACCGTAGCCAACATCAGTTCTTCAAACTCTACATTTTTTACACCAGAAGGTCCCGCTTGAGAATTATCATTAACATTTTCTTTATTGAATCTTCGTTGAGTTTCTTCCCATCTTCTATATGCCGCAGGATCATAGTCTTCTACCTTAATCACATTAGCGTTGTAGGGATAAATGCCAGCTTTCTTGAAGCCGTTAGTAATTATAGTTGTATCAGTTTCCTTCCATATTTTTCCAACCATTGAACTAAATTTCTTTTTAGGAAGTTTTCGTCCTTCATTATGGCTTTGCCATTCCACAAGTATCTTATCCCATTTCACTTTTAATGATTTAAACACACTTAAATCGAGTGGTTGCAAAATATGAGACGAGTGCGGTGGTAATTTAAGGATGGTCACATTGTTGTCTCTGGCCAATTTTATAAGTCTCACATCGACATGTGACACGTGCCCATCATATATTAATAGAATGGGTCGATCATTCCCAAATACTGGCAACAAAGAATTTTCGAAATAATTTAAGAAAATATTTGATTCCATCCACCCATTGTTTGTAACTGCGTAGGTGGTACCAGGAAATGCTTCTGAAAGAGGAGCAACCCATTCATCCCACAGATTTTTGGCTTTGTATACTATAAGTGGAGGAGCTTTAAAGCCATCAGCACTAACTGCCATTAAAGCTGTCGTATTTTCTCTGCCATTTCCAGCCGTTGTTCGAGAAGAAGGAGCTCGTCTTTTTCCTACTACTTTAGTTCTAGCTGGATCCAACGAAAAGTTTGTTTCGTCCAAATTCCATACTTGACGAGGTTTGTCATGTAATCCGAGTTCATCTAGCTGTTCTTTCAAAAGTTCAAAATATTTTTTAATGACAAAAGGATCCATGCATTTCTTTCTCGCGTATTCTATAGACTGTGGTTTTTTAATCGATAAGTGGTGACGCTTTGAAAATCCCAAATACCAATCTTCTCCGGGTCGGTCATCCTTAAAAGGTGTTTTTAAATTGTTTTTTGTAACATATTGCTGAACAATGTTAAATATATTATTTCTGGTTAATCCCCATCCCCATTTTTCCATCGTAATTAAACATTCTGCGAGTTTCATCTCATCATTAAGTGGGATTGCAGTTGATCTACCCATACTGGAACTTTTCTTTCCTCTTAGACCCCTTCTGTGGTAACTTAGAGTCATTTGAGGTATTCCGTATTTCTTAGAAGCGCCATATTGAGTAATTATTCCTCGATTAATTTCATTTAGAGCTCTTTCAAGTATTTCCTTATTGTAAGTAGTTTTTCTGTCCGATTTACGTTTATAAACTCGTACCATATTCACCTTAAATAAATCGAATTATTTAGAAATTGTTAAGGGCAAGAGTGTAGTATACTACACACATGCCTCCATTATTTACAACACACATGCCCCACCATCACATTCCTCTGGGGTAAGTTGTTTAGTAAACAATAATTTTTAATTAAATTAGTAAACAACAAAAATTTACATAGTATATTCAAATGACTTACCTTTTCTTTAAGGTGAAATGAAAAAATGTATAATAATCAAAAGTTTTAAGCTGATGTCCGAAGATTTAAAAAAAACGGTCAAATTAGTCTTTCCAAAACACAGAAGACTTCCTACGTTCGCAATGCGTTTGAGCCGTTTAGATAATGGTATCGATAAAGCTGTGTTCTAGATAGGTGCAGGATACTATATTTATAACTTTAAACACAGATGACGCTTATTTTAATACGCAATTGTGAAATATGCGCACAACTACACTCTTACCCCGGATACACATTTACCCCACTTAACCTTATATTTTTTTTTATTTTACTATTATATTCTTATTTTTTTTTAATAAAATTTTTGTACTATTTGCAAGAGTATTTATTTTGTCCTTAAATAAATATTCATTATCATTATCATACTTTTTGGTTAAATTAAAAAGGTAGTTCAATTAAATTTTAAAAATAACTTAGAAAAATTAAAGTGTTGTTTTTTCGTTATGTTATGTTACGAACCCTAATTAAAACTAGTTATCGACCTACGCCAGCATGAAAAACTACGAAATTTTCGGATTTTTTTCGGTGTTTGAAAATAACTTTGAAATGGTAAAAGTTCTATAAAATATATTTAATATACAACTTAAATAACTCGCTTGGAATACTTATTTTTTTAAAACAAATTTTATTGAATACAAAATTGAAATTATTCTTACAAAGGCAAAACTAGATCTAAACATAATTAAGAGAAGCGACTATTTATAATTTTATAAAACAATGCATAATAATAGATAAGAGTAAAAGGGCTAACTAAGCACACACATCTATCTGAGAACAGTAGAATCGGAGGCTGATGTCCATTCCTAGTAATGAGTAGGTGGCTAGGTAACTTACATCTTTATAAATTTATAAATTAAATTTGAAAAGCAAGTAAACTTATAAAAAAAAATCGGATGAGAAGTAATAGATAAATAGAATTGGCCCGTTTTCGTCATTGCAGCGTGCATTAATTATTATCAATAAAACTTGCGGTTCTCGCGGCTAAACCCATACACGTGTATCAATCCGAAAACGAAGTTAATAGTAAACAATAGGGTATAAGCTCCGCCTAAATGGCGTACGAATATGCGCAGCTTGCCTAAAATGCTGTAAAATTTATGCCGTAAGATTTAAGAGATGAAGATAAAATTCTCTTACACCATAAATGATAAAACTTAAATCTTAAATTTGGTGCATGTACGGTCTCATTTAAAAGCATACGTTTATTTCTTAAATCTTAAATGATAAATCTTAAATGATAAATCATAAATGTTAAATGTGTCTGCATAAATAGAACTTAAGTACAGTAGTTTTCAATTATCATGCAAAACTGCGTATATTGTTGCTAGTATTAATTTAAACTGGGTATTTAATGTTTATATCGGTGCGCGGCGCGAGTAACATAAATGACCCTTAATACGATGGAAGACGCTTTTTTCTATTTTTTTACTCAAAATTGTAAAAAATCTTGAAATGTACAAAAATGTGCTATTTTTTTAGACCTTTTTAGCACAATTTTGAGTATAAAAATAGAAAAAAGCGTCTTCTATCGTACTAACACATTAAACGTTCTTTCTAATGCAATTAAAATTTTTCATTTTGCTCAATTAGTAATCTCACCAAATGGTTTGAAAAATCACCACTTTTCAATACTTTTGCGGGCGAAGTGCGGAGTTACACATTTCACCCAGTATCCTCTTAAGGTCCCGACTTCTCTTTTTTAACAGTTATTAGCTATAAACATCATAAAAATGAATCTTGAATAATGAAAACACCAGTCTATTTAAGAAACCGATAACAAATTTTCCAATTAGCCTAAAGATGTATGGGATTATTGCAATAAGCCTAAAATAAACTAGCCTGATTAGAAAGTCCCTGATTATTTTCCAATCAGCCGGGCGCATTGCAAAATGACGATGCTCTTTGCAATAAGCCGGATTTTTCAAATAGCCTACGATACAGCGCCAAAATTGTCCGGTAAAAATCTCAATGGTTGTGCAAGAAATTAATTTTTAAAGACATATTGCACCCAAGTAAGAAATAAACTCTTGTTCCTAACGAATTAACGAAAAATAGCATTTTTTATGATTTTTTAATTTATAAATTATGTAATTGAAGAAGGTGGTGTTTTCGAAAAGCTTTGTTTACAGATTTGAATTCAGCGTATAAAAGTCTTTAAAAGGCCATACTCCGTTCAGTTTGACCTAAAGAATTTTTTAATTTTATTTTACCTAAGATCGCAAAAATGGCATAAATACGTAAACTATGGCCAAGTATATACTTTCTTTTGGAGTTTATATTTATTTTTTTTAGGCTTAAAGACCGGTTTACATGTGGGAAGCAAACGGCCAAGTAACTTGCCCAGTGTAAACACTCACTTGGACTTTTTCAGACATGTTAACTTGCTGGGCAAGCTGCCAGGCAAGGCAGGTTACTTGGCCCGAATTTTAATTTTGAGGCAGCTTGCCTTCTCCCACCATCAAAACCAAGTATCCTGCCGCTTCACTTGGCACGTGTAAACGCTTATTTGTCCGGTTCGCAACAGACAACAAGTTTTGATACAATAGTTGTGTTTTTTTACGTGATTTGCTCGAGCAGATCAGTGCTCTGTTCAGTTAATAATAGTTGTGTTTTTTTTACATACTTTGCTCGAACAAATATGGGCAAATCATATTCTGTCTCATTTTCTCCTATAGAACTAAAAGGAGAAGGAAGTGATTTGCTCGAGCAAATCAGTCAAATTTTGGTAAAAGAAACACACCTATTAATCGCTCGTTCTTTTTACGTGCTCACTTTGGACTGAACAGAGCAAACGTCTCCCCCCTTGCCATTAACTGCACCTGTTGCTCTGCTCGGTTTGATCGTCTCCATATTTGAAGTGTGTTTATAACTAGCTTAACCTAACCTTAACCTTTTCATATTTGTACATATATTCTAGGTCTCTAAAAAAACTTACCATTAAAATATCTTCAAGCGTATTTTGTACCAACATTGTTTACCCGGTTTCTCTAACGGAGAAAAACGTAAAAAAATCACGAAAAATTCAAAACAAACACATAATCTTAAAGATTTGTGTCAAGATATGCGATGTGTATAGTCACCCGGGCGCCCGGTCGAATAACCTCGGAAATCAATTATCGGATCTGATGATTTACTAATTTTCGCACCAAAAAATATGTTAAAGAGGTAGTTTATAAGGATTAATTTTAATTTAAGATTAATTTATTGAATACCTCTTATTTGGCCGCCGTCAAGGAAATACGAAATATCCTATTTTAGTAAATACAGAAGAGTGTTATACTTATTTATTTGTATAAAATTCAAAATCTAGTTCTCCAATCATTAAAATTTCATAAAGTTCAATTTTAATTTTTATTATTAAAAGTAAGTATTAATAATACATATAATTACTTGAAGTAATTCGAGATGAGCGTAAAACAGAATCTTGCGAAATAATTAATAAAAAATCATCTTGCCTTCTTCAAAGTTTGGATGAAGATGAAAAAAAATATTATGACTTAGTGACTCCTTATGATTGAAATTTATTTTAGAACAAACAAGTATGCGGGTTTAAAATTTACAATTTGAAAGTTAATAATTTTGGGTTGTAGTATAAAGAAATAAGAAAAAAATAAAAAAAAAATTCAAGGCTCTACGACTTTTTGTTAAGAAATTATGTATTTTTATATAAAATATTGCATTCTGATAAATGAGTAAATATGTATTTTGAAAAATTCATATTTCGCTTAATACTTAAAATTAAGAAATATAAATTTGTACAGATAAGTTTGTAAAAATTATCGATATTATCTTATTAAATTTTTTAAAATTTAATTATTTTTTAAGGTACATTACCTAGAAAAATTTTTATTTTTTTGAGTTTTTGGGGTGTAAATTTTTTTTTGAGGGGTGTAGAGGGTTCTGAAATGTGACTCTCTACATTTCATATATTTTCTATTATCTTTCATTTGTTGGGTCGACTTTGAAAATATTCGAAAAAAAAATTTTTGAGATATTTTTAAGGCTACGGGCTTGAAATTTTTCATGGATATCGATTTTTGTTGTTTTTCTCGAAAACTATAAAAGTTAGCGATTTCAAATTTTTACCAAAGGTAAACACCATGGATAAACGCGATTTAAAAAATATTTGGTTAAAATCGCTTAAATAGTATTTTTGGAAAAAATTTGCAAAGTTTTGTGAAAATTTTGGTACATATACGGCTCTGGACGGCGCAATTTTAAGCAGAAAATTAAAATTTGGTCGGGAAGGTGACGGTGTAAATTTTAAGCTATTTAACGTCTCGGTGGTGCTAATAGTTTCGAAGATATTAATTATTTCGTGAAAAGTGAAAATTTTCAGACCGAAATTCCGTCATGCAACGGTTAATATTTTTTTTTTTAACTTTAAAATAAAGCTTTTTAAAAACAATTCGACACCCCTTTTAGCGTTTTTGAAAATTTCAAATAATAAAGACGTTATGAATTTTATGCGTTACTTTAAATGGTCATTTAAGGAGATATTTAATAAATTTTTTTATTACAACTTGATGGCGCAAGTATAACTTTTTTGGTACTGTTAAAAAAATCTTTAAATAAGGTATTTTTTGATGGTATAAAAACCATATCACCCCATTTAAAAAAAATTGATGACGTCATTGTGACGTCATACCATTGGATAATATATTTTTTTTAACTTTAAAATAAAGTTTTTTAAAAACAATTCGACACCTCTTTTAGCGTTTTTGAAAATTTAAAATAATAAAAAAGTTATGAATTTTATGCGTTACTTTAAACTCACCCTGTATATAGATAAAATTAGCAAAAACAAAGGATTTCTCTTGTAACGATTATATTTCCACAGAATATAGATGTATTTGTAAATTTAGTAATAATATGAAACTACCTTGTGCTCATATATTTTTCCTGAGATTAAATAATCGAAGCAACCTTTTTGATGAAAAACTAATATATAAAAGATACCTTAAACGGAATTATTATGAACAACATATTGGATCAGGAATTGGCAACTCAGTGTTTTCTGAGAGTACGTCTACAATAGTTCAACAAATTCATACTAGTACAAAAAAAATTTTAACCAATACCGAAGAGTATAATAAAACCATGAGCGTTTGTCAAGAGATGGCATCAATGTTATCGGAATATGGAACTAATGATTTTGAAAAGGTGTATTTTCAATTAAAAGAATTTGAAAAGTTGGTGAAAGAAAAGAAATAAAAATTTGCGGCATTGAAAACCACAACCGCCTGATTGAGATAAGCGGCACGGATATTGAGGAAACTAATCAAGAGAATTTTATTTTGGAGACTGAAACTGAACTGCAAATAAATCAGCAGAAGTATGGTGAAATTGACCACACATGTTCATTGGATAAATTAAACTTAGACCAAAAAGACAACACTGAATTGCAAGAAAATGATCAGCAAAGGAATGGAACTGACAGCAGATATTTAGTAGATGACTTGGACCAAGCCTCAAACAAAAATTTTGAAAACGCGGAATTTACTGATAATGTTAACACTAACATAAATATAGCCGATATTCATATTAAATCACTGAAAATGAAAAGAATTGGGAGACCAAAGGGTGGTGAATTAACAACAATTGGATTAAAAAGACGAAACAGATCATGTTTAAGATTTGAAAGTCAACCTATGGAAAATAAAATTAGGATATTAATTACTACCATCTTTCCCGACAGAAAATTATGCGAAAATCTTTTAAAGGGCCTTAGATTTATTCAACCAGAGAATTTGGATAATATTAATATACTTTTGGAACCAGAAGTGGAAGTTAAAATAATTAAAGAATATTTCAACTCCAAAGCTTACAATAATCTTATAGATCTTATAAAATCAAAAAAAAAACAAGTGAATATTTTTGTAAAGTTTGTTCAAATCAGCTTGCCGGTGCATTTATAAGATGTGATTCTTGTTTGCAATGGGTCCACAAAAAGTGCACAGGTTTAACTAAATTTCCAAAAAGAGGTTGTTGGTATTGTATTCCCTGTAAAACTTTATAGTTTATTTAATGCAATATTTTTCTATATATTTATTTTAGATATATTTTACATATATATTTATACTTATATATTATACGAATTAGTAGAATATTTTATTTATTCCTTATACATAGTGTGTTTTTATTTAAAAAAATATTTTATTTCAACTATTTTTATTTAATATGTTCAAATACAATTTTTATGTTTTTCTATAATAAATTTTGTTAATGTTTTATTATTATTATTATATTATATTACTTATCTTTACTATATTTACACAAATAATATACATGCGTATTTTTTTGTGAGTGATTGTTTAAAAAATATTTCATTTTTTCACTTATAAAAATCTTAAATAATAGATTTAAAGTTTTCAATTTAATTTAATTAAACACAAAAACAAAATCAGATAATCGCTTTTTTTTAATGAATAAGCAACAAGACACACCTAGAAGTACATTACCGTACATATTATTTTTACTCTAAGATATTTAATTTTTAGAGATGAATAATGTAATTCTCCACTTATACAAATTTTAATGATTGGAGAACAGTAGATTTTGAATTTTACACAAACAAATAAGACTCTTCTTTATTTACATTTACTATCCTATTTTAGATTTTGAATTTTATACAAATAAATAAGTACAACACTCTTCTGTATTTACTAAAATAGGATATTTCATATTTCCTTGACGGCGGCCAAATAAGAGGTATTCAATAAATTAATCTTAAATTAAAATTAATCCTTATAAACTACCTCTTTAACTTATTTTTTGGTGCGAAAATTAGTAAATCATCAGATCCGATAATTTATTTCCGTGCAATTCAAACTAAGAAGCGCGCTTCTGCGCCGATTACGGCTCCCCGACAATTAGTAGCGAGGTTATTCGGCCGGACGCCCGGGTGAATACACACATCGCAACATATGCCAGTTTTCGTTATTCGTCGTTTTTTTTAACTGCTTCTGCTCACTTTAATCATCTGCTCAGAACAAAAATTGTCTAAAGTGATTTGAGCAAAATGAAGTAAAAAAAACACAACTAATATTTACATTTAAAAAAACGTGCTTGTTCCCGTACTTATTTGTTTGTTTAAAATATTTTATTTATTTTGGTATTTTGAAAGCACGATGGAAAGTTTTTACCTTTTCTTCTAAAACTTCTTCAACCTTCAACCACCCCTGACATGTTAATTAGCAACATACGCGATATGTTTTTAATAATTTTTTGACAGCGCCTGTTCCTCTCCATCTTTAAATAACAAGAAACCGATCACTTAGCAGTTTCCCGACTTGTCCAAGTTACTTGGGCGTTTACTTCGTACGTGTACGGTCTTAAGGAGACTATGAGTTGTTTCGGCCGGGCCAAGACTTTGAGGATAAAACCGACATTAGCAACAAACTTCCAGCCACAAAACTTTAAAATGTATTTCTCCATAAGAGGTTTTTCCTCAATAGCTAATTTTCTATTCCCTCTAGAAAAAAATGAGCATATCAGTACATAGCCCGAATCAAGACAAATAGCCGAATCTAAATCAGTTTGCTTGTTCGGTACGATTAAGTTCATAATTACTCTTGAAACAAAACCATCTAATTAAATAAATTCGAAATAAACAGTTTTATTAAAAGTGCGTTTATCAATTAAAATATGAGTTTTAATTTGCAATCAAAATTTTTAGAAAATTAATCATGTTGAAATGGTCTAAGATTAGATTCACATGTAAATATCTTTTTGTACATTCGATGGATTTTAAATTTTTTGCACATGGAGATTCAAAATTCTGAATAAGAGTGCGTTAGTCACTTTTCTTGTTCGGTGAGTTATAATTAGCAAACCTTCCAGCCACAAAACTTTAACATGTAATTCTCCATAAAAGGTTTTTCCTCAATAATTAATTTTCTATTCACTCTAGAAAAAAATGAGAATTTCAATTCAATAGATACCTTGATTCAAGAGAAATTTCCGATTGTAACTCACTTTGCTTGTTCGGTACGATTAAGTTCATAATTACTCATGAAACAAAACTATGTTATCAGGGCCGGTTTATCCATAAGGCCAACCTAGGCGATCGCCAAGTAAAAAGGGCACCAACCTCTGGGCTGATTAAATTTTTGATCAGTATTTCTTCCTAATTGGGAGGCCAGGATAATGCAAAATTAAAACTTGACTTCTAATAGCTTCCCTCGAGCCTCCAATATACAGGGTGAGTTTTTAGTGCGGCAACGGTCGATATATCTTTTATTTTAAGAGGGAAAAAGGTTGTCCCATCCTTTTTTTTTAATTGAATACCCTGTATATTTTTTGATGTTTGCATTAACACTAAGTTAGAGAATACATCGATATGATTATTTGAAAATTTGAGTGCGCCCTTAATTTTTTATCGTACATTTTCTACAAAATTTATTACGTATGGACATAGTTTTGGAAAATGATGTTGACCTTATTATGAAAACTTAAAAATCAATTTTTATGACATTTAGTAGTACTAACCGTGAGGTATTTTTCGTATATTTTGAATGAGAGTTAGACGCTTCCCCATATTAAAACGTGCTGGACAATTGAAGTGGACCACTTGGTTTAAATAAATTTCGAAATTTCGAATAACTTGCAATTTTCCTTAATGATATTTTTTTATAACATTACGTTACATAACAAGGCCCTACACGTTATTGGAAACCTGGACAGTGCTTCTAATATGAAATTCATGTTGTTTAAAGTACATTATTAATAAACTGCTATTTTGAATTAGGCAAACCCATTAGTTATATTTTTGTAATTAATTTATTAATTAGGACATATTATGTGATTAGTGATAATTTAAATTTCGTAAATATAATATTAGTCATATAAATTTAAAATTAAACCGAATTAGGGGGTTTTCATCTGAAGTGAACCTTTCTTGCGCAGTAGGCGATTTTACCATTTTATACATTTCTATTTATTTTTGTTCAATGTAGTACAAATATGAAGTTAATTGTATTGTTATTGCATTTCTTAAAAGATATTTGCATTTTAATAATAAAATATTACATATTGTATTTTGTCTAATTGATTCTTGCATTTTTGAAAAATGTCATAACGATTTCAACTGTACAATATTTATTAGATTGTACTTATTCGTAACTTACCAATAATTTAAATATTAAGAGGTGAGATGCTAAGTATACCTCTTTGAAAGATGCCAATAACTTCGGTATTTTCATCCAAATGTTTATTAATTATTTTACTCTTGTCTAACGATTGCTTCTAAACAAAGTGGCAGGTACCGTGGAGCATGTCTGCGACATCCCATGAACTAATACTTTTTTCGTCTCATTTTTAAAAGGCTAAGGATAAATGACCGACGACTGTATTATGTTTTCAAACCAAAAATTTCGACGAAGATCAAGTGTATTTTAATAAATTGTTAATAAAATAAAAATTATACAGGGTGTCCCAAAAAATTATAATTTTGAAATTCTAAAATTGCTGTAAGTTTTTGAGGATTAAGGAGTCGAAAAACCATATTAGCTTTTTTTAATTCTGAATTAACAGTCTAAAAAATGCTGGATAAAAAGTGGGACACCCTGTATGATCCCCCATTATAGGGGCGGCAGCAAAATTCATAGACTGTGGGCGGCAAAATTGTAAATCTGTCTCTAACTCAACATCATCTTCCCAAAACTGTCCACTCAACACCATTTTTCCAAAACACCTCGTCAACATTATTTCCCGCATTCGTCCATGCTCACCACCATCATCTTTTTATTTTGGCTTCTTCATTTGTTAGCCTATGAACACATTAACACATATAAGTCTTATTTATTAATAAGAGAATGACCTGCTATTAATCAAACTTCATCTAATTTAGCTTCTAATTAGACTTTTATAATTTACCTAGGTTTAATTTTTAATTAAACTTTTCAAATTTCATCTAATCAGAGTCAACTTCTAATTAGATTTTGCACATTTTACCTAGACTTACTTGTTAATTAAACCTTTCACATTCCATCCAATCAAATTTCATCAAATCAGACTCAACTTCTAATTATACTTTGCAGATTTTACCTAGGCTTAATTTTTAATTAAACCTTTCAAATTTCATCTACTCACACACGGAAATATTCCTCATGTCCTGTTTTTTTTGACTTATTTAAATAATGTGAAGTTTTTCTCGTCTTCGAACTGGAAATTTTGCTTCAATTTCGCATAAAAGTCGTCGGCGGAGTTAGTATGGGATTCACACCGTGCTTAGGATACGCGTAGTGTCCCATCCTAACA
The DNA here is from genome assembly GCA_963971135.1 of Stenus bimaculatus. Classification (NCBI taxonomy): domain Eukaryota; kingdom Metazoa; phylum Arthropoda; class Insecta; order Coleoptera; family Staphylinidae; genus Stenus; species Stenus bimaculatus. Next base: position 25,621,982 of record OZ020184.1, read on the forward strand.
CCACGGTCAAAAAACGTCAGCGCTCCGAACAGCACGCGAGTATCAACGCGCTCTAAATTTACATGGATGGAAACGTACAAATGTAACAGTCATGCTTTAATCACTAAAACGCAAAGGTATGCGTGGAAGGAGGTAAGGTAGGGGGATGAAATTTTGTGAGGGTGTTCACACTTCCCTTCAGGGTTCGATTCTAAGATACACAAGGATCACATAATTTTGATATATCCACCCCATCCCCCGTTACGACCCCCCAAATTCGAAAACACAAAAACTGGATAACTTCCCCCAAGTGTGTCGGATCGGTCAGAAATTTTAGTATGATCTTGCAAACTTTGACGGCAAAAGCGTTTTTGTTTTTGTTCATTTTTGTATTCAACGGAAATCGATTTATTTCTGTATTTTAAGTAAAATCTACCCGAGATGATTTTCTTGTAAAAGAGGGTTTGTTTTTTAACCGATTTTCAAAAATGTTGCTGTTTATCAAAGAGGGTCAATTTTTGGGGCTTTTTTAGAGACGTTGTAAATTATGTAGTTTAATTGGTAGTATTGGTAAGTAGTACTAGCTATGGGAGTTCTACACTTATTTTTTTTTTCTAAGTCCGTGACCTTGGGGGATTGTCGTCGAATTGTGCGAGTATGTATGGCCTTGAGTAGATAAGGTTGGGTGTGTGATGTCTGCTCGTGGATCTTGCGGTTTTGTCTGCAGACTGACACGTGGTGTCCTTGGGTTGATAACAGTCTCATCCTGTGGTTTTTTAATTGTTTGTAGAGTAATAATAGTACGGCGCTGAAAGTATTGATAAGAATTGTGGTAGGTCTGCATTATGCCCTTGTGCTGATAAGAGTCTTGTGGTTTCTTGAATTAGTAAATTTTAGTGTTATGATGAAGCATGTGGTTCCACTGCACCTGCACCTTACCGTTTCCTACATGTTTTAACAAGATTTTTCATGAAAGTGTTTTAATTTGTTGATAAGAGCGACTTATTTACATCGTATGAATCACTGTTGCTAATAATTAAGCGACTCGCGAAGACCAGCTGCATTTTGCGGTTTTTGCTAATTGCGGTGCGTCTAGACGTTTACTCATCAACGACTTAGGTGTTATATAAAAGAGAGAACAATTTGTTCGCAGCATCAGTCTGATTTATACATTCGACAGAATAACGTTAATAATTTACAATGGAGTCAGTTTTGCTCGCGACAACAGCCCAAAATTTGGCTAACATTAGCCGAAAATTGGTTGAAGCTGTTGATGATAATCCTATTAATATTAAAAGGATTATGAAACACTGTTCCAAAAATATACGACTAATAAGGCGTGGGTTAAAAAAAGTGATTGCCGTTGGTATCTTGTAAATTAGTTATTTTTCCATGTAATAAATATGTACATTTTATTTAAATAAATTTTTAATTGTATTTTCACTGTTTTCCTATAAAATCACTGCCTCTTATTCTAGTTGCATACATAATATGGGATGAATTCGTCTCTCCCTATAAATATAGGTTGCACTAGCTTAGTACAATCATTTACAAAATGTCAATCAGCAAGTTTGGTTCTTCAAAAATATCTAAACGGGGTTCCCGAGGACCTCCAGGTATCGGCTTCCAATTGGCTGAAGACGGACAAAACTTTGATATTGAAAGAAAACGTCTTACTAATATCGGCGATCCTTTGAATAGTCTAGACGCCTCCAGTAAGGCTTATGTTGATGAGAAAGTAGATAAGCTCTCCACTGATAATAAGACATACGTCGATGATAACATAAATCAGTGGGCAATATCTTTTAAGAAGTACGTCGATTCTAAGATTTCTGATTTAGCAAACGATGTCTCTAAAACTCTGAAGGATAATTTTGGTTTTTACTCCCAAAAAATCACTCATTTGGAAGAAGAATTTAATAAGCAACATAGTCATGATGCAGACACTCAAGGAACAAGTAGTTTGGGAGCTTCCACGAAGAACTTGTAAACGTCGTTGTACAAACCTACTTCAATGTATTATTAATTGCCTACATAGTGTATTTTTTATATTTTGTTATTATTTAAACAAATATTATGAGTTAATATAAATTGTATAAAATATTTACTTGTTTCTTTTATAAACATCCTTCACTTTTACCTCAAAGGTGTCTTATCACAAGCGCTCTTAACAAAGACCATTAATTCGCACAGGCAAAATACAGCTGCAGACATCGGATGACTCATATCAGTTTATTACGCGAAAAGCAACCTACCACAATGCTTATCAATACTTTCAGCGTCGCATAATTGTAAACAATTAAAAAATATTATACAAGACCACGCAAAACTTGTTCAAACATGTAGGAAACAGAATGCTGCAGGTTCGTGTAAACCGAAACTCTTATCACCTCTTATCTAATTTTTACACAATATTCACTTGATTTGGACAAAACCGCAAAAACAAGATGACCGTTTTCAACATCGAAAAACTTACTAAAAACCACAAGATGAGACTCTTATCAACACAAGGACACCACGTGTCAGTCTGCAGACAAAACCGCAAGATCCACGAGCAGACATCACACACCCAACCTTATCTACTCAAGGCCATACATACTCGCACAATTCGACGACTATCCCCCAAGGTCACGGACTTAGAAAAAAAAAATAAGTGTAGAACTCCCATAGCTACTACTACTTTGGTACTCTGTGACATAAGATTATTTTCAAGAATTTTAAATTGCTGTTGCTATGCAAACAACAAAACAACTGATTGCTATGATTCCTTTTTGCTACTGCAATTCGCCCTTTCCTTAATGAAGGTTCCTTTCTTTTTCAAAATTTGGTTGTTCTGAAAAGAACAGTTATTTTATGTATAAATTTACAAGTATCGTTCGAACACGTCTCCTTCTTGTGCTAAACAAAAGTCCAATCGATCATAAAAGGATCGTCTTACGTTATGTAGCATTTCCGGTGTTACGGATGTTGAATGATCTAGCAACTTTCTTCGGACTTCCTCTAGGTTATCTAATTTTCCTCCTTGATACACGAAGTCCTTCAAATATCCCCAATAGAAAAAATCGCCCAAGATTCCAGTCCAAACATTTAAAGAAGCTCGATGCTGAGTCGATGAAATTAACACCCTATGCTCATTTTGAAGTGCTCGGTATCTTGTATTTAATGAGTTATGTTTTCTTGCGAGAGGAAAACTTGACTCATCCGAAAACAATATGTTGTTAATAAAGTTTTCGTCAGCATTCGCTTTTTCCATTGCACTTTCACAGAATTGCATTCTGCGAAATTTATCATTGTCGCTTAACTCCTGACAGGTGGAGTATTTAAATGATTTGTACCCGTAATCTTTTAAAATATTTTGAACGGAGGTGTGAGATAACTCCACTTCATCGGCAATGTCTCGAATATGCATATGCGGACTGTTGCGTAAGGCGATTTACACCCTGTATAATTAATATTGGAAGTATATTAGTTCACTTTGATAAGTTTAGTGTATTTTTATTTTTACCAAAAAACCCATATGAAAACGACTTATCCTTAGTCTTTTCTAGAAAATCACAAAGTAGGCGTGACAAATATTAAAAAAACGATAACTTTTTAGAAAACCAGATAAGGTGGCAAGCTTAAGGTCTATTTATGCAGACAATTTTAAGATTTATCATTTATCATTTAAGATTTAAGAAATAAACGTATGCTTTTAAATCGGACCGTACATGCACCAAATTTAAGATTTAAGTTTTATCATTTATGGCGTAAGAGAATTTTATCTTCATCTCTTAAATCTTACGGCATAAATTTTACAGCATTTTATGCACGCTGCGCATAGTCGTACGCCATTTAGGCGGAGCTTATACCCTATTTACTGTTAACTTCGGATTCGGATTTCGGATTGATACACGTGTGGGTTTAGTCGCGAGAACCGAAAATTTTATTGATAATAATTAATTCTCGCTGTTACTGTTACTGTTACTGTTACTTCTTATCCGATTTTTCTTATAAGTTTACTTGTTTTTTCAAATTTAATTTAATTTAATTTATAAATTTATAAAGATGTATATTAAATATATTTTTGTAGAACTTTTACCATTTCAAAACATCAAAAAAAGTCCGAAAATTTCGTAGTTCTTAATGCTGGCGTAGGTCGCTAACTATTTTTAATTAGGGTTCGGTTCGGTTCGTAGGTAACATAACATAACGAAACTTATTTTTAAAATTTGATTGAACTATCTTTTTAGTTTAATCAAATATTAGGTTTCACATTGAATAGCAGATCTTTTAAATTTTCCGCAATCCGTTCTCCAAAAATGTCACAATTCGCCGGCGAATCGTTATATTTTTTTTCGATTCAATATGGGAAAAGTAGGCAATGGGATTCCATTTCAAAAGGTTCCTTACCCGATTTATGTTAATTATTTTTATTTATAATTTAATTTTTTTATTTATATTTTACAAGTAAATTTGCATTAATAATAATATTAATATTTTATTTAAAAAAAATAAACCTTTTGAATACACCCTATCTAGTACTTTTATTTTTACCTACACGATATATTAACAGATTTAATTTAAATTGTAGTTGGGTTAATTAATTAGCAAATTTAAATTGTAATTGCGTACAATTAATTAATTTGGAACAACATGTGCGTACACTTATCACTTATCACTCTGTTTCATTAAGTATTTCTCAAAAAGCAAAGGTACTAACATACGTGTAACATGGGTTGTCTAGTTTGTGCAGGAAATTAAGGTTTATTAACGCTAATTTCCAAATCAATCGATTTTAAACAACTTTAAATGAAGTCAGCAAAACAAAAAAAAATACGAAAACAAATTCTAATGTGATACAAGTGGAAGCTTTATGTCCTAATTCACCACAACTAAAACAAATCGTTTGTTTTGGAATTGGGCAAAATTTACTAATAAGAAGCCCAATTCCAATATGTTGATTTTAAATAAAAATGATTTTTCTTAAAATGTATGGTCTTGGAGTTATTAATATTAATTTTCAAATCTAATTTCATTTTTAAAAATTTGTTTTCGCGCAATCTCTTATCTTTATCAGTTTTAGTTTCCTTAATTAGTGTCTTTAAAATCAATTCGTAATTTTCAGCACATTTTAAAGCCTCATGAATATTTGAAAATGAATTCTTATTTCTGATTATGTCATTACACAATTGAGTATCAATTCCTTCTAAAAATTGGTCAAAGATTTTACTTTCCCTAATACAATAATTTCTTTCAGAAAATTTACCGTTGATAAATTCAGGATACATATGAACTGCTATTATCTCTAATATTGTGAAGTACTCAAATAATGTTTCGTTTTCTTTCCGCATAATCTTATTAATTTCCGTTTTCGGAACAAAATCTAAATTTCTACTAAACAATCTAATCAACCACATTTTTAAGGAATCATAGTTAGCAGGCCTAGAGGAAAAAGGATTTTGATAAAAGTAATCACAGGGGTTTAAGTTTCGTTAGATAATATGACTGAACATCTGACCAACCCAGCATATTACTTAAATTTTGAATTTGTTCTATAAAAATATAAACATCGGAATTCCCATAGAAAACTTCAACCATTGAGCTATTTACGAAAAATCCAATATTTTGAGAACCTAGATTTGACTCTGTTTTTAATTTAAAAGATTTGGCCATTTAACTGTCATTCAAATTAATAGGAATAAATTTACTTTCTGTATTAAATTTAATTTCAGAACTACTATCTACTATGTTTTGGATTATTTTCGAAAATTTTACTTTCAAATTCAGACATCTTATAAAATTAAATTTTCTCCTTAACTGACTTATAATTTAGAGCAAAAATATATTCCTGTTACCTGATACTACAATTAAATCAAAATTTTGTTCATAAGAATATATACATATCTACTTTAATCATTGAACCAAATCTTACCACGAATATATCAATCTTTATTAAGTTTCAAGATTAGAAAAAAAATTGTGTAATTTACACATAATAGTTACTCCAACACACAGGAAAATAGAAAATTTTGTAATTTCCTGTAAACTTGTATGCGGTAAAAAGACCTAAAATTTGGATATATAGGATTAAGAGAAAATCGTAAGTCTAAAAATTAGTCTTGCATATTAATGTTACATTTTACGATAATACAAATACCTTGATTTCTAAAATGTTTATTTTAGATCCATTGCTGAAGCTTGGAAACCAACAAAAAATGATAGGGTTTGCAGTGCTCAATTCATTGGAAATGAAAAATAACACTTCCTAAGGTAATATTTATAATTTGTTAACAATACGTTTAATTTATAATACATATTTTATGGTTTTAAGAATATCGAATATCTGTCGCCCACTTTTTAAAAAATTAGACATTATGACTGTATTTTCGTTATATTTATATAAATGTGTAGTATATTTTTTCAAAATACAACAGCTTTTCAAAAAAATTATCATTTAAATAAAGGGATGAAAACGAGACATTATGAACAACTAAGCACTCCAATGCACTCAACGTCATTGTTCGAAAAACGCCTCTGTACATGTGTATAAAAAAAAACCTCCCAAATCATATACATATCGAAAAAAATGAAAAGAAATTTAAAAAAAATTGCTAAGGAGTTTTTCACAGAAAATGCATTTTATAGTATAAATGAATATTTTGATACAACATAAGCTGACCGGCGAGATGTTAGCAACAAACATTTAACATGTATTTCTCCATAAGAGGTTTTTTCGATATACCTTTTTGTCTATACAACCTACAGAAAAACAAAATATATCCCTAGAAAGCTTGATTCAAGACAATTATAACAGTATTAATCGCTATGCTTGTCCGTCCCGTCAACTGTAGATTTTTTTCTAATTATCCCACCAAAAACTTTGACCACTCAATTGATTGCATTTTTCATATGGATTACGGTGGTGTTAATCATAATTCTTGTCCGTCTAGTTTTAATGAAAAATTAAGAAAAAACACATATTTTATGGGAAAAAACATCGGAATTTTGACTTTACAGGTGATTATCTCTTTGTGCAAATGTCTCATTGAAAAAAAATGTACAGTTTGATAGGAAATTTAATTGGGATTACCGTGGTGTGTGTCACTTATTTTGTCCGTCTAGATTTAAGTCGGAATCGATTCGCGAACAAAACACTACATACAAATTTACAAGTTTTTTCCCATAAAATCTGTGTTTTTTCTTAATTTTTCTTTAAAACTAGACAGACAAGAATTATAATTGATACCCTCGTATACTACATAAAAATTGTGATCCACTAAGTGGTCTAATTTTTTGTATGTCAAATAGGAAAAAAATATGGTTGAATATTGTTTTCGCGTATTTTTATGAAAATTACCTTGGAGACTTTTGTTGCTGGATCGATAAAGGGTTAAATCTCGACGGACAAGAATAGTGAGATATACCACAATCATCACAATTAAATTTCTGATCTTTTAGTATAATTATTTTTTTGTAAGACGCTTGCACAAAAAGATATTCATCTGTAAACTTATTTTTTTATTATAATTAACGAGAAATAGTGAATTTTCAGTTAATTAATCATTAAAACGAAACGGACAAGCATTGTGATTAATACCCTCGTAGACTACATAAAAATTGTGATCCATTAAGTGGTCTAAGTTTTATGTATGTCAAACAGGAAAACAAATATGATTGAATATTGTTTTTGTAAAAGTTAAGTGTAGACTTTTCTTGCTGGATCGATAAAGGGTTAAATCTCGACGGACAAGAATAGTGAGATATACCACGATCATCACAATTAAATTTCCGATCTTTTAGTATAATTAACTTTTTTGTGAGGCGCTTGTACAAAAAGATATTCATCTGTAAACCTAATTTTTTATTATAATTAACGAGAAATAGTGGGTTTTCTGCTAATTATTCATTAAAACAAAACGGACAAGCATTGTGATTAAATTCTTCGTAATCTACATGAAAAATGTCAAACTTGTTTGTAGAACAATTAGAAAAAATTCTACACTTGAATGTTAAATTGACGTCGTAACAGGTAAATTAGTATGTAGTGTTTTGTTGACGAACGATTGCGACTCAAATCCAGACGGACAAGATAAGTGACATATACCACCTTAATACCAATTAAATTTCAAACTGTACATTTATTTTTCCAATGTGATATTTGCACAAAGAGATATTCACCTGTAAACTCAAAATTCCGATATTTTTTTCTCATAAAATTTGTGTGTTTTCTTAATTTTTCTTTAAAACTAGACGGATAAGAATTGTAATTAATACCCTCGTAGACTACATAAAAAATGTGATCCATTAAGTGGTCTAACTTTTTTCTATGTCAAATAGGAAAAAAATGTGGTTCAATATTGTTTTCGCGTATTTTTATGAAAATTACCTTGGAGACTTTTGTTGCTGAATCGATAAAGAGTTAAATCTCGACGGACAAGAATAGTGAGATATACCACGATCATCACAATTAAGGTGATAGCGAGTCAAATGTTGAAAAACCGATGTTTTTATCTTTCCTAAATTTTTTTAAAGTGTTTCAAATTGGAAACTAAAAAAAATAATTAAATACCGAACTTAAGTAAGAATTGCACTTTTATATGCAATTTTTATTTTTGATTTATCTAGATTTATACGAGCATAGTTTTGCAAAAATTAAAATATAAATATTGAATTTTTTCCTGCAAAATTACACAAATGTAATTGTAGATACATAAATAACAAAAATTATAAATGAAAGTAAAATTCTTAATTTAGTTTGGTATTTTCTAATTTTTTTGACTTTCCAATTCGAAACACTTTTAAAAAAATCATGAAAGGTAAAAACGTCGGTTTTTCAACATTTGACTCCGTATCACCTTAAATTTTCGATATTTACGTATAATTAATTTTTTTGTGAGACCCTTGCACAAAAAGATATTCATCTTTAAACTTAATTTCTTATTATTAAAAACGAGAAGTAGTGGGTTTTCTGCTAATTAATCATTAAAACAAAACGGACAAGCATTGTGATTAACATCTTCGTAATCTACACAAAAAATATAATCTAGTCAAACTTATTTGTAGGAAAATTAGAAAAAAATCTAACCCCTCAAATTCCATTCCACTCCCACTAATTGCACCTACCCTAAAAACTCTTTAGATCCACTTTACGACAAAAAATATCACTTCGCTATCGCTCTCCGTTTTCGAGTTATCACCGAAAATGTAGCTAAAATAAGCAAAATCTCCGTTTGGAGCCAAAATTTTGGTCAGAAATTTTTCACTTTTCACGAAATAATTAATATCTTCGAAATTATTTGCACCACCGAGACTGATTATTTCGGAAGAGCGCTACATACAATTATGATAGAACTTCACTTGGGTAAGTTCATTTAATCTAATAATTGTATTATGCCCTCTTCCTTCATAATCAATTTTGTAGATGTTTAAAGCTACTATAGTTGCGGGTATACTAACAAATATTATCAGAAAACAAAAATATTATTTACCGTTTTCAATAATATGTCACAAATTTTGCCAATATTTCAAAATTTCATAACGACAAAATACTTTATATAAATAGAAATTTATATAAATTTATATAACTAATATTCCAAAGAGAATATTCAAATGAGAAACTTTATATTTTGACAATTGACAAAACTGTACATGCAAGGAAATTCCTTTCCTCTGTAATTATAATTATATAACTTATTATTGAACGAATTGGACTTCGGAGTCCAGCCTCAGTTTTCCTAATGTTTTCCATTGATAGTCCCTTCCTCTTTACATTGCTTATTTTCATTAAATTAATTGTTTGCATCCTAATGCCAAAGGAACAACAAACTTTTTATAAAGTTTTTCTAAACACATGTCTTATATATTTGAATTATTAATAAATTAATCAAGTAATAACTTATTGATCCCAAGTATCACCATATTTAGGACTAGCAGGCCTGAGTCTAGAAAAAATCTTTTTATTGTATAATCTTCCCCAATCGTTGCCCCGCAATTAAAGCGATTGCCGATATCAAATAACTGTTTAATGAGACATATGAGCTACCTTGTTCATATAAATGGGTAAGGGATTTTAATATATTTACAACATATGCATTAAATGGATCCAGTATATTTTTACAAAATTTCCACAATTTCTTTAAACAACTGTTGTACTGTTGAATGGAGAATTTAGTAAAAGTATCTTCAAGTGAGCCCTATAATTTTTTAAGCTTTCCAGTTCCACTTTTCTTGATTCCTTATCAGCTATGTTATTTTTTGTATTAACTTAAGAAGCAAAAGTAACCAGATATAGTACATACGCCGAATAAATTCCTTTTCCAACCTAACATGACATGTAAAAGATTTTTGCCTTTAGAAGATGCTCCTCATCCCGATAAAAACGAATCCGAGAAAATTTCTAATATAAAAGAATGTTCCCGTATGAGAGTTTAAAATTCGATCTTTTCACGAGTCAAGATCTTCTTTTATATATGCTGGAATCTGCATTGTGGCATCATTATTATTATTTATAGTAAATGACTTTTCTCTCTCAAAAACCTTTGAATATAGGCAATCATAATTATTTTGCAGGGCAAATGGCTGACAGCTTTTCGATGAAGATAGCAAATTGTCTTATTTTGCATTTTGACCTTAAGAAAGGTTTTCGACTTCCAATTTAATTGAAGTGCGTTTTTTTATCCGGTTTTGGAACTAAGGAGACATTTTATCAAAAATGATCTTTTATGGGTAACTCTAATTTTAACAGTTTACAAGTTTTACACTGCTCTTTTCAAGACTAAATATGTTAGTATTGTGAATATTTCCTTAAAGCTTAGCTTAAAATTCGCACCGTCACCTCCACCAAATTCCGTGAAAATTTTAATTTTCGGGTTAAACTTGCGCCGTCCAGAACTATGTTTGTACCAAAATTTTGTCAAAACTTTGCGAATTTTTTCCAAAAAAGCTATTTAACCTATGTATTTTAACCAACTATTTTTTAAAATGCGTCTATTCACGGTGTTTACTTTCGATAAAAATTTGAAACCGATAACTTTTATAGTTTTCGAGAAATAAAAACCGATTTCCATTAAAAATTTCAAGCCTTAAAAATATCACAAAAATTTTTTTTTCGAATACACCCCCTAAAAATTTTTTTCGAGTACACCCCCTAACAAAATGTTTCTCCCCAAAAACTCAAAAAATGTTTTATATAAAAATTCATAACTTTTGAATGAAACAGAGACTTTATTTTTTTTCTATTTTCTTTATACTTTAAATATGAGTTATTAACTTTCAAATTTTTAATTTGAAACGCTACACCCTTGTTATTATAGCAAAATTTCAATGATTGTTAGCGTTACGTTCTACTGAATCCAAACGACGCAATCGACTCACCCCGCGCTGCACTTCAAACGCGCAGCTAACAGGTTTAATCACACCCCTGCATCAGCTAACAATAATTTTTACAATTTCCATACCATTAATTGCAATACAAATCAATTTCAGCTACAGTAAAATAGTCCGATTTTTCCAATTTCCCATACATGCTCATGCGCGCAGCTAACACTTTAGATCACACAGATTTTACAGCTAACATTTTTTTCGTGATGAAAATATCATCAACTAACAATCTGCAAATTTTCAACTTCAGTAAAATGCCCCGAAAATCTATTTTTTCTTGCGAGATACGCAGACTCTCAAAATCTTAAGTCACTGAGTCGCGTCAGCTAACATACGTTTTCTTCATTTTTCTACGGAAAACTAATCCCTAAAAACTGGAAATTCTCTGTATAATCACCCATGAAAATTTGACGCTACCTCCCGGACTATACTAATAACTATTAGATTTTGTAAGAAAATAAAGTTGTAAATTGGAAATCTTCGTTTTTACGTGATTTATGCGAAGTGTTAACATTTGTGGATTGTGAAATTATTTAGTGAACAAGTGAACTTCTGAATTAGTTGCTGATATTTCTATCAAGAGGTAAGAATTATTTTTTTTCAAATGAACTTTCTGCAGAAACTAACCAACAATCAACTCACAAAATCATAAAAAGGTGGTTGAAAACACTTAGATGTTTTTGATTTTTGAGATATAAGCGTTGAAATTTATGGGTCAGAACTTTTTAACCTCTAGGTGTTTTTTTTAATATTGATTGAGTATATAAAGGAAAATACTATTTTAGATTTGGAATAAAGGTTGTGAATATGCCTCAAAAAAAGGTATACCGGGTGGAAATGAAACTAGGGCTACCCCTGGCATTTCTTTATTTATGGAAATAAAAAATTAAAATTTTAGTATATTATATGATCTAAGAAAACAAATCTTATGGATCGAATAAATTTTTAATTTAGTTCCGGTTTATCAGGTAATGGCATCCACTTTCTTATTTTAAATATAACCCCCTGATTTTTTCTACGTAAAATCAAACATTGGTTAATTTTAAGTATGTTTATGACAAAAAAATATTTTATTTCAAAACTTTAAGAAAAAAATTTGAATTTTTTTTGGTAAAAAAAATTGAGTAAAACCTACAAAAACTATTTTTAAACATACATATGGGATATCACAGTAACCGGAAAAAAACCCTCTATTTAACTAGGGGGTGGCCCTTATATCATCCCATTTAAAAAAGTAAAGATATTTCCAAAAAACGCTTCTTGAAAATTAAAAAAAAATAATATCTCAAGAACGGTGAAATAAATTTTATAAATTACAATTTATTTTACGTATTTGTATTATTTAAAAATAGTTTTTGTAGGTTTTACTCAAATTTTATACCAAAAAAAAATTCAACATTTTTTCTTAAAGTTATGAAAAAAAAATTTTTTTTGTCATAAACATACTTAAAACTAACCAATGTTTGATTTTACGTAGAAAAAATCAGGAGGTTACATTTAAAATAAGAAAGTGAGTGCCATTTCCTGATAAACCGGAAGTAAAATGAAAGATTTATTCGATCCATAAAATTTGTTTTCTTAGATCATATAAGATACTAAAATTCTAATTTTTTATTTTCATAAATAAAGAAATGCCAGGGGTGGCCCTAGTTTCATTTCCACCCGGTATACCAAGTAGAGCTAGAAAGCGAAATAAGGCATCTGCTGCCCAAAGAACAGTTTGGTTAAAAAGATTGGGAAAACTGAGGAAATTCCAAAAAGAAATAAAATAAGTATATTAAATGTAGTAATTACTAGCTTCAATTTAGATGAATTTCAATGTAAATCAAATAAAAGCGAGGTAGAAGTAAACTATAGCGAACTACCAGGTACTTCAAAGGAAAGCAACGTAGAAGTAAACTATAACGAACTACCAGATACTTCAAAGGAAAGTAACGTAGAAGTAAAGAATAACGAACTACCAGATACTTCAAAGGAAAGTAACGTAGTAGTAAATTATGACGAACTACCAAGTACTTCAAAGGAAAGTAACGTAGAAGTAAATTATGACGAATTATGGGGTACAAATGAGGAATATGAGAGGTAAATTAAGTAAATAATAATAACATTCAATTAATTAGCAATAAAAATTAAAAAAACAATTAATCTTGGTTTAATAAATGGTAAAATCGCTTGATTAAATATAAATCTGTTTTCAGCATTATGAATTATAAATTGACATTTGAGTATGAAAAAGAAAGTTTTCCTAGCCCCATTAAAGGAAATAGAATTGTCGATTTGCAATATGTTTTAAGTTGGGCCCTTTATTTGCAACATGATCATTCTAAAATTTGCACAACAGGAAGATTGTATCCTATTGGAGAGGTATTGGATGGACTTGTTAGCACAATTTTATTTGGTTATAATTTGTGCGATAGACAATATAAATATACCACTGAAAAGCCTGATAAAAAGAATTCTAATATCAACGTGGGTGCTGTATGGGGAACTTTGGCGAGTGGTTGCGGATATGCCCAGTTTGAGGAATTTTGCGGTGTTATGGACATATCTTCCATGACGTATTATAAATTTTCTCAAATTGAATAAACTCTGGGAATTCAGTGGGAAGGTTATTTAACTGAGTCAATGATAAACGCAGGCGAAGAAGAAAAACGTTTGGCAATAGAGAATGGTAGAGTTGAAGAAGACGGTGTACCTTTCATCACAGTTACCGTGGATGGGGGTTGGAGTAAACGTTCCTATGGCCATAGTTATAAAGCACTGTCGGGAGTTTTAAGTTCATATACTTTGTATTAAAGATTTATTTACATCTGTATATTTTTAGGGAGTAATTATAGGAAAAAGAACTGGCAAAATCCTTTATTATGGTGTGAGAAATAAATACTGTACCAATTGCAACGTAGCCAAAAATAAGAAAGTTGCCTCACACGTGTTTCAAAAATTGGAATGGAAGGTCCTCAGCAATGGAGGGGGACATAATTGTGGAGGGATTTAACCAAAGTGAGAATGTCCATGGTGTCAGATATTTGGAATTTGTAGTGTAGGCGATGGAGATTCTAGTGTTTTCGCGAAAATACGAGAAAACGTGACCTATGGTAGACGGGTAAATAAAGTGGAGTGTAAAAACCATACCGTTAAAAACTATGGGAAAACTCTTTACAAATTAAGAGCGGATGCTTCCATTGACTACACGGGAAGAAAATTATTAACTTTAAAAAAATCCAGAACTTACAAAGAATTGCACAAACAGCAATTTCAAAAAATTCAACATCAAAAGACGTTACCCAGGTAAAAGAAGACCTGATGAATGGACCGTATCGTGTTTTTGGCAAGCATACTAATCGTGACAAATATTGTTCTGAAGTTGGGAACGAGAGAAATGATTTAACTATGAAGTTGAAAGATTATGGAGTTTTTGGTCACATTACAGGTAATTAGGAAACATTATTAATTATAGTATTGTTATAGTTTTTTGCAACAATTCGCGAAAAGGGCAGCTTTTTAGTCAGATTTTAAAAAATGCGGTTGCATCGTGAAGAGGGATGCGAATTCTAAGTGGGGTTCGAATTTTAAATTTTTCCAAGCACTCTAACACTCTGAAAAAAATTCTCGAAAATGGTCGATTTTTCTTGCTCTTTTCCGGTTTTCGTCGGCATCAATTTTGAAAAATCGCACCCCCGTCCGGTGTTTAAGGGAAGCGACGAAATTTGGCCCCATTTATTCTCACATCCTGGGGATGGGCAGTGGTCATTTTTAAGTCTCCGTATTAGGTATATACCGCATATTGAGCATTTTAAGTGTTCCGAATTAGACATATACAGTATATACTCCTGTTGGGTCCCGCCTTCCTGCAAGCATATTTGACAGTGCTTTCCGAATTAGGTATTTACACAGTGGTGTAGTGGGGGGGGAGCGCGGGGGGTCGGCGCCCCCTCACTTTTTTCAAGAGAGGGAGCGCGTCCCCTTACTTTTTAGTACTTTCTTATAATTATTTATGTAGAAATAATTTTTATTTATCCAACAAATACAAAATATTTAGTAATTTAAAAAAAATCTTATTTTGGTCTCAGGAATATGTAACATCCAACCTTTTAGCAAGTCAGTTTGAATCTTTTTTATAAAAGAGATGAAAAAAAATTGAGGCCCACAAATTCATAACTACAACAGTTCCCCCCCCCCCCCCTACAACTGTATGTGGAAGCGCCCCCTCACTTTTTTATTTAGGACTACACCACTGTATTTACAGTATTGCAGTAGTATACAACAGGAGTATAATACACGTAGTATTATAGCATTCCGAATTATATACGCGTATATACGCACACATAAATCGGAATGGATTTTGGTCGCGCTTGCTTAGCTGATGTCGAATGTCAAACGATGTGTATCAGCTGTTGTTTTTGTTAGGTTACATTCGTAATTAGTTTCATTTATTTGTAATAGATTTGGATGTAGAAGAAACGTTGCACAATTATGGAAAATTCTTATTACTATTATTAATCTTATAAAAACAACAGGGAACGAGGTTATGTTTATGCATACAAAATTGTTAATGCTTAATGCGCATGCCCGCACACGAAGTATCAGGATGAGAGGTAGTGCTTGGTATAGTCTATTTTTTCCTGCTGAGTGATTTTCAGCAGGGATTCCGATTAAAACCAAGACATTTCTTTATTGCTCTGTTTCATTCTTACTCCCATAAAAGGAGGACGGCAACAAGAAACATTTAGCCGAAGCAATACAGGCGTTACGCTCTGCGTTTTATCTCACACAAGTGCGGTGTTAGAACGAAATGGAAACTACGTTTGGTGCCTGCTTCCTTGCTGAGAAGCGAGCAGGACAGACACCACGCCCCTAAGGCGGACTGAATTCACGTTCTCTCACTTTAATATTTAATATTTTGAGCGCCTCGCGTGTTCCTTTCTCGCATGATAAGAATAATACGGGAGGGGCGACTCGTATATTCGAGCGCAGCCGATCTCGTAAGCCAATAAGAAACATCGTGCGCTATGATGGGAAATATCAGCGAGCACTGCTTGGGTCAACGCCGATTCTGCTGAAAATCACTCAGCAGGAAAAAATAGACTATATACTGTAGAATACTGTAGAATAGTGGGGGCAGCAGGAACGAATACTTTAAATACTTCTAATTCGGAATGCTCGGCCAGCCGTATATACTGTAAATAGTAAATACCTACTTCGGAAAACATCCTGAGTATAGCGTGCAGCGTGCAAGATGATGTTATTTTTTTGGAGATTGAAGCCAAAAATGCCGAACTAGCAATAAAAGGTAAATAATTATTACAAATGTTTTTAATTATAACATAAAAAATAACGTTTTGATTATAATTAAATGATTAAATAATCGATAACCAAAAATAAACAAACAGCTGATTTATCATTTTGACAAGTGACATTTCACTCACTAGACCCAACCGTTCCGATTTACGAGCGCGTATCTAATTCGGAACGCTACAAACGCTATTTCCTGCTCTACTGTATATACCTAATACGGAACGCACCCTCAGTTGTGACTTTAGGGAGGCGTTCAGGTTTGTCACACCGGGCTTCGGGCGCGCACTTTGACGTCATTTATTTACATCTCGTAGTGTGTCACACGAGCGTTGGTATTTATGAACGGCTTTGGGCGTCCACGGTGTGTCAACAAAACAGAAACGTCAAACGACAGAATAATTAAACAATAATAAACCTTCTAATCTAATACAATTTTACGCAAATAAATTGGATTCCTATCCCAAATTATTTTATTCGTATTTATATTGATCTTAAAATAAATGTAATTAAAGTATTATTGAGATTGATAGTACGATTTGTTGTAATCATCCTCATTTAAAGATAAATTAAATGAAATTAAATTGGCCACTACAATTTTTAACTCAAATCGTTTTTGAATAGAAATCGTGATAGGATATTTATATTTAATATGATAAAAATATTTTGTAGGAAGGTTTGATGCCTTTGTGAACCTATGTAATATGAAATCAAAATAATAACCTAACCCAAATCAACAATAAACAAAAGTTTGTTTTGGTTTTTGGTAGATTTTATCGATAATGCGCATGCGGGACGACTTCTCGCCGTCTCGAGAGCGCGGCGACTTGAGGGTGTTACAAGTAAATAAGGCTTATATACTTATAATGCGCATGTTCGAAACTTGAGGACGGAGTGACTTGGTGCGTCGCCCGTCGCAAATCTGAACGACTTGGGGCTGACGCACCGGGCGCGCCCTGGCGATTTCTGAACGACTTCGGGCGCGCGCTGGCATAACTCTCACACGCCGGGTGACAAACCTGAACGCCTCCTAGGCGCGCTTCGTGCGCACTTCATGCGCGCGTACCAGACGGTTCGCAACGTGCGCGTTTCGTGCGCTTCTTGCACGCCAGAAATAAATTTTGGCGAGCACGAGGCGCGCACGACGTGTAATGCGCGTTCGCGGCGCAGCGCGCACGTCGATACGAAGCTTCAAGACCCACCAATGCGAAAAAATCTTTCATGTCTCATTTTTTTATGTACTTTTAGCGCTCTCCAAATCGAGCATTGTTTTTCATCCTTTTACGACGCGGACGTTGAAAATTCGTAACATTTGATAGGGGTAGGCTATTAAGGTCTAATATTTTTTATTTTGCTCATTACATTCATATCTATGAGCAAAAACTCAACACTGCTAAATTTTTACCCCGAGCTTCAGAAAAAAATAGAAAGTACAATGTTCAAAATATCGCTCGAAACGCGGTTGGACGTTTGTACCACTGGCGCCCACACAGTTTTTAAAAAATTTCAAATTTCAAATTTAACTTTATTTCTCTCAAAAGGAATAATTTCTATATGGATAGGCTATTTTTTGTTTTATACTCGAAGGGGTTGGAAAGTTATATCTAAATTACCTCAAAACTTTAATCTTAGTGGTGGGCTATTTCTTAGCCGATTTTAAATTTTAAAAGCTTAGTTAAATGTACTCCTCTAACCAAAACCGCCCACGCATAGGGTTTTTTGAATTTCGAAAAATAACGAAAACATATTTTTTAAGATCCCATTTTAAAAAGTCGCAATTTTTGACGCTTTTAGGTCTAAACAACCACTCAAATTCTATTTCACCCCCATGTAATACTCCCTCTCTAAAAGCTTTCAAGATCCGCTTTACGACAAAAAAAGAATCACTTCGATCTCTTTTCGTTATCGAGCACCAAATTCCGTAGAAATTAAAAAAAATTTAATTTAAAAAAATTTAATAAGATAATATCGATATTTTTTAGAAACTTATCTGTACGAATTATTTTAGGTCTAATTAACCCCTCAAATTCCATTTCACCCCAACTAATTCCACCTACCCTAAAAGCTCTTTAGATCCACTTTAAGACAAAAAAAGAATCATTTCGCTATCTCTTTTCGTTATAGAGTAATGACTGAAAATGTAGCTAAAATAAACAAAACCTCCGTTTGGAGCCCAAATTTCGTTCTGAAATATTTCACTTGTAACAAAATAATTCATATTTTCGAAACTGTTAGCACTACTGGGACGTTTAATAGCTTAAAATTTGCACCGTCACCTGCCCCAACAAATTCCGTAAAAATTATAAATTTCGGTTCAAAATATCCGTATTTGTTCCAAAGTTTTGCCAAAACTTTACGAATTTTTTTCAAAAAAAAACTATTTCGCCGATTTTACCCAAATATTTTTTAAAACGCTTCTATCCATGGTGTTCACCATTGGTAAAAGTTTGAAACCGGTAACTTTTATAGTTTTCGAGTAAAACAATAAAAACCGATTCCCATGTGAAAAATTTCAAGCACGTTGCCTTAAAATTATTTTTTCAAAATCGACCCCGCAAATAAAAGATTATAAAAAGTGGTTAAAATATAATTTGACACCCCAAAACTCAAAAAAATCTAAATATTTTTAGGTAATGTACCTTAAAAAATAATTAAATTTTAGAAAATTTAATAAGATAATATCGATAATTTTTACAAACTTACCTGTACGAATATTTATTTTAATTTTAGTTATTAAGCGAAATATGAATTTTTCAAAATACACATTTACTCATTTATCATGCCATATGTTATATAAAAATTCATAAATTTTGAACAAAATGTCATAGAGCCTTGATTTTTTTTTTAATTTTTTTCCTATTTCTTGATACTGCAACCCAAAATTAACTTTCAACAAGTGGATGCAGCGAGCGCTGATTGACGCGGCAACGCCGCGTCGCTTTCGGCTGTGATCGGAAATCGTGGCTATGAAATTCGTGAATCGTGAATAACTTCACATCGCTCATCCTCTCATCTCACATCAAACCACACCTAACCTCAAATAACTGAATTCAACTGAATTTAAATTGATTAAAAAATATATTACATTACCAGCTGCAAATTTCAAAAAATGAATAGCACACCTGCTTTGAGTATTTTTCGAAGTGATAGTATTAATGTTGAGAGCGCCGTGGAAAATTTGGAAGAAGCTGAAGATTTGGAAGATCAAAGAAGAAGACAAGAGGAGGTAATATATAAATTTTAAATACAATCATTAATGTTCTTTGGGTGTCAATTTACTTCACCCATAAAGGTTTTTAACAGGGCTCAGTAAAGAGCATGAAATTTAGCACTAAAGCAAAGCAAATGGTTATTTTTTTTACTTATTAGAAAAATTATTATCCATGATTGTTATATTGGTTACATATACTTAATTTATAGACAAACTTAGTACACACAGTACTTTCTGAGAGACCATGTCCAAAAAATCACCTTTTTCTTCTTATTACTTGTAGTGGTCACCCAATTTTTTTTAACTAATGTTAACTAAATCAAAATACATTAGTTTAAATAAAGGTACCACCGAGGGGCATACCGAGAGAGAAAATGAAGTATATCCCAAAATATCGCCCAAATATTATGATACATCCTGTATATCCCTGTACATCCCGTAATATCCGACTACATCCTTGTATATCCTCTCGTATATCCTCATTTATAAGTCGCATATCCCAAGCATTCTGGGATATCCTTGGATATTCCTGTATATCCATGTATTGCCTTAGGAGGATGTATTCAGGATTGATTACTTCAATTATTATTATAATTACGCAATATTCGTTTATTATTAAAATATTCTTAAATTATACTTTTGTATAAATTATAAAGAATGCAAAAAAACAAAATAAATAATTTCCAAATTTATGGGATATTTGGACTTAATTAAAGCTCCTTAATTATTTTTATTTAGTTTTTTTTTTATAACATTAGGCGGTGATATTTCTTAAAACAAATCTTACGTAAAGTTTTTCTTAAGAAAATTACGTGGAACCTCTAAAGAAATTGTTTTTTTTTCGTCCGAAAAAATCAAATTGCAATATAAAAAGGAATGTTTATTATAACACGCGTACGAAATTGGATATCAGTAATCTTTGGTTTTTTTGTAAATCGTGTTTAAAGTTCCGCTATTTCTCAACGTTGAATTAGTCAATCTTCGATAACAGAAAAGGGGTTAATTTTTTTAAATTTTTTCTTTCTTGGTGATTTATTTAAACAGTTTTAAATAACATATCAAAAAATTGGATGGCAGTAATTTTTTGTAAACCGTGTTTACATTTTCGCTATTTCTCAAAGTTGATCCTATTATGTACATGAATTAGTCAATCTTCAATAACAGAAAAAAAGGTTAATTTTTTTAAATTTGTTCTTTCTTGGTGATTTATTTAAACAGTTTTAAATAACATATCAAAAAATTGGATGGCAGTAATCTTTTGTTTTTTTGTAAATCGGGTTTAAAGTTCCGCTATTTCTCAACGTTGAAGTAGTCAATCTTCGATAACAGAAAAAAGGGTTAATTTTTTTAAATTTTTTCTTTCTTGGTGATTTATTTAAACAGTTTTAAACAACATATCAAAAAATTGGATGGCTGTAATCTTTGGTTTTTTTGTAAATCGTGTTTAACACGTTCAATGCGTATTCAAATGTTAAACATTCGTGCGGATCTGCAAAAATCAACCCGCAAAAAAACAGTGTAGTGTGGCTATAATGTATATGTGGACAAGGGAGCTGTGTTCAACGCATTCAACGTGTTAAAGTTTCGCTATTTCTCAACGTTGAATTAGTCAATCTTCGATAACAGAAGAAAGGGTTAATTTTTTTAAATTTTTTCTTTCTTGGTGATTTATTTAAACAGTTTTAAATAACATATCCAAAAATTGGATGGCAGTAATCTTTGGTTTTTTTGTAAATCGTGTTTAAAGTTCCGCTATTTCTCAACGTTGAATTAGTCAATCTTCGATAACAGAAAACAGGGTTAATTTTTTTCTTTCTTGGTCATTTATTTAAACAGTTTTAAATAACGTATCAAAAAAGTGGATGGCAGTAATTTTTTGTTTTTTTGTAAATCGTGTTTACATTTTCGCTATTTCTCAATTATTAGTATATTTATTACTCATTCTTCAACAACTGAAAAAGGATTAAATTTTTTTGAATTTTTTCTTTAATTATTCATTTAAAGTATGTTTCTATTATTGAAGAATGACTAATTCATGTACAGTTGGTCCCAGCTGGAAGTAGGACAAAAGTAATCACGATCTTATTCTTTGTCCTACTTCCAGCTGGGAGCAACTTTACATAATAGGACCAACGTTGAGAAATAGCACAAATTTAAATACGATTTGCAAAACAAAAAACAATTGCCATTCAAATTTTTGATATGTTATTAAAAACTGTTTAAGTAAATCACCAAGGAAGAAAAAATTTAAAAAAATTAATTTCAAAACGAAATTCTTTTCTCAATGTTTGGTGATCCAAAATGGGCAATTGAAAAAACGTCTTAAAAACCAAACTCGATCATAAATATTTTATTTCTAAGAATTTTAAAAAAATTAACCCTTTTTCTGTTATTGAAGAATAACTAATTCATTTAAATATGACCAACGTTCCGAAATAGGACAAATTTAAACACGATTTGCAAAAAAATAAAAAATACTTGCCATCCAAATTTTTGATATGTTGTTTAATAGTTATTTAACCAGCGAGTTGGTTAAAAGGGGCGATTAATAATCGAGAAATTTTAAAGCACGAGCGGAACGCGGGTACTATAGTTCTATAGTCAATTAATGATGACTTGATGTGTACATAACCTCACTTTTATAAAATAAGTATAAAATGTATTGGCGTACCAATTATTTGAAGTGTATTTAAAATTGCATGTATTTATTTTATTTATAATTTTAATTAGGTTAAAACAAATTAAATTAACTTTATATTCACAATTCTCGTATACTTCGTAAAAAAAACGTTCGAAACGTCATCAACAGAGGGCACCTCCAAAATCATTCATTAAACAAAAATCATGCATTAATAGGGGTCATTAATGAATGATTTTGTATACATTAAAAATACTCCTAAATAAACGATCAACGAAAAAATTGATTTAATAAATGATTAAGAGTCATTTTCTAATAGGCAAAAATAGCAGTTTACAGGCAACACTAGATATGCTAGTGCAAACAATATTTTTGCAGACTTTTTTTTATTTCAGATTCTAGAGTCATTCAACTAAATATGGACAGAAGTAAAAAAATTGGAGAATCTATAAAAAAAAATATAATTACCCAAAAGTAGGTACCTTAAGTTTGGTCGCTTATAATTAATTTTGGATAAAATTGCAACACAAAAGCTGTAGACCAGTTTTAGTTTAATTAATCTAGTTTACAAATCAGAAAAAAATTTGAAAATCTGTCAAGAAAAACTTGACATATGCTGTTGCCAGTAATGTTCGATTTCATGATATATCCCAAATATTTCTGTATTGCCTGTACATCCCTCTGTATTTCAAACATATCCGAAAATATCGCCCCGATTTTTTAGTATATCCTTTACACATCCTCGAATCCTCGACCGTGTACACCTACATCCCCTCGCGGTATGCCCCTCGGGTAGCACTTTTTTAAATAAAATTTAAGTAGAAAATTAACATTTTGACCTGGTCTCATACATCAGGTGTGTTATAAAAAAGAGCATGTGTAATGAAGTGTTAACATAGTAATTATAATTATTCTTATTAATGTAAAATAAGTAATTGATATTATCTACATTTAACGCTAGGGAATTTTGAACGTCTGCTGTTTTTATAAAGCAAATTTCATTTATATTTTATTTTGTTTACAGATTTATTTATAGAAATTATTACGTAATAGCATTGTCTATATTTGAAAAATTAATTTTGTATTTAGGATTTATTTATTTTTGATTATTCAAGATACACATAAAATTTAAGCCAGAAACGTTTAGTATGCCCTTCGAAAAATAATCTATTTTCATTTGCAAAAAAAAAATTTCATATTTAAAACTTTGTTTAAAATGTTTCTCCATAAGACCAATGTAAATTCGAACTCCGCACGAACCCAAATAGTTCAGCACTTTTCTAAAAGACAGCGCACAGCTGTTTCATTCATAATCGCGCTACTATTATGCGAATTTAATATTCCAAGGCTCCGCCTAAAGGTTTGATCTAGGACCAATAAATTTGCAGATAAAATTATGAATTGGACTTTTGCATTGGCATATTTTACCATACAATGTAAATTCAACACGCTGGTGTGGTGATTTATATTATACATGGCCTAACTTAGGTACTTTTTGGCCCTAGGCAAAACTATTTTTCGGGCCCCTTCATAAATTAAAGTTTGACCTGGAAATATGTTTTTTGATGACTTGAGGCGTTTAAGTGGCGAAAACCGCTCCGACTGATTTTTTTTAAATTGAAGGACTTAAAGTAAAAAATTGAAATGAATGTATAAAAATTTATTTTACAAAATATACAATATTAAAAAAAAAAATTCTCTTGTAAAAATAAAATCTATGATATCAACTTAATATAAATAAAAAGAATTCTGTAACAAAAATATAAATTTCCAATTAATAATTAATAACAAATAAAATATTAAATATTTTCTTTTTCTAGTTTTTAATTCAGCAAATTCATTAATTATTTCCTCAATATCTAGTTTTTCTAATAATTTGGATTCTATTTGAAGTAAAGCTAATGAATTTAGTTTATTTTGACTGTTTCTTAAATAGTTTTTAACTCTTTTTAGAGTTGAAAATGATCGTTCGCCACTGGCATTACTAAAATAAAATGTAACATTTTTGAGGGCGATTGTTCTATATTATTTTCTTTACACATCACATTAAATTGGAACATTTCATCACGCAAATCGGTAATGTCAATTTCTTTTCCATAAATATTGTGGATTTCTAAAAGAAATGAATCTATATATTCATAATTTATGTCAACAAAGAAAATTTTAAAAATCTTATTTATTATGCCATATGCATTTTTTCTAACTTTAAGTTCACTTATGAGTCTATCCCATAAAACATAAAATGTATTTATAATAAAGTTATTTCTACCAGAAAATGATACTTCTTCATCTTCATCTAAAAAACGCTTTCTTTTGTATTTTCTAGTTGTGTACTTATGATTTTCACACATTAGTTTGGCTTCTGTTTCAATCGTAGTAAAATTATTCCTTAAATCTTCAATGAATCCTGCTAGACCTTCATACAAACTACAAGCAGTGTTCAAATTGCCTTCAATCTCCTGTAAACTTTTGCTTCTTGCATCCACCCTTATTAGTATTTTATGCCATACAACAGTCATCAAAGAAAATTCAAAACTTTCCATTGTTTTTAAAATATTTGTTGCTTCACCTTGAGTGGCTGCTTTTTGATTTTGATCATCAATCAGTGTAATTAATGCTGCTTTTATTTCATCGTATCCAATGGCAATTTCTTTAACAGCATCCCCTCTTGCAGTCTAGTGTCATTTATTCTTTTTACTGTGAAATGTCTACCCTTACTTTGGAAGCAGTTTTCCAATATTTTTCAAGCAGATAAAAAAATTGTAAATGCTTTGAACTGCAGCAAAGTAAACTGATGCTGTTATGCAACTTTCTGCTGCACAGTTCCCAACAAGATTCAATGAATGGTTAGAATATGGAATATAGTGTGCATTGAAGGTATGGCTTTTAATTTTTGATTGTAGACCATTATATTTTCCTGCCATGTTAGAAGCATTATCGTAACTTTGTCCTCTACAAAACTGAATGTCAATATTCATGGTCTTTAAGAAGTTCATAATCACATCTTCAAGATTTTCGGCGGTATGAGAAACTATAGGTAAAAATCCGAAAAACCTCTCTACTGGCTTGCCATTTGGTAATAAGTACTGAATAATGATAGTGAGTTGGTCAATATGGGTTATATCTGGGGTTGAGTCCACAATTAATGAGTAATATTTTGCACAGTGCAATTCTTATATTGCTAATGATATTAATTTCTTTGCCATTATTTCTATAAATTCGTCACATATTTTTGGCGATAAATAATTGACATTCCCAGCACCAGGATTTTTAAAATTTTCAATATGTTTTGCTATAAATGGATCAAACTCGCTCAAATACACCAGTGCGTTTAAATAATTACCTTTGTTAGGTGATAAAATATTATTAGTTGAACCATAGAAAGCTAGTCCATTTTTACTAAGAAATTTTATTGTTGTCACTACTCTTTTTAATACATCTCTCCAATACATTTTTATTGAAAAATAATTTTGCAAATCAAATGTAACAGGCTCAGGCCAGTTGTATATATCAGATGGGCGTAGTTCTAAATAATTGTCATTATTACTGTCGACATTTTCTTTATCATCATCTACATATAAATGCGATTTGAGACTAGGAGTCGGAGCAACAGTCGTAATAGTTTCCATTAATGCAGATTTTGCTAAATTTTCTTTTGTTAATACTGCCAATGAATCGTCTTCTATCTTTTCTGATTGTGTTTGCGTGGAGCATGGTGGTGTACTTTTTACTAGAAACTTTTCAATAGCATTCTGACATTTTTTTCTGTCCTCCTCCCTTTGCCTATTCTCTTTTCATAACCAGATGCATGTTTGTAATTCATTTTTACCTGCAGTAGCTTTCGTAAATCGTAAATTCTACAATGAAATATTCCTATGTGTATTTTCGGTGTAAAATTATTATTTTAAAATCTTACCAATATTTTAAAAATACGATTAAACATTAAACAGTAAACTGACAATAATAGGTCCGACTACATTTCGCACAACTCACAACTTATCATATGTTTTGTAAAGAATACTGAAGCTACGTTTTAGTCAGCTGATGCGCAGAGTTGGTGTCTTCATGTTTTTCCACCTATCCAAGAAAAACGTGGAAAGATTTGGCGGTATCGTATTACCCCCAGAAAACGAATTGAAATAGTTAGACGTAATATAAGAGATAAGAGTAAAATATTATTATATTATTAATAATTAAGATTACGATCTCGTAAGTAAATTTTGGATTTGGAATTTCCGGGCCCCTACATTTTGCGGGCCCTAGGCGTCTGCCTAGTTATAAGTTAGGCCCTGATATTATATTTATAATCTTTGAATAGTATCTATTCAAAATACTATTTAATAATTAAAAATAAATAATTGCGCTTTTCGATTACCTGTAATATTCGTTTTTATTCAACGTGAAAATCTGTTCTAAATGTAAAGAGGACGTGTGGAATTCGGAATTCGTCAATAGGGAAGAAAAAACAATAATTATCAAAATATACATTTATTTTTTGGACACTTTTCCTTTTTTGGTTTGCAAAACATTTTATCTTGTGCTTCCAATATATAATTGGGATCTTTACATCTGAGCCCATTTTTTAAATGTCCTAATACAATTTCCGGACAAACACAATTCATCCAAAATTTTTCTAACTTGATAGTAATACATATGACGTTTTTTTAAACTCAATTTTTGGTTTTTAAACTCCAAACAAATATTTTGTGTTTTTGATGCCTCCTCTAACGATATTCCCAATTTAGAGACTTTTAATAGGCGCTTTACCTCCACCAATTTATCTTCTTTTTTTTTGCCAAATTACAAATTCGTTACAAAAGTAATCCTTACAGTTATCATGTTTTCCAAATTTATGATCTGGACCATTTTCCAAATCTTTTATTAATTCCGAAATATCCCCATGAGCATTATCAAAAATTGCCTTTTGGGCAATATTAAGAAAACTAAAACCGTAAGAAACGGGGAAGGTGTTTTTTTTCGTAGAAAGTTGAAATTTTGTAGGCGGAAGGAGAAAATTTTAAGAAAAAAGTTTAAATGTCCCTTTTCGATCGGACCGCCCTGAAAAAAGATATTCCACCCCGAGTTCATCCCCTGAGTGTCCGAAATTCACCCCGAATCGCATCAAATTTTAGTATGTTAAGGAGGACCCGATTCTGAAAACTGTGGTTTTGACCCGTTTGAACCTATCTATTAAGGGGGCGGAAATACCACCCCTTTTGTATTTTTACCCCAAATTCGGACGTTTTTTTACGCCAATTCGACAGTGCGGATTCTATGTGGGGTTCGAATTTCAAATTTTTCAAAGCACTCTAAACTCTAAAAAGAATTCTCGAAAATGGTAGATTTTTCTTGCTTTTTTCCGGTTTTCGTCGGAGTCAACTTTGAAAAAGCGCACCCCCGTCCGGTTTTAAAGGGGAGCGACGAAATTTGGTCCCTTTTATTCTCACATCCTCAGGATTGACCCTGGCCATTTTTAAGTCTCCAGGCGCAACGGCGCGGAGACGCAAAGTGTAAAAATTTAGCTTTCTTCGGGCGGCAAAAGTACCACATCTATACGAGTCTCATCTCGAGATCCACCGATGCGAAAAAAATCGCGGTTTTTTGATTCGTGATCAGCATTCCATTTATTGTTAAATAGGCTGGTGCCCGTTTTCATATCTCATTTTTTATGTACTTTTGAAAATTCGTAACTTTTGATAAGAGCCAGCTATTAAGGTCGAATACTTTTTATTTTGCTTATTACATTCATATTTATGAGCAAAAAAATCAACACCGCAAAATTGTCGCCCTTTGCTGGGCTAAATTGGTCAAAAAATTTCGCCAAACGCGGCCGGTTGGTTCTACCACTGTAGCCCACAGTTTCCGAAAATCATTAAATTTTTCTACACTGCCTTATAAAAGAATAATTTCTACAACCGGTAGCGCGTAGGAAATTTTTATTTTCGAAGGGGTTCGGAAGTTATGCCTAAATAAACTCGAAATTTTGAATTTTGGGTTGAGTGGCTCCCGTCGGGCCATTTTTTAACCGATTTTCAATTTTAAAGGTTCAGTCGAATCTACTTCCGGAACTAAAATCGCCAACGCATAGGGTTTTTTGAATTATTTAGGGCTTTAGTTTCTTTCATTAGCTTGAACCTTTTTACTTTCGCTTTATATGTCCCGCGAGATTTATTCTTATTACCCATTACAACACAATACACAAAACACTATAAGTAAAGACCGCGGTGGCTGGATTAAAATTAAAAAAATTATATGAAACACGGTATTGACTTTCGGAAATTAATAATTTTATACTGAACGCTACAAACGCACAAAGTACAGTGAAATGTGAAATCTAACTACAAACTCCACTTTGGACCCCTTTTGAGATATTCTCTTTTTAAAATAAACATTCGTAATACTTGACCGAAACATACTGATAGAACATAATTATGTTTAAAAAACACAGTTAGTCTTCATCGTATTCCTCATTTTGTTTATAAATTATGTAATTATACATGTTATTCTGGATAAAACTCATAAACAATAGTTTATTTATACCAAGAGATAAATTCAAAATGGCAGACCTAATAAACAGCTCTGATAATTATTCTTTTAAATGTTGTAAGAAGGTAAATAATAATATAATTTGCTGCTACTGCCATAGTATATACCACCCCAGTTGTGTTGAAAGGAAAAAGTCAATTATTAAATTAAATGGTAATCTAATAAATTGTTGTAATAATGTAAACAAAGATGTAACCTCAAAAGGCGAAAAAATAACTCTGAAAGATGATCATATCATAAAATTAGAAAATAAAATTTCAAACATGGAAAAGGAATTGGAAACATGTTACGATATTATTAGTGCGTACAAATTATCTGAAAATAAATGGAAACTAGAAAAAATAGAACCGGAGCAGTCTTTAAAAGAAGGGGACAGAATTATATCAGCACTGCACGAAAAAGCTAACAAATGTAAGAAGGCACAGTCGGAACAATTAAAACTGATGGAAAAATTTGACAAAATGAATCAAACAAATGATAGACTACTGCGTAACAATTGATCCCAAACTTCACCAAGACGAAAAAGTGATAATAAATTAGATTGTGTAGGTACGCGAGACACAAACTTAAACAAAACTCATACAAATAATCTATTCAATATAACGCTCGACTCCATCAATGAATTAAACAACCAGGTAAAACTGATAAATCAGAAACAACTGATTGTCTCAGATTTAATTCAGTCGGTTTCATCACTAAGCTCAAACTCTAACCATCACCGGGATTTAACTTTACAAATCAAAAAACCTCAAATTCTATTACTCGGCGACAACCACATAAGATACTGTGTAAATAGTCTCAGAAACTCACTTCCAACATATGATGTAACCTCAATGATAAAACCAAATGCAACATGGAGTCCATAGGCGTATCCAGGGGGGTGCAATTGCACCCCCCTAAAATAGACGAAAAAAATGAAAAATTTATTTTCACATATCTTATAACTTTCAACATTAAAAAACTTATAAAATCGATACGAAATTGTGTATATTTTTTATTGTGTTATACTAGTATTGTAAGTCGTGATAAATAGCAAAATGACATATATCATTTTCCCTGTATTCTTTAAAGAATTTGATGTTAACTTCGAAATATTATTTACGTTTTGGCTAATAACTTTTATATTTTTGAAACTTATTGTATTTTTTTTTGGCTTTACGGTGTCAAATTAATATTAAAACATGGCCCAAAAGACAAATATAAAAATGTTAATTTTAACGAGATTTATTTATAGCAAATTTTGCTTGATATTTATAATGCTATACAGGGTGTCCCATTTGACGTTGGACTGTATGGGTATCTTTGTTATTACTGGAGATAGAAAGTCGGTTAAATGGACAAAGTAGTAGACATTTTTTCCAATATTAATAATTCATATACAAATAAATAAGTTTGGTTCATTTCCGGTCAATCCGTTAGCGAAAAAAAATATTCATTTGTTTTACTGCATTGTACACAAAAATTGTCTGTATTATGTCAAAAAATTTTTTTGGTACCCCCGAAAATAACGAAGTTAAAGCCATATTTTGAAAATCACATTTTCTTGTTTTTTCAAGATAGCGTTGGAACGATGCGATATTCAAATTTTTTGTAAATGAATTATTATTCGAAAAAATCTCTACTACTTTGTTCATTTAACCGAGTTTCTATCTCCAATAATAACAAAGATGCCCAGGGAGTCCAACGTGAAATGGGACACCCTGTATATCATGCTATTTATCAAAAAGAATTGCCGCCATATGCATCACTATATTATACTATGTTGTGTAAAAAAATGCACCCCCCTGGGATGGAAGCTGGCTACGCCCCTGATGGAGTCACATTCTGAAAGACATAGGTAAGCTATCTGGTGACTTCACATTGGAAGACACGATCATTTTTAAGGGCGGAATCGAAAATGCAAGAGCTAATATTCCAATAACACCCACTGATTTAGCTTCACTGTCACAGGTGTGTTTGAAAACAAATATTATTTTTGTAAGCACTCCCTTCTTACAAGGTCATCGTGGATACAATCTCCAAGCCACAAATATGAATATGAAGTTCTGCAAATATATCGCTAAACACAATCCAAACTGCCACTATCTAAACTCAAATGCTTTGCTAAACAGAAGAAAGTTCACAATACAGGGTCTTCACCTGAACAAAACACGTAAACGTGAATTGTGTGACATCATTTCATCCATACTACTTTCAACTGAAGGAGAACTAGAAAGAGCAGATGATAAGTGTCACCAAACCGATTATATTCAACCCCAACCTATCTCAACTAACACCCTGGGAAATCAAACAAATTTTCGGATGAGCCCAACAACACCAGAAATATTATAACGAATAGCGACAAACTCACTATACTTCATCTAAACATCCAGTGCATCACAAATAAATTAACCTCCCTGGAAAAATTAGCAGAAATAAATAAAGTTGATGAAGTTTGCCTCTCAGAGCATTGGCTCAATGATACGAACTTTGCCCTCTACAACATGATATTACAGAGGCAGTCATTTCAACCGAATTATTCATAAACACGGAGAAGTGTGTATATTTGTTAGGAATGATATTAAAAGTAGCACCATACCAGAAATAAACAGCCTATCAGTTGAATTTGTTTGTGAATTAGCAGCTATTAACTTATATAGTATAAACACCATTGTAATTACCATATACAGAACAGGAACAGAGATGGATGAATTTTATAAACATTATGGAAGAGGTCTTCATAAAAATCTGGAGCAACTTCAGTAAAACCATAAACTTAGTAGTCGCTGGAGACTTTAATGTCGACCTCAACGAACATTCTGAAGAAAATAACAAAATACAACAACTCCTTTTATTTATTTACTTATTTACTATAATAGTACGGGCAAGCCCAATTTACAATATAAATACAAAAAATAATGATGAGAAAACATGTAAACATAAAAAATGTAAGAAGATTACAATTGCAATATGATACTACCATACATTTAAAAATAAATTAACAACATTACAGAATTTTAAAGAATAACAAGTATGCTAAAATCCATATTAAAGAACAAAATGCAAAGTGTATTAAAACTGCAAAGCAAATTAACAACACAACAGAATCAAAGGAATTAAAATCATCCTGTTGACAGGAATGGCATATAATAAACAATATTATATCATATACATTTCAGGATACTAAATATAACAAATATAAATCAAGTATCATACGGACTATTCAGAACCATCTCAGATCCAACTAGATTCTCCTCTAAAAATTCATGCATTGATAATATCTTCACCAATGTTCCAAATTATATAGCCTAATGGCTAAAGTAAAATATTCTAAAAAAAAATGTTTGAGATATTTTTAAGGCTACGGGCTTGAAATTTTTCATGGAATTCGATTTTTATTGTTTTTCTCGAAAACTATAAAAGTTAGCAATTTCAAATTTTTACCAAAGGTAAACACCACGGATAGACGCCTTTTAAAAAATATTTGGTTAAAATCGTTTAAAAAGTTTTTTTGGAAAAAAATTGCAGTTTTGACAAAGTTTTGGCAAAATTTTACTTAGCGTTGTGGGTAAATTCGTTCTGGGTGAGTAAGTTTACCCACAACACGTCCTGGGTAAACAAATTTACCCACTGTCCGCAAACGTGAAGTCGCAACGCGTCGTGGGTAAATCTAGTTATCCACAACGCGTTGTGGGTAAAAAATTTGGGCAGTGGGCGTTTTCGGCTATTGCGAATAACATACATACCGGGTGGAAATGAAAACCGGGTCACCTCGATAACTTTTTTATTTATGAATAAAAAAATTTGAAATTTGGCTATGTTCTATGGTTCAAAAAAACAAATTTTATGTGCATTTTTTATTTTCAAAATCACTTCCGGTTTCACCGGAAACACCATGAACTTTGTTTTTTTAAATGTAACATCCCATATTTTTATTCATGGCTTAAAATACTTTTAAAGAAGAAGTATTTTTGAGATATTAGTTTTTATTTTTTTTGTAAAAAAAATTTTTTAAGGTTTTCGAAGTCGGTGAAAAGTA
Organism: Stenus bimaculatus; assembly: GCA_963971135.1. NCBI lineage: Eukaryota > Metazoa > Arthropoda > Insecta > Coleoptera > Staphylinidae > Stenus > Stenus bimaculatus. Next base: position 25,655,027 of record OZ020184.1, read on the forward strand.
CTAAAACTAATTCTAAATAATTCAAATACCTAAATAAAATTGTAATTTGAAAAAAAATTTAAGTGGTTTTTGAACTATTAATTTTTAAACTTAGTTAATGAAGATTTTATCAAATATCTCACTTTTTTTAAATGCAATGATGCCGGGTCATTCGACTTTTTAAAAAGAGGATTTTATAACGATTATTTTGGTACCCCATATGTAGGGTGCAATCAATTTACTTGTCCCAGTTTATCATATTTTTTGTACTCGGGATTTTTCAAAATTAAAAAAAAATTAAAAATGTATCACAAACACATACCCCTACATATGGGGTACCAAAATAATCGTTATAGATATTTGATAAAATCTTCATTAACTAAGTTTAAAAACTAATAGTTCAAAAACCACTTAAATTTTTTTTCAAATTACAATTTTATTTAGGTATTTGAATTGTATAGAATTAGTTTTGGTACTTTTCACCGACTTCGAAAACCTTTTTTTTTTTCTTTGAAAAAAATTTTTTTTACAAAAAAAATAAAAACTAATATCTCAAAAATACTTCTTTTTTAAAAGTATTTTAAGCCATGAATAAAAATATGGGATGTTACATTTAAAAAAACAAAGTTCATGGTGTTTCCGGTGAAACCGGAAGTGATTTCGAAAATAAAAAATGCACATAAAATTTGTTTTTTTGAACCATAGAACATAGCCAAATTTCAAATTTTTCTATTCATAAATAAAAAAGTTATAGTGACCCGGTTTTCATTTCCACCCGGTATATGTATTATTACTATTTAATGTTTATGTTTTTATATGGATTTGTTTGTACATTTCCTATTATTGGCTTATATGCTGTTGGAAATAAAGGATTATTATTATTATTATAAAAAATGCGGAATTACCAGACATGCATCTTGCATATGGAGCATCCCACATATTTAGTACATGATATTTTAGGTAAATTAGCCTACTTGGAAGTTGTTTTTTAAATTCATATTTTTAGCTAAAAATTATAAAATCTACTTTTACTCTGAAATGAAGTACCGGAGCGTACCTTTTCTGTAGAACATTGATCAAGGATTATTTTAGTACTTTTAAAATTATCAAAAACGTAAAGAAACAAAAGATATGATCAAAATAAGTTGATGACCCCTCCCAAATGTAACGGCCCTGAAAATATTTTTAAAACTTTTATTGGTCGTAAATGTGTATCCTTATGTGAAAAAAACTATCCCCAAAATTTCAAATTAATATCTCTTGTAATATTTATTTTATTTACAAAAAACAATTTTTTTTTAATTTTTGCAGTGGTATAACTTTTTAAGGAAGTATTTCCGGGCAATACTTTATAAGTCAAAAATGCTTAGTTTCACTTCCTCTATCACCCCTAAAAAATTGTCACAGTTATTCCGGAACACCCTGTATACAATGATATTATGTATAAAGTTGCAAATGGTTCTCTAAGAACCCTGGCCTTTAAGCATTGCTTAATCCCGTTCAATAGGAGTTACGCCACTGGTTGTAATTCTAAAGAGCAACAATTTTTTTTGCTGGACACATGCTAGTATGGTCTGTCCGTTTTGCAAACAGGATTCTTTATTGCACTCTTACAAACTGCAGGTATAGGAACCGTTTATAAGTGCAAGCGAGAGAAAAATCCTGTTTGCAAAATGGTCAGACCTTAAGTTCTTAATTTCCTCTAACCTTTTATTATGCATATAAAATTAAACGATGTTACTTCTAAAAAAATTTAAAATTAAAGGAAATAAGACCCTAATGTATATTATTATGGTTAGATACTTCATCTTTTGTAGGTGAAGTTTAATAACTAAAAGAATAATGTGAACAGAATTTTTTAGAACTCTGTTAAGGGTCCCCAACAATGTATTATAGACCTTGTTCACCAATGTGGGACAATATCTACTCTATAATCTATAATATGAATATAATAAGTAAATATTTTAGATTCAAAGTTTATTACTGAAAAATATGGATGAGTTTAACTATGATGATCAAAGCACCATTCATTCTTCACCTAATATATCAACAAATGAACTTGATGACAAATACAAAAATGCAAGTATAAATGATCAAATAAAAGTTCTTTATGAAATAAGGGTTCGTGAAGTTAATTTACTAAATGAAAAAGTAGAAGAGCTACAAACTGCATTAACTGAAGAAAAATCGAACTCTGCAAAAAAACTTATGCTAAGCGAAGCTGAAAAAGAGCAGGCTTTAGTTTCTTTGAAAAATTCTCAGGAAATATTAGGTAAGGTACTTGTGTATTTAATTATTAAATTTAAATTTTCTATTTTAATTTAAGTAAGAAAAAAAGAAGAAATTGGTAAATTAACAACTAATACAGAAAATTTCCAAAAACATTTATTGGAAGCAGAAAATAAATATAATATGATTAATGATGAGGTTAAAGCTTTAAGGGTAAACAATGCGGATTTATTGCAACAGTTATTGATTATGAAGCAAGGACATAATTCAAATACAATAAGTGAGAGACAAATGCAAGAAAATTTAAATACAGAAATAAACAAACTAAACTTCAATTTAGATAAAGCTTTAAAATGTTTGGAGCAGAAGGTAATGTTTTATTTATTTAACCATACAATCCTAATATCTACTCTATAATTATTTTTCAAGGAAGAAGAACTTTATGTTTTACATCAGAAAATACTGCAAGGAAAAAATGAAAGGGATGAAATTATTTCGGAAAAAAATGAAATTATATTTAATTTAACAGAAAATTTAGAGGAGTGTCGAGAAAAGTATGTGAAAGTTGTAAAAAAGATTGAGTTATTAAGGGAAGAAAATACAAAATTGAAGAGCTCTATTAAAGGTTCCTATTATATGAGTGTACAGTAGGTCGATGTGTTAACTGAAGGACGTGATAAATGAGCTGATTTGAAAAATGTTCGTCCAAAAATTTGTTTATGCAATGTTCATAGAATTGGGTTATTTTATTTGAATATTTATTCCTTTTATTCAGTACCTGAAACAATTTTAAAAATGTACCTAGAGTTTATAAAATGAAGAGTCACTTATGAAGTATGCTAATGATAAATAGCGTACAAAATCATCTGTAACTCAAACTATTTAATATTTTTGTACCAAATTTTGGTAGTATTTATAAATATTTATAATGAGCAAAATAAAACAAATAAAAAATATAAACATTTATAGGTATATTTTGAGGCAAGAATTGTTAAATATTTCTTAATTTAATTAATGGAATATCAATTAATAGATGCCTAACCTAATAATTCACTTTTAAGGACCTATGAAACAATGTTTTTGCGTAAAATGACTTAGCCCAATTTAAACTCCTTTATACATGTTTAATTTTTAAAAAATCACAATAACATTTATATCTGGAAAGGATGAAATATTCTTCAAATAAGCTTTCATCATCTCCTTGAATAAACTCGTTGACCTATTGTTCACTGCGAATTATAATTCTATATACCGGATGTACATGAAACTAGGGTAACCCGGTTTTACCGGAAATGACATCAAGTTTCTATTAATTTTAAATGTAACACCCTATTTTTATGTACACATATTAAACATTAGCAAGTTTGTATCATCTTTCTAACAAAAAAAAGGAAATTCAAAACTTATACAGGGTGGGCCAACGAAAACGAAACGGTTGAGTTTTAAAATAGTTAATAAAAACATTTGAAAAAATGCTCAGACGTCAATTTTAGCTTCGAGGGGGACATATTTTGCAATAGAAAATAGAACTGATGCAAAAATTTAACTTATGTATTTTGTATGTTACTCGAGGTAAAAAGATCTTTCCAACGATGTATTACTTACCCCACCAAGCCTATTATAATCTTAGGGGTTGTGTCTCGAAACCAAAGTTGACCTGTCCAAGCGTTTTTTCAAATTTTTTATTTACTATTTTAAAACTCAACCGTTTCGTTTTCGTTGGCCCACCCTGTATAGTAGATACTTCATATTGGGCATCACTAATCGGAAAAAAAATCTTTTATTTAAATAGTGGGTAGCCCCACATCATTTAAAGAAATGAAGATATTTGACAAAAACACATCTTAGGATTAAGATAAGTATCTCAAAAATGGCCAAATGAAAAGTTTTGAAAAAAAAAAATTTTTTAGGTCACTAACATACTTTAAACTTACCAATGTTTAATAATATATACAAAAAAATAAAATAAGAAAGTTGATGTAATTTCTAGTGAAACTGGAAGTGATATTGAAGTTTTTTACTACAATTTCAATTTTTTGTTTTCATGAATAAAGAAATGGCAGGGGAGACCTCAGTTTTATGTACACTCAGTATACTGGGTGTCCCTTTTTAATCGTTCCAGCTGAATATTTTTAAACTAAGTGAATTTCTTAAAAATGTTTCAAACAAGAATTGTAGCGTTTCGAAGGGGACATTTAATAATCCTATGGGTTTTTAATTTTTATTGGGTTTTATGGGGAAACCTTTTTTCAAATAGTAACCCATAATGTTTTTGTAGATTTCTATATATGAAAAATAATTAACAACTTTTGTTTTTCATGATATTCCTCAAAATTACCAGAAATTTTGGGAGTTTCAATAAAGTTTTACAAGACAGAAAACAAACGGTTTTAAAGAGAAATTGCAAGAGGCAAAAAAGCTATGAATTTTTTAGCAAAATGTTAAATTAATTTTATTAAAATTAAAGATAAAATCAAAGATAATCATGAAGGTTACTTTTTTCCTCTTGCAATTTTCCTTAAAAACTAATTTTCTAGTTACTTTATTGAAAATCCTAAAATGTCTGTTATTTTTGGCAAATATGAAAAAATGCCATTTTCTAAAAAAATTTTTCAAACAAAAGTTGCATATTATTTTTCATAGATTACGAATATATGTACTTTGAAAATTATGGGTAACCATTTCAAAACAAATGTTTTCCCATAAAAACCTATAGCATTATTAAATGTTCCCTTGGAAGCAGTACAACTTTTTTCTGAAATATATTTAAGGAAATCACTTAGTTTACAGTATATTCAGCTGGATCATTTAAAATGGGACCTTGTATATCATATACAATAGCACATAAAAGTAGTACTCATTTTATTAGTTGCTAATTTGCAGATCTTGATTTAACTAATAGCCTAGCTACTGGTTTAACTGACAAAACTGAAATAATTAAGGTTCTACAAAAGGAACTGGAAAAATCCAATGTTGTTCAAATGAAGCACTTGGCAGAGTATGAAAAACTACAGGAGGAATACTCTGAATTGAATAAAAGTTATGGCATACTTAAAAATAATTTACAACATTCTGAGGTACCTCTTCTAGCAATAACATTTTAGGGTAGTGTTAAAAGGGATTTCTTCAGGTATCCTCTTAATGGTTTATCTAGTACGAATTTTTTTAGTTGTTAGATGAGAGAATAGAAGATTGAGAGGTCCGAATCCCATGTAAAAGGCTAGTAGCAAAAAATAGTTCAAGTTTTCGGAGTTAAGGGGGGTTATTTTATTTTTATCAGAAGCACTCGAAACCACTCGTTAACTTTCATTCATTACGTCAAAATTTACACAAATGACATTCATCGGTGGGTGCTTTGATTTTTCGATCATGCGCAATGACTTGAAAATTTTTAGAATTGCTAGCATTTTAACCACTCTCATAACGTAGTGTTTATATGTATACTTTGTGGTTTTCGCTTTAAATATTCTTTATTGACATTGATAAATTATTATAGTATTTTTTGACCTATTTATTTATTATCTGAATTTAGCTCTTAGATACACATTTATTACATTCTTTTCATTGTATTAAGAATAAAGTGAAATTATATAGGAGTTTCTATCTAATAAATCAAAGTTTTTGTCCTCCCTGAAATACTTAGAAGAAAGGGGGCTTCTTAACTATTTTCCAAACCACTTTTATGACAGTATATAAAACCTCAAATTTGCAAAAAAATCTTTCTTTGATAAATTTGTATGAGTTTGTAAGAAGTATATTTATTGTAAAATTTTTAAGGCTGAAAAAATCGTTTTGCTTAAAAGTTTCGAAACTACTGAAAATACATTAAAAAGCAAAGAAGATGAAATTAAAGTACTTTTACTTAAGTTAGAGAGATACAAGTAAGTAGATACTTTATTACAATAATCAACTAAATATGTTTATTCCACCTTTCAGTAAAGTTGAAACAGAAAATAAAAATCTTTTGACCCAAATAAATGAGCTTGAAGAAATTGCTGTAAATCTGAAAAATAAAAATTACATAGAAACCTCAATGCAAACTTCACAAAATATTAATAGTTTCTGTGTTCAAACTAATGGTAACTCAATAATAAATAATTTTACAAAAATTATGTGCCTATTTTTTAGAAAGTTTATATTTGGATCCCCAGAAAAATGAAATACAAATGTTAAAATCTCAGCTGAAAAATTATGAAGAAGAAATAAATGAACTAAAATTAAAAATATGCTTAGAACACGAAAGAGAAAAATTAATTCAGAATTTACAACAGAAAGCTAAATTATTCGAACAAATTATTCAAGAAAGTAATAAAAATAAATCAACAATTGGAACAAATACAGAAAATGACATGCTTGGTAAACCAGTTTACCTAAAATTATAGTTTATTAACCTTATTTTTTAGAGGACAGCCTATTAAAAGAGTTGTTTGAAACCAAATTAATAGAGAAAGAAATTGAATTAAGAGTTAAAATCGAGGAAGAGTTTGGCAATAAATTAATTAATAGGTGTCCACAATGTGAGGAACTTGCGGATCAAATTAAACAATTTATGGCAATTCTGAATGATAAAAATAAAGAAATTACTGAGCTTAAAAAAGATACCCTACATTTACGGGATACCAATGAAGCATGTAATTTATGTTCACAATTTAGTCAACAATTAAAAGATGCTGATTTAACATTACAAAGAGAAAAATCTTTTTTAATAAAAGTTAAAACCCAGCAACTTAAAGATCGTGAAATTCTAACTAAAGTTTTGCAAGAATGGAGAGAAAAGTTTGAAGAATTAGAAATGCAAAACCAGCAATTAAACCATAAATGTATTGCAGCTGAGGCAAAATGTGTTGAGTTTCAGAATAAGTTAGAAATACGAGAAAAGGGCGATGAAGATTTGCTCCAAGAATTACAAAAGGAAACCCAAGTGAGTAAACTGTACAGAAGTTTTGTTGTCATTACAATAACCATTTTTTCTACGACAAGTTTGAGCGCTTGATTTTGAAATTCGCTTGATATTTGTGGTTTTGGTCATATTTTTTTTTCCAGTGGACCTTTTTTTAAATTTCTTTTTTTGATATACAGAAGAGGCTTGTGCCTACCAATTTCTTCATTTTTTGTTTTTGTCAGTTAAACCAAATAGTCATACGGCAGCAGTAAAACGCGCTCTTTACAAAAAACGTTCGGTTAAAGGCGTTTATATATAACACAGATAAAAAACTAATTGAAATCATATTTTCATTCCCACGCTAACAATAAGTTAAGGTATAAACGAAGAGTTAGTTTTTTAAGGGGGCGTGATACTAAAGTACACATGTCATTCTGAAACGCTAGATGGCGCTAAGATAAAATATTTAAATGAGTCGATAATCATTTCATTTTCATCATTTTTATGTTGGAGAATAATAGGGTCATTATCTTTGCATTATCCTCATGTTGCTTAAAATTTTACCTAATTTTTGGAGAGCCAGTTTTACTGCTGTCATATGACTATTTGGTTTAACTTACAAAAACAAAAATCGAAGAAATAGGTAGTCACAAGACTCTTTTGTGTATCAAAAAAAGACATTTTAAAAAAGCTCCACTGGAAAAGAAAATATGACCAAAACCACAAATATCAAGCAAATTTCAAAATAAAGCGTTTAAATTTGCCGACTATCGTCTTAAGAGTGATTTCCTAAACGGCAAATATAGTGCTATGCAGGAGCAACCAGATATGCTAGAGCAGGGGTCGGCAAACCGTGGCTCGCGAGCCATATGTGGCTCTTTTGGTGCGAACTAATGGCTCTTCTAAAATAAGTTGAAATTTTAAAAAAATCACAAAAATAAAAACTGAAATGAAAAAATAAAAGTCTGAACACATATTTCTTTTCTTTGAGTTCATTCGAAAAATGGTTGGCAAATGTGTATAAGTCACGGTGCTACTATTGTGTGGTGGGGGATTTTCGTATGGTAGAGACCGCGCCGCCGTCGTGTCACGCCGCCAAGTTCATAATGCACAGCATAGCGCGACTCGCACATATCTCGCACGTTTCGTTTAGTTATTGAGTGTCGCATTCAAGTCAGTGCAGTTCAAAATTTTAGTTTTTTTGACATTATTCAGAAATTCTAAATTCCTCTTATGGCTTCGAAGAAAAAACAAATAAAGCTTGCCGATAGACATCGTGAATTCCAAACTGAATGGACTGAACTATTTGCGTTTGTATCTAATGCAGCTGGTCTTCCAACATGTCTTATTTGCCAAGAAAACCTAGCAAACAACAAAATGTCTAATGTCGAAAGACATTTCGAAAGTAAGCATGCCGGATTTGCAAAAAATTATCCCTTCGGTGATACAAGAAAGAAAGCAGTTGAAGAACTACAGAAAAATTTTAAAAAAACAACTTCCTCTTTTAACTGTTGGATGCAATCGGCAAATAATGCTAACTTGGCAAGCTTTATCGTGAGTCATGAAATCGTAAAAAAACGGAAAACCATTCACTGATGGTGAGTACATAAAAAATTGTTTTATAAATGCGGCTGACACACTTTTTCATAATTTTAACAATAAAGCAGATATTATGAACAAAATCAAAAGCTTACCATTGTCTGCCGAAACTGTAACAGACAGGACAAAAAAAATGTCATTAAATGTATGCCAACAACAAGTTGAGGGCGTTAAATTAGCATCAGCCATATCAATTGCGGTGGATGAGTCTTGTGATTTAAAGGACACTGCGCAAGTTGCCCTCTTTGCTCGCTATATTTCATCAGATGGTCCCAAAGAAGAACTCCTGGGATTATTGCCACTCAAGGGTCAAACTCGAGGAGAAGATATTGCAAATGCAGTGACCGAATGTCTGGAGAAAAATCACATCCCACTTACTAAAATTGTGTCAATTGCAACAGATGGAGCTAAAAGTATGGTGGGCAATAAAAAAGGATTTGTAACAATTTTAAAAGAAAAAATTGATCATGACGTGTTATCTTTCCATTGCCTAATTCACCAGGAAGCACTTTGTGCACAAACATTCCCAAAAGATATTGGTGAAGTTATGGATTTGGTAGTCAAGGCCATCAATAATATTAACGCAAAGGCGCTTAATCATCGCCAATTTAAAGAGTTTTTAAGTGAAATGGAGAGTGAATATTCAGACCTTCTCCTGTTCAACAGAGTCCGATGGCTTTCGAGAAGAAATATGTTATCACGTTTTGCATCTTGCTTTAAAGAAATTAAAGTATTCTTCGAGCACAAGGGAATTAATTATCCAGAATTGGAAGACGATCAGTGGTTGCAAAAATTTTACTTCATGGTGGACGTTACATCACAACTAAATCAGCTCAATCGCAAATTACAGGGTAAAGGAAACATTGCCTTTTATATGCTTCAAGAAATTATTTCATTTGAAAACAAACTCAGTTTTTTAGCTGATGAATTACAAAGAGGAACGTTAACTCACTTTCAAAACTTATCAGCGTACCGCCAAGAAAATGATGTTGTGATTGACACCGATTATTTCAGGACAGTCATTATTAATATGCAAAAATCTTTTCAAAGCAGATTCGACGAATTTAGAAATCATAAAGCGACGTTGGGTTTCATTACTGATCCTCTTAATACAGATCTGAAAAATTTCATATTTTCTCCGTTCGGTATTGATCAAGGTACGTTTGAAATGCAATTAATTGATTTACAAAACAAGGATATGTGGAGATCCAAATTTGAGAAACTTTCTGTTGAACTTGAAAACCTGGAGAAAGAAAAATACAAACTGGCACAACAGCACAAACCGACTGATATGAGCAATCTACCGAAGATAGATAGTGTAATTTACGATACTTGGAATAACCTTCCGGACTCATACAACGAATTAAAAAAATTTGCATTTGGCGTTCTCAGTATTTTCGGATCTACTTATATATGTGAACAATCATTTTCTAACATGAATCTGATTAAGACCAAACTGAGAAGTCAGTTAACTAATGAAAATTTGGAGTCGTGTTTAAAATTAAAAACTACCAGCTACCTGCCCGATTTTAAAAAACTTTCGAATGAAATGCAGGCACATCCATCTCATTAATTATTATTTATAATTATTTATTCATAAGAATTTTCTTTCTTTTATTAATCTGTTATATATAACTATAATCTACTTGTGTATGTAAATAAAGTATATTTTTCAAAAAAAAAATATTTTTTAACCAACTATATAATTAAAAAAATACTAGAGAAAATACAAAAGTATGATTTATTTAAAAAAAAATCATCTGTGGCTCTTCATCAAGCTTAAAATCATTTAAAAAAAAATTTGGCTCTTACGTTTATAGAGTTTGCCGACCCCTGTGCTAGAGCAAAAAACACTTAGATATATTTTTTTACAAAAGTCATTGACTTAAATTCTGATGTATTGATACTAAATAATGTTCGTCTCTATAAATGGTTGGTGAATTGAAACAGGTTTTTCGAACTTGGTTTTGAATAGTTTTATTATTAAAACATGTCAACGTTTCGATCACGGTTATGATCTTTTTCAAAGCTGAATGTTTTCTGATGTATGAAAAATAAATTCGAGAATGTACAAAAAAAATATAATAACTTAAAAGTACCTTAACTTTGGACCCCTCTAATTAAGTCAGCACAAGGTTGGAGAAGGTAAATAATGGTAGCCAAAAAATGAAAATCTAACTGAGGAAACTTGAGATCTCGTTGTTTTCGTAATGCTCGATTTCATGATTTATCATTTTTCCTCCCAAACTCGCGCACCCTCTAATGATTCGCTGATAAGTTGCAAAGAAGCTACAGAAAAGTTTGAGGGATTTTCTATTCCCTGTTATTATCTCCAACGGAAAATTTATCGCGAGCGTCTAGGAAATCACTCTTAACTTTCATATCAACAAAAATAAATTATAAAATTTATCACTCAAAACGAACTTTTTTTCAGAATCTATTAAAAGATTGGAACTTACAAGCCTTACAGGGGATACATAAATTAACAGCATCTCATTATGATAAAGTGCTCGAAAGTAGAAAGAAAATTGATAGGATTTCTAAAAAAACTGATAAAAAGGTAGTTTATTTTATTTTTTAAAGAATTCCTATATTAAAACTGCTACACATGCACATACAGCATGATGAGATTCTTATTTAAGTTGCAATAATTTTAGTGTTAATTAATTCCTTGGACCAACAAGTTTTATCAGTTATTTTTAAAGAATGAGAAAATGTGTTAGACCCAGATTTTTAATTCTCTCTAATACCGACAGAAATAGGTGATTTTTTCGATGCTCACCATTGGTATCTCTTTTAAAGTGGAGGAGATACAAGGTCGGTTAACTTACAGAAAAGTTGCTTATTTGTATGCTTACTAAAAATCTGAAACTAAATTTAGGATATTTAAACTCGTTGTAAAGTTATGGCCAAAAAAATTTGATTTTGGAGAATAATTTATATTTGTTGACTATTCTGCGTTAAATGACGTAAACAAATTTTTTTTTTGGGCTCCTAGATTTGAAGTCGCGATATTTAACTTTTTTATTTCTTATGGCCGCCGTGTTAGATTTTTAAATCATCAGATAATAAATAATAGGAGTAATACATTTTTAGATTGCTAATCAACTTTAATGTGTTTCTTTAGAAAATGTGTTAAATTTGAGAATTTTTATAAAAAACAAATGAACGCAATGTTTTTAGACAGTTTCCATGGTTACCATAAAAATATCTCCGCAAGATTGATCTAATAATAAAGAACATAATAATAATAAACAAATGACCTGCAATTTGACCATTTTATGTAAATAACAGGTGTCTTTATATTTACCTTGTATACATGGAGGTTTGAATCGGGTTTGAATATTTTAGGAGTTTCAATACTGATGAGTTTACATGCTAGGGATTGAAATAGTTCTGAAATTAATTTCAATACCACCGCCAGGTGGCGTTTTTGTTAAATATCAAAATAATAAACATCAGGACGTGGATTTCTGAAATCTCACACAGTGTATGTTAAGTTCACCCTCCTCGAATCGCATGCGTCAAAATCTCATCAGCGAATCCAAATTCACTTGGTCTGAACCAGGCGAACAAGATTCACGAGTGAAACTTCGCGAATGCGCTCAAGGCAGGTGAATTTAACATTCACTGTGTGAGATTTCAGGAATCCACGTCCAGTAAGCAAACACATAACCTAACCTCTTTTAAGCTAAACTTTAAAACAAAGATTTATTAACTGTGTTATATAAATAAAAATGGATAACTCTACAACATTACTTATTATGAGGTTTCAGTTGTATTATATTTAGGTTTATAGCATGTTGTTTACACGTTCAGCTTTTCAAGCGGCGAGCGATAGTAACTTTTGCTCCAGTCAATTCTCGATGCTTAAGGGGTTTATATGCGATGTTTTCAAATGCAAAACTAAATCCGATCCCAGAAAAAGCTGGCTTGACCTCGATGTCCGATACGATCTCAACCTATAAACCTATAAAAATGGATGTTAACAAGGAGTATTCAAGCGGAATCGAGTATTCAAACCCGATTCAAGCCTCCATGTAAACGTGGTAATTATTAAACAAATAAAATTATTAAAGTATTTGTTTTTTTATTATTAGAATTTTGATCAAATTTATAGTTTCATTTGAGGCAATATTTTTATGGAACCATGGAGACTCCATAAAACATTGATTTCATTTGATTTTTATTCAAATTTTCAAATTTAACACATTTTCTAAGGAAACATATTAATGTTAATTACCAATCTCAAAATGTATTATTTTTTGATAAAAACAGCTTTATGTCTTTTTTGGCACTATTTATTGATTTTCTTTGCTACATCAGATTTATTTTTTATTATCTGATGAGGTAAAAATCCAATATGGCGGCCATAGAAATAAAAAAGTTGAACATCGCGGCTTCAAATCTAGGAGGCCAAAAATAAATTGGGGGACATCATTTAACTCAGAATAGTCAACAATTTTAAAGTACCAAATTTCATTAATGCAGCAGTAATGGTTTGGAAAATATATTATTTTCTAAACTCACATTTTTTAGTTTTTTGGCCATAATTTTGCAATAAGTTTAAGGTGATAGGGAATAAAATCTTGAAAAAATGACGTACTTATTTTTCATGAATTTTTTAAAGTGTTTCTAATTGAAAAGTCAAAAAAATAAAGAAATACCAAATTAAAGTAAGAATTTTACATTCATTTGCAATTTTTGTTATTTATGTATCTACAACTATATTTGTGTAATTTTGCATGAAAAACTTCTATATTTATATTTTTATTTTTGCAAAACTAAGCTTATATAAATCTAGATACATGAAAAACAATAATTGTATATAAAAGTACAAGTCTTACTTAAGTTCGGTATTTAAATATTTTTTTTTGTTTCCAATTCGAAACACTTTAAAAAAATTCGGGAAAGATAAAAACATCGGTTTTTCAATAAATGACTCCCTATCACCTTAAATACCTTAAAATTAATTTTAATTTTTTATGACCACAAAAATGTGCAACTTTTCTTTAATTTAACCGACCTCGTATCTCTTCTACTTTAACAGATACCAATGGTGAGCATCGAAATAATCACCACTCTGTATAAAAATATTGTGCTTTATGTGAAGAAGAAATTTAAGACACTATTCTAACACAAGTTATAAAATCGAAATATTTCGGCATATTAATGTTCGATGAAACCAGTGATATTAGATATATTCCACAAATGTCTCTTGTAATAAGATATTTCAAATCTGATTCTGATTGCTTGGAAATTAATCAAGATTTTCTGGAACTCATTGATTGTCATAATTATAATGATGTTACCCATGAACCTAGACAATTAAAATGTAAGGGGTAGTGTTCGTTAAAACGCATGTTACCTCGAGTAACATACAAAAAATAAAATTTAATCAATCGTATAGTTTTAAAGATATTTAACATGTTACATTGTGCTTTTTTAATTTGAAATATCTTTAAAATGAATCGATCGATTTAACTTTTTTGTTGTATGTGACTCGAGGTAAAAAGATCTTTTCAACGTGGAATTACTTACTCTACCGTGCCGATTATAATCTTAGGGGTTGTGTCCGTAGCACACAGGGAGGAATGGATTTTTGCATCAGTTTTATTGCAAAATATCTCCCCCTTGAAACTTGAGTCGACCTGACCGAGCATTTTTTTCAATTTCTTTTATTAGCTATTTTAAAACTCCACCATTTCGTTTTCGTTGGCCCACCCTGTATATACATATACACAAAAGAAATATAAAACAACATGTAACTTTTTTTCCCATAAAGCACCCTATTAATCATACTTCAAAAGCAAAATTTCAAAGTGGAATAACTCTTTAGGGAACATTTCCGGACAATACTTTATAAATACAGTTGAACTTCGCTATAACGAATTTTTTTTGAGAATCTTCACCTTGAAGGCGTTTTTAATGTATTTTTTACTCCTTATAACGAATTAAAGTTTCTGTATAACGAATTTTTTTTACGTAAATAATAAAAAATAAAGAGCTATACAGTAAATAACAAATTTTTTATATAAAAATTACGAATTTCTATATAGCGAATTTTCTATATAACGAATTTTTTTAAGGTTCCCGTGATGAAACGTTATATGGAAGTTCGACTGTATAATTAAAAATGTAAATTATAAAATTACATTAAAAAATTGCGCTAGTGCTTATAGTTTTACTCCATCTATCACGCCCAAAAAATTGACACAGTAATTCAGGGACACCCTGTATAATAATAATAATAATAATTAATAGGCAGTTGAAACTGGAAACTAAACGATCATGAAAAAAATATGACGGCTGACGACACCTTTATGTAATAATGTTACCTGTTACCTTCAATAATAACATTTTAATTTATTTATATTCTTTTTTAGGTAAAAGATATTGAGGAAATGTTTCTAAAATCAAAAGATGCTATTATTAAAAACTTCAAAGACTGATTTATTATTATAAACATATTAATATTTTATAAAGAATGTATTTTATTAATATATATTTTAAAAAAATTTCAATGGTGTTTGTTGCTTTCGTGCGGCTTGAATATCCATAGGTCTTGTCCACCGCTATTCAGTACTTAAGTGGGAATGGCCAGACAATCCCTGGCTGTGCGTTTCCAATGCATATTGCATTGTGAGTGAGTAAAGCTTAATCAAGGAGAATTCTGAGATCTCCATGGGTGTTTTCAGGGGCGGATGGGCCATAAGGGAAAATGGGGATTTTCCCGGTGGGTTAGAGGCTCGTCGGGCCGGTGGCCGAAAGAACCCAAAATCTTAATTTATTAAAAAAAAATTATTTGCAATAATGCTTCCTAAAAAAGTAAAAAAATAATATCTCAAATACTGCTGGGATCATTTTATTTAGGTATATTTCTATCTTCAAGCAAAAGGCACTAAGTCAAAAAATTGGATTTGCGTTATTTGAATTTCATAGTATTCGAAAAAGTAGTCGGGGCCGCGTTTCCCACTAGTCAAAGTAGGCACTTGCCTACCCAGTAAACCAAAAGAGGTATTATTTATGTAAAATATATATAACATGTGTAACACTCTCAGGGATGAATTTGTAAATTATGGGATCTTTGACCTTTACACATTCAATAAAGTAAACACGACTTCAACTAAAATAACTATATTCTCAAATCGTACATAAATGACGTTTTACAAATAAATGTTGATAAAAATTAACAAAATAATAACTAATAACCCGGGCGTAACAATACACCGCGTGGAAAGAACAAAGAACAGGGCGAAAATCACCGCGGCACTTTATACTTTTATTGGAACAGGGAACGGCCGATACTCACGGTTCGGGATACAGAACTCTGCTGATCTTAACTTATCCCTTATCCGATCACGCACCTCACATTCCCGGTACCCCCACTTAGGATGATCTAATGTTCCCGTTACAGACTCCCCCTCTGGACCTGGAAACCGCCCTCGGAGAAGGTACAGGAACTCCATGTCGTTTCCTTGGTCTACCTCTCTTTCTTCTAGGTACCACCGGTGTAGGGATCGTAGAATCCTCTTCACTTCGGAATGGTGTTAAATGTGAAACATGGAAACATCCGATAGGTTGATCTGGATTTTCCATTTTCCCAGGGACATACGTAATTTTAAGATTATAGGGTTGTAAAGCCAATGCCCATCGAGCCAGACGTCCACTTGGAGACTTCAAAGACATCAACCATCTTAATGCTTGGTGATCAGTACCAATTGTGACTTCACTTCCTTCGATATAACCTCGGAATTTGGAAACCGCGTATACCACCGCTAACGCTTCCCTTTCCGTAGTATTGTAATTTTTCTCAGCTGCACTTAAGAGTCTACTTATGTATTCTACTGGTCTTTCTTCTACTCCCTCCCCCTGTACCAAAACTGCGCCGATCGCATAATCACTGGCATCAGTACGAATTATAAAAGGAAGAGAACTGTCTGCTTGCCTAAGTACAGGTGCTGAAGTTAAGGATACCTTCAACGAATTAAATGCTTCGCGTTGTTCCTCACCCCACGCCCACACTGCGTTCTTTTTTGTTAAGTCACTAAGGGGTTTTGAAATTTTCGAAAAATTTTCCACAAAGCGTCGATACCATGAGCACGCCTGTAAAAAGCTACGAACCTGTTTTAAATTTCGAGGTTCCATCATTTCCGATATAGCAGATACTTTATTTGGGTTAGTTTCAATTCCACGACTGCTAATTACGTGACCCAAAAAGTTTAAAGATTCGCGCACAAACACGCACTTTTCTCGGTTCGCTCGCAATCCGAATTCTCTCAGTCTATTGAACACAATTTCTAAGTCTTTAACATGAGCGTTGAAATCCGAAGACAATATTATTAGATCGTCTAAATACGCTAAAACGGTTACACCTTTTAAACCGAACTTAAATCTGTCCATTAATCGTTGGAAAGTCGCTCCCGCATTTTTCAATCCAAACGGCATTCTGTTAAATCGAAACAACCCGAACGGCGTAGTAAAAGCAGTTTTGTCTCTGTCAGATAAATGCATTGGTACTTGCCAGTACCCCGAACGCAAATCAATAGAGGACATGACCACACCTTCTTTTGTGCTATGCAGAATGTCATCGATACGAGGCATAGGATATTTGTCACTTTTAGTTATGGCGTTTAAGTTTCGATAGTCCACGCACACGCGCCATTTTCCCGAATCTCCTTTAGGAACTAAGACTACTGGGAAGGACCAAGGTGATTCACATTCTTCAATGATTCCTTCTGTCAACATCTTATCTAATTCCGTCTTTAGTATTTCCTTTTTAAAATCAGGCATTCTATACGGAGGATTTGACAGTGGCAGGTGATCTCCAGTATCAATATGATGTTCAGTAAAACTCGTTGGGGCTCCACCTAAAGCAAATATATCCGTTGATTGTTGCAACAGCTTATTAACCTCGCGACGCTGAGTTTCATCTAGGTTATGACCTTCACCAGCTCTTAAATCTAAGCCTTTGTCATTTTCTACTGAGGCAAACAATATTTCAGAATGATCATCTTCAAGTAATAACTTATGGATATTTTGTGGTTCATCAGCGAAATACCATTCACTCTTTTGGATATCCAATACTAATCCAGCGTCCTTCAGAAAATCGATACCCAGTAGTGTCGAATTATTGGTTGCTGCTGGCATTATTACAAATGTCGTAGGAATTTCCTTTTGACATAATTTCACAGTAACTGTGGTTAAAAGAACCTTTTCTTCTCTCTTTTTCCCATCTGCTAAAGTAATGTTCGTAGTAGTTTCAGTAAAATGTTGCCCATTTTCTTTAAGAATTTTATATAGCGAATGCCCAGCAACACTTTGTTTTGCCGCTGTATCTGCAAAACCACGACCTAGTACTCCTAATATCTCAACCATCAAAACCGGTCTGGATTTCGGATTCAAAGATATTTCGGAATCCATAGAATAAAATCCGATACTCGAAGCTTCTACTTTAATTTGTTTATCTTTAATTTGGCACTTCGGACAGTTTGATTTGATGTAACCTGCTGTTCCGCAACCGTAACATACAATATTTCGTGAGAAAAATTTTGTATTTAAACTTTTACCTGACTCTTTGTGATTCACGTCAGATGTTTGATTATTTTGTTTATTTTCTTTTTCCAACTTTCTGCAATATTTAACGTCATGACCGTATGCTTTGCAAAAAGAGCACCTTAATCTGCGATCCGCACTAGCAACGTCTTGTTTTGTTTTTAATAATTGCAGTTCCGATAATGTTTCTTCGGCGCACCGAGAATGTTCCAGAAGGTCGGAAAATGTCTTAACGTTATTTCGCGGTACCCGTTCCCGAATTTCTCGATGTAACAATCCGTATAACATGTCGATTTGCACTGATTCTGTTAATGTTTGTTCTTGTAACTGAGCAAACAATGCTCTCTTTTTGTTTATGAATATGTCCGTACGTGTACTTAAGTCTTGTTCTTCCGCAAAAATCTCGCGATAAATTTTATATGCTGGTTTTTGTTGACCGAAAGCATGTTGTAATAAACGTAACGCGTCATCAAATTTAACCGCTTCGTGCTTAACTCCTCTCCACCATGTTGCAGCATCATCAGTTAATAACATGGAGAAACCCTTTAGAGCATTTTCGTCGCTGACGTTTGCACAATCTTTATATACACAAACGGCGTCAACAAATGCGTTTACATCACGTCCTTTCTTTCCATCAAATCTAGAAGAACATGCAACAAAGTTACCTTGTTTCGCCGCCTGTGGTTCCGAAGGATTTGCATTTGCCACCAACCTTTCTGTTATGTTTGCTGTTAATGTTGCCAAAAGTTGCGAAAATTGATCTGGGGACATTACCACGGGTTGTGCATCAGACATATTTGGTTGATTTTGCTGACTTCTCGTTATTACCATTAGATCATATCCAAGCACACACTTTGTTTACTTCGTTAAGTTAAATGAAAGTTCCACTTTATTGTTTTAAAGGCCCTTTAGTTGGGAAGCCAATTTTGTAACACTCTCAGGGATGAATTTTTAAATTATGGGATCTTTGACCTTTACACATTCAATAAAGTAAACACGACTTCAACTAAAATAACTATATTCTCAAATCGTACATAAATGACGTTTTACAAATAAATGTTGATAAAAATTAACAAAATAATAACTAATAACCCGGGCGTAACAATACACCGCGTGGAAAGAACAAAGAACAGGGCGAAAATCACCGCGGCACTTTATACTTTTATTGGAACAGGGAACGGCCGATACTCACGGTTCGGGATACAGAACTCTGCTGATCTTAACTTATCCCTTATCCGATCACGCACCTCACATTCCCGGTACCCCCACTTAGGATGATCTAATGTTCCCGTTACACATGTAAGAAAACTTATGTAAAATCTAGAGAGAAATTAGGGATAAATCATGTCAGGATGTCAGCCATATTTGGGGATAGGTTATTATGTGTAAATTATGTAAATTTTTATATTTAAAATATATATCAGATATAAGTAAATAAAAACAAAAAATATAATTTTTTTGCTTGGACGGTACAATGTAGTAATTAGCTGCTACCAGGCCATTTCTAGTAAGTAATCACAAGTATAATACATTAATATTATCTTAACTTAAACCATGTTAAACTTAAAGTGGGATTTGCGGGATTCGAACCCACGCTGTTGCAGTCGCTAATTGTCGAAGCAAGCCACCTAACCGTTCGACCATCGAGGGCTTCATGAAATGAAGACACAAAAACATTGTTTTAAAGCAATTCCACATATATTATATTTGTTTTAATACAAATAAAAAAAAATTAAATATAAATTAGAGAAGTTAAAAGAAGTTCAATTATATATAAAAATTAAGTAGTTAAAATTATTTTTAACAAAATAAATAAATTATAAATTATAACTCAACTTTTTTCTAATAATGTCGGTGTTGAATGTTTTTATTATTTTATGCATAATATCCTTGGCCAGAATTTTTATATATTATTTTCATAAATATATTGAATATTCATAAATATAAATTAGTCAAGTTAAAAAAAGTTATAACAAAATAAACAATGAATTTTAACCCTTCTCGCATAATTTAAAAAAAAAATTAAGAAAAAATTCTAAACTTT